>WOXC01007830.1:0-628734 GCA_011680675.1 Gymnobelideus leadbeateri | reverse complement strand
TAGAGTTCATGAGATAATTGTACTGTGCTTGGTGAGGTCAACTGGAAGGAAGCATAATTCCTAACTGTTGGGGAATCATAAGAGTTTATAGAGGAGTTGGTGTTTAAACTAGGTCTCAAAGAAGAAGGGCAACAATAGCAATAAGAACAATGGTGGTGGGGGCGGAGCCAAGATGGCAGAGTAGAAACACTCTTCCAAGCCTCTCTGCCCCCAGATTCCCCACAAACTATGTAAAAAAGGAATCTGAACAACTTCTGGAGCCCCAGCACCCACAGAACGACACAGAGAAGCTAACCTCCCGCTGAGGACAGCCCAGCAGCCCTGCAGGAAGGACCAGCGCAGAGGTCTGGGAGCCAGCAGCGCGCAGAGAGCAGGACCCGAGCTGAGCCCAGGTCCGAGTGAGCCGAGGTTTTAGCCCCACGGCGGCAGGGCCAGCAGCCAGCTGGAGGAACCCCAGAACACCAGGAGTTGTGGCGACTCCAGAATTATCAACATAGACATGCCTAGGACAAAGTAAGAGGTTAGTGTCCTATGGACTTTGGGACCTGTATTTGGGGAATGCGTCAGCTCCCTCCCCTGGGGGCTAGAAGCCACTGAGGAGACACGCCATTTTGTAGTTTTCAGAGGCAGCTACGGGGCTAGGCTGAACTTCAGGAGACAGGCGGATCAATCTTGTCAAAGATAATCGCTCTTGCTTTAACCTCCCTGGATCTGGATTGTGATCTAGGGTGGAAGTTGTGAGTGGGTTTACAGCTTACCAGAAACGGAAGTTGCCCCCCACACGTTCGGGACAAAAATTCCTCTAGCTGGCCTTAAAGCCATAGTGTGGCAACAAACCCAAAAGTCAAGCAATTAAGTGGCAACATGCCAAGGCAAAGGAAACAGAAAAATGCAACCCTAGACTCCTATTTTGGGGGCATAGAGCGGGAAAAGGACTGTGAGGTCAGAAGTTCTGCTCCAAAAGCCCCAGGGGAAAACATGAGTGGGTTGCAGGCCATAGAGGACCTTAAGGAGGACTTTAAAAATCAAATAGAGAAGTGGAGGAAAAATTAGAAAGAGAAATGAGAAGGATGCAGGAAAAGTATGAAATGAGGGTCAACAGCCTGACTGAGGAAACAACACCTTAAAAAATAGACTAACTCAAATGGCAAAGGAGGCCCAAAAGGGCAATGAGGAGAAGAATGCCTTAAAAAGCCAAATTTGCCAGATGGAAAAAGAATCTCAAAAGTTCACTGAGGAGATCATTTCCTTGAGGTTAGACTGGAGCAAATGAAAGCATAACTTATAAAAATTCAAATGCTCTTAGGCAGATCCAAACAAATGAAAGATTAGAAGGCAATGTGAAATATCTCATGGGAAAAAACCACTGACCTGGAGAATCAATCCAAAAAGACAAACTAAAAATTATTGGACTACCTGAAAGCCATGATCAAAGAAAGAACCTAGAAATCACCCTTAGAGAATACTCAAGGAAAACTGCCCTGATGTTTTAGATCCAGAGGGCAAAATAGAGGTTGAAAGAATCCACTGATCACTTCCTGAAAAAGATCCCAAAAAGAAAACTCCCAGGAATATTATAGCCAGGTTCCAGAATCCCCAGATCAAGGAGAAAATACTACAAGCAGCCAGGAAGAAACAATTTCCATATTGTGGAAACACAATCAGAATAGCACAGGACCTGGCAGCTTCTACACTGAGGGATTGAAGGGCATGGAATATGATATTCCAGAGAGCAAAAGAGCTGGGAATGAACCCAAGGGTCACCTACCCAGCAAAACTGAGTATTTTGTTTCAGGGGAAAATATGGTCATTCAGTGAATAGAGGACTTTCAAGCATTCTTGAGGAAAAAAACCAGAATTGAACAGAAAATTTGACATCCAGACACAAGAAGGAAGAGATGCCTGAGAAGGTAATCAGGAAAAGAAATCAAAAGGAACTTATCAAAGTTGATCTATTTACATCCTATGTGGAAAGGTAATATCTGTGACTGATGATATCTTTCTCACTATGAAAATAATGAAGAAGATGTGGTTAGTGTGAATACATATGTGTGAATGTGTGTGTATATATGGTTACAGTTATATGGATAGAGGGCATAGGTTGAATTTGTTGGGAAGGAAATACTCAAGGATGAATATAATAGAGAGGAAAATGGCAAGGAGATGGGAGAGACATGGTAGGGTAAACTATCTCATGTCGGGGAAATAATTTACAAAGGAGGAAAATAAGGAAGGCTAAAAAGGCAAAACCACATTCACATTGAATTTGGTTCAAGAAGAGAATGACATGCATACTAAATGGGATATCTCAACCTGCAGCAGAATAGGGGGAAGGGGGATGAGAGGAGGGATGATGGATGGGAGGGCATCCTTGGGGAGGGGAGGTTGGAAGTACCCACTATAGAAGAGGGACAGGATCATGTAGGGAATGGACAAGGTGGGGGGTGGGATGAGTGGGAGGGAATTATAAGCAGCCTTGTACAATATATCTACTATGATAATGTTTTGCATAGCTAGACATGTACAACATATACTGAATTACTTATCTCCCAAGAAGGAATGGGTGACAAGGGAGGAAGGAAATGGATCTGAAATTTGAGGTTGTAACATTAGATGTTTCAAATATATATAAATACTATTATTAATACTCTTTTGCTTATAATTGGGAGATAAGATGTGCAGGCATTGGGACACAAAGATTCACCTTCCTCTAATGGAAAAGTCGAAGGGGGTATGGGAGAAGGTATGGGAGACAGCAGATTGGAGGAAGCGATATCTTGTGGGACTGCTATTCTGGGAGGTTGGGTAGGGGAATAATGGGGGGAAAATGATTGTAACTCAAAATCTGGCGGAAATGAATGATGTAAAACAGAAGTTAATAAAACTTTTGTTTAAAAAAAATAAAAAAAAAGAACAGTGGTGGTGATGATGATGGTGGTGATGGCAATGAAAGACGCATCTGACAAATTATTTACCCTTTCTCAGCCTCAGTTTCCTCATTTGTAAAATGAGGGTGAGAGCAATAGCACCTACTTTACAGGGTTATTATGAGGATCAAATGAAAGAACAAATGCAAAAGGCTTTACAAAATTTCAAGTGCCATATTAGAGGAAAAGCATAGACACAGCATTTTACAATTGTTGGTGTTTTACCAAATCCATCCAGCCCCTATTTCCAAGGCCCAGAGAAGTGACTTGCCCCAGCTCACAGTCAGTGCTAGAGCCAAGAGTCAAATCTTTGTCTTCTAATCCTGATTCCCATGCTTTTAGCATTTCAGCATCGTTTGATGGTCTATAGAAAATAAACTTGGGATGTGTTGGTCCAATGCCAAAACAACTGATTGAAAAGGGGAAAAAAGATTTAGTCAATTGTTTTGCCTATATGATGCTAAACTGATTTGACTGATCTCCCTTCCCCCCCAACAGACACACACTGTATTAGCCAATCCTGCAGTTGCATTGACAGGTTAATTCAGTCAAAACCATTGATATTCATGACCACAGTCTAAATCTACTTTAATTCAGTCAAAACCATTGAACATTTTATATTCATGACCACAGTCTAAATCTACTTCAACATGTTAACAGTAAAACATGTGTGTAACAAAGTATCTCCCTAAAGCTTTTCCATTCCTATTTAACTGCCTAAAGCAGCCCATAATACTCAGAACCATGTTTGGAAGCAGCGAATAGTAGGTTTCAGCCCAGCTATGCCGGAGTAATACAGAAAAACCAGGAGAGAAAGCTTAGTGCCAATTAAAAGTTAGCTAAGGCTATCCCCCCCACCCCACTCCAAAATGAAGACTTTCTTTTGGGACTGTTTTAGAGATAAAAGGATCTTAGAGAGGGTGTGTCTAATCTAACCTGTATCCTATTTTACACATGAGAAAGCTGAGGTATACAGAAGTAAAGCAACTTATCTAAGGCTAAGAAGTTAATACACTTCAGAAGTGACATGACATTTGAAGGCAAGCTCAGAGTCAGTGATCCTTCCTTTATGCCAGAATACCCTTCTAGTCTGCCCAATTAACCAGGTGATCTTATTCAAGAGAAACAGACTAAGGCTATGGTTTACCCAACATACTTCAGTCTTATTTTATTTAGATTTTAAGTTCCTCATGGGCAAGAGCCCTGATACTTGGAGCATAGCATCATGATAACAGCATTGTGTACTGGGAAAAAAACAATTATGCTAAATGTTGGGAGGCCTGGGTTCCAGTTCTGGCTCTAGTGCCTTTAATTGTGTGGCCAGAGCAAAAAGAAAAATAACCTCTCTATGTCTCAGTTTCCTAATCTGTAAAGCAGAGGTCATGATTAAAAGTGATTTGCAAACCTTAAGACACTCAAGAAACATAAACTGTTATTGTTGGTGCTGAATGAATGATTGTTGTATAAATGAATATTCTTCCTCCACACTTAGTATTTCAAAAGTCAATCTATGTGAACATTACTCAACCTCAATCCCTGCCATAGCACCTCAGCTCAGGAAATAATTATGTGAAATCTTCTCCATAGAGACACTGAGGACTGTTGGACTAGGAGCAAGCAAGCCTGTAATTTAACCCATTTGCTTCTGCTTCCTTAATTCTCTCTTATTCATGCACTGAATAGTATTACTATAACTTCAAAAGCTCCAGAGCAAAGCAAACACTGAATCAGGTTTTGGAAGGAAAAATATGTAAGCCAGACATAGAGACCCTCATGTTCACACTATTTATTAGAAGGAGAGAGAGAGAGGCAGGAGACAGTGTGATTTATTAGACTAAGGGGTCCAGGAAAGTTCATATACTTGCATTTTTTCCATTGCTATGTGCCTGAGAAAATAAGCATAGATGCAATGAGGCTTTCATTTTTGGAGAAAGGGGAAACATTGATTACTTTTGCCATTAGTGAGTAAAGAGACTTAAGATTTCCTTTGGTATGTCCTATGGATTCACTGTATAAATTGTTCTGAAAAATGAAAGAATTTAACTTTGGTTGCTTAGTTGTTTTTTAAGTCATGTCCAACTCTTCATGACCCCTTTTGGGTTTATCTTGGCAAAGATACTGAAGTGGTTTGCCATTTCCTTCTCCAGTTCATTTTACAGATGAGGAAACTGAGGCATACAGGGTTAAGTGATTTGCCAAGATTCACATAGCCACTACTTGTCTGCCACTCCAGGCCCACCATTCTATCCACTGTGCCACCTAGCCACCCAAGAATTAAACTAGACAACATTTTTAAAAGTTTCGATGACATTTTTTCAACATCACCTACATTTCCTAATATATCCCTCCCCCTTTATCATGAGTCCTTCCCTGTAGCATCTTGTAATTTTCTTGTATGGGCATAGATTTTTTTTTGCATGGTATCTATTAGCTCCTTAAGGGGCAAAGTGCCTGGAACATATTTGTTTAAATGTCTCATAATAGAGAAGAGGAAAATTAATTTGCCAAAACTAACCAAACAACTAATATGGTAGCATATATAATATTTCTTACCTAGTTTCCCACCTCTACACAGAAGGGCAGTAGATTCATTTTCTCATGTCTTCTTCAGAAAAAGCTTGGTCATTATAATTAGAAAGCATTCAATTTCTTTTTCTATTCTTTCCATTTCCATTGCATTGTGGTTATTGTTTTCCTGATTCAGTTCACTTTACAATATTCCAGAAAAGACTGCAAACTCATTTTTAATATAAGCTTCATATTCATTATTTCTAATGGAACAAAAATATTTTCTACCACAAATTGTTTAATCATTACCTTATAAAAGGATAAAACTTTATCTCCAATTCTTTGCTACCACAAAAAAGTGTTGCTATCATATTTTGGTCTCTGTGTGACTTTTCTTTCTATGTTTCACCCTCTTGAAGTAAGTGTCTGGCAGTAGGAACTCTAAGACAAAGAATGTAGATATTCTAAGATTGTAGACGTTTCTAAAGTCCTTTCAAGATTTAGACTTCTCTCTTCTACCAGAGAAAGTCTCAAGTTTTAGGTGTCCTTGATCTCATCCCTTCCTACCTTCCCTAGTGGATTGCTTTTTTTTTTATCATCCATTATCTTTCTCTAATTGTCAATCTCTTGCTATTTACTGATCTTCTCTGCTGCCTTCAAACAAAACCATTTCTTCTTATTCTAAAAGATAGATAGACAGACAGACAGATAAACAAACTTTACTAGACTCTTCCACCCTCTCAGGAAGCTACTGTACTATATATTTTCTTCCTCTGCTGAACTCCTGGAAGAAGAAAATTAAAAAAAAAACTATCTACACTTGCCTTTATTTGTTTACCTCTTCTTCACTCTCCCACTCTTTCAAGTTCAGCTTTTAAACTGTCAGCTATAACTGTCCTTACCAAAGTTGTCAGTGATCTCTTAATTGCTAAATCCAATGGCCTTTTTCACATCCTTTCTCATCCTTCTTGATTTATTTGCTGCATTTGAAACCATTGTTCACCCTGTCCTTCCACAAGCTCTCTCTTCTCTGGGTTGTTTTTGTTATTGTTTGCACTGTCTTTCAAATCACTGCCCTTTCTTGGTTTTCCTTCTGTCTTTCTTTTCTTTTTCTCAATCTCCTTTGTTGGGGTAGCACACAACTTTCACTGGCTTCCTATTATGTACCAAACAAATTCTATTACCATTCAATGTCCACTGCAAAGTGACTTTTACCTTCCATTCTAGCTTATTTTATGCTATCTCCTTTCACCCTTTAACTGCCCCAGTATATGTACCATGAAAACCCTCAAAAGCGATTATAAAAGTTTTGACATGAAGGAAAAATGACTAAGCAACAAAATGCTTTAACCAAATAGGACTTCTTACTACTCAATGTCTTCTCATCTCCTTCCTTTTTTTAAGTTATTGCTTAGGTCTTCAAAGTCCTCAATTGTTGACATCCTTCTTATTCTTTAAAGTCCAACTCAGATGCCTGCTATTTCATGAAGGTTACCTGGTTAACAATTTCAGAAATTCTTGTCACCTTAGAACATGCATAGAACTTTAGTCCAGTCTTTTATTTACCCATGTTCTTTTTGATAGTATAATTGTGTACATGTCACCCCACCTACCTAATTATAAACTCATTGAGCACAAGTACTATGTTTTGGGAGCAGTATAATAAAATGAATAGACCACAGGACATAGTCTAAGATGATCTGGCTTTGAATCCTCTCTCAAACCAGTTATGTGATCATGAACAAGTTACTAGCCTCAATTTCCTCCTCTATAAATTCTGACAGGCCAATGGATCTATGCTGATATTAACATGAATACTCCCTCCACCTGTGGAAGTTATGATTCACCCATGTTCTATTATCTAATGCAACTTGTTTCCATGTCTTGTTGTAATTCTTTCACAGGTGGTCTACTTAATGTGAACTTCCTCTAATTATCTTTACAATTCATGTATGCCAGTGGAGCATGATGACTGTCCATACATTGTCACTCTTGCCAAAAATAATCATATGACTATTTCAGGCTTTCACACCTGTACAACTCTGGTGCCATCCCCCCCCCCCACTTATCTTGCAATTATTAGCACCTATTTCCATTGAGGCACTAGTATATTAATTGATTTGCCTGGGATCACATAGCTAGTTAGTGTCTGAGACTGGGTTTGAACTCAGGTTTTCCTGACTCCAGGCTTGATGCTCTATTCACTGTGCCACCTAGCATGAGAATACTATTTTTGAAATGATAGTCCTTTATTTCAGGAACAAATGTGGGGATCATTAAAAGGCCAGTAGAGTTGCCCAATTGAAACTAAACTGACTTTCTTCTTCTTAACTTCTGGGTCCAACTTGATTTCCATGAATAGTGAGTATCCAGCTGATACATTAAATGCACCAACTCTATGGCTTGTTTTATGCAACTTAAAATTTTAATCTGGACAAAAGGCATTCTTCATCCACTTAGTTGTTTGTTTTCCCCAGTCTGGCTACTTCAACCAAATTCCTTGTAATGATGATGAATTTCATTTTGAGATTATTACGTTATCTGCAGTATTTGAAGTCTTGATATAATCAACACAGTATCATCCCAGAACTAGAGAATCTGGAGAAGCTCAACATCTATAGGGAATATACCTCTTTCACCTGTACTCTCTGCAAGACATATATAATGGTGGCAAATTCCCTTAGTGGGCATGTTTCTCCCATTTTGTTTCTTTGATATTAATTTTAAGAGGTCATTTAAAAAATCTCTATGTTGTTATGTATTTTAAGGACTAATGATATAACTGATATATACTTGTCAGATTCTTCTTCTTTAGGAAGATTATCCTTTAAGGCATGATTCATCTCTAATGAGTCCTTTGTGACCACTCTATTTCCTTTGCTGGTTGATGATTTCTATTATTTTCCTTAGCTGCAAGTAGTCCCCAAGGTTCTATCCTAGGTCCTTTTTCCTTCTCTAAACTTTCTCTTGATATTCTCATCATCAACCATGGGTTTAATTACCATTTCCTTCTAGGACATAACTTCCTTGAGAATTGAAATTGTTTAAGTCTTCATATTTGTATTCCTAGCATAGTGACTGGCATATTGCAAGCATTTAAATGCTCCTTGAATGATTATTCTCTATGCAGTTGGCTCCCAAATCCAAATGACCTCTCCAGGCTCTCCTCTGAGCTCCAGCCTCAAGTCATCATTTGCCTATTAGCAGGGGTATGCTGGAGCTGACTCAAACTAGTTTGCAAGAGCTGATTGTTAAAATTTCACTGTAAGCATTTACACCTAGAAAACTGGCAAATGCTACCTAATCAAGGCTTGATTTATTGTTTTGTTGATTGTCTAGACTTTAAAAAGCAATGGAGGGAGTGGCTATGTGGTGCAGTGAATAGAACACTGGCCCTGGAGTCAGGAGACCTGAGTTCAAATTCAACCTCAGACACTTAACACTTACTAGCCATGTGACCTTGGGCAAGTTACTTAACCCCAAATGCCCTGCCTCCCCCCCTCTAAAAAGGAAAAAAATAGCAATGGAGGGTATGTTAGCACTGTAGACTGAACTTAAAGTGTGTAATACATTCAAGTACATTTTCTTTGGAAACCCAGTTATTACACTTTTACCAGCATATTCCTGTCCACTGAATATTTTCATCCAGATGCTATGGAAACATCTTAAACTCAATTTATCTAAATGTGAACTCATTACCTTCCTCCCAATCCATTGTCTTCCAAACTTCCCTACTCCTTTTCATGTTCTCACTATCATTCTCCCAGGTTGCTTCAGCATTATTATGGACTACTCACTCAACTTGGCCCAACGTGTCTAGTTATCCACCTAATATTTCTGTTTCTGTCTCCACAATCCTTTCTCCCTTTTCATCAGCTACCGCTTCATGTCAGGTTTTCATTATCCTTAACTCGGATTATTGTAACAGACTCCTCTTCGGTCTTCTTGCTTTGAGTCTGCCCCTTATGTAAAAGGATTGGTCTTGACCAGAAGTACTACATGATTATTGGAGAAAGAGGGAAAGGAGGAGGGAGGGAGTGGGGGATGACATCAATTGGATAAAAATAGTGGGAGAAGGAACTCATGTCAGCAAAGGTCTCACATGTAGGGTACTAACAGCTGAGTAAACGTTTGAAGAAGGTCCAAGATCTATATGACTCTTATCATCCCCTCAGCTCACTTTCTGCTGCTGTTACTCTCCTTGAAGAAATAGAAGGAAATTTCCTAGGACTGAAGAGCATTTTATATATATTTTCTGTTTCATAAACAGTCATAGGCAAATAATTTATCACAAAGTAATCAGCCTGGTAAGATCTCCATATCTAACTAGGCTGGTTTTCACAATGTAGGCATAATTTCTGTCTGGGACTATACCATAAGCCCTCAAAGTGAGGTAGAAGCTGACACACCTTCCATTTTGCTGCCATAGCATGTGAGAATGCTGGGTCATCTACATTCTAAGATGAAATATCAAAGTAAGAATTTTGAAGGATTTTCATCATCTGTAAAATGGGAATAATAATTTTTACTTTACCTACCCCATAGTGTTGTTAGAAGCAATGCACTAAAAGTGAGTAATTTATTGAAAGAGTGTATCATAGTGCATAACCTCGGACTAATAAAGACATGAGTTAAAGCCTATGCCTCTGACACATATTAGTTGTGTGAATGTGGGCAATTCACTTAAACTCGCAGTGCCCCAGCAACTCTCCAAGGCTATGTTACAAATGCAATGTCAATTTTCATTTGTAGAGGTAATTTCCAAATTAGTATTTACCCTCACTGATGGAATCATAGGTCTAGGTCCCCATAGGGGCTTTCTCATCATCACACACATGGTCAGAAAGTTTTGGAGTTCGGACTGACATCTAAATCTTTTTACTGTGTGTGTGTGTGTGTGTGTGTGTGTGTGTGTGTGTGTGTGTGAGAGAGAGAGAGAGAGAGAGAGAGAGAGAGAGAGAGAGAGAGAGAGAGAATACATGATAGAGATAGGTAGAAATGTATAGCTATATAAAGGACATCTATGTATCTGTGTGCTATGTATCTATAACTCTATACCCATGACATTTACTATTATTGCCAAAATTTCAAGCACAGGAATTTCTGTTCATTCATTTAATGAATGGCCTCAAGGTAGCTAGAGGATTTCACTGTCATTGTCTTCCTTTGCCTCATCATGCCTTCCTGAGACAAATAAGAGGAAATAGGAGATCATACTGATTTCATATATAACAGTTTGGAAGAACTGAAATAAGTATAACATGATGGGGAGAACCTGAGTCTGAGATCCAACTCTACTTCTTTGGAACAAGATACGTGACTGTGAGCAAATATTTTCTCCCTGGGACTCAGTTTCCTAATTTGTAAAATGAGAAGGTTACTTTGCTGGCCTCCAAGGTCTCTTCTAGCTCTAGCATGCAAGTGATTCTGTAGTGACTTCTCCTCAGATACACTACCAAGTATTGACAAAACCTGAGAATAGTCACCATCTCTTGGTTCTTAGCCAAGTACCTCATGTTTACCATGCTACCCTTGAGTAGATGAGTGGCTCTGCTATAGGAGATAGAACACCATAATTTATTCAGTAAACTGTTGCTCACAACTCAGCTCTTACAAATTCAAATTAGGACAATTTATATGAAACCCCTATATAGACTCCTTTACTTTCCCCTTCATTATTCTGGTTTCCAGAGTCAAGCAGTTATGTTAGTTATACTAAGGGACTTTATCATGTAATGTGACATAATTGGCAACTTATTGAAGATGTAGGAGTTGTGTTAGCTATAGAGTAAAAGTTCCTTATAATAAGAAACATATGTGAGGATTTTTTCCCCCTCCATGTCTAGACTTGGGAGGTTTCCCAGGAGAACTTCCAGGTGGTTATCTAAGCATAACAGCCCCAAAGAAAACCTATAAAAAGCTAGGAAACAAGGAATGGCATGACAAGTGTGTAAATGTGGCTGGACAGAATAATAATTCTAATGTGAGTTTGGTAACAAGAGAACCCCCTTTGCCACTTATGTCCTGGGACTATTGGGTTCACTTTAATTAGATGGTCTGTTCATTGACCTTTTTAACTGATGCCATTGTGCACAATCCACTGTTCTCATATTGAATCTTCCTCATATTTTGCAAAATGCAAATTTCCAAGCCTGGCCTAACACAGAATATTATATGAACATCAATCTCTCAAAAGCCAAACTGTTTAACATGCCTAATTTAATTGCAATCAATCAGTGTCAAAGTAAAAACTCAACACCACCCACTAAGCTTTTGATTCAGAAAAACATTTACTACACCAGAGTTCCACAAATGCTGACTCAATATGGAAAGTCTGAGGCCAAAGTTCACTTTTCCTTCTCCAGTCGGCAAGCTAATTTTTGGAAGAAAAGCAGAAAAGAAATATAGCCAAGAATAAAAGAACTAAATGAGAGACACCATAAACTCATTCTCTCTTAATCCCAGTTCACCCAATAGCACTCTCTAAGTATTTAAAATATCCTAAAGGAAGAGAATATAGTTGGCCATCCCTGTATGAAGGATTTATCAAATATTCATCTGGAACCAGTTCAGTTTCTGAGTCATAAGGAACATTTGCAGCTTAGACTCTGACTATACAATAGAAAACATAAAAGAAATCCCATACCTCAGTGGAGGTTTACTTAGAATGACTTCATCATACAGACATAGGAGATGGAACTTCAAAGAATGAACATTAGGTGCCTGAAGTGTTCTTGTGTCATGATGTATATTAGCTTTTTTTTCCCTTTCCAACCAATTTGGGTTGAAAATGATATACTGGGCTTTAGTAGTCAGGTGTGAGGTCCAACCTCTCATGAAAAGAAAAAAAATAACACACACATACCAGACCCTATCTGTCAGGTAGCTTCAAATATTCTTAACTAAGTGGGCAAAAGAGTCAAGTTTCAAGTAAAAAAAAAGTGCTATTCCTGAACATCCAAGGTTAGAAAATTTTGTTATACAGAGCTTCTCCTAGGGAAACAACAGTGGGACTTGTCCAACTATTTTAAAAGCATATTGCCTAGCTATGTCTTCTCCCAATAATCAAGATTACATGATTCTGCTATTAAGGAATTTCTCTCAAATGCTAATAAGCAATGTATTTTTTTGGCATTCCAGGGAAAAAACAACACCTCTTTAGGCAATTTTTAACATTTTAAATTAGTTTAATTTAAAAGTTCAATAAATATAAAATGAGATCCAATAAGATATGTGTAAAGTGTTTAGTATAAACATAGTAGAAGCTTACCTTCCTTTCCCCATTCCTTAAATAGTAAGATCACAAGATAAAAGTTTGCTTATAAATAATGGCAGGTGGAGGGTGATTAAGTTCAATTTTAAAAACATGATCTAACTTGTAACTTATGTATGCATAAGAACCCATTTACGAATTAGCATTATGTGCCCATGTGGTTTTATATTCCACAGTTGCAAACTAGAAAAAAAAAATTACCTATGAAAGCATTTGAACTTCTGTAGTCTAGTGGAATTTTCACATCTATATATTCTTGTGCAAACATTCTCAAGTGATGGTTTTCAGGTCCATACATAATTAAAGAGAACTAGAAAACTCAATGGAAATTTAAATCCTTTAAAACAGGAATTTCCAGATATGGTTAAGCACCTTCTTTGTAAAATAATGACTTATGCCAATACTTCAAGAACCTGAAATTTTGTTGTCATGGGTACTCCTAACATCAACACATATTGCACCTACATTATGACTTAGGAGATGGTGGTAAGCATATCTAGCTTATCTACACTGGTTATCAGATGACAGGATTATGTTCTGATATAAGGCCCAAATTGAAAGGCTTTCTAGTTTCTCTTAGAGCTGGTGCTGCACTGGTAAAGATCCTAGTGTCATTTCTCAACCATCATATATATATATATATATATACATATATATATATATATATATATATATATATATGTATATATATATATATATATATGAAAGTATAGCACTATATAAAAGTATAACACTTTTTGGCACTATAACAGTGCCAAATGTGGAAGCCATCAATTTATAATTTGAGCCTATTTAATTCTTCATACAGAAGTTATAAACAATCTCTTATAAGGACACAGAATACTAAGCTATAGATTTAGAGATGGAGGGGGCCATAAAGATCAATTGTCTCATTTTATAGATGATAGGGATAAGGTCCAGGGAAGTTGTAACATACCAAATTCCCACAAGTAGAAAGTGCCACTATTAGAATTGGAGCTCCAATCAAGTGCTCTCCCCACTGACACTGTTGTTCCTCTCCCAGATTTGAAATCAAATTGTAGTAAATTGTATAAACAGGATAACTCTGCACCCCTTAAGGCAATTCATTTTTAGGGAGTGAAGAAAAACACAAAACTTTCCCCACCAAATACAATGTATATTTATGTAGGTGAAAACCCAACTCTTTTGTTATTATGATTGGCCATGGGCCAAGGAGACCAATCAAAAAAGGCCTGGGGAAGCAAAGCACATTTTCCCTAGGCAAGGGTCTGGGCAGTGATGAATTAAGACATTAGGTAGAAACAAAAATCAGGAATATATAAATACCATAGACAGAGGAAAATGGGAGGTCTTTGCTCAATTGCAAAGAATCAGCAATTGAAAAATCTACAAGAGTTGAATGGGTACAATAAAGTGGTGGGACAAATTGCCAGTCAGTGGACAAGTATTGATTAAATGCTATGTACCACAAATTTATGCAAAGCATGAGAAATACAAAGAAAGGCAAAAGTGGTCCCTGCCATCAAGGACCTCATATTCTAATGAGGAGGAAAGTATGTAAAGGAAGAAGTACAGAAAAATATGCATATGCTTATGTTTTGATATTTATTAAACTTTTTAATTAATTAACTAATTTAAAATGTTAAGAATTGACTAAAGAGGTGTTTTTTTTCTTAGAATGCCAATAAAATACATTGCATGTGTATATAAGCTTTTCTTTTGGTCTTATTCTCCTACAACTAGTACGATTCTTGGTACATAGAAGATGTTTAATACATGTTTGTAGATTATGTTCACCAGAATTTCCCTTTTCATTAACTAACTCTCTAACTGTACTTTCATCTTTAGTTGCATATTTCATTACACTTATTTTGTATTTATTCATATCTCATTAGGTCTTCTATATTAGTGCTATCTATCTTAGTTGTTAAATATATGCTGAAAGTCCATGGTATCACACATTGATCCCAGAATCAAACAGGAGGAATAAATAGGTTTAAATATGTTTGGGAAATTTTGTATCATTTTCATGATCCAAGTTTGCTCCATGAAACAAAAACAAAACAAAACAAAACAAAACACACACACACACACACACACACACACACACACACCTTTTACCAACAATATTCTGGTGATATTCTAAAGCCACAATTTATACAAAACCACAATGTGCCAGGAATCAAACCTGTGAGTGACACAAAGGGTAATGGAGATAACCTCTCCATTTATCAGTGGTCACTGATAAACTGCAGCATATTACCAATGATGATTTGTGTGCAGGAAGTTTTATAAAAGGTAAGCCATCAAAGTAATTAGTAAAGGAGATAAGTGTGACAATTAATGAGAGTGAAAGTTCACAACCCAAGTACTGTACTGGTATCCACAAGATCTTAAAGGACTTGGAGGAGAGCCTCTAATGTGTTTGGTGGATCCTTTTTGGAAAATTTATTGGAAGATGTGAACAAGTTACATAGGATGAGAAGGTGTGGATGAATTTTGACCATGATTGGAGTAGAGTACCATTGATGAAACCACAGGTTCATTTGCAGTAAAGGATTGAAAAATGTCAGAGGATTATAGGATTTGGAATTGGAAGGGACTTTTGTGATCATATAGTGCAACCAGACCATTTTACAGATTAGGAAATTGAGGCCCTTTGCAATTAAGTGCCATCTTGCCCAAGACCAAAATATAACAGGAATGTATTTCCAATCCAGGTCTTCCAACTCAAAATCAAATGTTCATTCTACTATAAAAACACACCATATCACTACAGAATAAAAGGTTTTATTAGCAAAAATCTGCCAAGTAAAATGCTAGCAGGTGGAAAGACTGTGTCAAGAAAGAGAAATATTTAGTCCTTAAAACAAGAAGTGAAAACCCCCAGTTTCCAGAGAAAGAAGTCATAGTTTTTCTTCTTTGAAAAGTATGGAGAGGACTCTCTAAAATTCATTTCTCAGATCTTATGTAACCATTGAAACACTTTTATAAACAAATCCTGGCAATACTTATCAATGTTCTGAATCTACTCAAATAAAATTTGCCAAAAGAAAGAAATATTAATAAATTAGGTAGATTGCTGCCTTTCAGAGATGTGGTTTCCCACTCTTATCTTCCACTTCACCTGTTTCATTTCTGCATCTATAGGCAGAAAACATATTAGGGAATTCATTTGCCAGACAACAGTGCCTACCTCTCTTCCCCTACCTTCAGTGACTATTCAGCTAGCCAGCTGTTCACAGCTGTCATCACCAGTAAGCTTTCAGCACAGGTTCAGTCAAAACTGGTTTTTACTAGAGTGAGAGCAGGACAAAGGCATTTGAAACTGTCAGCAAAGTACCTCCATATCAAGACAAATGTGATCCTGGCTTTGCTGCTCATTGGTTTGCTTTTTTGCCCACCTTCCCTTTATTCCCTTAATTCTCATGAACCTTCAGGTAGTTGGTTATACGGGCAACTTCCTTGCATACAATCTTTGATTCAAACTCATTGTACTACTTGGAATTCCTCAAAGGTAGTACTCTATCTCCAATCTTAGTGTCTTTGTACTCAGGCTTTCCTTCATGCTAGGGAAACCCTGTTCCCTCTTGTTTACCTCTTAATTTCCTGAGTTTACTTCAAGTTCAAGGACCACCTACCTGCAAGAGACTTGGCCTCATCCTCTAACTGATAATGCCTTCCTCTTTTAGATTACCTTACATCTCTCTCTCTCTCTCTCTCTCTCTCTCTCTCTCTCTCTCTCTCTCTCTCTCTGTCTCTGTCTGTCTCTGTCTCTCTCTCTGTCTCTCTCTGTCTCTCTCTGTCTCTCTCTGTCTCTCTCTGTCTCTCTCTCTCTCTCTCTCTCTCTCTGTCTCTCTCTCTCTCTCTCTCTCACACACACACACACACACACCAGGAGAGAACAGTATCATTAAAAACTAAAGAGAAGACAGCATTCAAGAGGAGCAGGTGATCAACAGTATCACATTATGTAGAAAGGTCAAGAAGATGGTGGATAAAGAAAAAAAAAAACTATTAGATTCCATAGCTAGTAGATTACAGGTAACTTTGGAGAGGGCAGATTCAGTTGAATAATGAGGTCAAAAGCCAAATTACAGCTAATTTAGACAAGAGTGAAAGAATAGGAAGTAGGCCGTTTCCACTAGGGCAGAGAAACCTACTTGCAGAAAATAGTATCTCAGTGTTCAGTGAGAGGGAATGGTCATGGTGAGTAGGAAGCCATAGGACATTCCAGACAAAGTAAAAAGAACACACAGAATGTGGGTGATTTTGAGGAAGGTAACTAAAGCTAATTGACTGAAAATAGCAAAGAAAAGGAAAGACACACCCCCTCACACACACACACACACACACACACACACACACACACACACATACACACACACACACACACACACACACACACACACATTATCTTAATATAATACCCAGTAGCACACTTTGAGAATGAGGTAACAAGGGAAGTAAAAGAGTTCATGATCCCCTGAAAAAATAATTTTACAGAAAACTGTGATAATCTAAGTCCTAGCCTATGGTTATTTATTATAGAAAGAAAAGTCAAGCAATTGGGCTATGACTGACTACAGGGAGACAGTAGTTACTGGCAACAGCCCTGAGGAATGCATCAGCCTTTCTTCCACACTGGAATTTCCTACACTCGGCACATAAAACTTACCAGAAGAAGCAGGGGTTCACTGGGTTTGAAGCTCTCCCTCATGGTACTCATGGTATTGATTGTGCAGAGAATCACAGGATTGGAGGAGGAAGGAGGTGACAAAACACAATTTTCTAGCAGCCTAGCAGTGTGACTGTGGGGTACAGGTTTTCCCAAATGAATTTTCCTCTCTTGGTCTATTAGAAGGTTCATCTTTTTCTTTGTGTTGTTTTGGTGGGCATCACTATGTTCCTGGGAGTGGTTCACCAGAACTGTGGGACAAGAATGATTTTTCATTCTTACAGAAGGCAGAATACATATGCATACAAATTTACACACAAATACACAAACAGAAAACAGGCAAGCATTGATGTTACACTAATGGCTAAGCTCCTAATAGAGGGAAAGTATACATTGCATGTGGGACAGGAGGTGAAAATGCCCACAACTTAAAGCATCAGAATCCTAGTCTTCTGAGAACAGAGACATGGAGAAGCATATCTAGGAAAAAAAGTGATTTTCATTCTTTATTAAAGACATTTATACATGTATAAATAATTCTATCTCTGGATATTCAATCATATAGCTATCTATCTTTTGATATATAGATAGATATGTATATATATATACACATATATACATATGTACACATAAACATATATGTGTATGTAAATGTATACATGCACAATGCAGGTATATATGTGCATATGCAATGCTTTATTGCATATACAATGTATATTATGTATATATTATATCTACATAAATATACATATGTGTGTATGTATGATATTGTAATAGCTTAAGTCCCTATCAAACCATGCAGTAACAGAGCTGGGGAGAACCTAAGAAACCATATTTGAGACTGAATCCAACAAAGAAATGTCTACCCAGTGTCCAATGACAGAGACAAATTTCACAACCAAGAATGGTGTAAATATTACTGAATTTGGAGACCTAGTTTCAGATATTGATATTTGCATTTACTAGTTGTGTGAGCAGATTCTGGCACAACCCATCTGGGCTTTATGTGTAGCTATGCATATGACCTTGAGTAAGTAATTTAACCTCCCTAGTTCCTGATTTACTCACTTAAAGTGAGAATGATAATTGTAGTATCAGTCTCACAAGGTTGATATGAGACTCAAATTAAAGAACTGATGTCAAGTGCTTTTGAGTGGAAGCTCCATCTCTGGGTTCACTCTCCATGCTCCTGCCACCATCAGATTTGGTCCCTGGAGGCTCAGCTTACAACTCTTCCTCATAAGGTTCCAGAGATCCTGAGGGGTCAGCAATTCTTGTACTATCACTGATACACCTCTATCCAGTTTGTTCTTCCAATTTCAGTTTACCAGATGATGTCAATTAGATTTTAAAAAGGATGTTTAGTTAGAGGTTAGATTAAACACAAAAAAATCCTCCAAATGGAGAGTTGTAGCAGCAAGCACCCCAATATCCCCAGGGTGGCTGCCAACACAGGTTCTTAGATCTGCTTTTCAAAAGGAAAGCAACTCAAAATGGGTTAACAAGCTTACTTTAATCAAACAAACATATTTTACCTAGTTCAGGGGGAAAATGTCAGCACCCTGAACTTCAGAGTATACAGACAGATCAAACAGGCTTCCAAACTGTCCAACCATTATATCAATACCAAATCACAGTTACCAGAGAGGGAAGCATCAATATCTGGGTTTTCAAAGCCGGGGGGCTCTCAACACCTGCCCAGAGTCTCATCTGGTCAAATCACACAACACTTCTCAAAGTGAGCCCCAAAGCAAAGCCTCCCGTCAGGGTTTATATAGCCTTCTCCTGGCTCAGAGAATGTAACTACCCTCTTGACCCACTGCCCAATCACACAGCATCAAGGTGTGGTCATTCCTGAAAACCAAGCCTCCTACCACAGGCTCCATGTGACCACATTCGGCCTATTAGGAGGCAGAGTATATTTTCAAATCAAGGAAGGTTTTCAGAGTCTCTTAAGCCAATCAAGGTTTCTTAAGCCAATCAAAGGGCCTAGGGGCAGGGAAGATTTTTAAATCTGCATTTCCATTAAGAGAGTGCACTATCCCCTCTGCACACACTCAAAGCCTAGAGAGAATGAATTCATATCTGAAACACAAATTTATTGAAATATAACTATAGGGAACATCTAGGTACCAAAGCAAACTTCCTAACCCTGGAAATTCTTTTCTCACTTCACAAAGTTTCCACCAAGTTCATTCTGGGGTGTGGCATAGCATATAGATAAATCACTTCCTTGCACAACTGCACTATATCCTTGCTGGGCTGGGTAGAGGAGGTCACTCAGCTCCTTACTAGACTTAACTCCTGACATTGCCAGCTGGCTCTATTACTAACTCTAATTGTTCGATCTCTACTTGATCTTCTGACCTTTAAAAGCTCATAAGGTCATAGACTGATTGAATCTGTCTCTGGCTACTCAGTCACTTACAATTAGGAAAAAATAAACACAAGGAAAGAAAAAAAAAGAAACAGAGGTACCATGTATTCCTGGCTAAGTATGTCCAGATGGTGGAGTTCCCCACCTAACAAATCATAGCAAACAATCTTCTTCAATCAAAAGCAGTGAAGGAAGAGACTGAAAGATCATCTGCTTGAACCTTCTGTATGCACCACTCACTTCTGACTCAGCAACCAATTAAAGGATTTTTCATTACTATGTAATATATCCACAGGAAACAGACTACCAGTACCTGCTTTGAAGTGAAAGGAAGGGCCCTCAATTATACACACCAGGAAACAGGCTCACCAAAGCTCTACATGTTGGATTGGCAGCAAGCAGAAAATGTCACACATGCTCTGTACAAACAAGAAGGAAAGGCACATCTGCATGTGCTCCAAGGACTGGGCCCTCATTGGCCAGTGCCCTATTACAAAGCTATAAAATATAATGACCAAGCTTTAATGTTTCCATCATACCCATTGTTATTGCTGCTTCCTTCTTTAGTGATCTGGAAGACTACAGATGAATTCAGCAATACAAACAGCTGATAAAACTAAGATGCTGCATATTCAAGTCTAAGGTCACATATTTAAAGACTAATTCTTTTTCATAGAATACCCCAAGTCAACCAAAAGGATCAATGTTACTAATGGAGAAAGGCATGGCCAGCAGCAGCCATTTTGAATCTTATGAAAGGGTCCCGGTAAAAAGTTGAGAAAATGCCCACCCCTTCCTTAATTGCAGAGGTGGTGGTTTCATTTATATAATATTGCATAAAATGTCAGATTTTGTTAATGTGTTAATGTTGGACTCGTTTGACTAAATTGCCTCCCTTCGTTTTAAAGGAATGTATATTGGGTAATGGGGTAGGTATTATTGAGAAATGCGATGAGAATGTGATGTAGAAACAAAAGGTATCAAGGACTTTTTTAAGGAGAATTAATCTAATATAGATCTGTTTATCTTTGTTTCTTTCTGTAGCAGGATTGAGCCATGGCTACATCTGTATCTAGGCAGATCACAAAGGGAATGAAATTTTGCTAACCAAGCCTAGAACCTACTGACTTAGCACATGTTTGGGAGGGTTAGTCTGAAGTTGATTCCCCTTCCAAGTCAAATGGAGCATTCTCTGCCTCTTTCCTCTCTACTCAAATCATCCTAGAATGCTTTGTGAGCATCTCTCCTTCATCCTCATCACATAGTACTTTGCATTCTGCTTACTTCTGTGCATGAAATATCCTTCCCCTTCATCTATCCTACACAGTATAATGTAAGCTCACTCAGCACAGAGATTGTGCCATTTTCTGTCTTTTTGTCTCTGAGACTTTTGCTTTACACTTTGATGCCTTTTTTCTTATACTATTCCTCCTCCCTGCCCCTTACCATACTAGGAACTTAATGAATCATTACACAAATGATGAAGAGGTCATATGATCATAGATTGAAAACTGAAAGAACTTTAAAGGCCATTTAATCCAATGACTTCTTTTTCAGATGAGAAGACAAAGGCTTTGCTTTGAGAGGTTAAGTGACTTGTCCATAGTCATCCAATTAGTAAGCATTAAAAAGCAGGATTTGAACCTAGGTCTTCAAGAATCCAAATTCAGTACAATATCTACCATACCATATTGCCTCAAAATGGTATTAGAGGATAAAGATAGTTCCCTGGAAAGGAAGGTTTTCAGGGTTGAGGTTAGGGAGCAAATTTGCTTTAATATCCTGCAAATACTAGTGGATGAACACAAAAGGGAACTTGTTCAGTCCTTGACCTCCTTCCTCCATGTATTTCTTGGGGGTTGAGTATTTGGGGTGTTCAAAGAAGATCAGCACCTCTGGTTGGAGGGCTTGCTAAGCCCTTTTTAGGGTTACTTATGCACCTTTGGTGTCCACGCATTCCCCAACTCTCCTTAGTTGTGGTGTCAAGAAGTTGTACCCTGTGTAATGGTCATACCTCAGTAAATTGTCTCAGCAGACAGGCTAACTTAGGTTGAGGGTAACTGTTAGGTCTCAGATCTGTTGGTGACTTAGGGGAGTGTCTACTCCAAGTAGATGACTTTCCCCAGCGGAATGGGTGAATGAGAACAAATTGGATCAAAGACCATGAAACAGGTGCCATGGAGTGCTGCAAAGCCAAGCACAAGAAGCTTTCCAGAGGACTTCTACTGTGAACAGTTTTAAGATTCTGATCACATAATGAATTCTCTATTTATTCAGCATTAAATTAAAGAAAAACATTCACAGAAACCAAAGTACAGCATTCACAACATTATAACTTATAAACTTATCGCTAAAGTGGTCACATATTTTTAAGCAAAAGATATCATTCAGTAAGTCCTTAACTCAATCATCCTTAAGGAGCATTCCTCCTCAAGGGACACAAAGTATAAAGGTCAAAGTTCTCCACTCCTAGGTCACATTGTCTTAATTTCTTGGTCAAAAAGTCTACTTTCTTCTTAATCGGAGATTAGTTTCCAATCATTCTTAACTCAATAATCCTTAAGAGGTACAAAGTACAGAGGACAAAGTTCTCCGACCCCTAGATCACAGTAAATCATGAACTTGTCAATCAGCACTAAATACCCAAGGAGAGATCTTTTCAGCTTGACTTGAGGCTGGCTTTCAGATTCCATGGTTCCTCTTCCATGGTCCCAGCTTCTGCCTGAATTTACCCAACCATCACCTGGATTCAAAGGTAGGCAGCTCTCAGCTCCTTGTCCATCTCCTCATCCAGTTCCTTAACCAGTTTCTCATCCAGTTCCTCATTTAGTTCCCATTCCATATTGAAGCTCACAGTGTCCAGTCCACCTCAAGTCCTTCACAGTTTCTGTTTCTAGGAAGACAAAGCTTAAGAGAGCCACAATAGCATTCACACATTGCTGGAACCATCATCAATTCTCTTTCTGACTGTGAAATCAACACAGACCCACATACAAAGGCACAGAACTCAATACAAATGGTCAGTATAGTACCAGGACCTCCAAATCCCTCTTCTAGGACTTCTGTGAACAGACAACAAGAGAATCCTCTTTCAGGGCTTCCAGTAAGGTCCCAGGGCTTCTGTACAAAGTATCATAAACAAAAATCAACACAAATAGAACAGACAAACAGAGTGCCTAGGCACCACAAAGTTCCTCTTCTCAATTCCACCACCACAAGTGCTCTCTCCTCAGTTCTGCTTTTTCATAGCTTGGGCTTCTCCTTATATATGGTCATTAGCTCCTCCCTGTTGTGCCCCTTCCTGTTGCATCAGCAAGTTCTTCCCACCATGGGGTTCACAAGTTCTGCTTCTTAACAAAGATTTGATATAATCAAGGGCAAGTCTCAAAAGAAACTTGAACTGAAACAAGGTGTTAAGTACTTCTTTATTTGCCATTACAGGTGAGTGCAGAGGTGGGCATCCTGTGGCCTTGAAGCCACAAGTTCCCCACCCCTGGCTATGGTCAGACATCAAAGATGCTAGCTGACGATGATCATCTTGACTTTTGCCTTGCCACTAGACTTCAATGACTCTGGAAGAGATAGTGAGGCTGATGACTTTGTGAAACTCAGCCTCACTTAAATCCAATGCACAAATGAATTGACACCATTATGTGATGTAATTGATCCTCTTCAAAATGAAGGACAAACAGCAGGGTCTGGAACACTCCAAATCAGTTTGAAGGTGATCAAAGTTCTGAATCTCTCTACTTCTTGACTATCCTCTTTAGAAATGAAACCACTTGGATCACCACAGTTTATTAGGATCCTGTTTCTTTAGTAATTGTTCCAACTTACATTTTCTTCCATTTCATGATTTCCACTTCCCTTTCTCTACATCAGTAGGCCTAGACATCTTTGGGAATCAACCCCATGCACAAGAAATAGAGATGATATCTGATATTATTAGATCTAATTTGAGACTATCTTTTAATGATGAGAACCTCTAATTGAGGTCTCTTGATCCACTGAGACTTATATGAATGACCACATAAAACCTGGTGTACTACAAGATTAAACCTAGACAAAGGCCACTGAGCACTTTCTTTGTCTCACAAACTCAGACTGTTTTGTCTTCATTTTTTTCCTCTGAGTACTTTATTTTCTTTCTGAAATCCCTAATTTAACTTGGTGATGTCAAAAATAATTGAAATAAGTCTGGGAGTATATGGGTAGGCAAACCTGGCAGGATGCTGAGCTTTCCTAGTTTAATTTCATTTGCTCCAAAATATATTCATTGCTCCATGCTCCACTAGCTTGCTAAGTACCCTCAGAAGTGCAATCAAATATTTTATTGTGCAGAAAGTGGCAGGTCACTTCAGTGCCAGATTCCTGGGGGAGGATGTTAATGATATGCCAGTAAGGGTAAGCCAAGTTGTAGAATATTCAAAGGGCCCTTAGAGATTGCTTAGCCCAACCCTTTCATTTTATAGAAAACATAAATAGAAAATTCAGACCCAGAAATGGGAGTGACTTGTTCAAGGTCACATAGCCACAAAGTAGCAGCACTAGACTAAGAAGCCATTTCTCTGTCCTGGATTGATCCAGGCAGGGGTGGGGAACCTACAGCCTTGAGGCCACATGTGGCCCTCTAGGTCCTCAAGTGTGGCCCTTTGATTGATTCCAAACTTCACAAAACAAATTCCCAAGGATTCAGTCAAAGGGCCACACTTGAGGACCTAGAGAGCCACATGTGGCCTGGAGGCTACAGTTTCCCCAGCCCTGGATACCCTTTCCCCTATACCCCTTCAGTGAACTTCTCTCTATTTCAATCATCTGCATTCATGTATCTGAATATATCAATTGAAAAGAAATGCTTATATACTCTCTGACTCCTAATAGGGAGATTAGAAAGGAGTGGGAATAAGTAGAAAACTGAAGGGATGGAGTTGATGAACAAAGGGTAGACCAATGCAAATTTCCCCAAAACATATTAAAACAGGGAGAGAATATCTGTAAACGAATATTAACATTATTTAATTTATTTTTATTTCAATGTTATTTTTACATATTAGATTTATATAATTATACTTTACTATTTATTTGAATTTTATAATTACATGATTTATATAATATATAATCTTTCATTTTATATATAATATAGAAGGTGACTGAAAGCTAAAAGAGAGTGGAGGAAAGTCCATGTAGCCATTAGATCAGAAATTCATAGAGTCCTCAGTGCAATGAAAACAATGAGCTGCAAGTTAGGAAACCAGGGTTCTAGGCCTGGATTGGTCTCTTCTTACCTGTACGACCTGGGAAAATCTCTTAACCTCTTTAAGTCTCAGTTTGTGTGTGTGTGTGTAAAATAATGTTTTTTGATACATTCTCAAGGCCCTTTTTTCAATTCAAAAGCAATCAGTTTTCTCTTGATTGTTTTTTTTTTCACATACTTTGGACACAAAAGTGGAAGGCAGTATTTCAAAAGATTGATTATATTTAGGGATGTTTGTAAAAAGTGTCATTTAAGTCTTAAGGTCATGGCTGGATCTCATTGTTTTTAAATTCTCAAGTTTTCTCTATGCCTAAATGCTATAGATAGGTGGATAGATATATGATAGATAGATAGATAGATAGATAGATAGATAGATAGATAGATAGATAGATAGAAAGATAGATAATTATATGGATGTTGTGTGTGTGTATACAGCATGTACACACACACATCTGTATACAGAAATCTATCTTATCCAATAGGGAAATAAGATAAGGGGAAAAAGAAATCCAGATATAGGATAAAAAGGAATTAATTAACACAGAGAAGGTACTAGAATTGAGAGATCTGGAAAAGATTTCTGTAAAAGATGGGATTTTAGATGGGAGTTAAACATTATGCTTCACACCTTCTTTGTTCTAGCCAAATTGGCCTACTTACTTTTCTCTGAATTGGGTCTTTAAACTCTACATTTTTACTTAGGCCTTCCTCTGACCCCACCTACCTCATGCCTAGAAAACATCCCTGATAAACTTAATTTCACCACTTTAAAAGTTCAATTGGGGTGACATTTCCAATATGAATTCTTCCACAATTCCTTCTAGTTGTCAATATCTTCTCCCTCCTCAATTTATGATTAATTTACTTATCCATGTTTATATTTATTTCCCCAGTAGAATGGTCAATCCTTGACACCAAGAGCTTTTTAGTTTTTCTTTCGTCTTTGTCTTTGTGTCCCCAGTACTTATAAACTATTTGGCTCATATATTTTGGTCACACCTATGATGTACACAACTCCTACTGTAGAAACTCCAATTAACCAATAGAGATTACATTTTCTATCTAACTCACATCCTTTGAGAGTTGCCTGGAGGAACTTAGAAATTAAATGACTTGCTCATGATCTCATAGCTAGTATCAAGACTTCCTGAGTTTCAGTGTTATGGCCATTATACCAAAGATAGTCCTCTATCCATTATGCCATACTATTCCCTGCCTTTTACATAGCAGGTGCTAAATAAATGCTTGTTGAATTAATATGAGACCATATAATTAAATGGTCTGTTCCTCCCTGGAACCTCCATTTCAGGATTAACCTATACCAACCATGCTTATTTCTAGCTCAGATCAGCCCTCCCTCTCATCAACATGATTTTCAACTCCTTTCTATGTGCTATCTCCTCTCATTAGAATGAACGTTCTTGGGGGTGGAGCCAAGATGGCGGAGTAGAAAAACATGTCCAAGACTCTCTCCCCCCAGATTACCTCCAAAATATGTAAAAGGGGACTCTGAACAACTTCTGGAGCCCCAACACCCAAAGAACGACAGAGAGAAGCTAACCTCCCGCTGAGGACAGCCTAGCAGCCCTACAGGAAGGGCCAGCGCAGCGCTCTGGGAGCTGGCAGCATGTGGAGAGATGAGCCCAGGTCTGCGTGAGCCACAGTTTTAGCCCCAGGGCTGCCGGGCCAGTAGCTGGCTGGAGGGACCCCAGAACTCCAGCCGCTGTGGCAATTCCAGAATGGTCAACACAGACATGCCTAGGACAAAGTGAGAGGTTAGTGCCCTATGGACTTTGGGACCAGTATTTGGGGAATGCGTCGGCTTCCTCCCCTGGGGGCTAGAAGCCGCTGAGGAGACACGCCATTTTGCAGTTTTCAGTGGTGGCTCCAGCTCCTGGCCTGCGAACTGTAGGGAGATCTAGCCATCAGTCTCGGGGGGTAATTGCTCTTGCTTTAACCTCCCCGGATCTGGATTGTGATCTTGGGGGAAGGTGGTGTGGTGGGTTTCCAGCTTGCCAGAAACAGAAGTGTCCCACCACACATTTGGGACAAAGCTCCCCTGTCTGGTGGTAGAGGTCTACTGTGGCAACTAGCCCCAAAGTCAAGTAATTAAGTGGCAACATGCCAAGGCAAAGGAAATGAAATAAACTGAAAAATGAAACATTAGACTCCTATTTGGGGGGCAAAAAGGATAGAAGCATGGAACAGACAGAGGACTGTGAGGTCAGAAATCCTGCTCCAAAAGCCCCAAAGGAAAATATGAGCAGGTTGCAGGCCATAGAGGACCTTAAGAAGGACTTTAAAAATCAAATAAGAGAAGTGGAGGAAAAATTGGGAAGAGAAATGAGAAGAATGCAGGAAAAGTATGAAATGAGGGTCAACATTCTGACTGAGGAAAACAAGACCTTAAAAAATAGACTAACTCAAATAGCAAAGGAAGCCCAAAAGGGCAATGAGGAGAAGAATGCCTTAAAAAGCTGAATTTGCCAGATGGAAAAAGAATATCAAAAGCTCACTGAGGAGATTCATTCCTTCAGAGTTAGACTGGAGCAAATGGAAGCTAGTGACTTTATGAGAAATCAAGATGCTGGTAAGCAGATCCAAACAAATGAAAGAATAGAAGGCAATGTGAAATATCTCATGGGAAAAACCACTGACCTGGAAAATAGATCCAGGAGAGATAATTTAAAAATTATTGGGCTACCTGAAAGCCAGGATCAAAGAAAGAACCTAGAAATCACCCTTCAAGAAATTCTCAAGGAAAATTGCCCTGATGTTTTAGACCCAGAGGGCAAAATAGAGGTTGAAAGAATCCACAGATCACCTCCTGAGAAAGATCCCCCCCAAAAAATTCCCAGGAACATTATAGCCAGGTTCCAGAATCCCCAGATCAAGGAGAAAATACTGCAAGCAGCCAGGAAGAAACAATTTCAATATTGTGGAAACACAATCAGAATAGCCCAGGACCTGGAAGCTTCTATACTGAGGGATCAAATGGCATGGAATATGATATTCTAGAGGGCAAAAGAGCTGGGACTGAACCCAAGGGTCACCTACCCAGCAAAACTGAGTATTTTGTTTCAGGGGAAAATATGGTCATTCAGTGGAATAGAGGACTTTCAAGCATTCTTGAGGAAAAAAACAGACTTGAATAGAAAATTTGACATCCAGACACAAGAAGCAAGAGATACCTGAGAAGGTAATCAGGGAAAAGAAATCAAAGGGAACTTATCAAAGTTAACCTATTTACATTCCTAAATGGAAAAACAATAATTATGACTGATGAAACTTTTCTCAGTATGAAAATAATGGAAGAAGGGTATATGGTCACATGAATACATATGTGAATGTGTGTATATATGTCAACAGTTATACATGGATAGAGGGCTTAGGTTGAATTTGTTGGGAAGGGATGATACCTAAGGGGTGAAATTATGAGGTGAGAGAGGAAAGTGG
The DNA here is from genome assembly GCA_011680675.1 of Gymnobelideus leadbeateri. Taxonomy (NCBI): domain Eukaryota; kingdom Metazoa; phylum Chordata; class Mammalia; order Diprotodontia; family Petauridae; genus Gymnobelideus; species Gymnobelideus leadbeateri. Next base: position 600,279 of record WOXC01007830.1, on the reverse strand, counting down.
CAAGAGGAGATGGGGAGAGACAGGGTAGGCTAAACTATCTCATGTAGAAGAAGCAAGGGGAAGTGGCTGCAGAGGAGGGGAAGAATAGGAAGGCAAAAAGGCAAAACCACATTCTCATTGAATTTGGTTCAGGGAGAGAATGACATACATACTAAATGGGATATCTCAACCTGCAGCAGAATAGAGGGAAGGGGGATGAGAGGAGAGATGATGGATGGGAGGGCATTCTTGGGGGGAGGGGAGGTTGGAAGTACCCAATATAGAAGAGGGACAGGATCAAGTAGGGAATGGACCAGGTGGGGGGTGGGATGGGTGGGAGGGAATTATAAGCAGTCTTGTACAATATATCTACTATGGTAATGATTTGCATAGCTAGACATGTACAACATGTACTGAATTACTTATCTTCCCAGAGGCAATGGGTGACAAGGGAGGAAGGGAATGGACCTGAAACTCGAGGTCTTAAAATTAAATGTTTCAAATATATATATATATATATATATATATATATATATATATATATATATATATATATACTATAAAAAAAAAAAGAAATGAGGAGCAGGCAGACTTCATATTTACCTGGAGATGAGTAAGAAAAGCAGAACCAGGAGAAATTTGTACACAGTTACAGACGGAACATATGTGTGATGACCAACTTTGATAGACTAGATTCTTCTCAGCAAGGCAAGGTTATAAGACAATTCCAAGACTCATGATGGAAGGAGATGTCTACGTTCAGAGAAATAACAAGAAAGAACTAAAACAACAGAGTTTGAATGCAGACTGAAGCAAACTACTTGTTCTCTTTTATTTTTTTCTTGTTTCCTCTTTCCCATAGTTCATTCCATTCTATACAATCCTTCGTGTGCCACCATAGGGAGTGGGTGGCAAAGAGAAGAAGGGGGAGAAAATTTGAAAATCAAGGGATTGTCATACTGAACCTTATAATCTAACAATAAACAAACAAATTAATAAAGACAAAAATAATAATAAAAAAGAAAAGCACATATTAACACACACACAAAAAAAAGAATGTAAGTTCTTTTCCCCAGTGGTTGTGACTGTAGGTGAGCAGGTGTCCTAGTCACAGTTCCATGGCCAAGGAGTTTACTAGCCCTTGTGACTGAAAGGAAACAAATGCCCTTCCTGGATAAAGACCAGAAGAGTGACAATACCTCTCCCCAGAGAGTCTCCCCAGAGACTATTTTTGAAGGACCAAAAATTTGTAGACACTCAGAACCACTTCTGAAAGCAGTATCACACAAATGCCCAAGGCTGGAGAAAGCACCTACCACTCCCAGGTGAGCAGAGCCCATGTTTAACATACAGTTCAAATTACAAAAAAAAAAAAAATGGCTGGAAAAATGAACAACAAACAATAAAAATCACTTGACTATAAAAAGCTACTACAATTTTAGGGGAGACCAAAATATAAACTCAGAAGACAACAATGTGAAAACAGCTACAAAGTCTCAAAGAAAAATGCTAATTGGACCCAAGCCAAACAAGAATTTCTGGAAGAATGAAAGAACGTGTGGCAGAGGAAAATATGGGAAAATAAATAAGAGTGTTTCAAGAAAATTATGAAAAAAATTAATAGACACAAACATTTACTGAATGAAAGAACACTGTAAAAAGCAGAATTGGCTAACTGGAAAAAGAAGTATAAAAGCTTGCTAAAGAAAATAATTCCTTAAACATTAGAATTGGGTAGCTGGAACCTAATGAGATGTCAAGGAACAATAAAACAAAGTCAAACGAATGTAAAAAAATAATAGAAAAAAATATGAAATACCTCATCAGAGAAACAATTGACCTATAAAATAGATTGAGAGAAAATTTAATAATTATTGGACTACCTGAAAGCCATAATCAAAAAGGAGCCTAGACATCACATTTCAAGAATTATCCAGGAAAATTGCCCTGATTTTAGATGCAGAGAGTGAAATAGAAATTAAAAAAAAACAAACCACCAATTCCTTACTGGAAAAGACCATAAAATGACAACTGATAAATATGATATACATATTCCAGGGCTTCAAAGTCAAGGAAAAAATATTTCACACATTCAGAAGGAAACAATTCAAATATCATGGAGCCACAGTAATGATCATACAAAATATAGCAACACTCACACTAAAGAAACAGAAGGCTTGAAATATGGTATTTCAGAAGGCAAAGGAACTAGGGTTATAACCAAAAATAACCTACCTAGCAAGATTGAGTAAAATACTTCTGGGGGGTGGGAAGAGAAGGAGATGAATATTTTTTTTGGCTTTTTGGAGGGCAATTGGGGTTAAGTAACTTGCCCAAGGTCACGCGGCTAGGTTTTTGTTTGTGTGTGTGTTAAGTGTCTGAGGCCAGATCCGAACTCAGGTCCTTTTGACTCTAGGGCCAACGCTCTACTCACTGCGCCACCTAGCCGCCCTTGGGGATGAATATTTAATGAAATAGAGGTATTTTGAATGTTCTGGATGAAAATACCAGGGGTAAATAGAAAATTTGACATTTAAACACAAGATTATAGGAAGCACAAAAAGGTAAACAGGAAAAGACTAATCATAAAGGACATGATAAGGTTATACTGTATATATATATATATATATATATATACATATATAATATATATATACAGTATATATATATTATATATATATATATATATATATATATTCTTGTAAGAGAAGATGACATATGCAACTCCTAAAAACTTTATCATTACGGCAGTTAGAAAGAGTCTACATAAAGAGAGGCCTGATTATGTTGGGATGATCTCAAAAAATAAAGAGGTGAGAAATAGGGATGCACTGGGAGGCTAGAATAAGGAGGTAGGGTGTGGTATAGTGGAAAATTTTTTTCTCAATTAAGAAAGGGCACCCAACAAAGAACTTTTATACTGGAGAGGAAAGTGAGTGAGTGGGAAATTCTAGGACCTCACTCACATCAGAATTGATTCAAAGAGGGAAGAAGATAGATAGATAGATAGATAGATAGATAGATAGATAGATAGATAGATAGATACATGGATACATAGATACATAGATACATAGATGGATGGTATGTAGATGGATGTTGTGAGAGAGAGAGACAGAGACAGAGAGAAAGAGACACAGAGAGAGACAGAGACAGAGAGAGAAACAGAGAGAGAAACAGAGAGAAGAAAATGGGATGGAAAGAAATATGATTACAGTTAGTAATCATAACTGTGAATGTGAATGGTATGAGCTTTCCCATAAAATGGAAGCAGAAAATAGAATAGATTAGAAACCAGAATCCAATGATATGTTGTTTACAAGAGACACACTTGAAATAGAAAGATACACAGAGAGGAAATAAAAGGGTTGTAGCAGAATCTATTTTTTAAAAAAGAGGCAGGGGTAGCAATCAAGATCTCAGAAAAAGCAAAAGCAAAAATAGACCTAATTAAATGAAATAATCAGAGAAACCACGTTTTACAAAAAGGTATCATAGACAATGAAGTGATACCAATTTTTTTTTAAAGCAATTGGGGTTCAGTAACTTGCTCAAGGTTACACGGCTAGTCATTATTTGTGTGTGGGTGCTCATTTTCTGAGGCCGGATTTGATCTCGGGTCATCCCAACTCCGAGGCAGGTGCTCTTACTCACTGCGTCACCTAGCCGCCCCTTTAAGGCAATTGGGGTTAAGTAACTTGCCCAAGGTTACACGGCTAGGTTTTTGTTTGTGTGGATTAAGTGTCTGAGGCCGGCTCTGAACTCAGGTCCTTCTGACTCCAGGGCCCGCACTCTATTCACTGCGCCACCTAGCAGCCCCTGATACCAAATTTTTTAAGAGCAGGTTTCTATGATAAAGTCCTCATTTCTCAACTATATAGAGAACTGATTCAAATTTATGGAAAAAGAGCCACTCCCCAATTAATAAATGGTCAACAGATATGAACAGATAGTTTTCAGAAGAGAAAAAATCAAAATTGTCTATAATCATATGAAAAAAAGCTCTAAATCACTATTGGTTAGAGAAAGGCAAATTAAAATAACTCTGAGGTACCACCTCATATGTTTCATAAATGGCAAATACTCAAGGAGATGAGCAAAAATAGGTACACTAATAAACTGTTGGAAGAGTTGTGAACTAGTCCAAACATTCTGGAGAACAATTTGAAATTATGTCCAAAGATTTATAAAACTGTGCATACCCTTTGACACAGCAATACCACATTTAGGTGTCTACCCCCAAAGAGATCAGAAAAAAGGAGAAGGACTTACATATACAAAAATATTTAGAGCAGTCTTTTATGATGGCAAAGAACTGGAAATTAAGGGTGTGCTCAACAACCGGGGAATCACTGAATAAGTTATTGCATATGATTATGATGGAGTACTATTATGCTATAAGAGATGACAAGGGGGATGGTTTCAAAGAAAATATGGCAAGACATATAAAAACTGATGTAATGTGATATGAGAAAAAGTAGGAGATCATTTTGCACAGTAACAGCAATGTAATGATGATCAACTATGAAAGGTTTGGCTACTCTGATCAATACAGTGATCCAAGAAATTTCAAAGGACTCATGATGAAAAAATGCTATCCATCTCTAAAGAACACTGATGAACACTGAGTGCAAATTGAGTGCAAATCTTATCACTTTTTATTTTCTTTTTGCCTTTTTTATATATGACTAATATGGAAATATGTTTTTTCCATGATCTCACATGTATAATTGATGCAATATTGCTAGCCTTATCAATGAGCGGGAAAAGGATAGAAAGGAGGAACAGAATTTGACACTCAAAATTTTAAAAGAGAAAAAAATGTTAAAAATAAATAATTTAAAAATAATGAAAGCTCTTTGAGGTCAGAAATTGTTTTTGCCTATGTTTGTATTTCTAATACTTAATACAGTGTTTATCTTTATTCATCCATTCATCTAGCCATCCATGTATCTCTCTCCCTATCTGTCTGTCTGTCTGCTAAAGGCATTAGGAGGCTTGAAGTGTTTTGAGAGAAATATGGATATATATGAAATGTGATATAGTGATAGAAAGGCTGGGTTTGTAGTCAGAAGACTTAAAGATGGAGTGTTGGTTCCACTTGTTAGCTATGTACCATTGAACAACTTATGTCACCTTGCTAACCCTGTTTCCTTATTTGTAAAGTGAGGATATTAACATCTGTACTATCTACCTCAAAAGATTTTGTGGATGAAGTAAGGTAAAGTGTTTTCCAAACTTGAAGGTCTATATAAATGCTAGGTTTCCTTTTTGAGAATAGAACTAACAAGATGAAAATAGTTTATTACTAAGTTTAGTCTGATAACCACTTTCAGAATGAACCAAAGGAATCAAAGATGGAATAAAAGAGATCAGCTCCAAGACTTATTCAACAATTCATTTATTGAATAATGAACATCTGACTGAATAATGAACATACTGACTGTGGCAATAAGGATCAATAGGAGAAATCAAATTTGAAAGATATTTAAAAGGAAAAGTTAGCAACCTGATAAACTGGATAAAGGAGGCAAGAAGACATAATATCTCCATCCTTAGAGACTGGTAGTGGCATTAATAAAAATTAGACCCACAGAGATTAGATGACTTATGTGAGGATTGTTTTAGCGATATATTGAATTTTAGAGGCCATTTAGGCCAACTATACTAAGACAGCTAGCTGGTACAGTGGATAGAATGACCTACAGTCAGAAAGACCTAAGTTTAAATATAGACTCAGATACCAACTAGCTTTGTAATCCTGGGCAAGCCTCTGAGTACCTCAATTTCCTCAGCAGTTAAATAGAGAGAATAATAACACCTACCTCCCAAGGTTGTTTTGAGGATCAAAGGAGATATTTGTAAATCACTTAGTGCTGTGATTGACACATATTAGGTGCTTAACACATTTTTTTCCCTCGTTCTTCCCTCTACTATTTTACAAATGTGGAAATGATACTAAGATGTTAAGTGACTTAGCCAACATCATGCTGCTAGTGAATAGTAGAAGCACGTCTGATTGATGTTCCACTCCAGTTCCAATGGACTTTCCATTCTCTTCTCATATAATATGAAGTAAGTATGTGTAATGGCAAGAGAATTTGAAGATCTTCTCTGCCCCCTTAATAAGCCTATGATATTACATGGAGCCCATGGTGGGAGGAGCTTGCTGATAGGGTGGAGCAAGAAGGTCAGAGTGAGACAGAGCTGAGAAAGAGAGAGAGAGAGAGAGAGAGAGAGAGAGAGGGAGGGAGAGGGAGAGAGAGAGCGCGCACAGGCAGAGCAGCTAATTTGAGAGAGGGAGGATTTTTGCCTGGGGGAACTTGTTTTGGGGGAGACATTACAGAGGGAAGGCTTGGGATGTTTGTGGTTCCTGCATTGGTGACATGTATGAACTTTGTCTTAAAAAGGAAATCTGGGATGTCAGTCCTCCCTGCATGTACAGCGTGTACAGACTTCTTCGTTACTGTGATGGATTTGGCTTACTGGTGTTTCAATAATTGTCTTGGCTTCATTTTCAAGGAAGAGAGTCTATTATAGCTTGTGAATCAAACCTGGGAATACACCTGCATATTCATAGCAGCCACTGTCAGCATTGCATTGGTGAAATAGTATGTTGAGGGAAAGAGGATTGTTAGCATTGGTTGCTTCATGAACAAAATTTAAATCAGATGTGTGGCTAGTTTAGGAGGGGAATATGGCAGGTTGGTTCCACTTGTATTTGTGATGATGGAGATACATTGAAAGAGTGATTTCCTGTAGTAGAATTAAGACTTAAGCAGGTCTTCCTGTCTGCTTTATATTCCATTAAAAGATGGTTGCTCAGGGTTAATGGTTAGGGAGTTTCCAAATGATGTTGGGATAAAAGAGAGGATCTTTTGCAAAGTTTTGGCCCAAAGGCAAATGATGTTTCTGTTTCTTATTGTTGTTTTATTCCCTCTCCCTTTCCTTAGATATTAATTAAACCTAGTTGTGGAGATAGAGACCCAGTTGACTGATTTCTCATGTTAACTTTTCTAGGTTAAAGAAAGGCATCTGGAATTTCAGTAGCAGCTATAGCCTCAAAGTGATTTTTTAAGTGGAAAGACATTAATGAATTCCCTGAACCCACATTTGGTACCTAATTCAGCCTCTCATAGATATACTTTAGAAGTTCACCATAATCTAGTGGGAGCAAATTGTGTATATAAAATTTACTGAAATTATATGATCTCCTTGGCATATCTAAGCACTTTACTCAAGCAGCTCCAACTTAAAAAAAAATTTTTTTAACTCACTTTTTTATGACTCTAAGTAACAGATGCTTACTGTGTTATTTTTGGATTTATTGCAGATTAATTTTCCGTTAACTAAATCTTTCCCTTCTCTGAAGTCATAGCCCTTATTTTCTCTACCTCCTTGGACACTTAAGCTTATATGGACTTGTAACATTTCCCATATGGGTTTTTAATTCTTGCATGATTGTGAAATATTTCCTATGTACATGTCTTGTCTGTCCAGCCTGATCATAAGATCTTCAAGGACAGGTGCCATGCATAATTCATCTTTGCTTCCTGTTACAATGTACTACATTAGTCAAGTAGTCAGTCAACTGGCATTTTTTAAGGGTCTACTCTATGCTAAACCATGTGCTGGGTGCTAGAGATTAACAGTGAAATAAAAAAGCATAAATAGATATAGATATACATGGAGAGGGAGAGAGAGAGAAAGAGAGAGAGAGAGAGAGAGAGAGAGAGAGAGAGAGAGAGAGAGAGAGAGAGAGAGAGAGGATAATGATATAGTACACTGTAGCAGCAAGCACCTCAATATCCCCAGGGTGACTGCCAACACAGGTTCTTAGATCTGCTTTTGTAAAGGAAAGCAACTCAAATTGGGTTAACAAGCTTACTTTAATCAAACAAATACACATTACCTAGTTCAGGGGAAAAAGGTCAGCACCCCAAACTTCAGAGTTATAGAACTTATAGATCAAACAGACAGGCTTCCAAACTGTCCTACCATTGTATCAATACCAAATCACAGTTACCAGAGAGGGAAGCATCAACATCTGGGTTTTCAAAGCCGGGGGGCTCTCAACAACGGCTTCCCAGAGTCTCATCTGGTCAAATCACACAACACTTCTCAAAGTGAGCCCCAAAGCAAAGCCTCTCCTCAGGGCTTATATAGCCTTCTCTTGGCTCAGAGAATGTAACAACCTCCTTGACCCACTGCCCAATCACAAAGTATCAAGGTGTGGGCTTCCCTGAAAAACAAGCCTCCCACCACAGGCTCCAGGTGCACTTAAGCTAGGGGCAGGGAAGATCTTTAAATTTGCATTTCCATTACATACACATACCTTAATATGAGATAAAGCTAGTCTTAGAGGCAAGGCACAGAGATTGATGACCAGAAACAACTTCTTGTAAAGGAAGTCATGTAATCTAAGGAGGCAGAAATGAATAGGAATAATGTTCCAGGAAAGAGGGAGAGCCAGTGAAAATAGTTGGAGTAGGAGATGAGAGTCTTATGGGAGAAACAGCAAGGGGGTCTGTGACAGTTGGTTCCACCCCATTACATAGAAGGAAGTATGTCAAAAGAAGACTGGATGGTGTCAGGTTATTAAGGATTTTTTTAAGCCAAAGAGAGGATTTTACATTTGATCCTGGAAATAATACCAATCTGCAAGAGTTTATTAAGTAGTAGAGTGTTATAGTTAGAACTCTGTTTTAGGAAGATCGATTTGACAGCTGAATGTAGGGTAGACTAGGGTGGCGAGTGTAATGACAAGCAAAGGAGTACTTTGCTCCTTCTTTCAGTTATTCAGGTACTTAGCTCCTTGTTTCAGTTATTCAAGTGATTTTGAGCCTCATCTCTGATTGCATCAAGTCTTTGTTGTAAACAGTATACATTTTGTTGCCCTTAATAGACCTAAGGGAGTTTGGAGACCTTCCCTGCCCTTAATAGTTCTAATGTCATCACATGGAGCCCATGGTGAGAGGAACTTGCCAAAAAAGCACATAAAATCTCCAGCATGAGCTGGGACTAAGCAGAACTAAGAGGGAGAATGCTTGTCATTTCTGCACTCTGTAGCACTCTGTCAATGTATCAGATAAAAGCCTTGTCTGCTGTTTTTGGACAGAATTCTTAAAAGAGGACTTTACTGCTGATCCAGAAGCTCTGAGAGAGGACTTTACTGCTATTTACAGAAGTCCTGAAAGGGGATTTTCACTGCCATTCCAAAAAGTCCTGAAAAAGGACTCGACTGTTATTTAAAGAAGTCCTGGGACTTTACTGCTGATTTGTGTTTTTCAGACAGAAGATTTGTCTGTTGGTTTCTGTTACTTTGTCAGACAGAAAGTGAATTGAGATGTTAGTGCCAGCAGTGTGCGTGAAATTGTTGTACCTCTGCTAAGCTTAAAGTGTGAAGATATTGTTGTGGCTCTGTTAAGCTTTGTCTTCCCAGAAACAGAAATTTTGAAAGGCTTGTAGTGTACTAGATGAGTTGTGATCAGAGATCTGCTTACCTGTAAATCCAGGCAACAGTTGGGTGAATCCAGGCAACAGTTGGGTGAATCCAAGCAAGAGCTAGGAGCATGGTAGAGGAGCCTGGGAGTTTGGAAGTCAGCCTTGAGTTAAGAAGAAAGAACCTTTACTTAAGTACTCATTGTTAACTGATGATATTGTAATTTATTGGTGACCTAAGGGTGGATGGCCTTTGTACTTTCCTCTGCCCCGTAAGAATAATTGACTTAAGGATGATTAGCTTAAGTATGATTCAAAGCCAGCCTCTACTTAAGGATAAAAGCAGACTTCACTTGGGTACTCAATACTGACTGATGATATTGTGACTTACAGAATAATATGTTTTGTATAAGACTATGTGGCCACCTTAGTAATAAATTGTTATATTATATTGTTCCAAATGTTGTACTTCAGCTTCTGGAATGTTTTACTTTGGTTTAGTGCTGAAAAAAAACAGAAAGTTCACTATACTATATGATCAGAACCTCAAATTTATTCACTGTAGCAGTCCTCAGGAGCCCTGCTCATGATTGGCTTTACAGGGAGAGACATGGTAGGGAGAGCAATCTGGAGAGTATGGTAATAGGCCAGATGTGAGGTGATGAGGGCCTGTAACAGAGCTGTTGTGAGTACTCGGTGCATATTTATTGAATTAAAAACAATCTTTCTATATGAACAGGACTCCCCCCAAATCAAAACAGCATAAAAGAAATCTCAAAAGAAGAAATCAAAGATAACTATAACTATTTGAAAAAGCATGGCAAATTATTAAAAATGAGAAAAATATAAATGAAAACAACCTTGGGGTTCCATTTCAGATTAGCATACCTGACTCCTCTCACCCCCCTCCAAAAAAAAGACATTTTGGAGCAACTACAGGAAAACAACCACATTGGTGCACTGTTGGTGATGTGAATTACTCTAATCATTCTGAAAAATAATACAGAATTCTGCCCCCAAAATTTCTATTGATTCCACAGCTAGGTCTATATTCTTAAGGAGAATTTTAAAAGACATAAAAGTTATCTATGTCCAAAAAATATTCACAGCAAGTCCTATTGACATGGTAACAAATAACTGGAAACTAAAAGCATGTTCATCAAATGGAGAGAGGTTGAACAAATCAAGGTATATGACTAGGATGGAATAATATTATGTTGTAAGAAATGAAGAGATAGTTTCAGAGAAACCGGCAAAGATTTATAAAAACTGGAGCAGTGAAGCGAGCACAATCAGGAGGACAATTTATGCTACAACTCCAATATTGTATAAATAAACAATTCTTTTTTTTTAATAGTGAACAATAGCTTTTAATAAATATCTAAATTAAACTAGGATTGATCTTTTTTCAGTTTTTCCTTTTTCTTTTTTTTTTTTTAGTGTTTATATATATTTGAAACATTTAATTTTAAGACCTCGAATTTCAGATCCAATCCCTTCCTCCCTTGTCACCCATTCCCTCTGGTAAGATAAGTAATTCAGTATGTGTTGTACATGTATAACTATGCAAAATATTACCATAGTAGATATACTGTACAAGGCTGCTTATAATTCCCTCCCACCCATCCCACCCCCCACCTGGTTCATTCCCTACCAAAATACTCAGTTTTGCTGGGTAGGTGACCCTTGGGTTCAGTCCTAGCTCTTTTGCCCTCTAGAATATCATATTCCATGCCCTTCAATCCCTCAGTGTAGAAGCTGCCAGGTCCTGGGCTATTCTGATTGTGTTTCCACAATATTGAAATTGTATCTTCCTGGCTGCTTGTAGTATTTTCTCCTTGATCTGGGGATTCTGGAATCTGGCTATGATATTCCTGGGCATTTTCTTTTTGGGATCTTTTTCAGGTGGTGATCTGTGGATTCTTTCAACCTCTATTTTGCCCTCTGGGTCTAAAACATCAGGGCAATTTTCCTTGAGAATTTCTTGAAGGGTGATTTCTAGGTTCTTTCTTTGAACATGGCTTTCAGGTAGTCCAATAATTTTCAAATTATCTCCCCTGGATCTATTTTCCAGGTCAGTGGTTTTTCCCATGAGATATTTCACATTGCCTTCTATTCTTTCATTTGTTTGGATCTGCTTACCAGCATCTTGATTTCTCATAAAGTCACTAGCTTCCATTTGCACCAGTCTAACTCTGAAGGAATGAATCTCCTCAGTGAGCTTTTGATATTCTTTTTCCATCTGGCAAATTCAGATTTTTAAGGCATTCCCGTTTGGGCCTCCTTTGCCATTTGAGTTAGTCTATTTTTTTTTTTTTTTTGCCTTTTTGGCGGGTTAAGTAACTTGCCCAAGGTCACAGGGCTAGGTTTTTGTTTGTGTGTTAAGTGTCTGAGGGCAGATCCGAACTCAGATCCTTTTGACTCCAGGGCCAACGCTATACTCACTGCGCCACCTAGACACCCCGAGTTAGTCTATTTTTTAACGTGTTGTTTTCCTTAGTCAGGCTGTTGACCCTCATTTCATACTTTTCCTGCATTCTTCTCATTTCTCTTCCCAATTTTTCCTCCACTTCTCTTATTTGATTTTTAAAGTCCTTCTTAAGGTCCTCTATGGCCTGCAACCTGCTCATATTTTCCTTTGGGGCTTTTGGAGCAGGATTTCTGACCTCACAGTCCTCTGACTGTTCTGTGCTTCTATCCTCTTTGCCCCCCAAATAGGAGTCTAATGTTTCATTTTTTGGTTTATTTTGTTTCCTTTGCCTTGGCATGTTGCCACTTAACTACTTGACTTTTGGGCTTGTCGCCACAGTAGAACTCTGCCACCAGACAGGGGAGCTTTGTCCCGAATGTGTGGGGGGACAACTTCTGTTTCTGGCATGCTGGAAACCCGCCCCACGACCTCCCCCCCAGATCACACTCCAGATCCAGGGAGGTTAAAGCAAGAGCAATTACCCCCCAAGACTGATGGCTGTATCTCCCTACAGTTCACAGCCCAGGAGCTGGAGCCACCACTGAAAACTGCAAAATGGCGTGTCCCCCAGCGGCTTCTAGCCCCCAGGGAAGGAAGCCTACGCGTTCCCCAAATACTGGTCCCAAAGTCCGCAGGGCACTAACCTCTCACTTTGTCCTAGGCATGTCTGTGTTGACCATTCTGGAATCGCCACAGCTGTTGGTGTTCTGGTGTCCCTCCAGCCAGCTGTTGGCCCGGCCACCCTGGGGCTAAAACCGTGGGACCTGGGCTCAGCTCTCCCCCTGCTGGGTGCTGTGCTGCTGGCTCCTAGAGCGCTGCACTGGCCCTTCCTGCAGGGCTGCTGGGCTGTCCTCAGAGGGAGGTTAGCTTCTCTGTGTTGTTCTGTGGGTCCTGGGGCTCCAGAAGTTGTTCAGAGTCCCCTTTTACATAGTTTGGAGGTAATCTGGGGGGAGAGAGCCTTGGAGGTCCTGTTTCTAGTCTGCCATCTTGGCTCTTAAATAAACAATTCTGAAAGACTTAAGAATGCTGTTCAACTCAATGGCCAATGATGATTTCAGAGGACTGATGATAAAATGAATACTGTCGACTTTGGGACAGAGAGGTAATGGACAATTATGCATATTGAGATTCAACCTTTTGGAAGTGACCAATGTAGGACTTTGTGTTGCTTAACTATGCATATCTATACATATATGTGTATTATATATTACAAGGGTTTTATTCTTGTTTCTTCTGTCCATCCCACTGCACAGTGGGAAGGGAGAGAAAATCAATGCTGGAAAACCAGAAGAATGCATTTGAGAAAGAAAATTTATGAGAAAGTTCTTCTTCCCACTTTTTGCAGAAGAAAGAGATGGGCACCTAGAACTCTGAAACCCTGCATATAATGTTAGACCTTTTTCAATATGTTGGTTAGCTCTGTAGAACTATTCTCCCCCCTCTTTTTATTGTTTAGTATATTAATTATTAGTCTAATTTTTGCTATACCTGTAATTGTTGTAAAAATTACAATAAAATAAAACTTAAAAAGAGAAAGAAAATCAGACAATAGGACTAAGAGATGTCATCTAGTCTTCATATTTTCCTTTGATTTGTTTAGAGTAAAAGAAATATTTCTCAGCCTCTGAGTTACCCAGTTGTATATCTTGGTCACCTTTGGACTGGCAGCAGAATGTTTCTTCCAAATGTTTAAAAGTTATGGAAAACAACATAAAAACAAAAATCAGGAGTAGAACAGGTGTGGGAAAATATATGCCTACATATCTATGTATACATGTGTATGTGTATATCTGTATCTGTAGCTATAGAGAAACATATCTAAACTTTATTGTGGCTTTCTGAGTGGAAGGGTTGGAGGAAGGGCAAAAAAAGAACAAAGTAAAAAGGGGCACAGCAGAGAACAAAAGAAAACTCACAAGAAAGCAAAGATGGACAATTCTCAACACAACAAGTATTATTTATCATACAAGCTTTCTTGAAATGAAAATTTATTTTGAATCTTCTCTTATGCTCTGCTATGCACATGACAAGCTTTATTTCCTCTATAACTTCATATTTAAATTCCAATATTTAAGTTTGTTAGATTTTTGTTTCTTTTCCCCATTCTGTATTTGTGTTCTGGCATTTGAGTCTAAAATAAAATTTTTTAATAAAAAGAAAAAGAGTTATGGGAGGGGACCCTAGAAGTCATCTAGTCCTTCATTTTCCAGATGAGAAAACTTATCCTTTTTACGGTAAGTGATTTGCTCAAAATCACATGAATTGGAAGGGGATAGAACTGAATTCCTACTGAGGTCATGTAATTCTTAATCGTACCCATCCCACTTATATCATGATGCCTCTACTAATAACATAATTAACTGTAAGATCACACTTCAAATGAAATCATATTTTAAATCAGAGTTCAGATCTTCACTTCAAATCTTTACTGTGTTATCTATGTAACCATGGACCAAGTAGCTTAATCAATTTCCTCATCTTGTGAACCCATAAAATGAGGAAGTTGAATTAAATGACCTATAAAGTTCCTTCTAGATTTAAATTGTTAATTCACAAAATCAAGCAACATGTTGGGCATATGCCATGTCCAATTTTGAGGACAATGCAAAAGGCAACAGAGTTGAACCACAAGTGTATCTGCAGCACTAAGGAATGCTTCCAATTTGAAGGGGCTATACTTTGACACTTTTTTAAAAATATGAGTCAACAAAAAGCCCAACTGATGTTTGGTCTCTAGGCCAAGAACCATAACTCTACTATTAAAGTGCAAAGGAGGAGAAAGATGGCACAAGGAAAGAATTTCCATGCTGCATAGTTCATAAGAAATGACAAATATGAGAAACATCAGAAAACTCAGGGGAGTTACCAATCAATGGGAAATTCCCATAATCATCCTTCCCCACAATATTCATCCCCTTTATACATGCTTTAAATGATGCAGAGCAAAGTAAGGACATTCAAGAGAACAATATACACAATGACTATAATAATGTAATGAAACTAACACTATGGCATACAAACTCAAAATAATTGCAATGAGTAACCTTGGTCACAAAGAACAAATGTGAAAATATACTTCCACCCTATATGAAGCAGCAGAGTGGAATGCTGCATATTCTGCCAGATGCAATCATTTTGTAAGTCAGGTGCTTGATTTTTTTTTTCCATTAGGAAAGGGTAAACGTTAGGAAATTGCTCCATTGTAAAAAGCAAAAAGCATGAATAAAACTTTTTTTTAAAGGAAAGTTTCATTGTTTTGTGTTAATAGGTATCTTCCATTTGGTATTTATGCTTGCTGGTAGAGCTCTCCCCGTCTCAATCAAATTCATGAAGAGTAACTGAAATATATCTTATAAGTGTCTCTTGAGAATATCTGGTATATCCTTGGGCATATCAGTAAGCTTCCTGGAGGTATTAGTGTGTAGACACCAATAGAAACTGGTTAGCAGTGATATAATGTCCTAAACTTTGCAACCTAACTGAGCTGATATTTTTGATGCCTTCTCTGTTACTATCAGTAACAACAGTCCCAAATACTTAACTGGTAGAATTTAAGATGTTTAATCAAGCATTATCTGTTCTTTCACATCATATTTGTCATAAGTGCCAAAGGAATTTTGGGGACTGTGTGACTATTGTAATGAAAGAACCTTATAAATTTAAAATGTTATATCAATAAGGGAATATTTAAAATTTGAAAAGCAAAGATATGTTCATCCTTTTGGGCTAATAATATGGTGGAGCAATGAAAGGAGGAAGCAATATTTTTAAATGTTGAGTGAGGTAAGGAGTAATAACAATGTAGAACATCATGGAAATTTTGTGACCAAATAAAACCGAACAAGTGAATTCTGAAAGCTATTTGCTATACAATATTGTATGTCATTTGTAGAGCAACCTTGATGTTTCTACTTTCTCACTTTTTTATATTCCTTAGTACATGTTATATTTTTATGTTGAGCTGAGAAATATATTTATTCTTCTATGTTTCCATTTAGAAGATACCATAAGTCTTTAATATTTAACTTCCAACAATTCTCTTTTGTTTATATTTCTATTGATACATGACTTGAATAAAGATTAAAAACTCCAGTAATTACTATCTTACTATGTATGTCTTTTTGGAATTCAGATAACTGCTTTTGACTCTAGATGCTATGACATTTAGTACATAAATGTTTCATCTTGATATTGTTTCATTATCTATGTTTCCTGCAAACATAATGTAACTTCCTCATTTATCTCTATTAACATTATGAATTGTTATTTTTGCTTTTTTCTGATACTATGAACATAGCTTCTGCTTTGGGGCAATCACAAGGTAAATAGTAAATTTTATTCTGACCTCTCATTTTCATTCTAAAAATTTTATTTCTAAGGTTCTATTTTTAGATTTGTTTCTTATATGAAGGAAATTGTTGGATTTTAAAATCTATTCTGTAATTTAACCTATATCCCAAAATAAAGTAAGCTATAGAGCTGAACCTAATAATGAGCCCAATGAACAAGATGGACCTTCAACAAAAAATAGGCATTTAAGGCAAATAACAATAATAACAATAGCAAAGGAGGTCAGTATGATAGAGGATTTGTAAACAACCCAAAGAAAAAGAGAAAGTATTAAGTAGTGAAGTCAATGAGAGAGAGAGAGAGAGAGAGAGAGAGAGAGAGAGAGAGAGAGAGATCATTAGGTCTTGAGGTCTTGCCTTGATAGGGAAATGAAATTATGCCACTAAAGAACAGAGGTAGATAGAGTGAAGATTTTCTAGGATAAGGAAACAGAGTCTTATTACAGACTTCAACTTCTCTTATAAAGTATTCTACTTTTCAGGATCTCATTGGGTCCCAGAAGAGGCAATGCATGAGTCCCTAAGGTCAGCCAACACTAAGGAGCAGAGTAAGGGGGAATACAACCAGAAATAGAATAACCTTATCCTAGAAGTGGTGAGTAATCATGTTAAGAAAGGAGTTTGGAATCAGAGCTCATACTTCAACAGAAAAAGTGACTCTCATTCCATGACAACGTTTCTTACCAGCACTGTCAAGGAAGAAAAAAAGATTATACATGCACACATACGTGTGTGTGTGTGTGTGTGTGTGTGTGTGTGTGTGTGTATTCCTTATGGCTCACGTCAACCATACAAGTACTTGAAGACAGCTACCATGTTCCTCCTGATCTTGAGAGTGAAAATTCCCAGTCTTTTCAACTGAACCCTACATGGCAAATATCCAAAGCCTCTCTTCATACTAGTTGTCCTCCTATGGAAATTTTTTAGTTTGTTAATGTCCTTCTTAGATGATGACACCCATAACTGAATATGCTATTCAAGCTGTGGTCTAGAAAAAGCAGAGAACAGGGACTATCTCCCCGGTATTACTGGAAGCTGTGTCAATACCCTGCTGGCTCAAGAGTTCATTAAAATTAGCTTGGGTTAGGAAAGCATAATTTGTGGTTATATGAATGGGTAAATGAGAGCTAATGCTAGCCTTACTTAATCTTTGTGTTTTTCCATGGTTTTATTAGCTCAAATGTTTATTCTAACTGTGATGGAAGATTGAACAATTAGAAAAAATGTTGGAAAAAGGACAAGTGGAAGAACTTTCCCTGAGTCAGAGGGTAAGGTAAGAGAAGAACTAGTGGCTACCAACACCTAGGCAGATGAGAATAGTGATGCTGCACAGAAAGGCATAGAGTCTAAGAGAGAATGGTATTCTGGAGAGCAATCTGGAATTATGCCCAAAGGGTTATAAATAATTTCATACCCTTTGATCCAGCAATACTTCTAGGGTTATATCCCAAAGAGATCATAGAAGAGTGAGGAAGACCCACATGTACAAAAATATTTATAGCAGCTCTTCTCCTGGTTGCAAAGATTTGGAAATTAAAGGGGTGCTCATCGAATGAGGAATGGCTAAACAAGTTGTGGTATATGAATGTAATGGAATATTATTGTGCTATAAGAAACGAGGAGGAGACGGTTTTCCTATTTACGTGGAGAGGCTTATACAAACTGATGCTGAGTGAGAAGAGTAGAATCAGGAAAAATTTGTATACAATCACAGACACAACATATGTGTGATGACCAACTATGACAGACTAGACTCTTCGGCAATGCAGTGATATAAATCAATCCCGAAAGACTCATGAAGGAGAGAAATGCGACATCCAGAGATATAACTAGAAAGAACTGAGCTTGAATCCTGATGGAAGCAAACTAATTGATCTTTTTCTTTTCATTGTTTGGTTTTATTTCTTCTTTACCATTTTTCATCCCACCTAGTACAATACACCTTTGTAATTGGACTAATGTCTAATATGAGTGTATTTGCAGATCCTGTACTGGACTATATTCTGTCGTGGGGATTGGGGGGAGGGAGGCAAAGGAAATTTGAAAATCAAGGAACTATGGAATTGAATCTTGTTAACTAAAACTAAACTAATAAATTAATTTAAAAAAAGAGTGAATGGGTAGCCTGTTCTTAGAGAACCATATAGAGACCTTGGTGGCTCTCCTAGTATTCACTCTTCTACTGGGTGGTCAATCAATCCATAAACATTTATTAAGTGTCCACTATGTACCAGCTTCTCAGTTGATAGAACATAGTCTTGTCCTAATGCTTTATTGGAATCAGATTTAGACCAAGAACTACTTCACCTTCCACCTTCCCCATGGCATCAAATGTTAAAGAAGATAATTCTAGTAATAATAGGAATACTGTTTTTTGAAAGGAGAAAGTAGAGGCAGTACAATAAGTTAGAAAACCAATGCCAAAATCCAGGCAGGTGGTAATGAGGCTCAAACATATTGTGACTTTCCCTAAGGCCACATGTTTAGCAAATACCAGAGCCCAGACTTGAGCATAAGTTTGCCTGCCATCAAGTCTAGTATTCTCTGCCCTACACCTCATTGTCAGTAGAATGTCATATGTCTGCTGGCAATTTGTGAGACTTTTTTTTTTTGCTTTAAATAGCAGGACAACTTGGCCCTGAGGTCTGATTGTTTGAGATACTTGATGCCCCTATGGGCTTTCATCATTGTAGCACTCAATAAACTTGTCAATTAGATTTGAAAAGGGATATGCTTTATTAAAAGTTTTTTTAAGGCAGTGTTTGGAGTGAACAAGATTTAATAGTTGAAGGAATTGTTTGTATATGATTTAAAATTATGATGATTTGTAAGTGGGATTGTATGATATATAGCAGCAGGTTGGATGTACATCTCATGGAAAAAAAGAGATTGTAATCTCACTTCAAAGGATATAGGGTGACTCTTTTCACTCTAGTCAATAGTGTGTAATGTGTGGTGTAGTGTGGTATGGCGTGGTGTGGTGTGGTGTGGTATGATGTAGTGCGTGTGTGTGTGTGTGTGTGTGTGTGTGTGTGTGTTCTGAGGAAAAGATAGGGGGAGTACGGGAAACAGTAAAATGATTCACAGATTACCTCCCTTGTTTTACAGAAGAAGAAACTGAGACCCTAAGAGCCACTATGATTTGCACTGTGTGAAATAGCTAATTAATCTAGAGCCATATTTACTTATCTTTGCTCTCCTAAGACTCCTTCCACCTTAATCCTGTTCCCTAACCTTTCTTTTCCCCAGTGTTAATTCCACAATGTGGCAAGAAGTGTTCTGTCATATTTTTCATTGTGAATTTATTCTTATATGGATTCTTAAGTCTTGGTCTTGATGGCTCTCTGAGTTTGGGGCCTTCTTGAGTGCTCTAAACATCAGCTACTGAAAGGCCCTCATTGAAGTAGTTTTCTCCCTAAAATGGATGGGTCATAGATACATGCCATGAATCTTGAAGGCAGGGCCTTCTTGTTGGTGAGGTAGAGCTGTAAAATCTAATTTACTGCCACATCAAAGGAGGGACTTTCCAAGCTTTTCTAGGGAGGGTGGTGTGTGTGTGTGTGTGTGTGTGTGTGTGTGTGTGTGTGTGTGTGTGTGTGTGTGTGTGTGAGGGGAAGCAAGTACACACACATGCTTGTTTTCATCTAAGTTTTATTGTCATTCCTCCCACCCACCCCATCCCACACACTCTTCAAATCATCTTTGGCGCTCATATAAATCTTTTCTGATTGATTTTTTGACCCGTGGCATCCAGTACAATGTAAAACAGTAAAAATGGTTTCATTTGCTTTGACAGACAAGGTTGTCTTTCCTCTTAGCAAAAGGAAAGGGGGGAGAGTTAGCATTATTTCCTTTGCCAGTGGCCAATAAGAGTTTACATGTGTGTCTTTGTGAAAGAATCTTCGTTTGTCCTTCATTATCCTTTCTGGAGGATAATATATAAAGTCTTTATTGTGCTAAGTTGGAAGGTGGGTGACTAGAGAGGGATGCTTTTTTTTCATTGCCTTGGGTATTTGGGGGGGTGGTGGTAGGGTAAGTGCTTCCCTCTAAACATCATTCTGTCTTTCTTCAGCTTTTAGAATAATTTCTGCTGTGTTGTTTGAAGTTGCATTTCATGTTGAATTTGGGAGCTTTCATAGTGATTAACACAACTGTGCTTCTCCCTGATTATATAAATCTCTTCAGAGCCCAAAGCAGAATGAAGTGTATCTGTAACAAATCTTTTAACAGAGCTCAGGGAAACCTGTCTAAACCTGATGTATTAAAGCCCTAACCCCAGTCACCAGAATCATGTGAGGGAAGAATGTACAGGGTCAGATAGAGGTTTTGTCTCTGAAATCACCCAGTAGTGTGACTCAGTTTCATGGGAGCCTGCATGGACATGTGGGCTTAAGATGGCTGAACATTTGAAGGAATTCTTGCTAATAACCCCTCTTCCTCCAGCTCAGGGCAAATCAAAATATCAACCACTAGTTGAGTAAATTATGAATGGTTTTCCTTGAAGTGAGTTTGGGAGCACCTTGCCATATGACAGCAGGAGTATTTGGGGGAAATACTAAAAGAAATAAACCATGTTCCTTGCCCTCATTTGACTTACAACTCAGAGGTTATGTAGGGATGGCAGGAGGGAAAAGGAGAAGCATATAATTTGTATTTAGAATCACACACTACAACACTATTCAAAAAAAGTGAATCATATGTGATTTCCCCATCAGTGGGAGCTCTTAAGGGAGTTCCCACCGGCAGACAACCTATATAATTATTAGATAAGTACTAGAGAGTAACCTAAAGTACTGAGACATTGGGTATCTTGCCAAGGGTGGCAGTTAATAAGTTTCAGAAGCAATCTTCACATCCTTCATTCCCTCCAATATTCTTGGCTGCTTTCTTGCATTGAGATTTAAATGTCAGATCAAGGCAAGAAAAAAAGAAGCCGTGTTGATTAATTTGATTAAGTTGATTAATTTTCAAATAAAATGTATAAGCCACTTGTTCCCAATATATAGGATGTGGACCCTGTTGGCGTCATGGAATTATTTTGTTGAAAATGCATGTGCACACCTAGAATAATTTATTTTTGCCATTATCTAACTGCAAGTTGTACTGGGTATCTCAAAACTCATAGTGTGATGTTAATCTATTAAACCATTGCACAAAGACTTTCAGGACACCCTGTATATACATTTACTCAGTTAGATAAGAAAACATTACTTCTATAAACTGAACAAATATGTTTTACATATATATGTTTTGTTTCTTTTGCATAAGAAATCACTACTGGTCACTTGCCTGATCTGGCTCGAAAATACGAGCCAGGAAATGGCAAATCACAATTAACCCAGGGTTATGTATTCCATCCTACATGAAAAAGCTCTTCAGAGAATATCAAATTTTCTTGGCTTCTTAAAAGGTTGGTTAATTCTTTAATCCAATTCTGCCACATTCTGAATGACAATTCTCATCTAGTTAGGCTAGGGGATATGATCTATGTAGGTTTAACAAATTAGTGTCTTGGGTCAATCACTACTCATTGGGAAATGCCATCCTCTTCCTTCCCTTTCTCTCTCCCTCCCTGTGTTTCAATAGATCTCAAGCCCATGAGAAAGATATAATGGCAGAGACCAAACAACCCGGCGTTAATTCTACAGTTCTTTACCCATAACAAAAGAAGAAAAACAGAGAAAATCAGGAATATTAAAGCAATTTCTATGTAGTTATTCTAGTACCCAGTGAATTTTCTCTGCCTAAACAATGTATGAGGATAGAGTAGTAAAAGCATGAATAAAGACCAAAATTATGACAAAATTAGGTGGTCCCAATCGGATGTGATGTTATCTGTGTGCTAAACTAGTCAGAAGACTATCCTGAAGCATAAGAACAGCTATCTCTGAAGCCATGAGAGGGATGGTCCAGGTGATGATGAAAGGAAGTATTTTTTTAATTGTCTACTGTCACCCATATTATGTCATATTATTGGGATGGTGGTGATTCTGTAATGGAGTTAATTATCATTGATATATAAGGTTGCTAAGAAGTTGATGGTGATTTTTAAGAGTCTAGGATGGAAGTGGTTTTCTTTACAGTGTCCTTTAATCAGGCATTAAATGACTGTAGGTATCAACTAACATAATGCCAATGGCAAGGCCACCAGAATTCATAAGTATTGTTATGAAATTCTTCAATTAATTCCAATGTGCCATGCAGTCATGCTCAGTAGTTATCCCCCAATTGAGTATCTCCAAGGACTACATATGTTTCAGATCAGAAATGGAGTAGCCCACTCATCTCTCTACTGAGGGGTTCTCCTTGCTTGAATGATAGACAGTTGGGTATGAGTCCAGGCATCCTACCCCTGATGTTCATTTATTGAGAATATAGGGCTGAGTGATTAAAAAATTCCCAGGCTAGAACATTGGTATCCTGGGTGACTAGAAGAATAAAGGGGAGCATACTATTTTTTTTCCCAAGAAAATGCATTTGCTTGTTGATTATAGAGACAGGCCTGGGGGAAGAGGGAAGAATTGTTAAGTGTGTCCTACTGAAGCACTACCATAGGAGATGAGAGTAGGGGTCTGAATCAGGATAGTTTTTTTTAAGATTTGTTAACATGTTTTGTTTTTACATCCCAAATGTTTCCAGATTACTCTACCCCACTGAGAGTTCTCTATAACAAAGTAATTAAGAAAAACTAACTATACAGTTACCTTATCTGAAAATGTGTACAATGTTCCACACCTGTAGCCCCACTTAACCTCTCTATTTTTAGGTGTATTTTTTAATTAACAGAAATCTATTTTCTCTCCCTACTGACATTGGTGGGTAGTAGGGCAGGGGAAGGGAAAAGGAAAAAGAAACTCCTTGTAATCTATTTATAGTAAAACATAACAAATTCCTTCCTTGACAGTAAACAAAAAAAAAATCTATGACTCATTCTGTACCCTAAAATTCATCCCTTCTGTAAGAAAGTGAATAGAATGTTTCATCTTCTCTTCTCTGGTCATTTCACTGATCATAGTTGTACCAGCTTTCAAAGTGGTTTGTCTTCACGTTATTGTTGACATTGTATAAATTGCTCTCCTTATTTCTTTTTTCAATGGTTAGTTTAAAAAAATCTTCACAGTTGTTTGTTTTTTATGATATTGATACTAAAGTACAAATTTTTCTCTGTAATATTTCATACAAAACTCTCCATGTCTCTTTGGAATCATCTATTTCATCATTTCTTACAGCACAGCAATAAATCAATAAGCATTTATAAAATGTCTACTATGTGCCAGGCTCTGGGTTAATCACTGGATAGAAGATGTCCCATCGTGTTCATATACCACAGTTTATTCAGTTATTCCTCAACTGATGGGAACTTCTTTAGTTGCTAGGTGCTGTTCTTATTGTTAAAACATCAGAAAAAGAACTGCATTTTAAGATTTTTGTTCATATAAACCATTTTCCTATTCCTTTGATCACTGTTGAGTAAAGGTCTATCAGTAGCATAGCCAGGCCAAATGCACTGCTTAGTAACATTTTTTTTTGTACAATTCCAAATTGTTATTCAGGATGTTTGTACCCATTCATAAGTTCACTAGCAATATGTCAATGTGTCTGTTTCCCCACAGTTCTTCCAATATTGATAAATTTTCCTTTGTTGCCATCTTTGCCAATCTAATGGGTATTGAGATGGAGTCTCAAAAAGCTTAAATTTATATTTCTCTATTTAGTAGTGACTTGGAGAATTTTTCATATGGCTATAAATAGCCTGGGTTTCTTCCCTTAAGAACTGCCGGATCATACCCTTAGACCATTTTTCAGTTGAATAATTTTTCGTATTCTTATAGATCTTAAAGTATTCTTTATATATCTTGGAAATGAGACTTTTATCTGAGAAACTTGCTGCAAAGATTTTTCCCTTGATTAATTGTTTCTTTTTTAATCTTAGGTTTATTGTATTTTTGCGTGAAAGAACTTTTTAATTCTGAAGAACTCTTAACCAATCAGAAGCCTGAAGGTACATTCAAGAGTGTTAAGCTGAAGGTACACAGGATCATGAGTGAAAATGACAGAGAACAACATCAGGGTGAGGATAGAGGATAAGAGTCCTAGAGTACTCTTGAATCAGCTAGAAAAGGAATAAATGCTCTCCTTTTCTGTTAGTTTTATTCTCTAGCATATTTGAGGTGTTCTAGATTCTTATTATATAACTGGACTACTATAGACTATTGGACCTCCTTCAAGTTATACAGTTAAGGATCAAACCCTGCCTTAACATCTAGTAGTACTCCCCACCACCAAGTATATAATTGTTTTTGGTTACTGATCATTTCCATTGAAAAAATTATGCAAAGATCAAAAGTACCTTTGAAGAAGTACCAGCCTATAATGATATAACCTATTGTCTGTCATTTACAGATTCTAAAGGTCTGGTTATTTCAGCACCAGAGAAGAAGTAGGTTGGCATTTCAACTCTCTGTTTCAACAGTGGAAGTCCAGCAAAAGGTCTTTGGTAACCTGTATAGGTATTTGATGAATTTTAAACATGAAAAACATGGGATTAAGGGGTTTTCATAGTCCAAAACTCACAAATCTTCATAAAACCTTTGACTGTTGTAGGTACAATATCATCTCTGTCATTTGTATTTCCAACTATAAACTATTGTATGCCACAAGAATTCTAGCTCCTCTTTCACAATTTGGCATTTCCCTATGTCCATGAACAGGTAGTTATGGTGCAGGGTATAAAGGGGAGTTTTTGGGGTTTTTTGGTTTGTTTGTTTTCTTTTGCTTGTTTTTTTTTTAAATTTTTACCAAGGCTGGCTATAATCTCATAAATATATCAAAACACCTTAATTAATTAATTGAGAATTAAATTTGTTAAATTAAAAAGCTTGTACAAACAAAGCCAATGCAACCAAGATTAGAAGGGAAGCAGAAATCTGGGAAAAAATCTTTACAGCAAATGTCTCTGATAAAGACCTCGTTTCTCAAATACATAGAGAACTGAGTCAAATTTATAAGAGTACAAGTAATTTGCCAATGGATAAAATGGTCAAAGGATATTAACAGGCAAATTTCAAATGAAGAAATAAAAGCTGTGTATAGGCATACAAAAAAGTACTCTAAATCACTTTTGATTAGAGAAATGCACATGAAAACAATTCTGAGGTACTGCCTCATACCTATCAGATTAGCTAATATGACAAAGAAAATAAAAGGAAAATGATAAATGTTGGAGAATATGTGGGGATGTTGGGACAGTAATGCACTGCTGGTGGAGTTGTGAACTGCTCCTACCATTCTAAAGAGCAATTTGGAACTATGCCCAAAGGTCAATCAAATTGTGCAGACCCTTTGATCCAGAAATATCACTACTAGGTCTCTATTCCAAAGAAATCATTAAAAATGGGAAAGGACCTACATGTATGAAAATATTTATAAAGTCCTATTCATGGTGGCAAAATGTTGGAAACTGAGGTGATGGTATGTCCATCAATTGGAGAATGGCTGAACAAATTGTGGTATATGAATGTAATGTAATACTATTTTGCAATAAGAAATGATAACCAGGCAGATTTCAGGGGAAAAAATGCTGGAAATACTTGTATGAACTGATGCAAAGTTAAATGAGAAGAACCAGGAAATCTCTATAGGTAGTATCAGCAACACTGTGTGATTATGAACTATGAATGACTCAGCTCTTCTCTGCAATGTAATGCTTCAACACATGGAAAAGACTCATGAAGGAAAATGCTATACATATCCAAATAAAGAACTGATGGGCTCTGAATGTATATCGAAGCATATCTTTTCACTTATTTTATTCTTTCTCTTTTTTCTTTTCATCTGTTTTTTTTCACAATTATGACTAATATGGAAATATTTTTACATGATAGCACATGTACAAACTATATCAAACTGCTTACCATTTTCAGAAGACAGGGAGGGAGAAGGGAGAAAAATTTTAAGCTCAAAACCTTGTAAAATGAATGCTAGAAACTTTCTTAACATGTAATGGGAAGAAAATTAGATGCTATTAATTGAAAAAATTTCTTGCCAGCAATAACTAGTGAGAGATCTCCCATCTGACTATTACAAGACAACCTATTTTCTTTTCCTTTATAGAAATGGACAATGGATCCTTGGACTTCTGAGGGACAACATACTCTTGCATATAATTTGGAAGATTTCAGTTAACTTTTGTATAAGCAATGGACCTCCTGCCTTGTAGATTTCTGTTGGGATAGAATCAGTGTCCAGTGCTTTGCCACATGAGAGGAGCCTAATGTCATTTAATATCTCTTCAGTTGAAAGTTAATTTAGAGAGGGATTGACTTCAACCTGAGTTATACTGTCAATGACTTTGGCATTGGATGAAATACTCTGTTGAGGACATTGTGGAAGTGTTAAATCTATCTCTTAAGGATACTGTCCTTATCACTGCTTAATGTGGCACCATCAATGCTGAGTAGTTGAGATGCACCAGAGGTCTTTGGCTCATAAATAGTCTTCAGGGCATCATAGAAGTACTTTGGATTGTTGTTGTTGGCCCATAGGGAATAGATAGAAGGCTGTTGAAAGTAATAAAGATTATTAGGCAGTAAGGGCCTGGATTAGTATGGTGGCAATAGAAATGGAAAGAAGTTAAGAGGATCCAACAGACAATGTGAGGAACAGATGGAAGACAGGAGGTAAAAGAATCAAAAATAATTCCAAGACTCTGAGCCTGGGAGATGAAAAGATCCATGGTACCACTGACTGAATTGGAGAAGTTGGGAAAGGAGATCCCTTAAAAGATAAAAAATTATCTTTCATATATATAGAATGAGGGAGTTTATGAAGGCTAAAATGAAGTACAAGGTCATTGGCAGAAAAAAAAAAAATATATATATATATATATATATGATTCAGCTCTGTCCTAATGGGCATGAATAATGAATCTCCTGAAGTGGTCACACTATTCAAATTTGCACTGCATATTTGTATTAGGCCAAAACAAATTGCTATATTTTACATAATTATAACTTTAAATAGTGTGAACTTGAATACATGCAGCCTATGAATTTGAACACATGCAACAACTTTTGGGGATTCATTATTCACACTAATTTGGACCTAGATGTAAAGACAGGAATTTGCATGAAAAATAGAGACCAATGATGCTATCTGGTCAACAAGACCTTTGTTCTTGCCCAACTTCATTTACCAATCAAAGAGGAACCTGGGATTGAGGAGAACATCTTTAATCCAGCCTCTACAGAGCTTCTAGGAATTTAGGGCAGGGGAGGGGTGTCCCTGAAATGTGTTTTGAGGGATATATATATATATATATATATATGTATATATATATATATATATCCACATATATGAATATATATATATATGTATATATATATATCCACATATATGAATAACAAAATGTAAGAGGAATTTTCTAATATACAATAAGATAGTCTTGAAGATAAGGACCTCAAATCATCCCCAGGAGAAAATCATTTCCAAAAAATATTTAATTTTAGTTTGGCACATTCTTCTGGCTTTTGTTTTAGTTGTCTTATTGGGTATAATGGGTCATAACCCTGAGCTACATATTATAATAGCTGAAGCTCTCTCTATCAAGAAGCAGATTTCTATCTATTGCACCTAGGTAGATGGCAGTAGAAACAACAGCTTCAATAGTGAATGGATATATAGCACTTAAGAGAGAAACAGAGAGTATCATGAGGATAACACTAAAAGACACTGGCAGTTTTGTAGTGTTAAAGGTATGTGTTAGTTGCCTCAGCTGTATGTGTTCCCTGGCCATGTGACCCAATTTGTATAGTTTTCTCTAAACATATGTACGCTGGCCTTTTAGATTCCTGGCATATGACCTTCCATGCATGTTCTCTGGTCACATTTTTTCTTTCTCTGTATGCCATTCTTCATTAGTGATGTGGCAACTTGTGGGATATGTGCACAGGAGTGAATCTTTTCTTTACTTGCAATGCTATTTGACCATATATCATTTTGCTTTGACCTAGTGTGTCTTCTGGTTGGCTCATAAAAGTAAACACATTGGGCCTCATGATCAATAGTTTTGGGTAGATGGAGACAGAGTCCCTAAATCTGGGGCATCTTCTCTGGGTTCCCAAATAAGGCAGAGGGGGAGGGAACTCAAGTGCTACATGTATGGTGAAGCTAGATATGTTGGAAGTGGTGAATGAGACATTCCTTTTGGCTTATAGGAACATCTGGTATACAACCACCAACCTTGTTTTTCCCTTAGTCAAATGTCTGCACATATCCTGTCCTTCAGAGTGAGCAAGTCACTAAACATTGAGTTTGGATAGAGTCATGATCATAACAAATAGCAGAAAAATCGAATTCTCTCTTAATGGTGAATTATTTGTTTATTTACTTGCTTGTTCATTTGTTTGTTCCTTAGTTCATTCATTCCTTTGATAAGCATTTGCTGAGGATCTACTACATCCCTAATGCTTGAAGCTAAGGAAAATACTTTAGTACTTTAAAAGATGTAGATGTGTCATTTTCTCTGTGTAGTTGCTCCTTCCACCAAACCAGATTTTTACCCCTCAATATATTCCCTAGAAGAACTTCATGAGTTGTGCTAAGCTAAACTTGAAACCCGTTCAGCTTGGTAAGACCTGTTAGACTTTACACTGTAGTGGAATAGCCTTTGAGAACTCATGGTCACCTCTATGACAAATGAGGAATCAGAATGGGACTTGGGAAGAAGCTGAGGAAAATAAAAAGATAAACAGACATCTCTTCATAACTTGGCTCCTTCCTATCTTTCCATTCTTCTTATACATTATACTCCTCCCTTCCCCCACATACCATAGGATTCAGTGACTCTGCCCTTGTTGCTATTCCTTGTATGTGATACTATCAGCTCTGGGTATTTTCATTAGTTGCCTCCCATGCCTGGAATGCTCTCCCTCCTATTCTCCATCTCCTGGCATCCTTTACTTCCTTCAGGTAACAGCTAAAATGCTATCTTCTACAGGAAGCCTTTCCTAGGCCTCCTTAATCTTAGTGTCTTCCCTCTTTTGATATTCTCCAATTTATCTTGCATATATCTTATTTGCACAAAATTATTTGAATATTGTTTCCCTCATCAGAATGTGAGATCTTCAAGAACAGGGGCTTTGTTTTTGTTTGTTCATTTGCTTTTCCTTTTGTTTTCTGCCTTCCTTCCTAACCCCAGTGCTTAGCACAGTGCCTGGCACATAACTGGTACTTATTGAACACTTGTCTACTTGGCTCAACATGGCCCCTGACCAAAGAATCTGTTAAGGGACAATGGAACATATATACAGATAAATAGGTTGCAAATTAGAGTTTGTTAAATGAATAAAAGAATAAAGTGCTATGAGATCATTTGACAGAGAAATCACTTCAGAGACATAATGAAATCCCACACCAACAACCTGGAAATCAATAGCAGGGGTCTTAGAAAGCTAATCTGGAGCACTAACACTGCCTCAAGAGGCTAATAGACCAAAATCCCTTATTCAGCAATTGCAGAAAGCCTGGAGCCTACAAAGTTGCTGCTGGAACATGTCAAATGCTCCAGGAAATTCATTTATCTCCCAAGGGCTTTTGAGTTTGAACCTTCTTAACTTTGCTATATGTGGAAGTGGTCTGAGGTGGGATGATTTGATTTTTGAAGTAAATAAGAGTTACAAAGGAATAAGGAAACTATTGGTAATAGTCAAAGTATATTTGTTAGGTGCCTACTATATTCTAGTCATAGGTTTCACCTTTAAAATGGCAGCCTCATGTTTAGGGAGATGTCACTCTGGTTACCTAAAGAGCATCTCTGCATCCTTTGTGACTGCTATAGCCCCCTCACTGCTGAAGGGAAGGGTAGGAAACAAACTCAAAAGGCCTCACTCACCATTGAATGCCTCAAGAAAATGACCAATCTTTGAGGTTTGACATTACAGTCTTCCCAGCTAGTACCTAGTTGGAATCCTAGCTGCTTTCTGGTTGGGAGAACATAACATCATTGATTCCAGAAAGCTTTCAACCCTTGACATGTGTAGGGGCGATCTATGCTTTTCTCCACTGAAAGGTTGGATTTCCAAAAGGAACTTTTAAAAGCACATGTTTAGTGATGCTGTTTGACCATGGAGCAGCTAAAAGCTTTAATGAAGGGAGTTAAGCTTTGGAAGGTTAGCTTAGCCATACAACACATGGTTCCCCGTTGAGATCAGGATGGATGTCAAGTGCAGTCAGTATACAAGAGCCAGACTGTATGAGCAAATCCGTCTACATCGATCCCTTGGCAGCATTCCATTATTGTTATGATGGGCAGAGTGCCATGAGTGTAATCACTCCAAGGAGTGTTGGGCCAGGGCTATGTTCCAAAACTCATCAAACTCCTTCCATTTCTAATCATTTTAGCATGGTTTCTTTCATCTGTAAGCCTGGCCTCCTTGGTAAACTGTCAGGCTTACCTGCCAAAGGCAAACAGCATGAAAAAAATATCAGATCCCAAACTCTGGTTGAAACACACCTTCCTCTCAGGGTTGGTTCACATTTCCTCCCTGGGCACAGAGCCATGGTCCTAAAATCTCTTTTCATCTTGAAAGGAGGCCATGCTGACTGATGGTTAGCGGCAATCTTCTGGATCTCTGTCAACACATACCAACCAGTTTGATTCAATTCAGAGAAAGAAAAAAAGTGTTGGGTTTGTAAAATAAATTTAAGTTTAATTTTTCTTTTATTTTTGGCTTCCGTGATGACACTTGGTTTTGATTGAAATTTTCTTTTTTAAACCATTTGTTTTTAAATTTTGTAAACTTAACCAGAATACCCCTGTTCTGTCCCCAGATTTTTCAGTGATTCCCCACATTTCTGCAAATGCATCTCTGCCTCTCAGGTCTGTTTTTGCCCATCTGTCAAATGTAAGCATGGAGGCCTCCCCACTTTCCACTTTCTGGGAATGATACGACAAAGAATGAGATCATGTCTCTAAAGCAACCAT
Organism: Gymnobelideus leadbeateri; assembly: GCA_011680675.1. NCBI lineage: Eukaryota > Metazoa > Chordata > Mammalia > Diprotodontia > Petauridae > Gymnobelideus > Gymnobelideus leadbeateri. The sequence continues at coordinate 569,060 of WOXC01007830.1, read as the reverse complement.
ATTCTTAAAGAGACAAGGAGTGGTATAGAAACATAACCTCCACCCATTCTGCCTGTGAATTCCCATTGAGGAATCTAGATCGTACAGTAGAGAGAGTTCTAAAGCTGGACTCAAGACGACTTAAGCTCAAATCTGACCTCAGATACATATTAGCAAAGTGACTCTGGGCTAGTCATTTAACCATTCTGTTGACCTTAGTTTCTCCATCTGTAAAATCAGGGTATTAATATCACTTTCCTCCCTGGCCTGGGGCAGCTAAGTGGCACAGTGGATGGAATATTGGTCCTGGAGTCGGGAAGACTCATCTTCATGAGTTCAAATATGGCCTCAGGCATTTACTACCTATGTGACCCTGGGCAAGTCACACAACTCTGCTGGCCTCAATTTCTTCATCTATAAAATGATTTGGAGAAGGAAGTGGTAAATCACTTCAGTATCTGCCAAGAAAAACCCAAATGGGATCACAAAACATTAGACATGACTGAAACAACTGAATAATAACTGTGGGAGTACTGTGGGAGTAAGAGGTGACATTTCTAAAGCACTCTGCAAACCTTAAAGAGGTATATAATGCCAGCTATTATTATTATTTATTTATTTTTATTGTCACATTCTCAACTTCAGCTACTTTCTTTCCATACCTCCTGTCTACGACCTTCTACTTCTGGTGAAGAAGAATGCTAGCATGTTAAATCTTCATAAATATGTCTATGGTGCTTCATACCTTGAATCAGTTTCAAGAACAAACTTCATCTCACTGCCAAGAAGACTAGTTGAATAACAGGTGATGTGATCTGCATACTTCCACAGATGACCAACTGGGTTCTCACAATTGGTTTCCCTCTTCATACTAATAAAAATTCTGTGAAATTACCAATTGCAGAGAGAAAGAACTAGAACTGAGAGGGACCAGAAAGACTTCTTGTAGTAGGTGGGATTACAGCTGAGGCTCAAAAAAAAAAGGTTATGTGAATAATAAATAGCAGATCTCAGATTTGATGCTATCACCATCTGCATACTATTAGCAACACTACATAGAAACCAGTTAGAGCAAATGGAAAAGTATTGCATTTGAAAATAGGAAGACCAAATTAGCATTGTGCCTCAGCCATTAGCTAGCTGTGTGATCCTGTTCAAATCATTAGCTTCTTCCTCTACAAAATGCACCTTTCCCCCAAGAGTTGTTAAGAAAATTAAACACGGTAATATATGTAAAAGCACTTTGCAAACCTTAAAAGTCTATTTAAATGTTAGTTATAATAATAATCTTTATCATTATCTTTATCAACATCATTACACAGTTAGAAGGTATCTCAAAGGTCATCTAGAAGAGTGGTGCCAAAAGCAAATAAAAACAAGAACTCTAAACCATAGTAAAGATCTCTGTTGGCCACATATTGACTAAGAAAACCACACATTAACATTATCTATGTTCTATTGTATTTTTATTTATTTTTCTAAATATTTCCCAGGTTCCAAGTTGTACTTGATAACTATGGCCATGTGTTTAGCAACTCTTATCTTGTCCAATGTAATATTTTGGTATGCTAATTAGTCAAGGTTCATAGACTCAGGACATAAATGAAATTGGAAAGAAATAAAAAGAAATAAACATATGGTCATATATGCACTTTTTCTAAAATAATAATTAAGACCAAAAGAATTAGCAATGTAATTCATCAGGATTGCTATTAGCACAAGAATCATCCAGAAAAGTCAACAAAATATTTATAGAATGAGAACCAGGGATTTGTAAGCCTATTTACAAAGGCTTACTTGAGTCAGTTCAGCCATAACGAAATCTCTTATTTAATAAGAAAAGAGGTTAGGTATCCCTTTTATTATTAAGGGCAGCATGATATGTATACCAAATAAAGCATTAGACTTGGAGGTCAGAAAAATCTGACTCTAAGACTGTACCCCATGTCCTAGCTATGCAACCATGGACAAGTCTCATGACTGAGCTTCAGGTTTTCTGTCCTGCAAAATGGAGATAATAACAATTGTCTGAAGTACCTCACAGAGTTATTTGAGACTCAAATGAGATGATGTATGAAAAAGCACTTGGTATCTCTAAGTTGCTACATAAATGTAAGCTATTATTATTTCCTATTTAATATGTTCTCCAAATGAAACTCACAAACTATAGGTACTTAGAGTTAACAAATAGAGTTAAACAAATAAATAGATAAATCAAAATAGAAATATTGATCTTCACATATGCAAATGCAATAATTGATTTAGAATTATTTCCTTTAACTAATACTTAAGTGGAATGAATTTGAGACCTTTCACTGTCCTTATCTCCTTTTTCTGGTTGCTCTCTTTCTTATCCATCTCACGAAAATGTGATGCCCAGAAATGAATGCAATGCTACAACTATAATCTGACCATGGCAAAATACTGTGCAAGTTGGACATTCTTACTCTTGGATGCGCTACTTCTCTTGAAGCAACTCAAGATTACTTTCTTTGGATCCGTAGGGGAGTAGGGATACTGACTAAGGCTACTGACTCATGATGAGCTTGTCCCATTTCTTAGCCCTTTCCTTCAAGATGAAGACCTTTGCAGTAAGAGATTAGGAAGGTGGTGGCTTAGGAAATTGTCTCTCTAGTGTCTCTAAGATAAAGTAAAAATCCTCTTTGCCATTTATAAGCCTACATAATTCTGGTGCCCACTGATCTTTGCAGGCTTTTTGCACATTAGTTGTCTTTACCCATTCTATATTCCAATAAAATTAGTTTACTTTTTAGTCCCCAAACTGATTGTTCTTTCTCCCATCTCTTTGCTTTTACAGACTGCTCACCCCCTCCCTCCCCATGTCTGGAATCTCCTCCACTTCTTAGAATCTTTGATTTGCCTCAAAGCTCTGCCCCTGTGCCTTCTTCTTTCAGAGCCCATTCCTTATCCCTCCTAATTTATATTGTCCTCTCTCATTTCATATTGTCTTTTACTTATGCATCTGTGAAAAACATTATCCCAGGAGAATGTAAATATCTTGAGGGAAGGGACTGATTCATTTTCGCCTTTATATTTCCAGGTTTAGCATAGTGCCCTGTACATAGTAAGCTTTTAATAACTGCTTATGGGATTGGATCAATTATAAGAAAATGGCAGCTGAAATGTTTTTTTTTAAAGTTTTAAGAAGGCTGAAAGGAGTTTTGAAAGAAGTCTACCAGGCCTGTCTTATCTAGAAGATGTAGTCACAATGAGAGTTGACTAAACAGTTAGCAAGAAAGTCCAAAAGGGCCTCAAGGAAAGACAGATTAACTTTCTCTTCTGAATTTTCCATGTAGAAATCGATGGGTGTTTAGGAAGAATGAATAATTACCCAAGCAGACTCATGCCCAAGTGAGCACAAACACTTACATTGTGCTTTGAGATTCTAGTAATAATAATCACCATCCTCCTGGCTCCCAGGCTTTGATAGCTCCTGGGTTTATTTAGTCACCACCTTAGCCAATTGAGCTCAGATCTCAGATTGGGAGCCTCTGAAAGTTGTCACTATGACGGATTGCTTGTGGAAAATTAGTCTGGCTTCTGACGGTAGGATCTGGAGAGAGGGCTTGCTTTGGTTTTTAGTCCTGAACAGTGAAGTTTCCCGTTTCCTGGGGCTTTGATGGAAGCAGGACTCAGGGTTGCCTTATTTTTTGATACTAGTGTTGGATAGAGTAGAATTGCTTGGCTTTGCTGGAGTGGCACCCCAATACCCTGGAAGAGAACACAGAGCTCAATTCTCACTTAATGTGCTTGGGAATAATGATTAAAGCATGGGGATGCCATGACGTTACATGGCCAATAAAGAAAGCATTGTGTCAAAATCTTAAAGGATGAAATGGAATAAGAGACATTTCTTCCCAAAACTTTTTCTGTCCCCAGCATCCTGCTTGGGTAATTAAACATCTCTTCCTGCTCCTTAGCAACTTCTCAAGAAGGTAGCAGGAAAGGATCATAGGGCTTACAGCTAGAAGAGATCTCCCAGATTGTATTGGCCACCTCCCTCATTTTATAAACGAAGAAGCTGAAACCCAGAGAAGTGATAACAACTTGGCCAAGGTCATTCTGCCAGTTAGTTGTGAGGCCAGGACTCGAGCCCAGTCTTCTGACTTAAAGCAAAGCAAAACCAAACCAAATCCAAAAAATAAATAAATAGTGTTTTATTCCACTCCAACATCCTACTACACCAAGATATTGCTGTATGTATGTATGCTCTTAGGAATCAAATTCAGAATAACTTAAACCAAGAGGTGGTCCTTCCTATTTTCTGTGACCAGGTTATGGAATATATGATAATATGATGTTGAAGAGGAAAAATTCTTTCTGGAGAAAAATCAGAACAGTTCTACCAACCTGGTCCTGATTTATTCACTCTTACTTGTTTTTATCTGTGTGGATCATGGTGAAATGATTGGTTTATTTTATGCCAAAAGAAGGGAAGAAAGATGGCACAAATGCAAGCTCTGATTCAGGCAAATGCTGCTCTGGCCCCACCAGCAACACTAGCCATGGACCACTTGCCCCATCAAAATACTGACTTGTGTGGGGTCAGAAGGGACACATTCACATCCATATTCAGAATTTCAAGTATGCTATATTCATTGATACATGTGCAAGACTGGGGAGAGATTCACATGTGTTTTGTCTAATCAGTTAATGAACCTAATGGAAAGATTTAACTTATTCACTCTCAGAGAGGACACCCTTGTGAATTTTTCTTGGCCAATTCTTCATTTCAATTCAGCTACTTACTAGATTTCAAATGTTTCCCAGATGGGTAACCAAAACAAAAGTTGGCAATATGAGCAATTGTCAGAGGCAGCCAGCAAATCGATGTGTCTTTATGAATAGACAAAGCCAAAAAACAGACCTAAACACTTTTGGTTCACAACATACATCTGTTAGTAACAAGGGCTTTTTACATGACGATCATTGGTTAGTGGTGCTGTGTCCTGTCCAGGGCTTCAAATATTTATCTTGCAGGTCCTAAGACTTATTTGTCTACAAATACCTTTGACCCCATCCCTTCTGACCTCCTTCTGGGACTTGCTCCATCAATGATTTTCTCTTTTGACAGAATCTTTAGCCTTTCCTCAACTGACTCATTTTCATCCATCTTCAGACATACACATGTCTCTGCTATCTTGAAGAAATCATTAAATGACACCCAGCCTCCCTTCTGGGATAGGTCTACGTCCTTCTTTTCAATGCCAAAGAGTTAGAATGAATGCTCTAAATTTTCCATTTCTACTTCTCACCTACTAGATCCCTCCTTACAGTTTATCTTTATATCCCCCAAATTTTACTGAACCTGTTCTCTTAATGGTCACCAATGAGAAAATATATTGGGTATTTGTGGAAGTAAAGCCCTAAACTGTTATAATTAGGGAGGAAAGTAAGAATATATTGATAATATAAATGATAGTTATTATCCTGTCATATTTTCAGAAATCATCCCATTCCCTAAAAGAGTCTAATTGACATCTGTAACTCTCAACCTTGAGATAGGTGCTTGAATACCGGAAAAAATATTATTCACAATCGGACTGCAAACTACTTTTCTCCATTTATTACACATTAGTTCATTTTGTACAATGGACATTCTAGTCAAACAGTTCTCAAAGACCCTTTCTGGGGGATCTACAAAGTCAGAACAATTTTCATTATGATACTAAAATGTTTTAATTTTTTTTCTTTTTCTTTTTTTCCTTTTTTTTTTTTTTTTTGAGGGCAATTGGGGTTAAGTAACTTGCCCAAGGTCACACAGCTAGGTTTTTGTTTGTGTGTGCGTTAAGTGTCTGAGGCCGGATCCGAACTCAGGTCCTTCTGACTCCAGGGCCAACACTTTACTCACTGCGCTACCTAGCCGCCCCGACATTTTAATTTCTAATAGGGTAAATATTGACAGATGTAACTCAGATAAGCCCAAACTCTTTGGGACCCTCAATAGATTTTAACAGTGATAAAATCTGGGAACCCAAAGCCTCATTTGAATTTTAGCCAAACTGTGTAGCTTGCAGTTACCTGTATGTGACATTCCATTCCCTGCCTCTGATTAGTGTCAACAATGAATCCCATAAAATGGTCACATGTATTTTAATATGCACTATTTGAAATTATAATTATATAAAATGTGGTTAAGTGGTCCCAGCCCAGTGGAAATAGATAGCGTGAATTCAAATAACAGGGCCACTTTCACAGGATTCATTACTCACTCTAAACAGACGGAGCCGTAGTCTGTCTGTCATGCATGGGGTACTCTCTCTTTACCTCCCTCTCATAGACACTCCAGGACCTCCTCCATGAGGCCTTTCTGATCCCCTCTTTCAATTACGCGGCATTCACTTTGTACGTACTTTTTAATTTTTTTTTAATCTGTATACATATTAAATCCATGTCCCAGTCCCCCCATCAGACACACACACACACACACACACACACAAACACACACAACACACACACAAACACAAACACACACAACACACACACACACACTGAGTAGAACAGAAAATCTTTGATAGCAGTGATACTTTAATTTTGTCTTTTTATCTCATCACCAAGCAAAATGCTTTGCATATATTGGGCCCATAATCAATGTTTGTTTAAAAAATGAATTTAGTTCTTTGTATTTTTACTTAATTTTTATATTTATTTATTTAGTCATCTGTTTATTATCTGTCTCCACACCTATACTTTAAGTACCTTCAGTTCAATTCAATTAATTTATTAGGCAACTACTTATTAAATGAGCAGCTAAGAAGTGCAGTGGCTAAAGTGCCAGCCTGGAGTCAGGAAGACTCAATTCCCTGAGTTCAAATCTGGCCTCAGACACTTACTGGATGTGCAGACAAACCATTACATTTATTTGCCTCAGTTTTCTCATCTATAAAATGAGCTGGAGAATGAAAAGGGCAAAACACTTCAGTACTTTTTTTCTTACTTTTATTTTCAAATAAAATGCTTTATTAACTTCCAGTTTATATCATTCATTTCCACCAGATATTGAGTTTCAAAATTTCTCCCCATTATTCCCCTACCCACCACCCCAAAATAGCAATCCCACTGGATATCCCCTCCTCCAATCTGTTCTCTCCCATATCTTCTCCCATACCCCCTTTGAACTTCCCAGGAGGGTATGGTGGATCTCTATGCCCCAGTGCCTGGATATCTTATTTCCCAGTTACATGTAAAATAACTTTAATAATAGTATATATATATGTATATATATATATACACACACACATATATGTATAATTTTATTTATTTTATTATATATTTATATTTTATATAATATATAATATATTTTTTATTTTATTTTATTATAAATATATATATATTTTAAACATTTCATTTTTAAAACTTTAAATTCCAGGTTCATTCCCTTCCTCCCTTGTCACCCACTCTTACTGGAAAGATAAGCAATTCAGTATAGGTTGTACATGTGTAGCTATGCAAAACATTTCCATAGTGGATATATTATAAAAGACTAACTATATTTCCCTCCCTCCTATCCCACCTCTCACTTGTTCTATTCACTACTTTGATCCTGTACCTTTTCAAAAGTGGGTGATTCTAACTTCCCTCCCCCCTCAGTCTGCCCTCCCTTCCATCACCCCCCCCCTCTCATCCCCTTTTCCCCTAACTCTCCTGTAGGGTGAGATATCCTATTTAGTGTGTATGTCATTCCCTCCCTAAGCCAAATTCAATGAGAATAAGTTTGACCCATTCATTCCCTTTTGCCTTCCTATTCTTCCCCTCCATTGTAACCATTTTCCCTTGCCTCTTCTATAGGTGATAGTTTGCCCCATTCTGTCTCTCCCCATGTCCTCTCATCGTATTCCTCTATCACTTCTTAATTTCACCTTTTAAGTATCATCCCTTCCTCTTAAATTGGTCCTGTGCCCTCTATTTATGTATAACTGTAAACATATATACACACATTCACATATGTATTCATATGCCCATATACCCTCCTATATAGACATATATCTATATCTATATCTATCTATCTATCTATCTATCTATCTATCTATCTATCTATTTCTATTCCCTTCAACTATTTTCATACTGAGAAAAGTTTCATCAGTTATGATTATCATTTTTCCATGTAGGAATGTAAATAGTTCAACTTTGATGAGTTCTTTATGATTTCTTTTCCTTCTTTACCTTCTCATGCTTCTCTTGCTTCTTGTATCTGGATGTCAATTTTCCTATTCAACCCTGTTTTTATCATCAAGAATGCTTGAAAGTCCTCTGTTCCACTGAATGACCATATTTTCCCCTGAAACATGATACTCAGTTTTACTGGGTAGGTGATTCTTGCTTTTAATCCCAGCTCCTTTGACCTCCAGAATATCATATTCCAAGCCCTTTGATCCCTCAGGGTAGAAGGTGCCAGTTCCTGTGTTATACTGATTGTATTTCTACAATATTCAAATTCTTTCTTCCTAGGTGCTTGTAATATTCTCTCCTTGATCTGGGTACTCTGGAACCTGGCTATAATATTCATAGGAGTTTTCTTTTTCAGATCTTTTTCAAGAGGTGATCAGTGGATTCTTTCAACCTCTATTTTGCCCTCTGGTTCTAAAACATCAGGGCAAATTTCCTTGAGAATTTCTTGAAGGATGATTTCTCAGTTCTTTTTTTGATTGTGACTTTCAGACAGTCCAATAATTTTTAAATTATCTCTCCTGGATCTATTTTCCAGTTCAGTGGTTTTTCCCATGAGATATTTCATATTGCCTTCTATTTTTTTTCATTTTTGGGGATCTCTTTAATAGTATCTTGATTTCTCATAAAGTTACTAGTTTCCATTTGTTCCAATCTAATTCTGAAGGAATGATTCTCTTCAGTGAGCTTTTGAGATGCTTTTTCCTTCAACCAAATTCAGCTTTTTAAGGCATTCTTCTTCTCATTGCCTTTTTGAGCCTCTTTTGCCATTTGAGTTAGTCTATTTTTAAGGTGTTATTTTCTTCGGTCAGGTTGTTGACTCTCATTTCATAGCTTTCTTGCATTGTTCTCATTTATCTTCCCAATTTTTCCTCCACTTCTCTTATTTGCTTTTCAAAATCCTTCTTAAGGTCCTCTATGTCCTGTAACCAGCTCATATTTTTCTTAGAATCTTTTGGTACAGGAGTTCTGACTTCACTGTCTTCTTCCTGTTCCATCTTTTGATCTTTTTTGTCCCCAAAGTAGGAGTCTAATGTTGGATTCCTCTGTTTGTTTTACTTCCCTCATTTACTTATGTTGCCACTAAATTAATTGACTTTTGGGCTTTTTGCCACAGTAGTATTCTGCTACCAGACAGGGGAGCTTCCATCCCAAATGCTGGGGTTTTCTCAGCTGCCAGAGGTATTGGTTGGGTGCCCTCTCTGAAGCCTCCACACTCTTTCAAGCTGGTCACACACCCCAGGACCTCCACCTTAGAACACAATCCAGATCCAAGCAGGTTAAAGCAAGACCAAGTACCCTCCAGACTGGTTGCTTGGTCCCCATAAAATCTGCAGGCCAGGACCTGAAGCTGCCACATGTGGCTGAGGCTGCAGGGTCCTGGTGCCTCAGCTGCTCTCACCTTGGAGGCAAAAGCCAATGCACTCTCAACTATTGGCTCCCAAAGTCCACAGTGCACTGACTTCTCAGTTTGTCCTCAGGATCTATGGGTTGATAATTCTGGAAACCTCCACAGCTGCTGGTGATTTGAAGTCTCTCCACCTGGCAGTTTCTCAGGCTCACCCTGGGGCTAAGTCCTCTGTCTGTGGCAGGCTGGGATCAGCTCCCAAAGTGCTGTTCTGGCTGCTCCCTGCCAGGCTGTTGTTAGTGGGAGGTTAGCTTCTCTGTGTCATTTTGTGAGTTCTGTACCTCCAAAGTTTGTTCAGAGTCACCTTTTACATGAATTGGGGGAGGTGAAAGACAGAGTCCTGCAGAAGTCCTGTTTCTTCTCTGCAGTCTTGACTCCGCTCCCTGCCCCACTTCAGTACTTTTGCAAAGAAAACCCCAAACAGGGTTACAAAGTATCAGACATTACTGAAATGACTGAATAACAATTTATTAAGTTCATAGTATATAACTAGGACAAGGATACTTAATCTGTATTACTGCCCCTCAAAGAGGCCATGTCTAGATTTTAAAGTCCATGGACTTCGAGGTGAGCACACATGCATACACACACACACACACACACACACACACACACACATTTACTTTTACTAACCTTTAATTTAAATCTAGTATTTCTTTTAATTTGAATGTAGGCTGCAAATTATATATGTCAATATATGGCAAACTTCTCCAGCATCTTTGCCAAGAAAACTCCACATGGGTTCATGAAGCATTGGTCATTACTGAAATGACCAAACAACAAAACATTTTTTGGAGGAAGAATCTGCAAGCCTTCCCCAAACTATCAAAAGTATCCATGACACAAAAAAGGTTAAGAAACCCTTGATTAGGGAATGGGGGGATGATACAAAGTTCAACTATACCATAGTTGCTGCTCTATATCGTGTATTACTTTGTACTGTAGGTAAACACATTAGAGAGATCTAAGTAGTATGGGGTAGTAAAGGTCTTTCAAAAAGACTTTATGGAAAAAAAATGGGAGATGAATTAGGTGTTAAAGAATAGGTAAAATACATCAGGAATGGGGTAAGCTGAATGCATTACAAGTATGTGGAACTGTATCACTGAAGCTATAGAGGTAGGCAAATGTGTGAAAGTTAATTTATTAGGTTTAATTCTGATGTATCTTTGTAATCCTCACCATGCTTAGCAAATAGCCTTGAATACAGTAGGTATTTAATCAATATTTGGTAATTGACAATAGAATCCCAAATTATCGAGAAATAATAGTGAGAACAGAACCTGGGGAAGCAAGAGAGAGACAGAGAGAGACACAGAGAGAGAGAGAGACAGAGAGAGACAGAGAGAGAGTGTGTGTGTGTGTGTGTGTGTGTGTATGTGTGTGTGACACACACACACATTTTGAGATGGGAGCCTTGTTGAGTGTTCCCTTTAAGAATTTTGAGTTTCTAAGCTAGGAGGAAGAGAGGAAGGATAGGAGAAAAGAAAATGGATAAAGGGACATAAAAAGTCATGGGGTTAACCGAATGGTACTGATCAAACAACAACAAACCCAGAAAATGTAAAACAAACAAAACCTAAAACATATAGAAAACGGAAGCCTGAAAACCAAAACATTGAAAACTGTTCTACCTTTTATTATTTATAGCCTGATAACACAATTTATTGATGATCTAAGCATACAGTTTCTTTCCCATCTGGATGCCTGACTCAGTCATTAGCAAGTAGAGAATAGAGTGAATAAGAGAAAGCAGTGACAAGAGCTGTACCATGCTTATTGGTAACTCTACTATCACCCTTAGTGTAAAAGATAAGAAAGGGAAAAAATAGACATGGAACTGATACTGCTCAAACTAGGGCAGCCTTAACTTATTTTCTCCCTGTTAAGCTGGAATGGAAGGGTGAAGAATGGAAGCATGAAGACCAATGAGAAAATCAGTACCAAAATCAGTTCATGGGGTTTTATGTAGTCATAAGTTTTAAAGATGGAAGGGATCTAAACCATGAGTTATCACACTCTTATTTAACAAATGAGGAAACTGAGGCCCTGAGAGGTTAAGAGAATTGCCCAAGGTCACACATAGTAGTAATAAATCCTTTTGAGGGGAACTCTTGTCTTCTACCAACATATCCAGTATTCTTTAAATTGTACTATAAGGTCCCTATGATATAAAAATTCAGAAAGGGAAATCCATTGTGGGCTCCCTAAAGGTAGTGTCTGGCATCTAGTAAACAATAAATGTTTGTTAACCGATTAGTTGATTGGTAAATTGTTAATGCAATGACTTTAGAATATTTAGGAAAGGTATGGGATTGGGGAAAATTGTTGAGATAAAACTTAATTTCAACATGATCAAAAATACTTTGTAACTGAATCATAAGGAATGCCCCTGGATCATAAGCCCATGGACTATTGGACCCAGGGGCAGTGGTGGTGGAGTGGGGGGAAGCATTAAAAGGCAGGCTCTCCTCCCTGAATGTAATCTCAAGTGGTTATGGACTTGATCTCACACAGCCCCAAGTTTTGCTTAATAACATTTGCAGACTATTCATGAATTTATCAAAATCTTCTTAAAACTATTTATGGTTAGCCTGTACCACCCTGGGGTAATTATTTCCATATTAAGAGCTCACCATGTAAACAAGTGGTTCTTTTTATTTGGCCCCAAACTAATGCCTCCAAGTTTTAATGAATGTGCTTCAAAAGATTTCTTTAGCACCTTTACAAATATGTTCTGTGCTCCATTGTGACTGGAGCACAGTCATTTTTGTGGACCTAAATTTCTCTAGTTGTACTGGGAGGAATGAAAGACAGAGACAGATGCTAGAGATTTTTCATAGAAAGACTTGACAGGACCTTTTGCTTGGCTGCCTATAGAGCAGGAAACAGAGAAAGAAGAATGAAAGATGCCTCTAATATTTTGAGCCTTGGAGCCTGGGAGAATTATGTCTCATTTATATAAATAGGGAAGGCAGCAAAAACAGCTGGTCTTGGGGAAAGGGGGAGAATATAAAGACAAAGCTTATACTGGATTGAAATGTCCCATAGGCAAGTAAAAATATGTTACATACTGGATCTCAGGGGAGGGATCAAGATGGTAGTTTGGAAATCATTTGCATAGAGGCAACAGCCGAATCCAGAAGCAAGAATGAAATTTGCTAGGGAGAGAATATAGAATGAAAAAAGTAGGGGACCAAGGACTGAACCTTGGGGCAATGCCCACATTTATGTAGCATCTGAAGGAAGAGCTGAAAAAGGGACAGAGGTAGGGTTGTTAGTGAGATAATTTTTAGGGGAAACAAAAGGTTAGTTTATAGTACTCATCCTTCAAACCAAGTATTCCCAGCATCTTCAAGGAGGCTTAAAATGATACAGATACCCTTAGGACTTTTCTTGCAATACCTTATCCATCCTACCCCAACTATCCAAGAAGCAAGTTTTTCATACCGCATCTGTCTCTCCCTGAGGATAGTTTAACTGAAGGTTAGCACAAGACTCCACCCTTTCCCTTTCCTCAGTCTGAAATTTACAGTAATCACAGGGTCACCTGAAGCCAACTAGGGGTGAGTGGGAAGGCAACTGTTGGCCAACGTTCTTAAATAGCTTCCTTGGGCTAAAGCAGCTATGTTGAAAAGCTTTTTACTTCACTGTTCTATGGCAATATTTGTCAATATGTGACAAGTATAGTCAAAGTCATTTAGCTAATTCTATTCCACCAATCCAAGCTTTTCAGAAGAAGAAGAAATGGGGAAAAGAAAAGATATGAGATGCTAGAGAGGGGAGGTATTGTTCCCCTCTTAGAAATTAAAGGCAGAGAAAGGGAATGACTAGGGGGGAAAGCAAAGTTTTTCCTTTCTCCCTTCATCTATCCCTCACTCTCAAAACACTCCAACTCTAGATCCATTTTTTTTTCAGTACTAGCATTATGTATTATCATGGATGATTGAGGGTTATTAAGTGTGTTAATGTACAAATCTATTGTCTTGGAGTTGTTTACTTCTCAATATGCAAATAGTGCCCTCTACTGGAACAGGATTAATATAGCATTATAAACATACCAATCCAGGTGTTCAATTAAAAAAAATTCTCTTATATGGAGAACACTATACTATGCTGGGGTGTTACGGATAAGAATGACAGTTCTTCCCTTCAAAGAGATGAAAGTCTACTCACTGAACACAGTATAAACATTAATAAGTACACTACAAAGTATAATGTGGTGGAACAGAAGAGAGAGGGGAGTAGCACTTTAGAAAACATTAAAACAGTAGCTTATTAAATATGACTGATCTTCCATTCTTCTTTCCTCTTCCTCCTCCTCCTCCTCTTCCTCCTTCTCCTTTTCTTCCTCCTCCTCCTCTTCCTCCTCCTTCTCTTTTTCTTCCTCCTCCTCCTCCTAGTACCTGATACTTCATCAGTTTAGGGACCTCCTGTTATGAGAATTCCTTTCACAGATGCACATTGAAAATTCCTTTTAGAGAATTGCCTGGGTCACCGAGAAATGGTGATTTGCCCGCAATCACACACATAGTATGCATTATAAGGACTTACACCCAGATGTGCCTGACTTTAATGCCATTCCTTTATCCACTGTGCCATAATGCCTTTCTCTATTGATATTACTACGACTACTAATAATGACAATAATAATAATAATAATGTTTTGTTATTATTACTCATCTTCCTGAGTTCAAATCTGGCTTCATTTTCTTACTAGTCATGTGGTCCTGGGCAAGTCATTCAACTCTTTCTTCATCTGTAAAATGAACTGGAGAAGGAAATAGAAAACCACTCCTGTGCCTTTGCCAACAAAATCCCAGATGGGGTCAGGAAGAGTTGGAAATAACCAAAGCAACTGAACAACAACACAATGTTTACAAAGAATTTCCCTCACAACAACAACAACAACAAACCTTTAAGAGAAGTAGTTTAATTACTATTATTAAATCCTCAAACAAAAATGAAACTTCAATATCATCTTGATCAATCCCCACATTATACAGATCGGGGAATTGAGGCCTAGAGATATGTAATGACTAAATCTAGCTCTCATGAGTGCTCTGAGCTGTTTCACAGCAGGCTGAAGAAGATCAAGTGTTATTTTTCACAGGCATAGTGTACTTAATCCATAAGTGTCTTTTAGTGTTTGAAAGTTTTACTGGAATCATCTACAAAAATAAGCAGCATGGCATAGTGGATGGAGAAATTAAATATTAGCAATTAAATATTACCACCCCTCCTTGTTTGACAAATGAGGAAACTGAAGCCCATAGAGATTAAGTGGACTGCCCAAGATCACACAGGTAGAAAATAGTAATTCTTTGTTTTTTTAAGAATCCTTGCATCTAATCTCTCATCATTGTACCTTGGCTCAGGATGTCCAATGTGCCTGAATTCTCCTCAAGGCCAAGATGACTTGGGTTTGAATCCTACTGACAAAAAAATGACCATATTTCCTTGGGAAAGTTATTTAGCCTTCAAATGCTCTAGGAAAGCATTTAAGACTATCTAGGTTGCAAAGAAGATACTGATCTTGGTTAATAGAAGGCATTTCCCCATCTAGGAGTTCCCCATACAAATGGAATCACAGATGTAGTTGTGATCCCAATCTACCTGAAGCACAAAATAATCTCAAGAAAACATATTTGCAAATTCTTACATATTTTCTAATTTGGGAAAAATCATTAGTCTCCATTTCTGATCTCTAAAATGAGGAGACTAAAGTTGATGATCTCTCAGGCCTCTTCTAGTTCTAAAATCTATGATTCCAAGTGACGGCAGGTCTACCAAGCTAGAAAGATTTAAACTGCCAATGGATGATGAACTCCAGGTATGTTGTTTAACAAAAACTGGAAGAGTTCATTCAACAGATTGGATGGAGGAAGACAAATTTTTCTGTGACAAGAAACTCTATTTGACCATTTACTAAGTTGTAGACTAGATGCAATTTGTGATGGTGAAGTATGCCCATGCTTATGTATCCAGTTCAATCCAAGAAGGATTTATTGTCTAAGATATGCACAAATTGCACTTTTTTTCTTGGAGTACCAAAAAATAATAATAATAAACTGACTGTAACCTCAGGGAGCTTGCTTTTTACTTGGATAAAAAAATGTGAACCAATAATTCAATGGAGGAAAATTTGAGGATAAAACGGACACTGCCCTATGGGTAATCAGCAAAGGCTTCTTCTAGGATGTAGCCATGACCTGAGCCTTAAAGTTAAGCATTCTAAGAGGAAGAAGTGAGCAGGGGGAGGAGGCATCCAGGACAGGCCATGCCAAGGCACAGTGGTAGAAGATGGAATGCCAGGTTTGGAGAATAGCAAGTAGGTCAGTTTACGTAGAACATTAAATGTCTAAAGTATAGTATACAAAATGCCTGGAAAGGGAGGCTAGAGAGAGTCTATGAAGGGTTCTAAATGCTAAACTCAAAGTTTGTTGTCATTGTTGTTTTCTCCGAGAAACAACAGACATATGCTGAAGCCTCTTAAGCAGTGGAGTGGCATGGTCAGGTCTGAGCTTTAGGAAAATTACTTTGGCAACTGTATGGAAGATGGATGGGAAAGGGAGAAAATGGAAGCAGGGAGATGAGTCATTAGGAGGTTATTGCAATAGTCATGGGAAAGATGTAAGGTGACATGAGAGATGTGGCAGAGATCAAATTATTTTTTAAATTTGTTTTTATTCTGAACTTAGTAAACGGAATAAAATAGATCTTTCCATCTATATAAAAGAACAGAAAAAGAAGACTATGCACGAAGCTGCAGATCCTTATGATGGAACATTTGCTCTTCTCTTTAAGTATATATAAGTTCAGCTTATAGTTTTCAAGGCTGTCAGTTATCTGTACTTCTTTCTGACAATTCTCCCGTTCTTTTTTCTGTATTTAAATTTAAAAAGGCGTGGCATAGAATTAAACAGACTTGGCAATGAACTGTATATAAGGTCAGAAGGAAAGTAAGGAAGAGTTGAAGATAGCTCCAACAATGCAAGGAAGATAGTAGTGGGACAATGATGAAGGAGATGGTTTCTATGAACTGGTGCAGAGTGAGTAAAGAAAGCATAACCATTTATGCAATAACAATAATATTATAAAGACAAATAGCTTTGAAAAGACTTGAGAATTTGATCAGTACAATGACTAGTAACCATTCTGTTCTAGTGGAATCATGATGAAGCATTCTTCCTCCTGACAGAGAGAGATCATGAACTCAGAGTACCACACACACACACACACACACACACACACACACACACACGTTTATATATCAGAGATGTGTGTAAATGTAGATATATAAATGCACATATCCATAAATACACACATACATATACATACATGTATACACACATGATTATATGTGCACACACATAACATGGTCTATATCAAAATTAGTTTTGCTTGACTATACATACTTGTCATGCGTTGTGTTTCTTTCTTTTTCAATGCCAACACTTAGAGTTTCCTAGAAGCAAACAGATATTGTAGCAGTTATCTGGTTCTCCTTTCCTATGGATCAAAATTACTTAAGCCTAAATAATTTGAGTAAATATACTATCAAGTTTACAGAAATCAAGTAGAAGAAAGGAATGGTTGTGTACTGAATAATCATTGAGATTCAAAAATATCTCCACAGGTGAAATTATGGGCCAAATATAGTAACATAAAAGTAATTAGGATAGATACAAAATTCTGTACTTCAGCTAAAAATGGTAATTTTATATCTAATCATTCCAAAAAAATCAAGGACTTTTAATGAATAACAAACTCAATACACCATGATATGAATTCAAAATGTTAATGTAATTTTAGTCTTCATTAAATGTTCAGAATGAGGGAAATGATTTTTTTTTATAACTGAACTCTGTCCTGGTCAGATGATTTCTCCAATTCTAAAAACCTGTGATTCTTATTATAAACTTCAGCTGTAGATCACATGTAAATTCTCCTTTCTTTCCAATTAAATACATTTTTCCTTATAAACAATGAAAAAAATTACTGACAAAGCAATCTAGATTCCAATTAATTTTATGCCTGGTAATGATGTGACCTTTGAGAAGACTTACTTAGTGAACGGGAATGAGAACCACAATGAATAGGAAACTTGACAAGGGCCACAACACAAACATTGCCCTAACTCTACCACACTTATTGCAACAAACTAGTGACTCTATTTGGGAAACTGTTGTTCATCCTTAACTTCTGAAAGCCAAACAAATGTTTCACTAAAAGACTATTTTATGGAGCATCCACACAAGGCAAGTGCTCACATATTGATCAGAAGAAGCAATACAAGGACACTTTCAAGGTCTCTCTGAAGAACTTTGGAATCGATTCCGAAACTTGGGAGACACTGGCACAAGACTGCCCAGTATGGTGTGCCCATATCTAATAAGGTGTTATGTTCTATGAGGAAAGCAGAATTGCAGTAGCTCAAAAGAAATGTGTGATGTGCAAATTTAGAAACATTTCTACTCCAGATGTTCATATGGACTATTTGCATCCAACCTGTGGCATAACCTTCCAAGCTCATATTGTTCTGATCAGCCACAGTCAGACACTGTACAAACACAACATAGTTATGTCATTTTGGTCCTCTTCAAGAAAAAGAGAAGGACAACAACCAACCACCTCTCACCCAGCTCTCACCTGTGGCTCCAAGAAGTTATAGCATGTGCAGTAGCCACACCCCCAGAAAAACCATCTGGGCAGGCAGGCAAAACCAGGTTGAGGATAATTGACAGACTTCAGACCTGTTGGTGAATTAGGAGTATGTCTACCCCCAAGCATGTGATAGCTTCCTCTGGTGAAATGGATACATGAGAACAATTTGTTCCAAAGGCTAAAGACGTGGCTGAAACTTGCTCTGTGGTGTGTTTAAAACTTGGTCAGACATTGAAACTGCCAAAGTCATTGCAAACATTTAACAGTCAAGCAATGCAGCCAGCCCAAGTCACACTCTCTGCAGCAGAGTTTGAATGCTTGGTAGTTCACTTTGAGAAAGGACCTCAACATGTGGTACCTTATCTTGCCAGGTGATCTTTAGAATCTTCCCGAGACAATTCAAATGGAATCAATTCAGTTTCTTGGGAGGGTGCTGGTAGATTATCCAGGTTTCATAAGCACACAATAATGAGATCAGCACAATGGCTCTGTAGACCTTCAGTTCGACAGGTAGTTAATACCTCTTCTCTCCCACATTTTCCTTTGGAACCTCCTGGACAACAACCTAACTCTGGCATTATGTACATAAAACTCATTATATATGTGGACTCCCCAGGAAGGCATATTGACAAGGTAAATGAACTTTTTCAAAGCATCCAAAATTTCTCCATTTGCTGTAACTTATGGTTTCACGTATGGGTGGTGCAGGGCTGACTGGTGGAGAACCTCTATTTTCTTGATGTTAATTATTAGGCCAAAATTAGCACAAGCAGCAGTGAATCCGTATTTTGTTGCATCTCAGCCTCAGAGGCTACACTGAGTGCTCTGTCATCTGTGAACAAAAGGTCATGCACTAATTCTCTTTCCACTTTAGTCTTGGCTTGTGGCTTTTTAAAATTAAATAATTTGCCATCGGTGGGACAGCTGGCTCTGATGCCATTTTTTATCCTCTTTGAAGGTGTGTGAAAACATCACTGAAAATATCATGCTAAAAAGCATGGGAGCAAGCACACAGCCCTGCTTCACTCCATGGGTCACTGGAAAAACTGTAAGACAGTTGTCCATTACCCAGAACACAGGCAAGCCTGCCATCATGAAACTGACATACAATACAGATTACCTTGAGCAACCACATTTTGCCATATTTTTCCACAAGCCTTCATGACCAACAATATCAAAGGACTTGGCCAGGTTGTCAAATGTTGTGTATAGACCTCTGTTCTCCTGGCATTTCTTCTGGAGTTGTTGGGCAGCAAACACCATATCAATCATTCTTTGGTCATTTCTGAAGCCACACTGAATCTCAGGTAGATGACCATCTTCTAGGTGAAAGATCAGTCTGTTTAAATGACTCTGGAAAGAATCTTGACAGCGACGATTAAGAGAGACAACCCTATTATGATTGTCACAGGTTGTAACGGTAATGGGAATTTGAAGATCTTTCCTGCCCCTTAATAGGTTGAATATAATCACATGAAGCCTATGATGGGAGGAGTTTGTTGAAGGGTGGAGCAAAGCCCACAGGAAACTGGGAGTCAGAACAGTTAGAGCTGGAGGAAGGAGGGGCCTCAGCCAAGGAGACAGCTAGACTTTTGAGTGTTTGTTTGCCCCTTACTGTAACATCTAGGCTTGTTAGTGTTTATGGGAAGGCTAAAAGATGGTGTGGCTTCCTGCTTTGCTATGGTGCATTAACTTCTTTGTTACTATGATGAATTTGGCTTTCTTGGTTTTGGGATTTGAATTTCTGGTGTATGAATAAATGTTTTGCATCTGTCTTTTATGTGGAAATTCTGTTATAGTTTGTGATTAAGCACTATGTTGGCATTTTTACAGTCTCTGTTGATGCTGTAAATATTGTGTTGGTGTTACACTTGCCTATGACCACAGGACTTTAAAATAGGTAAAAATGGTAAATGGTATGGGAAATGG
Source organism: Gymnobelideus leadbeateri (assembly GCA_011680675.1). Classification (NCBI taxonomy): domain Eukaryota; kingdom Metazoa; phylum Chordata; class Mammalia; order Diprotodontia; family Petauridae; genus Gymnobelideus; species Gymnobelideus leadbeateri. The sequence goes on along the minus strand of WOXC01007830.1, from coordinate 548,890 downwards.
GTGATATCTTTTGACTTGTGCATAATTTGGATTTAAGTGAGGCAGGGTTGCACGAAGTCATCAATCTCTCTCTTGCAGAGTCATCAAAGTCCAGTAGCAAGACAAAAATCAAGACAATTGGCAATGGCTCAGGGTTCAGTGGATGATGTCGGCATCTCTGATATCTAATCAATTTCTAAGCACTTCACACAGCCTGTTTCAGTCACCTTCATGGCCTATTAGAACAAATTGTTCACATCTGCCCATTCCATTGGGGAAATCTTCCCATGCTTGGGTAGACACCTCCATGACTAACCAATGGGTTTGAGGCTCATTACCCTCAACCTGATTTAGCCTGTCTCCTGAAATAGTTTATTGAAGTGTGGCTGCTGTGCATGCTACTGCTTCTAGGAGTCACAGGTGAGAGTTTAGTGGCAGATGGACAACAATGTTGGAAAGAAGCCTGAAAAAGCACTCAACAGCCCTCAAGTCATACATACTAGTCTTCCCTGACACCCACACAACCAGGAGAGGTAGATGCCAAAGATGGATAAGCATCTCTGAAAAGGACTTGACAAGAGAAGAGGTGCCAACTCTCTCTGAAAACCCCATACACCAAGGGATAAGGTTTTAGTTTAGCATTCCTTTCAGTCCTCCTTGAGTCTGGGCAACCCTGATAAGCAATGAACTGAAAATTGTTAGAACTCATAATCTTAATTTGAGCACAATTCAGTGATACCCAGAATCTGTGAAGAGTTAAGTTTGGGAGGCAATCTGAACCAAGGCAGTGATAAAACAAGGCTAACCAGACAAGCAGGTGGGCACATGGCATACGGAAGGTCTGGCAACAGATGGGAGGGATCCAGTTAAAAGGGGTAGGGTTCAGGGCAGGATTTCTATATCTTAGGAAGGTAGGATCAGGTGAACTGAAGTACAAAATGTTATGTTGACAGAAATATAAGCATGGAGAGAACAAAAAAGGGATCAAGTATTGGGTTCAGGGTTGGGGGGAAGAGCTTTTACATTGTGGTATCAATTATTAGAAAATGGCAAAGGGTCAGAACAAGACCAGTCAAAGGATGATAATGCTCAGCCAAATGACCTATGAATTCATAAGTTCTTAAATCTTTTAGGCCTAGATCTTGGGTTGGACTCACCCTGTAGGTATAGATTAGGTGACCCCAGCTGGAGGAAAGCAGGAGCATTGGGTTAAGCCTCTTAATGGAATGTTCATGGAAAAACAATGTTTTAGAGTAGAAAGAACACTGGTTTTGGAATTGGAAAAATGGGGTTCAAGTACTGTATCCAGCACTAGGCATATGACCCTGGGTAACCCATTGAAGCCCCCTAATCTTTTTTCTCCTTATATAAAATGGAGGTCACTATACTTTTTACTGGACCTCACATTTCATCCATATATGGAATTCTCAGAGTGAAAACTTTTTCTGATCAGTAACTCATCTTAGACTTAGTGTTACTTATAGTCATAGAAGGTCACCTGAAAGCAATTAGAGATTTAATGAGTTAGATAAAATCATATGTCCAAGGAAGGACTTACACCTATGTCTTCCAGTATATAACACCAGTCTTCAATCCATTTTCATGTATTCTATTTTATGAATTAAATTATTAAAAAGAAAAATTATAATTTCCCATCTAGCCTTCCAACCATAGTAGCAGATATTTAGGAATATCTTACCATGTAGAAAGGTAATGCTCCTTACCAAAAACCTTTTTGTTATAATGGTAGAGAAAAAATCAACTTATCACAATTAACATGCACCTAAGTACATGGGGAGTGATCAAAATATCATGTAAGAAGGGAGGTTTACAACTCAGATCTTTCCTTCTTATGTAATGTATAAGAACACTTTCCAGAGAGATAATTTTTCTATATTCAATTTGATGAACTGTATAGGAAATACAATTGTAAGTGGAGGGAAAATGTCTCTATTCTTTCCAGGATGCACCACTATACTTGTGGTGTGTTGATGGGTTTTAGCTCACTAGTATACTTTGGCCTTGGCAAAGGGAAATATGTTTCTTAAAAGGAAAAAAAACAATGCCAGCAGCAAAATCTGCTTTGTTGAGGTTTTGTCACTGACCCAAACAGACAAGAAATTACATTCTTTCCCATTCTTCCCTCCTTCTGTCCATTCATTCTTCAGGTCTTTTTTTTTTAATTTTAGAATGTTTTTTCTTCTTTTTTAAACAAATGAATCACCACTACTCAACAGGACCATATGCAGTAAAGGAAGTACTTTTACTTCTTTTTATAGGGCCAAATTATGAAAGTCTTGCTCATGATGGAGACTACAGTGTAATCCTTTGGACACTATCCAAATCCTTGCCTTTAATATTACTTAGGATATTGCTTTATGTTGATGAGCTCTTAATGATTCCTAAAAGCTATCCTCTCCTGTCCTGAGTCACAAGATGCTGCCAGGATTTCTTTTAAATTGTTTTGAAGCTACTCTCGGCAATGCTGGATAACAGGAATTGATGTTTCCATCCCACCTGAAAGTTTCCAAAGTGATGCCTTCCTTCACAACAACCCTATGATGGGAAGTAATGCAATATTGCTATTCTATGTGTATATGTGTGTGTATTTATGTATGTTTTCTGGACCTCAGATTTCATTTTTGTATAGAACACTCATTGGGGAAGATCCTTCGGGCTGCAGAGATCTACACTGTGCGTGGAGAGATACCTAGAAGGGCTAAGGCGTCATGCCAATTGTCACATGGTTAATATGGGTTAGAGCTGGGACTAGAACCCAGACCTTCTAGACTCTGAGTCTGCTTCTCTGTTATGTATACAATGCCTCTCCTCTTCATTTTAGAAAGGAAGAAACAGAAGCTTAGAGAGGTGAAAAGACTTGTTTACAGTCACAGATACTCAGGGGCAGAGTCTGATTTACAAACTCAAGGACAATGCCCTGAGTTATATCATTTGTTCAGTCTTCCAAACAATAATACCTCTAAATATCCATGAATTTGTCATTCCAAATATATATACTATAATGGTAATCTAAAATGAATTAAGCCATAGTGGTAGTAGTGTCATTTTGGGAGCCATAATAATAATAGTTTACTTTGTAGTTGATATTTACTTTTAGTTGACAATGCATTTCTTATCTCTTTCTTACTCTTTATAGGCAAGTATCATATTTCTCTTTTACACACACAAGAAACTGAGAATCAGACTTTCAAGAACTTATCTGAGGTGATACAGCTAGTAAGTGGGGGAAACAATGTTGGAACTGCCTACCTTCAATGATTAGTGTTTAGAACAAAGTGGTACAAAAATATAGCACGGTGGACAAAAGTGTTGAAATTGGAATGGGCAAGACCTGGATTCAAATTCTACTTCTGATACTTATTAGCTATATGACTATATGTAAGCCTTAGTTTCTTCCTATGTAAAACAGAGGTAATACTAGCCTACAGATATAATATGATTTTTAAATGAGATAATATATTCAAGATCCTTTGCAAACTTTAATATAAATGTCATCATTCTCATTATTACTTTATCATTAATAGTTAACATTTATATACTGCTTTAAGGCTTGTATAACACTATATATGTAAAACACTATATAAAACACTTATAAAACACTATACATATATATGTATACACACACATATTATCTCACTTTGACATTCCCAACAACTCTTTGAGGCAGCTAATTCTCACCCTTATTTTACAGATGACATTGGAGTTGATGGAAACTAAGGGATTTGTCTAGTCCAGGAGTGGGGAGCCTGCATCCTTCAGGCCTCATGTAGCCTTCTAGATTTTTAAGTGCGGCCTTTTGGCTGAATTCAAATTTGTTCTGTAAAAGGACTTGTTCTGTAAAATTTGGATTGGGTCAAAAGGCTGCACTTAAGGACCTAGAAGGCCACACATGACCTGGAGGTCCCAGGTTCCCTACCCTTGGCCGAAGGTCACAGAGCTAGTAAGTGTTTTAGGTAAAATTCTAAGCCAGTTCTTCCTCACCCAAGCCCAATGCTCTATGTACTATTTACAGAATTTAAACATATGAATATTCATAGCAGCTCTTTTTGTGGTGGCACAGAATTGGAAGTTGAGGGGATGCTCATCAATTGGGGACTGGCTGAACAAATTGTAGTATACGATTGTGATGGAATACTCTTATAGTATAAGAAATGAGTAGCAGGAAGGTTTCGGGAAAATCTGGGGAGACTTATTGAACTGATGCAAATAGCAAAACCAAGACAACATTGTGAACAGTAAACGGTGATAAATTATGAAAGACTTAGATACTTTAATCCATACAAGGATCCTAGACAGGTCCAAAAGACCCATACCGAAAAATGCTATCCACCTCCAGAGAGAGAACTAGTAAACTCTGAGTATAAGACTGAAGCATACTTTTTCACTTTCTTTAATTTTCATGCTTTAAATTTTTTTTCAACAAGGTTAAAATGGAAATATGTTTTGCATGACTTTCCCTTTCATGGTAACTTAAATGGGGAGGGGGGGATGGTGAAGCAGACAGGGTAGATAATGTTTTAGCTTTAGTTTGCATTTCTTAGTTTATAAAAGACATAAAGATGCTCTTGGGGGCTTGAATGCAAAGTCAATGGATTAAAACTCTGGTAGGTTTTACTTAATTAGATGAGTTCTAACTAGAGGTCTGCCAATGTCTGCATATGTCTTCAGTCCAAAAAATGGCCTAGCTAAATGTAGAGAGGTTTATCATCAGGCAATGAATTATTCAGCCAAATAAATTTAAGGAATAATTTTACTCACCTATTTATAAAAATGAAAACAGATTAGAAGTTATTGATGGAATTAAGGAAATCAGGACATCAAATGTGTTATTTGTTTCATCTATAATTAAGAGCTTATGCAATAAAGTATAGAACTTCTTCATAATCACTACAGATAATTATTTGGAAATTGTAGCTTACATTCATATATCTTACAGTTTGTAAAGAACTTTCTTCATAATAACTCTCTGAGGTAAGGTAGATATTAGTATCCCATATAGAAGAGGAAACTGAGACAGCCAAGTGTTAAACTCATGATGACCCACTGTCATCAGAATCTGAGTTATAGGCCAGGACCTCAAACCCAGATCTCTCCTGACTCCAGGGCCGGTACCCTGCCTACTATATCATGACTGCTTCTCATATGTAGGATAAGAACAATAACACCTGCACTGCTGACCTTATAAGGATTATTCTGAGGCTCTTGTGAGGTCACACTTTTAGAAAAGTGTTTTACAAACTATGAAGTATTATAAATGCTGTTAAAATTGCCTTGTTCTGTATCACATTATAACTGGTTTTTATAATGCTTTGTCATTATCATCACATTATTGTGTATTTGTTATTATGTAAAGATTTCTCATGTAGAACCTCCTCTATGCTATCTCTACATGCATTTACACTCTGGTGTCTTGGGTTCCTAGATAGCAGCTGCTATCTTAGGTTTTAAAATATCCCAGGAAGCTATAGTATTATATATACCTCATGAGCCCCCACTGGTATGCTTCCCATTAATACCTAGCAAGCAGGCTTTACTTACACAAAACATAACAAGAACAATAGAACTAAACATCTTAATCTTCATAAACCTGGGGCTAACTCTCCTTCATGCACACAGCATGTGAAGAGTGAATTCAAACTTAGAGTGCAACAATAGCACATATATTGGATACATGTGTGGTAAAGACAACTGTTCCTACAAAGTCTGGAAGTCCATTCCTTTTCATAGAGCCTTCATTCAACTACTTTTGAGTGAAATATCACTGCTGAATGGGTTGCTAAGTTGGGTTTTCAAGGTAGAATCCACTCTCTTTTCTGCTATAGAAGTTATACTTCTCGAAGTTGTTATCTCTTTTGGGTATAAATCTCGCACTTTATCTGTGTTTCCCTAGAAAGTGTATCTCTGATCTCCTCTGGATGTAGCATCCTCTATGGGTATAGTAATTCTCTTTAAAAAGTAGGACTGATTTCATGGAGTCAGGTGAGAAAGAAAAATCCTCCTGTACTCCTATCATGGATCTCCTCCACAGACAATTCCTCTAACTCCAGAACAGCCAAAATCCATTCAGGATTTACATATGTAACACTACACACATGTACACACACACACACACACACACACACACACACACACACAAACCTAGAGGTGTAGCTACTTTGTTTAGTCAAAACCTTTCTGGACTCAATCAGAGAAGTGTTGGTAACTCATAAAGAGATTACAGGATGTTACATTTTGTTAACACATTTAAACCTGTGTGTGACTACATTCATTTAGCATTTGAGGTAAGGCAAGGAATTGCATCCTCACCCTTTTATAAGTAGCAGGCCAAAGGAATCAGCTCAGAAGAATGCAAAAGTAAAATTTTGTACATCAGGCACCATCCAAGATTCCCAGGTAACTAATTGAAAATGCCAAGGAACATAGGTGACTGAGAGAAGCAAGTTAACTGAGCACTCCTGTGGGGAAAATTTCCCTTGTGAGAATTCTTAGTAATATAAGAAAAGGAAAAAAAAATATATATGTTGACCATAATCCGTAACCTTTTCGCTCAATGGACAATAACCTCTCTGTTAATAGAATTGATCCCATGCTGGCCAACTGCCCATTTCTATTTTTATTTTTCCTAAAAGAAATTTCTATTAAATTAAAAGTTATCAGGCCAGAAAAAGGAAAAGGAGGTAAAATCCCTTTAATGAAGTGGGAGTTCACTGCCCTCTTTTCAGCACAGATCCAGATCTTCCTCTTCAAATCAAGTACAGTGTTATCAGTGGTTGGAGGGTGGACAGTATGGCCCAGTTTACAGGAAAAAGTCTTGGTTTAGAGCATCAAAGATCATAGTTCAATCTATATCACTTTGTGACCTTGGACAAGTCACTACCTCTCTGAGTTTCAGAATTTGTTTTCATTTGTAAAGCAAAGATATGGGACTGACCTAATGTTTCCAACAAACTAGAGTTGGCAGCATCAAAAGGAATTAGTGTCCCATCCCTGGAGTTCTTCAAGCTGAGGCTAAATTTCCACATGGCAGTGATATTTGCCTGGGATTTACATTCAAACAGAAGTGGTATTGGATAAACCTCTGAAGTTCTTTCTAACTCTGGGCCTCTGTGAGAGACAACAACATCAACCACAACCAAAACAAACAAACAAACAAAAAACCTGTTGACATAGGACTTTGAAGTTTTCAAAGTATTTTACAAATATTATTTCATTTTATCCTCACAACAACCCTGTGATGTAGGTCTTATTTTTATCCCCATTTTACAAAGGAGGAAACTGAGGCAGATAGTGGTTAAGTGACTTGTCCAGCATGATACAGCAAGTACTTGTGGTAAGAATTTAATTCATCTTCCTATTAGAAAATTTCTTCTGATTCTAATGTTGTATGATTTTGATTTTTCTTTCTGAATGTTCTTCACCACTAATGAAACTGTTGTCCATATATTCATGTTAATTGGGATCTCCATGTGAAAGGATGTCAATAAAGCTTTAAGATCCTTCATTTTTATGATATTGAAGTTCTTCTATTGCCTCATACTTGATTAAGATTTTATCATTTTTGAAATATTTTCTCATAGGATGCCAAATTTGACTATGATAATCCATCTTTCTCTGTCATTTTAAATTTACAAGCTGCTTTCCTCACAATGAGATCTGGGGTTCAAATGTTGTTTTCCTCCGCTCAAAGAGTTTCCTGTCAACAAAACAAAGTCACATAGCTCATTTGTGGAAGAATGGTTCTCAAACCAAGGTCTTCTACCTCCAGGTTCAATGCTTAGTGTGGTATATCATGCTCAAAAACCTAACCAGGGTGAGGTAATTGGAACTTTGCCTCTGGTAATTGAAAATTTATTGGATGCAAGATGCTATTTTTTTGACAATTGTGCAATTTAAAAATTTGTTACAGATGTAATTTGTTACATTTTGATAACATTATACTTCAGCAGCACAAAATAGAGCTTTATATCTCTTTCGCAAGAATGATGAGTAAAATATGAAGATATAAAATGAATGATCCCAGCAACTGTAGCTCAGGTGAACCCCTGTGTGTCCCAGACCCACCTTGTACACCATGGACTGCAGCTGTCTTACAGCAGCTTTGTGGGGTCTAATGATCTGCCCCTAAATCAGTCGTTGCTGCATAACTTCATTCCCTAGCCTCCAATTCCAAAGGAAGCAGGATAAAAGCTCTTACTTCCCATGAAACTTTTTTAAAATAGTGAGTTTACTATTTATTATAATTTGCCACATTGATCTGAGGATATATTTTATGTCACTTTTCTTGGATACCAAAATTACTACTTATGGCCTTGACCTATAGAGAACAATAGAAGATTTCCACAAAGAGATCCCAGTTTAGCCATTCCTGATCTCAGAATGTTTCTTTTAAAGACTTATTCCCTTTGTCAGCTCTTATATATATATATATATAATATATATATATACATACAAATGAAAAAAGGGCCTTTTACTATGCTATGGATGTATCCAGGAGAGATTTTTGAAAGCAGAACATTTGGAGGTTCCCCACTCAAATGCCAACGAAGCAGTGTGCTGCATCATGAGATGTGTAGAATGCAAATGGATGAATTTGCATTTTGACTCTGAAGTTATGGGACTTGACATCATAATAAAAAAATATTGGATCCTGCATCTGCTGCTCTGCCTGGTTTCCACTCCATAGCACAAGATGTATCCCAGCTCTGGTTTCTCGCCTCCTTTTGAGTGTTGTCTCTCCCTTCCCCCTCATTAGATTATAAGAGAACAGCAACTTTCTTCTTATTAATTGTAACCCCAGCACTTACCACAGTGCCCAGCACCCGTAGGCACTTCAAAAATGTTGATTGGATTGGATTGGCTCATATTCATAGTGTAGTAGGAATAGTCCTGAATCTGGAATCCAATGACTTGAAGTAAAATCTCAATTATACCAGTTACTACCTGTATGACATTGAATTAGTCACCTCTCCGAGCCTCAGTTTCCTCAAGTGTAAGCTGAGCATGTTAGACCAGATGATCTTTAAGGCCACTTCTATCTCTTAATCTATGATCCTATAATCTGGGTTCTCTCTACCTATCTGACTTTCATTAAGACACTTCTTATTCCATCAAGATTTAGAACTGAAAAGGATTGTAGCAGTCATCTGCCCTAATCCCTTCATTTTATATATGAGGAAACTGGAGTCCAGAGGAGTGAAATAACTTTGTATTCTCAGTTTAGCACAGTAACTAACATATAGGAAGCATTAAACAGATGCTTGTTGACTTGATTTGAGTTGGTCGTTCAGACAGTACTTTGTAGCAAGGCCTTTGATGGCTAGATGGTGAAATGGATAGAACCCTGGGCCTAGAATCAGGAAAACCCAAGTTCAAATTCCATCTCACACATTTGCTAGCTGTGTGACCCAGGGCAAGTCACTTCACCTCTGCCTGTTTCCTCAACTCTAGTACAGGAATAACAATAGCACTTACCTCCCATGGTTGTTGTGAGGGGAAAATGAGATGATATTTGTAAAAGACATAGTTTTACGTTTTAGTTATTGTTGTTTAATCATTTTCAGTTGTATCCAACTCTTTGTGACACCATTTGGGGTTTTCTTGGCAAAAATATAAGAGGTGTTTGCCATTTCCTTCTTCAGCTCATTTTACAGACAAGGAAACTGAGGAAAAACTGTTGTTTCTTACTCGCCATTTTCCATTACATTCTTATATCACAGTTTGTGAAGTTATTCCCCAATAAGCATTCTTTTTTCCCCAGTTTTTGTTATTGTTTGTCGGGTACATTTTTGTTTTTTGCTACCACAGAAAATAACTTATGACTGTTTTGTCCTATGAAGGACATTTCTTTCTGATATTGATCTTCTTAGGGTATCTGCCTAATAGGGAGATAATTCCATCAAAGGCTGTCACTTTGCTCAATGAATTCAAGAATTTCATAGGATGATTATACTAATCAATTCACAGGCCCACCAAGTTTTTATCTCCCCACAGCCTGTCCAGAACTTACTGTTTCATTTGTGGCTAAGCTCATGGAGAACCATCGAAGACTTTGTGTTTATGTAAAGAATGCTTTTATTTGCTTTTTTGTTTTCTTTTCTTTTTTGGAACACTTTGGCTCCAGATATAAAGTCATCATTTTCAAAATTCAAGTTTACTGAGGAATATTGAGGATAGTTGGAAATGCTTTTTATTCTATTAAAAGTTAAATATACCAGGGTAAGACCCTTTTTACATATAGAGGGCCACGTTGAGATTTTTCTAGCCCAAACTGCCATTTGACAATTCATCCCTGAAGTTAAAAGTGACTTACTCACTGTCACATAGCTAGTGAATAGCAAAGCCAGAATTTGAGCTCAGGTCTCCTAATTCCAAAGCATCTCCTCTTTCCACATCATATTGGATGAGATAAAGTAATTTAAGAGTCTGTACTACAGAGCTGGTTTTTTTTTGTTTGTTTTTTTTTTTTTTTGGAGGCATGAGGAAAGAGTAAGGAGCAATTCAAAACCTATTGGAAGTCACTGCTTAGTGGAAGTAGGGATACAATTCAGAACTCAGAGAGAAAAGTAATGATCATTAACCTACTGATCTCCCTACTAGATAGATACCCTAAGAAGAGTGATGTCAAAAAAAAATCCCACCTATAACAAAATAGTCATAGTAGTATTCTCTGTAGTAGCAATAAATAAATAAATAAAACAGAAACAGAGATAATAATTTAGATTGTTTTGGTCAACATAAGGTTAAATCTCACACTCTATTTGTATGACCTCATGCTGTCAGACCTAATGGATTGGAGCCGAGACCATAGACTAAACTAGCATTCTCTGAGACTGCAGTACCAGGCAGGGCTCTTCAGAATGAGATATCTCTGGACAGAAACAAATGAATCAAAGCAGCAGAGGACCAGTAAGCAGAAGAAATTGGGAGCTTAGATGAATGTGACTGATGACTAGACAAGAATATACAAATCCTTCCTGGAGTCAGTAAGGGAAGACTCCATAATGAGGAATGAAAGAGTATAATTAAAAGGGAGTCTTGGGGGATGTGTTATCTAGAGAGATTAAGAGTAACTATATAAAAATGAATTCATGACTCAGCAAAGGTTCTTTAGATTATATCTGTAATCTGAAAATCCTTGGAGTAAGAAAGATCTAATAGTATTAAAATACAGTACATATAGTAGCATATTTGAGGTCTGTTTTTGGTCCTCGTTGTGTTCATTTTCAACAAGGTGGGGAAGGGGCAGAGGGAATAGGGAGTGACCCACAGACATCTAAAAACTAGTAGACACCTCGGAGGCAGCAAGATATAGTCAATAATTGGCCTCTATGCTAGGAAGACTAGGGTTTGGGTCTTTCCTTTGATGTATGATGTCTGTATGACCATGGGTATTTACCCAGTGACCTGAGTAAATCTAAAGTTTGTCACTGCAGAGAAAATGACCACCTGCATTTTTAGTCAGAATTTCTTTAACTGGAACTTCCTATACCAAATAAGTCACAGATCTAGTCTCCTATTCCCCTAATAGCTTCTAGGAGACAATACATATAAAGCCCTTTGCAAAGCTTAAAAGACATTATAAGTATTAGCCATTATTAGGATGTATAACATTTTAGCCCTGGACCCAGAAAAGTTGGATTCAAGCCGTGCTTTGTCAACCTGTTATTTGACTTAGAGCAAGTAACTTTGCCAGTCTGCACTTAGTTTTTCTCACCTGTAAAATGGTGTAATGTTAATGGGATTTAAGATCTTCCCTGCCCGTTAATAGTGTAGCCCATTAAGGGAAGCTTGCTTAGGGGAGGCTTGCTTGTAGGAAGACTTTTACACCTTTTGCTAATTTTTAATTAGGCAGAGTCATGAACGTTGTGGTGTCTTCTGGCTCCGAAAAATGTATATATACTATGAGTTGGTTTTTTGCTTCAGGGGCTTGCTTACAAGAAGGATCTTGTGATTCTCTGGTTGAGATTCTGAGTGGCCCTATATTCAGAACTCCTCACCTACTCAGATGTAAAGGCTCTCTCAATTCAGGGGATCTGTGTAAAGTGTATAGTTGATTCAGGCAGTCAGAGCCCTGTTTGTCTTTATTTTTCTGCTGGTATTTTCTCTGTATTTTCTGTTTGAATTTTCTCTGAAGTTCAGTGTGCTGATTTTTCCCCTGAACTAGTGAATGTAATTAAAAAAAAAAAGATTGTTGACCCCTTAAACAGCTATCTTTCTTCGTAAAACATACCTAAGAATCTGTGCTTGCAGCCATCCTAGGTATGCCAGTGTGGTTGCTGCTACAAAAGGAGATAACACTTGCTTTACAGGTTTCAATGAAAGGATCAAATGAGACAATAATGTGTTTTAGCCTTAAAATAATGAGGCACGGCTAGGTGGTGCAGTGAATAGAGCACTGGCCCTGGAGTCAGGAAAACCTGAGTTCAAATCTGCCCTCAGACACTTAATACATACTAGCCATGTGACCTTGGGCAAGTCACTTAACCCCAATTGCCCTACCTTCCCCCCTCGGAAAAAAAAAATAATAATAATGTAAAAATATAGGTCACAATTTCTTTCCTTATAAAATCTACCTTCTATTGTCACTTGCTACATACTGTCTAGCTTACTCTTATAGGTGGCTTGGTGGCACTGGGATAGAATGCTGAGCCTGGAGTAAGGAAGACCTGAGTTCAAATTGGACCTCAGATGTTTACTATCTGTGTGACCCTGGACAAATCACTTAACTTCTGATTCTTTCCTTTTTCTCATGTGTTAAAGAGTTCCATCATGAGACAGAAAAAGATAGGACAGGAAGAAATACTCATTTCTCTTTTATTTGTTTGTTTTGGAGCTTATTTGTTCTGTTTTGTTTTTTTTTTAACTTTGGAGGTAGAATGGGTGTTTCTATGATGTGGTGGAGAGGAAGGCAAGATGATTGCACATGAAACTGCTGGTCCATTGTGTGTAACTTGCTATTCCTTTTATTTTATTTAATTTTTGTTTTGTTTTGTTTTGAACTTGAGATGTGGGGCAGGCATTTCTGTAGCATAGTAGCGTGGAGCTGAGGGATGATTGCACATGAAACTGCAGGTCTGTTCTGTGCACTTTACTATTCCTTTTAAGTATACAGTGGGCTCATCATCTAACTTAAATAAAATAAAATGGGGATAATAACAAGTATAATAACCTACCTCCCAGGGTTGTTATGGGGATCAAATGAGATAACAATTGTAAAGCACTTAGTTCAGTACCTAGCACATAGCAAGCACTACGTAAATGTGACCTATTTTTAATATGGCAAGAACTTGCGAGGGTCATCAATGTATTTCTGTTGTTTACAATTGCAGATAAAATGAGAAAGGTTCAGATGGGAGAGGGTGACTATTTTTGTGATCAGGTATGTTTTTAGGAGTATGTTCAACTGACCTGAGATCAAAGAACTAGAAAGAATATAAGGCTTTAAAATAATTTCATTCTATAAAAACAAAAGAGTGGGAGGTTGTGGAAGTCAGTTTGGGTGCAACTTATGTTATATTAGCATAACACAAATGAGAGTCTGGCTGCCTGTTTTTGAAGGGAGTTTCCATATCACAAGTTTACTATACTGATGAAAGGGATGTAGATCTGAAGTTTAAAGAAAAAAAAAGCAAATTCTCAGGGCTTATGTATCAATAAGTATGAGTTACCCTACTTTAGAATCAGCATCAACTCTTCAACGTCACTAACTGGTTAGTTCTAGGCTAGTGATGATTGTCATACTTGACTCCTGGATAGGGGTGAGGTCTTAAGATTTCCCTCCTGGTCTGAGAAATCAGAAGCACTCTTTCTCCACACTTAGTTTCAAATAGAAAACAAGTTGTTGAGATATAGGAGAAAAAATGAAGGACCTGGCTTTAAAAAACAAAACAAAACAAAACAAGTTCAAGTTCCAATTTTTACCCCTCATTTGCTATGTGATCTTGTGTAAGTCATTTATTAATGGCATACTATTTGTTCACAACTTTGTAAGTGGGAGAAAGAGAAAAATGCAGAATCTGCTTTAAGCAAATTGGATATATTAGAAATCCAGATTTATAAAAGAGATACACAGGGGTCCAAGGGGGTGAGTGGGAGAAAGAGGAAGGCTTATCATTTCCTTTATTAAAGGATTTGCTAATGTAATCTCTTTAAAATTTCAAACTCCTCTGATGCATTTCAAAAAAATGATTCCATTAACAAGAATTCAATTTGCACATACTTCTCCATTAATCGATCTCAAGAATAATTATGAATGTGCTTAGCACAGTGCCTGGCATACAGCAGGTGCTTAACAAATGTTTGTTGAAGTATGTCTAAGCAGGGGTTGTGACTACCAAGTATAAGGCCCTATTCTGGATAGTAGATAGAGAAAATCAATCATTTTCAAGGCAACTTAACTATCTTTTGCAAAAACCTCTTACTGATCAATGTGTCCTTGTAACTGTAATTAAGATTTAACTCCTGTTCTAGGAAGGATAAAAGGATGGCTTCCCCACCACCCAGGGAAGACATATGTTTAGTCCTTCAAATGGACCAATAGCTCTCCAAGAAGCATGTATTAGGAAAGGCAGCAACCTGCCTGGGGAGTTTATTTATGCAGACAATCTGTATTACAATGCAGTTGGACACATAAAAGAATAATGCCTTACAAATAGTTCGGCTATAAACTTTGACTGACACATTACACTTAGCAAACAGCTGAGAGAACTGTGTAAACACTAATAATTCCTGACAAGCTGGGTGGCTTTTTTTTTCTTTTAATGTACTGGGTCATTTTGAATTATTTATTGTTATTCTTATTGTTGTGATTTTCCAGCAGCAATTTGATTTTTATTGGTAGGTAACATTCAGATTCTGATTTATTGAGTTTCTAGCCACAGTTTAGGGACTCTACCTATTGGAGATTTATTTCTGGTATTTCTAATTCATCCATATCTCCAAATGATAATCAATGTCTCTTTTTCTCCCACCATGGGAATAAACATACATTTTATCTCTCTTAGTAGATATGCGTCAAATCTTGAAAGAAGGATAAAATAGCTTCTGTCTCTGGGGGAGACTTATAGCTGTGGATGGACATACTTGTGAGGTCCCTATAATTTGGTTACTTTCTTTTGCATTCCTCTATTTTGAATACATATAAGACTGCCTAGACTGGAAATCACATGATCAGGGTCCCGTGCTGGATTAGCCACTAGGGAATGGCAAACTTTGACAGAGACATTTCTCCTCCTTTTTCCTTGGTTACTTAATCTAGCAATGATCTTGTAGCTCTCCGGACCCATGATTACAACCATAAGATGGTGACATTCTGTAGGTCTTTCAAGTAGATGTAGGTCAGCAATCAACATTTCTGCATATGACTTCATCCAGACTAAATGTGGGATATATCTCTAAATCTCTGGAGCTCCTAACTTTCAAGGGACTTATGACAAAATCCAATTGACAACTGTTGTGACTGACTATAGGATTTTAGCCAAAGAGTAAGACACTGGGTATAGGTACCCTCAGGGCAACTAGGTGGTAAGGTGGATAGAGTGTTGGGCCTGGAATCAGGAAGAGTCATCTTCCTGAATTCTAATCTGGCCTCAGACACTTATTAGTTGAATAGCCCTGACCAAGTCACTTTATCCTGTTTGCTTCAGTTTCCTCAACTGTAAAATAAACTGGAGAAAGAAATGGCAAAACACTCCAGTGTCTTTACCAGGAAAACCACAAATAGGCATCACAAAGAGTCATCATGACTGAACAACAACAATGAATGCTCTATCATCTAACCAAATCATCTTTCCCCTTTTCTCCTGCAATTAATTTTTTTTAACTCAAGCATTGAACATTACATATATACCTATGACCCTTCATTTATATTTTTACTTTTTTTGTTTGTTTTCACTTTTTGGAGGAGGAAGGCAGGGCAATTGGGGTTAAGTGACTTGCCAAAAATCACACAGCTGGTAAGTGTTAAGTGTCTGAGGCCAGATTTGAACTCAGGTCCTCCTGACGCCAGGGCAGGTGCTCTATTCACTGTGCCACCTAGCCCCTCTGACCCTTCATTTTATTACATTTCTCCCATCACTATAATTTGTTAGGATATCTATAAATAATAGTTCAGCTATTTAAGTCATCAATTAATCTTTCCAATTTTGTGGAATCCACAATTTTGAGAGAAAGCACGGCATAGTGAATATGAAGCTGGCCTCAGAGTCCAGAAGACTCGATTTCTAATCCTTCTTTTTTTTTTTTAATTTTTTGGAGGGCAATTGGGCTTAAGTGACTTGCCCAAGGTCACATGGCTAGTTTCTGTGTTAAGTGTCTGAGGCTGAATTTGAACTCAGGTCTTCTGACTCCAGCGCCCATGCTATATTAGCTGCACCACCTAGCCGCCCCTCTAATCCTTCTTATGACATTAATATTGACCATGTGACCCTAGCCAAGTAGCAATTTCTAAAAGGCAACTCTCTTTGATAACAATTTGTAAAAACTAATCTTGCTTCATTACATTGTTGGAGAGAATTCCCTTGCTGCGCCCTGAAATTCCCTACAGACAAGTACATACACATGTGTATGTATATATGTATGTATGTATATGGATACCTATGCCAGTGCAATGAAGCAACTATTTTACAACTACATGTGTGTATTTTCATGTTTGTTTATGCATATACAATTATGTGTTAATATGTATGCATGTTTATACACAAACATGCATATATACATACATACATATACATACATATTGTATACATGCATATACAAATGTGTGGTTTGTGTAGTGGAGGTTGAATTGGAAGTTGTTCTTCAAGAAGTATGTGTGGGAATGAACCTATAGGAACTGTGCCAGGAAGCATATGCCATTACTTTTATGGAAACTTAAGCAGATTCGAGGGACATGTGAAACTCACAAATGACAGACTTGTACTACCCCAAAGGGAAGCGGGGGAAGAAAAATTTTGGTCTAATAGTTTCATGAATCTGGCCTTAAGGTTGTCTTCAGAAAGATGAACCTAATAAGAATATAGTCTTAGTTATCTCTCTCTAGCTCTGTCTTATTCTACTTCCTTGAGTGGAATCACCTGGGCTTTCAGGCTTTTGTCCCCTCAGGGTGTTCTTCACAACCTGGAGAAATGCTTGAACTACTGGTTTCCTTTTCTCCCAGGGTGATTTTTAAAATTCCTTCCTCATAAGGGTTTGGGCAAAGAAAAGAACATTAAAGGCTGTGATTGGAAAATTCTCTGTTTTTTAATGATATAAGGGAGGTGATATTGTCTTTTATGTTTAAGCTTCTATAAAGGATATTTACTGAGAAAATATAACTGAACCTGGGGTGTATAGGGTGTTCAGAAGGACTAACATCTCTGGTGTAAGACCTTCCAGAGCCCTTTTCGTGGTTCCTATCTATGGCTCCAAAAAGCTGTAGCATGCACAATGACCACACCCTGGTGAACTGTCTAAGAAGACAGCCTAAACCAGGTTAAGAATAACTGAAAGACCCAAACCTGTTGGTGAATTAGGGGGATGTCTATCTCAAGTATTAGAAGACTTTTCCTGTTGGAATTGATAGAGGAGAACAATTTGTGCCAATGACTATGAAGGCACCTGAAGCAAGCACTGAGGAGAGCTTAGAACTTGGTCAGACAGCAAAGACACCAAGGTTATCCACTAGATTCTGAACCATCACCAGTCATCTTAACCTTTGTCCTGCCCCTGGACTTCAATGATTCAGAAGAAAGAATGAGGCTGATGACTTTGTGAAATACTGCCTCACTTAAATCTGATTCACACTCAAGTAAAGATGTCACCCTGTGATGTCATTGGTGCTCTTCAAAAACAAAGGACAAAGAACAACATGACTGAAACCATAGTACAAAAACTTCCCAAACAGGGCATTGACTCTCTTTTGCCATATCAACCCCTAGGGAGACTGCATTCAAACTTAATATGGCTGCTACTAAACACTTCTCCCGTCAAGTTCACTTTTTTTTTTAAATTAAACAAATGCTTTATTAACTTCTGGTTTACATCATTCATTTCCACCAGATTATGAGTTACATTTTCCCCCATTTTCCCTACCCACCACCCCAGAATAGCAATCCTACTAGATATCCCCTCATCCAATCTGCTCTCTCCCATATCTTCTCCCATACCCCCTTCGACTTTGCCATTAGGGCAAGGTGAATCTCTGAGCCCCAATGCCTGGACATCTTATGAAGCATTTAATTTTAAAACTTCAATTTTCAGATCCATTCCCTTCCTCCCTTGTCGCCCACCTCCTCTGAGAAGATAAGCAATTCAGTATGTTGTACATGTATAGCTATGCAAAGCATTACCATAGTAGATATATTGTAAAAGACTGCTTATATTTCCCTCCCACCTGTCTCACCTCCCACCTGGTCCATTCCCTACCTTGATCCTGTCCCTCTTTGATAGTGGGTACTTCCAACCTCCCCTCCCCCCAGAATGCCCTCCCCTCCAGTATCCCCCCTCTCATCCCCCTTTCCCCTACTCAGGAGAGTGAGTCTAATGTTGCATTTTTCTGTTTATTTTGTTTCTTTTGCCTAGGCATGTTGCCACTTTACTTGATTTTGGGGCTTGTTGCCACAGTAGGACTCTGCCACCAGCAGGGGAGCTTCCAGGGAGCTTCCGCCCGAACGTGGGGTCTCCACAACTTCTGCCAGTTGGGTGGCCTCTGTAAAGCCTCCACCCACTCTGGCAAATTGGATACCCATCCAAACTCCCCCCCTCCCCCAGACCACAATCCAGATCCAGGCAGTTTAAAGCAAGAGCAATTAACCCCCAGACTGATTGCTGGATCTCTCTACAGTTCGCAGACCAGGAGCTGGAGCCACTACTGAAGTTGCAAAATGGCTTCTGTGCAGCTGTTTCTTCAGCAGCTTTTCACCCCCAGGGGAGGAAGCCATGTGTTCCCTAAATACTGGTCCCAAAGTCCATAGGGCACTAACCTCTCACTTTGTCCTAGGCATATTTGTGCTGATAATTCTGGAATCGCCACAATTGCTGGTGTTCTGGGGTCCCTCCAGCTGGCTGAAGGCCCAGCTGCCCTGGGGCTAAAACCAGCCTGCTGTGCTGCCTGCTCTCAGAGCACTGTGCTGGCCACTCCCTGCAGGGCTGCTGGGCTGTCCTCAGCAGGAGGTTAGATTCTCTGTGCTGTTCTGTGGGTGCTGTGGCTCCAGAAGTTGTTCAGAGTCCCCTTTCACATTGTTTGAAATTTGTGTGGGGCAGAGCACATTGGAAATGCTGTTTCTACTCTGCCATCTTGGTTCCACCCCAGCATCAAGTTCACTTCTAAGAAAGAAATCCATCAGGATTAATCCCTCCTTTGCTTAAAAGATATGGTGACTTGGTTGCTAAATTGATTCAGTGCTGGACTGGTCAGAAAAATCACTCCTCAGGACTGGTTATGTTATTGCAGAGATCAAGAGACTATGTTATTTACTATAGTTGCTAAACATAGAATGGTTCTTTTGATTTTTCAAAGCTCACATGATCATGAACTGATCCGTTCCATATCTAATACCTAATTACCTAATATCAGTAAAGAAGGAACAAAATATCATCCTCCTGACTGATATATCCAGAGAGGGAGGATAGTTTAGTTGGCGGGGGATGAGAGGCCATGGGGAGGGGTCAGAGAGTACCAAGTGTTGGCCATATGGCAAGTCTTAGTGTCAGTTCAGGTATGAGGATAAACTGCATGCAAGATGCTCATGACCTTTGATCTTCTTGCCTCAGATCTGTAAAGATAATAAGTGACAGCATTGGAGACCGTGTCATATGTGATCTGATATAGATAGATAGATAGATAGATAGATAGATAGATAGATAGATAGATAGATACGAATATAGCCACCATATAGTATGTGTACTGCTCTTGCCCATTATGATTGTCTTTTTTATTGGGAAACCCACTTTGAATTGCCTCTGACATGACCACCCCAGTTTGCAGACTATAGTTTTTAAAGGATGCTTCATTTCATTATCTTTTTATTGTAATGGACTACTCCTCAAATGCTGCCTATGAGGTCAGAGTTATTTTAAAACTATTTACATGGAAGACAGTGCCCTAGAAAACTTTGGGACCTTACCCAAAAGGTGTGAAGTGTGGTAAGAGTAGTATCTGTCTTATGTATGTGCAGCTGATCCTCTAAAGGGGTAGGGAAGTCATTTGACATAAAAGGCATACCCTATAGAGAGTGGGTATCCCAGGGGTTTTAGCAGAATTATCAATGACTTCCAGGGATTTCTTTCCTTCCTCAATTACTTATCGAGTAGTACTGATTGCTATGGTGAACATGGAGCAGACAGGGAGTATCATTTTATTTTTAATTTAATTAGGCATTTTATATGTTAAATCCTTTTCAAGGAAATTTGTTCTCTTTTTTTAAATCATATTTTATGGTCCAAGAGTGCCTCTGCATTTTAACTCCAAGGTTAACTCTGTAGGCTGGCCTGAATTAGCCTTGTCCCCAAATACTTGTGATTTCATGAATATATGTAATTTTCAATGAGGAAATTTCCTCTATCAATACATATCTACACATACATATATATGTATGTATGTATATATATATATGCATATCCTTGTGTATATACATATATACTTATATAAGATATAGATATAATAGTTGTTTTTATCTAAAACTTTATAAAAAGTTTGAACAGAACATAGTCAAGAATAAAGAACTATGGCATTCCAGTATCAACTTTGCTCCAAGCTAATATAGATCCATTAATTTCCATTCTCTGGGTTTCATTGTTCAATAGCTTCCATATCTACTTAACTGTGCTATCATTTATCCCATATTTTTCTATATTATATTTGAGGATAGAATAAGAGTCAACTTTCTTTGTCTTTATTTCCTCACCTATAAAATAAGAATGATAATAATTGTTCTCTCCACCTCACAGGGTTGTTGTGAAGGTGACATAATATATTCTATAGATAAAACTTTGGAACTGTAAAATAAAATACAAGTTTAAGCATTGGCATACTAATTTCACAGCTAAATCCACTTCAGTTATTTTATTTACTAAAGTTAATTGAAGCAGACACTTATAGAGTCACTGGGAGGGTATTCCAATTTGGCAAATTATTCATGGATATTTGAGAAATGTTTTTACTATATTGTATTAGAATAAAAAACAGAAGACATATAATTGGATTATTTAATTTATACAAGCTCATATATTTCATACATGTTTGTTCAAACATGTAATGCAAATCAGCATATTTATATACATAGGTAGTTTCTAGTTTACTAATGTACTATGTTCCAAAAGTTTGTTTAGATTAGTTGTCTAAAATGAGGGATCAATTTTCCCAAAGAAACAGTTACCAATTTCATTTTACAAAACAACAAAAAATGGGAAATATAGTCACTTATAATTTGCAATGGTTATATTCTAGAAAGCCACCACAAATACTGAATTAAAGAATGCTGATCTTCGGAAATACTGGGTTAGGGTCCTGCTGGCCTCTGGTCAAAGCATTTACTTGCCAAAACAGCCTCTTATATAGACTGGTGAATTTCTTTTTCCTTTTTCTAGATAAACTGTATTGTTGATTCATTAACATCAAACTCACAGCCAAAGGCACTGTAACTTATGACTGAATGAAACCTAACACAGATATTTTCTCCATAAGGCAAATCACAGCTTTCTTGAACTTAGGCAGAACTTCAGCCTAAACTTAGAGCCCATTGTAAACAGGGAAAAGGCAAAAAAAAAGCACAAAATGGGTGAAATATGATAGTAAATAGAGCACAAAAAAGACACTTTTTTACAATAAGAGAACTGAAAGCAGGCAGAATATTGTCTCCTTCAACTTCAGCTGAGAATGTGCTTTTTGGGTGACTCGAATATTTTTTGCTTTTAGGTACATATCCACAAATGAATGCAAAGCACCATAAGTATTGATTTTGTAGTTGCAAATAAAATTTAGAGAATAGGCAAATTGACAAATATGGTACATCATTAATAAAAATAGACTGTACTTTTTGTTATAAAATTACTGTATTGCTTCTATGAGGAGACTTCCCTCAAGCAGTTACCATGTATAGTAGATGAAATACACATATATATATATATATGTATGTATATATAAAGATATATGTGTGTATATATATAAAGATATATGTATATATATAAAGACATATGTATATATATGTAAAGATATATGTGTGTATATGTTTATACACACACCCCACACACATATATGTATATGAATGCATGTTCTGCGTCAGATATAAAGACCGAAAGATTATATATTATACATTGTTGATCCCTATTTAGGGCTGCTTATCCACTTTTCTATCCAACTAGTCACCCAGCTCTCACTTGAGGCTCTGAGAAGCTGTAGCATGCACAGCAGCTAAACCTTGGTGTGAAGTCATGCACAAGCAGCTTTCCAGAAGAATGCTACTGTGAACAGCTTTTAAGGTTTTGATTACACAGTATAGTGACCACTCTATTTATTCCATAACAAATCAAAGCAAAACTTTCACAGAAAATCAAGGTACAGCATTCACAATATTATAACTTAGCACAGAAAATCACAATATAATATTCACAACATAGTCTCAAAGTAAAATAGCCATTCTTAAGTTAACTCAATCAGTCACTTATCAGTAGTCTCAAAGTACATAGTCAAAATCTTCCACTCATGGGGCAGCTGAGTTAACTCAATCAGTCACTTATCAGTAATAATATCTCAAAAGTACAATAATCAAAGTCTCCCACTCTTGGCAAAGTCTTAATTAACTTAATCAGTCACTTTTTCAGCAATCAATGACTAAGTATCATACACAAACCCCCCACCCCTAGGTCACTAGTAAACTATAATTCCATCATTACTCAGTACCCATGGAGAGGTCTTTTCATCTTGACTTGGGGCTGGTTCTCAGATTCCCTGGATCCCCTCCCATGGTCCCACATCCTACCTGGATTCACTAGACTGTCACCTGGGTTCAATGGCAGGCAGCTCCCAGTTCCTTGACCAGCTCTCTGGGCAGGTCCTACTCCACAATGAAGTTCACTGGTCCAAGTCAGATCCTTCACCATTGCTGCTCCAGGGAATTCAAGGCTCAACCAAGCCACAAACAAACAAAGTCTCAGCATCCCAGTCATGCTTCAGTCACCTGGGTTGTGGGCTCCTTGGCTTCTAGGCTACTAGCTCCTGGGATGCTGGGTTCCTGTGCTCCTTCACTCCTGGGCTCTGGATTCAGAGCTCCTGGGCCCCTGGCTCTTGGGATCCTGTTCAAAAGAAATTCCACCACCACGAGTTCTCAAGAAATTCTGGCTCAATTCTCCATTCTTCTGCAGCTGCTCCGCTACCAGATCTTGGTCTCAAGAAAATTCTGACTGTGCCTCTCTGGGGCTTTTCTTATATATACAGCATTAGTTACTTCCTGTTTCAGCCAACCCCTTCCTGTTACATCAGTAAGAGGAGACAGGAGTTCATACCTTCTGTTTCCCCAACAGGCTTGATCAGTTACTAAGTGCTAATTTTGCCAACACAAAAGGGATCTTCAAACTCAAAATTACAATACTATTACACTGGGTGACCCTATTTAGGCAGATAGGCTGAACTAGGTTGAGGATACATTATAAAGATCCATTATAAAGACAGAAAAGACTAGATATGACAATGGATTGGCTATGTGGCCTTAGTGAGAATAAGGAGTTAAGGCTGACCCTAAGGTTGGAGACCTGAGTGTGTGGGAGGAAGATGGTATCCCCAATAAATATACTGAGCTTTAGAAACGAGGGATCATGGTGGTAAGAATAATGAGTTCTTCATTTAAATAATGAGACAAAAGCATAACATCCAAGAAGCATTATTGAAAACAAGAATTGGCAAAGGGGAGAAAAAATGATAGGTTACAATGCTATCCTGTCATTTGTAAGAAATCCACAAAATGATTGCCATTTATACTATGACTTTAAGACTCTTGTCATTCTTATTTTTTTAATTATATTGATGTGGGGGTGGAATCAAGATGGCTGAGTAGAAACAGCTCCATGGAGCTCTCCCCCACACCACTTCAAAATCATGTAAAAGGGGGACTATGAATGACCTCTGGAGCTCCAGGACCCACAAAATGACACAGAGAAGCAAACCTCCCACTGAGGACAGTCTAGCAGCCCGGCCAGGAGCCGCCAGCGCAACTCTCTGGGAGCTGAGCCCAGGTCCTAGTGAGTTGGAGGTTTTAGCCACAGGGAGGCCAGACCCAGCAGCCAGCTGGAGGGACCCAGAACACCAGCAGCTGTGGTATTTCCAGAATGATCAACACATAGATGCCTAGGACAAAGTGAGAGGTTAGTGGCCTATGGACTTTGGGACTTCTTGGGAAAGCGTGTGGCCTCTTTCCCCGGGGGGTGAGAAGCCACTGAGGAGCCAGCTCAGCTTGTGCCACATTGCCATGTTGCAGCTTCAGCTCCTGGACTGAGAACTGTAGGGGGATCCGACAATCAGTCTGGGGGGAATCGCTCTTGCTTTAACCTCCCTGGGTCTGGATTGTAGTCTTGGGGGAGGTCTTGGGGTGTGTGATCAGCTTGCCAGACTGTGTAGAGTTTTCAGAGTGGCCACCTAACTAGTAACTCCAATAATTGGGAAAACCCCAGAATTTGGGACAGAAGCTGCCCTGGCTGGTGCCAGAGTACTACTGTAGAAACAAGCCCAAAAGTCAAGTAATTGAGTGGCAACATGCCTAGATAAAGGAAACAAAATAAACAGAAAAATTCAACATTAGACTCCTATTATGGGGGCAAAGAGGATGAAAGCATGGAACAGGAGGAGGACTGTGAGGTCAGAACTCCTACACCAAAAGCCCCAAGTGAAAATACAAGCTGATTACAGGCCATAGAGGACATAGAGAAGCAGATAAGAGAAGTGGGGGAAAACTGGGTAGAGAAATTAGAAAGATGTAAGAAAAGTATGAAATGAGAGTCCACAGCCTGACTGAGGAAAATAACACCTTAAAAAATACATTAACTCAAATGGCAAAAGAGGTTCAATGTGGAGAAGAATGCCTTAAAAAGCCAAATTTTCCATATGGAAAAAGAATTTCAAAAGCTCACTGAGGAGAATCATTCCTTCAGAATTAGACTGGAGCAAATGGAACTTAGTGACTTTATGAGAAATCAAGATGTGTTAAGCAGATCCAAACAAAGGAAAGAATAGAAGGCAATGTGAAATATCTCATGGGAAAAATCACTGACCTGGAAAATAGATCCAGGAGAGACAATCTAAAAATTATTGGACTACCTTAGAACCATGATCAAAGAAAGAATCTAGAAATCATCCTTCAAGAAATTATCAAGGAAAATTGCCCTGATGTTTTAGAACCAGAGGGGGGAAATAGAGCTTGAAAGAATCCAGAGATCACATCCTGAAAATGATCCCAAAAAGAAAACTCCTAGGAATATTGTATCCAGGTTCCAGAATTCGCAGATCAAGGAGAGAATATTACAAGAAAACAGGAAGAAACAATTTCAATATTGTGGAAACACAAACAGGATAGTGCAGGATCTGGCAGCTTCTACACTGAGGGATCGAAGGGCATGGAATATAATATTCCAGAGGGCAATGGAGCTGGTATTAAAACCAAGAATCACCTACCCAGCAAAACTGAGTATCATGTTTCAGGGGAAAATATGGTCATTCAGTGGAATAGAGGACTTTCAAGCATTGTTGATGAAAAAACCAGAGTTGAATAGAAAATTTGACATTCAGATACAAGAAGCAAGAGACTCTTGAAAAGGTAAACTGGGAAAATAAATCATTATGAACTTCTGAAAGTTGAACTATTTACTTTCCTACAGGGAAAAATGATAACTGTAACTGATGAAACTGTTCTCAGTATGAAAATAGTTGAAGAAGGTTATAAGGGCATATGAATATATGTGAATGTGTGTATATATGTTTCCAGGTATACTTGATAGAGGGCACAGGTCCAATTTAACAGGGAGTGATGATAATCAAAAGGTGAAATTAAGAGGTGAGAGAGGAATATAATGAGAGGAGATGGGGAGAGAGAGAATGGGGTGAACAATCTCATACAGAAGAAACAAGGGAAAATGGTTACAAGTGAGGGGAAGAATAGGAAGGCAAAAATGCAAAACCTTATTCTCATTGAATTTGGATCAGGGAGAGAATGACATAGATACTAAATAGGGTTTCTCACCCTACAGGAGAGTAGGGGAGAAGGGGATGAGAGGGGTTTAATGGAAGGGAGGGCAGGCTGGGGGGGAAGTTGGAAGCACCCACTTTTGAAATGGGACAGGATCAAAGTGGGGAGTGGACCAGGTGGGAGGTGGGATAGGAGGGAGGGAAATATAGTCAGTCTTTTACAATATATCTACTATGGCAATGTTTAGCATAGTTACATATGTACATTATATACTGAGTTGCTTATCTTCCTTTTAAAATGGAATTTAAAAAAAATATGTAAATATTATGATGAATACTATTGTGCATATAATTGGGAGATAAGATGTGCAGCCATTGGGGCACGAGGATTCACCTTGCCCTACTGGAAAAGTTGAAGGGGTATGGGAGAAGAGACGGGAGAGAGCAGATTGGATGAGGGGATATCCTGTGGGACTGCTATTCTGGGGTGGTGGATAGGGGAAAAATGGGGAAATAATTGTTACTCCAAATCTTGCAGAAATGAATGATGTAAACCAGAAGTTAATAAAGCATTTGGAAAAAAATTATATTGACATGCTTCATTTTTCCATTATAAATATTTACAGAATATTCTTACTTTTTGAATAATCTCACTGCAAGATAATAGAGTTTAATTAAACAAATAATGGGCAACTACGTAGTGCAGTTATTAGAATGTCAGGTCTGGAGTTAGGAAGATTTCATTTTCTTGTGTTCAAATCTGACTTTAAACACTTACTAGCTATGTGACCCTTGGGAAGTCACTTAGCGCTCTTTGTTTCAGTTCCTCATCCATAAAACAACCTAGAGAATGTAATGGCAAACTACTCCAATACCTTAGCCAAAAAGGCCCAAATGGAGTCAAAAAGAGTCAGGCATGACTGAGACAGTTGAACAGCAAGACAAATAATACAGTTTTCTCATAGTATGTAACATTTTATGCACAAAGCACCTTCTTATTTCTACATTTTTATAAATTAATAGAAATCTATTTTCTGTATTTCCCACCCCATTCGGTTAAAAAAGGAAATATAAATTTCTGTTTTTTTTTTTTTTTTAACAAATGCTTTATTAACTTCTGGTGTACATCATTCATTTCCACCAGATTTTGAGTTACAATTTTTCCCCATTTTTCCCCTACCCACCACCCCAGAATAGCAGTCCCACTAGATATCCCCTCATCCAATCTGCTCTCTCCCATATCTTCCCCCATACCCCCTTCGAATTTACCACTGGGGCAAGGTGAATCTCTGTGCCCCAATGCCTGCACATCTTATCTCCCAATTACATGCGAAATAGTATTAATAATAGTATTCATATGTATTTGAAACATTTAATTTTATAACTTCAAATTTCAGATCCATTCCCTTCCTCCCTTGTTACCCACTCCCTCTGGGAAGATGAGCAATTCAGTATATGTTGTACATGTATAGCTATGCAAAACATTACCATATTAGATATATTGTAAAAGACTGCTCATATTTCCTTCCCACCCATCCCACCCCCCACCTGGTCCATTCCCTACTTGGATCCTGTCCCTCTTCGAAAGTGGGTACATCCAACCTCCCCTCCCCCCAGAATTCCCTCCCCTCCATCATCCCCCCTCTCATCCTCCTTTCCCCTACTCTCCTGTAGGGTGAGAAACCCTATTTAGTATGTATGTCATTCTCTCCCTGATCCAAATTCAAGGAGAATAAGGTTTTGCCTTTTTGCCTTCCTGTTCTTCCCCTCCCCTGCAACCATTTCCCCTTGCTTCTTCTACATGAGATAGTATACCCTACCCTGTCTCTCCCCATCTTCTCTTGTTATATCCCTCTCTCACCTCTTACCTTTACCCCTTAAGTATCATCCGTTCCCACCAAATTTGACCTGTGCCCTCTATCCATGTATACTTGTAAACATATATACACACGTTCACATATGTTTTCATATGTCCATATACCCTTCTTCAATTATTTTCATAATGAGAAAGGTTTAATCAGTCACAGGTATTGTTTTTCCATGTAGGAATATAAATAGTTCACCTTCGATAAGTTCCTTGTAGTATTTTCTCCCTGGTCTGGGAATTCTGGAACCTGGCTATAATATGCCTAGGGGTTTTCTTTTTGGGATCATTTTCAGGAGGTGATCTATGGATTCTTTCAACTTCTATTTCTCCCCTCCCGGTCTAAAACATGAGGGCAATTTTCCTTGAGAATTTCTTGAAGAATGATTTCTAGGTTCTTTCTTTGATCCTGGCTTTTAGGTAGTCCAATATTTTTTAAATTATCTCTCCTGGATCTATTCTCCAGGTCAGTGGTTTTTCCCATGAGATATTTCACATTGCCTTCTACTCTTTCATTTGTTTGGATCTGTTTAACAGCATCTTCATTTCTCATAAAGTCACTAGCTTCCATTTGCTCCAGTCTAACTCTGAAGGAATGAATCTCCTCAGTGAGCTTTTGAGATTGTTTTTCTATCTGGCAAATTTGGCTTTTTAAGGCATTCTTCTCCTCATTGCCCTTTTGAGCCTCCTTTGCCATTTGAGTTAGTCTATTTTTAAGTTGTTATTTTCCTCAGTCAGGCTATTGACTCTCAATTCATACTTTTCCTGCATCCTTCTCATTTCTCTTCCCAATTTTTCCTCCACTTCTCTTATTTGGTTTTTCAAATCCTTCCTAAGGTCCTCTATGGCCTATAACCCACTCATATTTTCATTTGGGGCTTTTGATGCAGGAGTTCTGACCTCACAGTCCTCCTCCTGTTCTATGCTCGATCCTCTTTGCTCCCATAATAGGAGTCTAATGTTGAATTTTTCTGTTTATTTTATTTCTTTTGTCTAGGCATGTTGACATTTATTTACTTGACTTTTGGGCTTGTTGCCACAATAGTACTCTACCACCAGACAGGGGAGCTTCTGTCCCAAACGTTGATGTCTTCACAACTTCCGGAGGTATTAGTTGGGTGGCCTCTGTGGAGCCTCCACATGCTCTGGCAAGCTGGATACCCACCCCAAGACCTCCACCCCAGACTGCAATATAGATCCAGGGAGGTTAAAGCAAGAGCGATTACCCCCCAGACTGATTGCCAGATCTCCCTACAGTTCGCAAGCTGAAGCTGCAACTGAAGCTGCAAAATGGCGTCTGTGCCGGGTCTCCTCAGCTGCTTCTCATCCCCAGGGGAAGAAGCCGACATGTTCCCCAAATACTGGTCCCAAATGCCATAGAGAACTAACCCCTCACTTTGTCCTAGGCATGTCTGTGTTGATAATTCTGGAATTGCCACAGCTGCTGGTGTTCTGGGGTCCCTCCAGCCTGCTACTGGCCTGTCCTCCCTGGGGCTAAAACCCCAACTCAGGCGGACCTGGGCTCAGCTCCCAGAGAGCTGTCGGCTCCCAGAGGGCTGTGCTGGCTGCTCCCTGCCAGGATGCTGGGCTGTCCTAAGTGGGAGGTTAGCTTCTCTGTGTCATTCTGTGGGTGCTGAAGTTCCAGAAGTGGTTCAGAGTCCCCTTTTACATGATTTTGAAGTGGTGTGGGAGAGAGCACCTTGAAAGTGCTGTTTCTACTCCGCCATCTTGGCTCCGCCCAAGAAATATAAATTTCTTATGACAAATATACATACTCCAGTGAAAGAAATTCCCTCAGTGACTACATATATACATGTGTATGCATGTGTATGCATATATGTATTTATATGTGCAAGCATCAATATATATCTATGTGTAGATGTATATTAAAGCACATATATATGTATATGTATTTGTACACACACACACACACACACACACACACACACACACACATCTCATTCTACACCTTAAATCTATCACCTTTCCATAATGGATGGTATTATTCATCAACAGTTCTTTGCAATCAGGGGTGGTTGTTGGATTGATCATAGTGATTACAGTGTTCAGTTGTCTGCAAATGATTACAACATTCATTTGGTTGTATTTATAGTGTTGCTATTGCATATACTGTTCTGGTTCTCCTTTCATTCATCCTCGGTTTATAAAAGTCCCCCAAATTATTCATTATTAAAATATTATGTAACTAGATCTAAATAAAAGTTCTAAATAATATAAATATTTTGGTTCTCCTCAACTCAGTCAGTGTCCATTCATATAAGTATTCTATGTCTTTTTGAAATTATCTACATTTTCCTTTTCTTATAGCATAACAATATTCCATCACATTCATATACCACAACTTTTTCAGCCATTCTTCAATTAAGATGCATCCCATTAATTTCCAGGTTATTTGTTTTCTGCCACAAAAAGAGATATTATAAGTGCTTTGGTACATATATAACCTTTTTCCTCTTTCTTTGATTCCTTTAGGGTATAGGCTTAGCCATGGTATAAGAGGTCATACACTGTTTAGTTGTGTGTGTGTGTGTGTGTGTGTGTGTGTGTGTGTGTGTGTGTGTGTGTGTTTGAGTGTAATTCCAAATTGCTTTCCAGGATTCTGGTATCCATTCACAGGTCCACCAACAATGAATCAATGTGCCCATTTCCCCACAGCTCCTTGAACATTTATAATTTTCCTTTTTTATTATCTTTGTTCTTCTTATAAATGTGAGGTAAAATCTCAGAATTATATGAATTGCATTTCTCTAATTGTGATTCAGAGCATTTTTTCATATGGCTAAAGACATACTGAGCACAAGTGAATTCTATCAAACATCCAAAGGACAATTCCAATATTACACAAATTGTTTGCAAACACAGGAAAGGAAAGATTCTATTAAACTCTTATGACACAGATATGTCTTGATACATAAACCTGAGACAATCAAAACAGATGAAGAAAACTGGAAACCAATATTCCTAATGCAAAATATGTTTAAAAATAAAATATTATTGGACATATCAGGATCATCTTAATATTAGGCAAACTATGAAATTAATTGACCATATTAATAAAAAATAAACAGAAATCACATGTTTATGTCAATACATGCAGGAAAAGCTTGACAAAATGCAACAGCTATTTCTCTTTTTTTTTTTTTGCTTTTTGGAGGGCTATTGGGGTTAAGTAACTTGCCCAAGGTCACACGGCTAGGTTTTTGTTTGTGTGTGCGTTAAGTGTCTGAGGCCGGATCCGAACTCAGGTCCTTCTGACTCCAGGGCCGACGCTCTACTCACTGCGCCACCTAGCCGCCCCTTTTTTAATTTTTTTTTATTTATTTTTTTTTTTGTTTTTGTTTTTTTTAGCTATTTCTCTTAAAAAAAAACAATAGAAGAAATGGGAATAAATGGGACTTTCCTTAAAAGAAATTGTACCCACACACATGTGTGTGTATATATGTATATACATATATGCCTTGACTTGTGCAAGAATTGGATTTGTGAGACAGAGTTAAACAATGCCGTGAGCCTTTCTCTCTCTTCCAGAGTTACCCAGTGTCAGGACAAAAATCATCCTGACTGGCAATGACCCAGGATGCATTGGATGTCCTTGGTGTCTTTGATGTCTGACCAAGATATAAGCACTCAACAGCACCTGCTTCAGCTTCTTTCATGGCCATTAGAATAAATTATTTTCATCCATCCATTCTGCCAGAAGAAATCTTAACATGCTTAGGAATCACATCCCCCTAACTCATCAACTGTTTTGAGGCCTGTGGGTTATCCTCAGCCTGGTTTAGCCAATCTGCCTAAATGGGCTAACCAAGGTTTAGCTGCTGTACATGCTACAGCTTCTCAGAGCCGCAAGTGACAGCTTGGTGACTAGCTGGATAGAAAAGTAGATAAGCAGCTCTGCAAAGGGCTCAGCAATCCTCAGACCAGAGGTCAGTAGAGGTAATACCTCATACATTCTATTATTATTTATAATAGAAGTTATTATTTTCATTAATTCAACTGTGAAACAGAGATGTCTATTGTTACCACTTCTGTTTGACATAGGATTAGAAATTCTGGCTAGAGCAATAGGACCAAAAAATATTAAGAGAATAATATTAGATAAATAAATTTTAAAAGTATCACTTTTGCATATTATAAAATAGTACCCTTAAAAACAACCCTAGTCAACTGAACCATTAACTGAAACAATGAATAACCTCAATCAATTTGTAGGATATAAAATAAATCCACATGAATCTTTAGTATTTTTAGGTAATACAAATAAAACAATCAGGAAATGATAGAAAAATAAATTCCATTTAAAATAGAGAATATATAAAGTATCTGGGCTGCTGCCTTTTAAAAATGTACACAAAAACTATGCAGACAAACTATAAACAACTCTTCACAGAAATAAAAACACAACTAGAAAAATATGAAGTGTTCCTGGGTAGGAGTCTTCTTCTGTATGAGAGAGAGAATGGCAAATTTTCTGGCCCCCCCCTTTCTTTCTTTGTCTCTCTTTGTCTCTCTCTCTCTCTCTCTCTCTCTCTCTCTCTCTCTCTCTCTCTCTCTCTCTCTCTCTCTCCCCCTGTATTAGGTAAAGATACTTGCTCCTTTTCAGGGTAAGGGCACTATAAATCATAGTTTTCCCTTTATACTCCTTGAAGCCAAGCCCTCATTCCAATCAGTTTATTAATTTTTTTTCCTTTGTTCCTTGAGCACATAATAAAATATTTGGCAATCATAACACTAATGGTAGTTCACATTTGTGCAGCACTTTACAGTTATTAAAAATAATGTGATGGGGCGGCTAGGTGACGCACTGAATAGAGCACCAACCCTGGAGTCAGGAGCACCTGAGTTCAAATCCAGCCTCAGAGACTTAACACTTAACTAGCCATGTGACCTTGGGCAACTCAACCCCAATTACCCTCCAAAAAGCAAAAAAAATTAATAATCTGATAGATGTGCCCACATGGGTTGTCTAAATATAAGGCTATGACTCATAGTTGGCATGGATAGATAAGATCTGAGCACTGGACAGCCTTTGTTGAGAGGAGAAATGTCTATAACTTTGACATGCTAGTTGAGAAGAAAGACTGTCAAGGTTTGGGATGACCAACACTCGATAATCTCCTCTTTCTAAGAGGGATATCAGGCTAGAATTTTATCATCCCTCCGAAACCTCTGGCTTAGAAATTCTATTCTCGGTTTAGAAGGTCCCTTTAATGATAGAAACATTTAATTTACTCTTAACACCATAGCTCCTTCCTACAGGAATTTCAAATGTCTAGTAAAACAATTTATACAAATAAACAGCAAACAGAAATTGGAGAAGCCATACATATTAGAATGTAGAAGATTAAGTAAGGTTTTCAATAGGAATAAGATGAGAACCCAACTCAAACTGGGAGAGAAAAATCTCACCCAAAGGAGCTTCATTCTATCAACCTCTAAAATTTAGTTCAAGTCAAAGAGACATAGTCTGTCCACCTTCCCATATGTGTCTTCTATTTCCAAGGTTTTCACTTCTGCCTCTCAAGACTGTCTTCTGTTCATGTCTCTCCCAAGTGTGTCTCTAAAACCAAATCACTAAGTCCCTTATAAGTGGAGGTCAGCAGGGTCATGCTAGCATTCTCTCTGACAATCCAGCAATCTCTCAACAATCCATGTCTCTCTCTTTATGTGGTATGACTCATAATGCTCCAAACATATGTGTAATTGTGGTTACAATAATAATACTAGTTCATATTTATATAGCAGTTTAAACTTTGAAAAGTTTTTAGCATACAAAGAAGTTAAAACTGCAAGTCTCCTAAATAGAATGCAAGACTAGGAAAACAGTGACCTGAATTATTTCTTAATATTGTTCTGGGGCTAAAGAACTCCCTTTCTCACATCCTGAATATTGACCAGTTCTTGCATTCAAAAAGTCTCCAGGAATTAAATTATTTTATTTTTTATTTCATTTTATTTTATTTTAATGAGGGAAGGCAGGGCAATTTGGGTTAAGTGACTTGCCCAAGGTTACACAGCTAGTAAGTATTAAGTGTCTGAGGCTGGATTTGAAATTAGGTCCTCCTAATTCCAAGACTGGTGCTCTACTCACTGTGCCACCTAGCTCCCCCACTTTATTTTTTTTTAAATCCAAGACTGGAATCTAGTGCCTATTAGTTCCTTTAAAAATACATTTTATTTTATTTTCAGTTCTGTATTATTTCCCTCCCACTTCCTCCCTTACTGAGAAAGCAAACAAATAAATAAAACTTCTATTAGAACCATATGTAGTCAAGCAAAAGAAATCCCTCCATTGACCATGTTTCACCATAAAATATGTCTCAGTTTGTACTTTGAACCTGTGGAAAACCCTGCCACCCTGCAGCAGGGCTGAAAAAAAAAAAAGATTTGTTTACCCAGAAGTTG
Source organism: Gymnobelideus leadbeateri (assembly GCA_011680675.1). Classification (NCBI taxonomy): domain Eukaryota; kingdom Metazoa; phylum Chordata; class Mammalia; order Diprotodontia; family Petauridae; genus Gymnobelideus; species Gymnobelideus leadbeateri. The sequence continues at coordinate 514,454 of WOXC01007830.1, read as the reverse complement.
AGAGAGGGTGCAAAAAAGAGACTGTGAGAGTGGTAGAAAATGGAGTCATTTTATTGCACCATGTACAAGCTTTTATAGGATGCTTCCTAATTGTTTTCCCCTGAGGACATTGCACACTTCTTTGTTCCCAGGCCAGGGGTGTAAGCCCTTATCTTGAGGACATAATGCTCACATCCATGTGTATGAGCTCCTTCCTGGAGGGTGGGGAACTGATCCAGGCCTGGTAGCAGGCTCTTCAGCTGAGAGAGCTTATTCAGCCATCAGGGTCAGAGTCCCACCGGCCTGTGGCCCCCTACATAACCCATCACTTTTCTATTTTTTTTTTTGTTTGTTTGTTTGTTGGAGGGCAATTGGGGTTAAGTAACTTGCCCAAGGTCACACGGCTAGGTTTTTTTTGTGTGTGCGTTAAGTGTCTGAGGCTGGATCTGAACTCAGGTCCTTCTGACTCCAGGGCCAGCACTCTACTCATTGCGCCACCTAGCCGCCTCTCACTTTTCTATTATGATGTGGGGAGCATGTTTTCCCTTGAGTCCTCTGGAGTTGATCAGAGCTTCTAAGTATTTCTAAGTTTTTATCCTAACAATATAGTTATCATATCAATCATTTGCCTGGTTCTGTTCACTTCACTCTCTGTTGGTTTATACAAGTCTTCCCATGCCTACCTGAAACTATGACTTTCATCATTTTTAGTAGCACAATAACATCCCATTATCTTCTTATAACATAACTTGTTCAACCATTCATCAATTGATAGGCACTCCATTACTATTCATTTCTCTGCCACTGCAAAAAGACCTCCCATATCAGGACAGCTAGGTGGCACAGTGAATAGATCACTGGCCCTGAGGTCAGGAGGACCTGAGTTTCAGGTCACAGACATTTGACACTTAGCTAGGTGTATGACCTTGGGCAAGTCACTTAAGACCAATTGCCCTGCCTTCCCTCCTCAAAAAAAAGTCATCTAAAAGACCTACCATAAATATTTTTGTACATATGGGTTTTCTCCTCTTTTTGACATATTTAGGGTATATATCTAGTAGGAGTATCACTAGGACAAAGGTTATGCATGGTTTAATAGCTTTTGGGCAAAATTCCAGATTGCTTTTCAAAATGACTAGACCAGCCCCAACAATAGGACATTAATATACCTATATTTCCATAACCCCTGGAATTTCATCTTCCTTTTTTGTCAGCTTTTCCAATCTGATGGATGTGAGATGGAACCTCAGAATTATTTTAATTTGCATTTCTCTACTTATTAGTGAGTTAGAGCATTTTTTTCTGATGGTTATTGATAACTTGTATTTCTGTCTGAAAATTGACTATTCATATCTTTTGACCATTTACTGATTGGGAAATGGTTCTTATTCTTATAAATTTAAATCAGTTCCCTAAGTATCTTAGAAATGATACCTTTTTCAGAGAAATTTGCTACAAACATCCCCCCTCTGCATTTACCCTGTTTCTTTTATAATTTTAGTTGTGTTGGTTTTGCTTGTATAAAAACTTTTTAATTTTATGTAATCTAAATGACCCATTTTACCTTCTATGACCTTTTTATCTCTTGTTTGGTCATTAACAATTCTCTTATCCAGAGATCTAACAAGTAATTCCTTCTCATCTAATTTGTTTATGATGTCGTCCTTTAGGTCTAAGTCATATATTCCTTTGGACAAGCTCAGACTTTTGAGATTCTTCCTCAACACATGTTATTTATTTCATTAAACATTTCTCAATTGCATGTAAAATTTTTTAATTAATTTCTTTTTAAATTTTGAGTTCCAAGTCCTCTCCCTCTTTTCCTTCCTCACTCCTTGAGAAGGCAAGCAATTTGACAGAGATTATACAGATGAAATCGCGCAAAACATATTTCCATATTAACCATATTGCAAAAGAAAACAAAGACCAAAAAAAGGAAAAGTAAAAATGCATGCTTCAATTTGCATTCAGACTCCATCAGTTCTTCTTCTAGAGGTGGATAGCATTCCTATTATTTCTTAATTACAAACTTGAAAGGAAATCAACTTTCATTTGACTTTTTTCAATTTGTTAACTTTTGTCTTTTTCCTTCCTGTGCTTTTGTCTGTGTGTGTGTATTAGTGAGAAAAATGGCCTTTCTCATTAAGTCTACCCTTTGATTCTTCTTACAGAACTCTCTTGAGGATTCATAGCCAGCATTTCTACTTGACTCCTGGGTCTCCTTTTCTTCTGAACCGAACTTTTAACTGTGGCTATAATACTTGCTGTACTAAATGCTGAAAGCTGATAGACCTGATTATGCCTTCTCTTGGGTCAAATTTTATCTAAACGCCTCGGCTCTCCTTGGACTTTATTTTGCATCCTGCCTCTTCAGGAATCTCTATTTATATCTGTATTGCTTTACATCTCAACCTTGAAGTTCCTTTTTTGTTTCTCTGGTATTACCCTCATCTTCCAAAACTTGTCTCAGTTTTTCTAGTTCTTGTTCACTCTTTCTCTCTCCCCTTCCATGTCTTTGAGCTATCATTTTTCTTTCTGAAGGCAGATCAATCTTAAGAGTAACTCTTTACATTTTAACCTGTGACTGGAACTGAGCTTTTTCTACCTAAATATTCTTTCTTCCCTGCAATTAGCAAAGAACTATTTTGTGCGTTTGACTGATTATTAAATTACAGTCTTTTTTCCCCTGTCCATCTCTATATGTCATTTTCCTAGCCATAAATGCATAGCTCATAGTTCTTGATTCCATAGAACATTAACTTATAGAATTCTGTCTTTTACTGTTAAGTATTCAGCAAAACTCTGTATGACAGATACTATAGGAAAATGAATTTAATTGGAATTTTAAAGGAGGCTAAGTCTCTTGGAAATGTTGGCCTGCTTAAAAAGGAGTTCTCTTAACAGCTGAATATGTGATCCAGTAGCTACTTGGTTCAAGGGGAAATGCAGTATGTACCAATGCCAATCACAACATCTGCTATGAGGCCCAGTTTGGATATGGTAACCAAACAGCAGGGTAACTCAAAGAAAGGCAGTGAGGCAGAAATGGAGGACATTTTACTGAAAAGGGTACATGCAAATGCAAATTACATTCTGTAAATAAACAAAACACAGAATTATTTGGCTGTGAAGTTAAATATATCACCATCGATCTGAGGCAGAATTCACCTGTAGGCCTTCTTCAGGCTATAATCAGCACCTGTGGGCACAGCCAGCTGGCATTTTAAAATAGTTGGTTGGAGCAAAAACCACGTATATCCTCAGGCCAGAGTTCATCTTTTATGGTACAGGGTTATTAGTGATCCCATTGCTAACTTTTTCTGACCTCCACTGACTTTCAACTTTTGAGGGCCTGACCTACAGACGTTTATCTTTTCCTACCTGTCAGCTTTTTGGGTAATCCTCTGATTCCATGATATTTTGGTCTTTGTCTATTCAGACAGATTTTGTATATTAGCTCAGATTCATTCCAACACAACTAAGTGATGAGCTAAGGGCATAAGAGAATACTGTTTCAGGCAGATGTATTCCATCAAATAAAGCTTGCCAATGATTTTGCTGTTTTCTATATAGTGTTACCTGAATGATTCTGTGTTAACAATGTGCCTCCCCTATTTCCCACTTTCATCCCATCTTTTTCCACTGTTCTAAATCAAGTTTTACAATTCCTGCCTAGACATCTGGATTTGTTCATAATGATGAATTTTTTGTTTAATTCTAACATGGTATTCTAGATTACCATTTATTACCTTGAACTGCCCCCCCCTCCATTGTCTGAAGCTCAATCATGTTACATTTTGCCCCTTCCCCAGGGTTTTCTTGTAACCTTAAGTGGGCACATGGTAGTCTAGATTCTTTGCTATTAGTTCCACCCCCCACTTATGCTGATTCCCTAATTATATGGAATGGATCTCCTCCACCCTAGTTCCCTTTAACCTTTATAATTATAGGATGAGACTTTACAGAGAAATATTTACTTCAAAGGTCTAATCACACACAAACACAAACTTCATAGGTTTAACTCATATGTGTGTATATGCATGTATACTATATGTATATATGTATGCATATTTATACCTGAGTAAATCTATGAAGGTTTTTTTTGGTGTGTATGTATGTATATACACACTTATATACAAAATTACTCTCTCAAGTGTGGCGTTTTATTCCTAGTCTCTATGCCACCTCAGTCTCTGAGGAAGGCAAGAGGATTAAATTCAGAGTTCAGTTCAGTTTCTGAAGAGGAAAATCCTAAATTCCAAGTTCAAACCATCCCCCTCAGGTTTGCATCCTAGGCACCCTGATTTTTCAGGGCTTTCCTGCCAGACCAGCTGGCTGCAATATTCCACCTAGAACCTTGGCTCTAACGTCCCCATAGCTCAAACTCCTGGGTCACAGGCACCCGAAACTGAAAAGGATAAATCAAACAGAACAAGAGCCCAGTCATATATTGTAAAAGGAGAGAGTCAGGAAAGATATTCTGATTCTCAGTTCAGTTCATGGTGCTTGTTCTGTGAATGAACTGTATGTGATCTTATTCTGGACATAGCAGTAAGAGCAGGTGGGAAACAGAATACAGTAAAGAGAGCAATGTCCCAGTCTGACAGTCTTAAAAGATTCATCTGTTCCAGCTATGTGACCAGTCTAAGGAGGCTGCTCACCCCCTCATGATAGAAGAAAACAGAATGGGAGAAGAACCCTTCCTAGAAGCTGGATACCTTTAACAGGACATATGAGAATGCACAAAGGCAGTCCTATTACACTAGTTTACTATCTTAAGCTACATCCTTTTCTTTCCAGGTTTAACTTCACTGTACCTCCTGGTTCTCATTGATCATCAGAATCCATTGGCCCCTATTTCTGAGATGTAGGAAACTTATATCCTCAGTGCCCTTTGGTTGCTTTTAACCAAATTTTTTTGGGTTCAGATTGTGTCTCGAAAACTAGCTTTTTGTGTGACCTTTTGCAAATCAGCAACCTTATTGGGTTTTTTTTAGTTTTTTCATCTATTTCTTCATCTTTATTCATAGGAATAAAAATACTAGTAATGTTTACATTACAAATCAGTTTTTAAATTAAATTTTAAATCTATTTTTAGTTTACAGCATTCATTTCCACAAGATTTTGAGTTACAAATTTTCTCCCCATCTTTCCCCTACCCACCACCCCAAAACAGCAATGGCACTACATATACCCTTACCCAATCTGGTCTCTTCTATATCTTCCCCCATTCCCTCTTTGACTTTCCAGTAGGGCAAGATGGATCTCTATACCCTATTGCCTGTATATCTTATTTCCCAGTTGCAAATATATATATATATATATATATATATATATATATATATATATAATCAAATGTTTATATATATATATAATCAAATGTTTTATATATATATATAATCAAATGTTTTATATATAATCAAGTGTTTTATATATATATATGTATATTATATAATATACATATATATAAAACATTTGATTTTAAAACTTTGAATCCCAAATTCTTTCCCTTCCTCCCTCACCACCCACCCTTACTGGGAAGATAAGCAATTCAATATAGGTTGTACATGTATAGCTAAGCAAAACATTTTCATAGTGGATATATTGTGAAAGACTGACTATATTTCCCTCCATCCTATCCTACCCCCCCACTTGTTCTATTCTCTACTTTGACCATGTCCCTTTTCAAAAGTGTGTGCTTCTAAATACTCTCCCCCACAACCTGCTTTTCCCTCCATCATCCCCTTCCCTAATATTTTGCTATAGGGTGTAAGTCATTCCCTCCCTAAGCTAAATTCAATGAGAGTAAGGTTGACCCACTCCCTTTTGCCTTCCTGTTCTTCCCCTCCATTGTAATAGTTTTCCCTTGCCTCTGCTATATGGATAATTTATCCCATTCTGTTTCTTCCCATCTCCTCTCATTATATTCCTCTCTTACTTCTCAATTTCACCTTTCAAATATTATCCCTTCCTATTCAATTGATCCCATACTCTCTGTCTACATATACCTGTACACATGAGGATAGTTGAAGGGAATATAAATGTACACATTTATATTCCCTTCAACTATCCCCATACTGAGAGAAGTTTCATAAGTTACAATTATCATTTTCCATGTAGGAATGTAAATAGTTCAAATTTGATAAATTCCTTATGATTTTATTTTCTGTTTACCTTCTCATGCTTCTCTTGCTTCTTGTATCTGAATTTCAAATTTTCTATAGAACTCTGGTTTTTTCCTCAAGAATGCTTGAAAGTCCTCTATTCCATTGAATGACCATATTTTTCCCTGAAACATGATACTCAGTTTTGCTGGGTATGTGATTTTTGGTTTTCATCCTAGCTCCTTTGACCTCCAGAATATCATATTCAAGCCCTTTGATCCCTCAATGTAGAAGCTGCCAGATCCTGTGTTATCCTGATTGTGTTTCCACAATATTCAAATTGTTTCTTCTTGGCTGCTTGTAGTATTTTCTCCTTGATCTGGCAATTCTGGAAAGTGGCTATAATATTCCTAGGAATTTTCTTTTTGGAATCTTTTTTTTCAAGAGGTGATCAGTGAATTCTTTCAATCTCTATTTTGCCATCTGGTTCTAAAACATCAGGGCAATTTTCCTTGAGAATTTCTTGGAGGATGATTTCTAGGTTCTTTTTTTGATCATGGCTTTCTGGTAGTCCATTAATTTTTAAATTATCTCTCCTGGATCTATTTTCCAGGTCAGTGGTTTTTCCAATGAGATATTTCACATTGCCTTCTATTTTTTCATTTGTTTGGATCTGTTTAATAGTATCTTGATTTCTTATAATGTCACTAGCTTCCATTTGCTCCAATCTAATTCTGAAGGAATGATTCTCTTCAGTGATCTTTTGAGATTCTTTTTCCTTCTGGCAAATTCAGCTTTTTCAGGCATTCTTTTCCTCGGTTTTTTTGAGCCCCTTTGCCATTTTTCAAGGTGTCATTTTCTTCAGTCAGGTTGTTGACTCTCTTCATTATTTTCTTGCATCATTCTCATTACTATTCCCAATTTTTCCTCCAATTCTCTTATTTGGCTTTCAAAATCCTTCTTAAGCTCCTCTATGGCCTGTAACCAATTCATATTTATCTTGGAAGCTTTTGGTGCAGGAGTTTTGACTTCACTGTCTTCCTCCTGTTTCATGCTTTGATCCTTTTTGTCCCCAAAAGAGGAATCTAAAGTTTGAATACTGTGTTTGCTTTGTTTCCTTTGCTTGCTCACGTTGTCACTCAATTACTTGACATTTGAGCTTCTTGCCACAGCAGAGCTCAGCTTTCTGAGAGGAGAGGAGAGCTTTGTCCCAAACTGCTGGGGTTTTCTCAGCTGCCAGAGCTATTAGTTGGGTACCCTCCCTAAAGCCTCCACAGTGTCTAGCATCTGGTCACACACCTCAGGACCTCCACCCAAGGCTGTGATCCTGATCCAAGCAGGTTAAAGCAATTGTGATTACCTCTCAGACTGGTTGCTTGGTATCCTTACGATCTGCAGGCCAGGATATCTGAAGCAGCCATGTGGTGGCAGCTACATGGCTGCCATGCCTCCTGTTGCTTCTTGCTTCTGGGAGCAAAGGCCAGACTGCACTCAGTCCCCCTGTTCCCAAAGTCCACAGTGACCTTTTACTTTGCCTTTGGCATTTATGGGTTGATAATTCTGGCAATGACCACAGTTGCTAGTGATCCCTGTCCTGAGGTTCCCTCCAGCCTCTTCTGGTCAGGGCCACCCTGGAGCTAAAACCTTGGGCTCATGTGGGACTGGCTCAGGTCCCAGTGCACTGCTATTGACCCTTCCTTCCAGCCTTCTGGACTTCCTTCAACAGGAGATTTGTTTCTCTCTGTCACTGTGGGGGTTCTGTAGCTCTAAACTTTGTTTTGAGTCATATTTTATAGGTATTTGAGGTGGTTATGGGGGGAGTTTTCCTGCTTCTACTTCTCTATCTTGGCTCCATCCCCTACAAATCAGTTTTAATGTCAAATGAGATTGTATATAAAGATCTTTGCAAAGCTTAATGTGTTATATGAATGTTGATTATTATTATTAATATCCCCACTGAAAAATCATTCCTGGCCATGTCAATATTTCCAGAGGCTCTGAGGAACTTGTATCAAAGGAGGCACAGGTAGAATCTTAGCCCCATAAGCTAATCAAATCCTGAGGACACCTTGGGTCACCTATCAGAAGAAAGAAGTATACTGCAGGGGAGGGGGAAGGAAACCCTAGTAGATTATGGTCCTATTACAACAGCCCATTGCCTATGAGATAAAACAAATGTCTTGGCCCAACAATCAAGGACCTCCATAACTTAACTCTAACTTACAATGAACTCTCCTCTTCTCTATTTGCTAGAACCTCTATTTTCCTTCAAGGACCAACCCAGGTCCACAAATACAATGAAGTGTTACCTGCCACAATTCATTTTTATGAAGAGCTTATCATAACATAACATGACAGAGTAGAGGCAGTAACTTAGCCAAACTCTTTGAACATTGCGCTCCAAACAACTTTTACTTCTCAAATAGAATTGGAGAGCAAGAGGGTCAACAAAAGGTCAGAATGAACACTTTTTCCAGCAAAAGATAACTGAGTGGGGTGGCAGGTGAGTTCTGTGACACTATGGTTGGGGCCAGCTGGAGCACAGCAACAGCAGCACCAGCAATAGTCCTTGGAGGCAGTTGCAACAGCAGCTTCAAGGGCCCTGATCCCAGTGATAGTAAGAAGATCAGACAAATAGTCAGAAAGAGAATACAGGAGCCCCTGCACTGGGTACAGGACCCTATTTCATGGCCCATATACAGTTCTGAGAGTCAGCTCCAGGGTGACAAGAAGCACTAATACTTGCGTTTGCAGGAGAAAAGGGGGCCTGGCTGAAGTTTCAGGTTGAAGAACAGTGCTTATGTTTACTCACTAAGGAGTTGAAGCCTGGGTCTCAGTTACAGAGCACTGAGGAGCACTAGTATTTCTTGCTGCAGGGCAGAAGGGGCCCTCCTGGGTAAAGACAAGGGTTCAGATCAAGACAGCAGTAAACAGAAGATACCTCTCACTGAATCACAACACCTGGGAAGCTCAAAAAGCTTGCAGACCCCATACAACTAGTTCTGAAAACACTAGTGTAAAAAAAGCCTAAAGGTGCTTCCACATCTCCAGGTGAGCAGAGCCCAATTTTAACATAAAAATTAAAGTTAAGAAGTAGGTTGGGAAAAATAATGAGCAAACAACAACAACAAATAACTTGATCATAAAAAAAAAAACCTACCAGAGTATCAGGGAAGACCAAGATATAAATGCAGAAAAAAAAACAAAAAACAATGTGAAAACAGCTATAAACAAATCCTCAAAGAAAATTGCTAATTGGACACAAAGTTCAAAAAGAATTCCTGGAAGAGTTAAAAAGAGAGAGTTGAGTATTAGAAGAAAAATTGGGAAAATAAAAGAAATGCAAGAAAATTATGAAAAGAGAATTAACAGGTTGGTTAAGTCACAAAAAATGTCTAAGTAATAAATACCTTCAAAACAGAACTGGTCGCCTTTCCAACCTGGTCCCAGGCACGATGGCTCCCACAAAGAAGGGCGGAGAGAAGAAGAAGGGCCGTTCCTCCATCAACGAGGTGGTGACCCGGGAGTACACCATCAACATTCACAAGAGGATCCACGGGGTAGGCTTCAAAAAGCGAGCTCCTTGGGCTCTAAAGGAAATCCATAAATTTGCCATGAAAGAAATGGGAACTCCAGATGTACGCATTGACACCAGACTCAACAAAGCTGTTTGGGCCAAAGGAATAAGGAATGTCCCATACCGTATCCGAGTGCGTTTGTCCAGGAAATGCAATGAGGATGAAGATTCACCAAACAAGCTGTATATGTTGGTTACTTATGTGCCTGTCACCACTTTCAAAAGCTTACAGACAGTCAATGTGGATGAAAACTAAATTGAACTTCATTTAAATAAAATTATAAAATGTAAAAAAAAAAAACAGAACTGGTCTAATTCCTTAAAATCCTTAAAAAGCAGATCTGGTTAAATGGAAAAAGAGGTACAAAAATTCAATGAAGATAAGAACTTCTTAAAAAACAGAATTCTCCAAATTTAAAAAAAGGTACAAAATGTCATTGATGAAAATAGTTCCTTAAAAATTAGAATTGGGCAAATGGAAACTAATGACTCCAGGAAACATCAAGAAACAATAAACAAAATCAAAAGAATGAGAAAAGATAACTATGTGAAAAATCTCACCAGAAAAATATAACTGACCAGGATAATAGGTTGAGGAAAGATAATTTAAGAATTATTATTAATAATACCTGAAAGTCATGATTTTTAAAAAAAAGAGCCTGACATCATATTTCAAAAAATTACAAAGGAAAACTGTACTTTTCATCTTAGATCCAACTGGTAAAATAGAAATTGAAGGAATTCACCCATCCCCTCCTGAAAAAAGAACCCAAAATGAAAACTTCTAGGAATATTATGGTCAAATTCCAGAGTTCCCATGTTAAGGAGAAAATATTGCAAATAGCCAGAAAGAAATAACATCCAGGATCACACAAGATTTAGCAGTTTCCACATTAAAGAAGCAAAGGATTTGGAATATGACATTCTGGAAGGCAATAGAGTTAGGATTACAGTCACAAATAACCTCCCCAGAGAAACTGAGTGCAATCCTTCAGGGTTAAAAAAAAATGGATATTTAGTGGAATGGTGGACTTTCAAGCACCCTTGATGAAAAGACCATAGCTAAATAGAAAATTTGACATTCAAACCCAAGACTCAAGAAAAGTATAAAAAAGTAAATACAGAGAAAACTCATAAGATTAAACTGTTTACATTCCTACATGGGAAGATGATACACATAACTCCTAACAGCCTTATCATTACTTGGGCAGTAAAAATTTTACAGAGACAAATGTCATGGATGTGAATCCATTACGTTGGAATGATCTCAATAAAAAAGTGATGAGAAAGAGTGATGTTGTGGAAGAAGGAGGAAGGAAAGATAGAATGAGGAATTTTTCTCACATAAAAAGGGAGCAAGGAAGAATTTGTACAGTGGAGGGAGAAATGTGGGGATGGCAGCCAATGCTTGAACCTCACTCTCATTGGAATTGGTTCCAAGACAGAAGAATATATACTCAGTTGTATATATAAATGTAACCTATACAATAGGGAAATAGGAAGGTAAGAGAATAAGAGAAAAGGGAGGATGATAAAAAGGGGGAAAGATTGAGAGAGGCAATGGTTAGAAGCAAAACAAAAAGATTTCTGAGGAAGGATAGAATAAAAAGACAGGGGGGGGGGAGAGAGAAAAAGAGGAGAAATCAGAATACGACAGGATATTGTATTCAAGAGACACAACCGACACAATAAGATGCACACAAAGTGTGATGAGAGTACCATCTCCTCCACATAGCCCTCCCTGATTCCTTTTCTTTCTCCATATCCTTAAAAAATTAATCTTTTCATCTTGTCAATTCTCACAGCACTTTGAATGACTTTCATGTTCTATTCTGTTTTAGTTATTTGTTTGCAAGATATCTTTTAACTCAGGAGAAGTCTTATCTACCTGAGGAAGGTAGATGGCACAGTTGATAGAGTGCTGGACCTGGAGAAAAGAACAGCTGAATTCAAATCAGATCTTAAAAATGTATTAGCTGTGTGATCCTGTGTAAGTAAGTCACTTAACCTTTGCTTGCCTCAACTTCTTCATCTATAAAATAGGGCAAAAAATAGCACTTGCCTCCCAAGGTTACTTCAAGGATCAAATGGTACATAGTAAGTGTTATATGAGAGGTAGTAGGAGAAGCAGTAGCAGCAGATTAACACTCACTTAGACCCTCAGAGAATGGAGTTTTCTCATGCACAGAGTAGGTACTCAGCAAATGCATATGATATTGAATTAAATTTACATGGGCTTTAGAAGTCTCTGTTTTTCTGTAATTCCAGGAGAAATTGTATTGATAAGAAAGTTTCTTATTGAGTAGAATACTCTAGTGAAAGTTCAAGGATCTCAGCAGACTCTCTGTGATTATAGGGGCATAATCCTCTATAATAAGCTTATGGAGCTGAAGGTTCTCATAATGTGTGACATTTCTTCTGAGACCACTGCTTTTCTTCTACTGGAAATGATTTCTTTCCTTCTACTTGTGCATGGAATTGTGCATGAATCCCCCACAAAAAGCTTAATTGATTTGGCTTCAGGTTTGGTATGGGAGTGAGAGGGATGGTGGGGTTGGAATCATTCTAGATCAGTAACAGACAGCAATAAAATGGAAATGAATACTTTTCAATATAAGATTAGCATGCTCTTTCCCTGACTAAAACTGCCTCTTGGCAAGTATGCCAAAGCATGTGGCTGCTAAGAATTTTCCCACTGCTGTACAAATGAAGATGCAATGTATTTGGTTTATTCTCAGGGAGAAAAAAAAAACAGAAATATCTTTTTAAAAAATTAAAGTAGCACCCTTCTACCTCCTCCATGTTTCCTAAAAATACTTGAATATGTTTCAACAAGTTCTCATGCAAAAAAATTCAATTATCTATCCATAAATATGGATGAAATAAAGAAATGTATATTTTGCCCCATAAATTCTATAATTTGTTCCAGTCTGACTAGTACTTGCAATTTCTTGGCCGAATGCTCCCCCTATCTTTTGGCTCTCTTGCAGTGGTTAGCCACACAAATGAACAATGTGGTAAAATAATTTAAAGTAAGATCAAATAAATTTCTCTGTATGTTCAACCTGTGGACAGACACATTTGCATATGTTCGCAGGCAAAGAAATGGAGTGGAAAGAATTCCGAGCTAAGCATCAGAAGACCTAGAATACAGCCTTGGGCTGGCCAACAAGTAACTGTGTGGCCTAAACTGTCAGTTTATTTCCTCAAACTTCTTTTCTCATCTAGAAAGTGGAAATCATACCTGTTCAGCCCTACCTACCTCACAAGATTGTTGAGGATCAAATGAAACATCAGTGAAAACACATTGTAAAGCTCTATATTAATAATTGGGCAACCAGGTGGCACAGTAGATAAAGTTGTAGGCCTAGAATTAGGAAGACCTGAGTTAAAAATCTAGCCTTAGACACTTACTAGCTGTGTGACCGTGGGCAAGTCACTTAACCCTGTTTGCCTCAATTCTTTATCTGTAAAAGGAGCTAGAGAAGGAAATGGCAAACCACTCCAGTATCTTTTGCCAAGAAAACCCCAAATGGGGTCATAAGGAGCCGAAAATGACCAAAAACAACTGAACGACAAAAACAACAACATAATAATTCCATTTGTATTGCATTATAAGGCTTGCAAAACATTTTACAATATCTCATTTGAACCTTGTAGTAATCTTGTTAAGAAAGTGTTTGAAGAATTCTTGTCTCCATTTTATGATAAGGATACAGGCTCAAATAATTAATTATTATAATTAAATGACAATTTAATATAATCAAATAACATAAATAATTTAAAAACATTATTATCATTTATCATATGCCACACTTATCATGTGCTAATCACTTGGGCTACAAATACAAAATCAAGACAGTCCTTGCCTTCAACCAACTTAAATTCTGAAAGAAGTAAATAACATATATAAGTAGTGATGACCTGGGAAGGATGGTTTGGTCTCAGAAGTTACAGAGATGACTAGTAGAACAAGAGGGCATCCCACTGACATGTCCTTTCTAGAGACAATGATAGCTTATTGCTTTTATTACAATACTTAGGACATGAGATAAAAAGAGGAAGAAGGTTATATAAGTTATGGCTGAGCAGAAGTTAGCTAGGATAAAGGTGAGGGTGCATGGCAACAGTCAGTTTAGAGAGTGATTTACTTAATACTGCCCAAGCATGGTCTTTGGTTATCTTGTTTGGAGGCAGAGCAGCAGCAGCAGTGGCAGGGCTGAAACTGACTAGAAAGGCTAAGTGACTTGCCCAGTCCCACACCACCATGACTTTGATACAATTTGGAATAGAAGATTACCTTTTACTTTAGAAAGAAAAAGAAGAGATGACACTATACAATAAGAATTAATAATTCATTTACTCTTTACACTCAGAAGTATAAGCTTATGACAGAAAAAGTACATGATAATCATTTGTTGAAGGCCTTAAATACTGAGCAATGAGTTTAGATTTTGGATTGTCCGCAATGGGAAGATAAGGTCAAAATGGGTACATGATTTAGATACAAAGGGTGATACCAGGAACAAATTAGGAGAATAAGGAAAAGTTTACCTATCATATCTATGGGGAAGGAAAGAATTTATGACCAAATAAGAAATAGAGAATATTATGAAATGTATAACAGATAAGTTTTATTATATTAAATTTAAAAGGTTTTGCACAAACAAAACCAATACAAATAAAATTAGAGGGAAATCAGGAAGATGAGAATTTTTACAGACACTATTTCTGATAAAGGCATCATTACTGAACTATATAGAGAACTGAGACACATTTATAAGAAGGCAAGTATTCCCCCAGTTGATAAATGGTCAAAGGATATGAACAGCTAGTTTTCAGATGAAGAAATTAAAACTATCTATAGCCATATGAAAAAATACTTGAAATGCCTATAGATTAAAGAAATGCAAATTAAACCAACTTTGAGCAACTACCTCACACTTATCAGATTGGTTAATATGACAGAAAAGGAAAATGATAAATTTTGGAGAAGATGTGGGAAAACTTGGAAACTAATGAATTGTTGGTGGAGTTGTGAACTGATCCAATCATTCTGGAGAGCAATTTGGAACTATACTCAAAAGGCAATCAAACCAGCAATTGATCCAGCAATACCACTACTAGATCTTTATCCCAAAGAGATCATAAAACAAGAGTAAAGGACTTACATGTAGAAAAAATATTTATAGCAGCTTTTTTGTAATGGCAAAGAATTGGAAATTGATGGGCTGCTTATCAATTGGGGAGTGACTGAACAGGTTGTGACATATGAATGTAATGGAATGATAAATAGGAGGAATTCAAAAACAACTAGAGAGATTTACATGAACTGATGCCAAGTGAAATGAGCAGAACCAGAAGAACATTGTACAAAGTAATAGTATCATTGTGTGATAATCAACTATGATTGATTTAGCTCTTCTCAGCAATACAATGATCTGAGACAATTCCAAAAGACTTTTTATTGAAAATGTTATCATCTAGAAAAAGAACTATGGAGTCTGAATGCAGATCAAAGTATATTATTTTCACTTTTTTGCTTTCTGTAGCTTTTCCCTTTTGTTCCACTTCTTATGTCACAACATGACTAATGTGGCAATGTTTTCATGATTGAAAATGCATAACCTATATCAGAGTGCTTTGCCATCTTAGGGGTGGAGGATGAAGAAAAATTTGGAACTCAAAATCTTATAAAAATGAATGTTGAAAACTACCTTTACAGGTAATTGGAAAAAAATAAATACTATACACATATATTTCCCCAGGCAATGAAAAACTGTTATAAATCTTCAAATAAGGTGGAATTAGATTTTAAGGTTTATGACTATAATTATCTAAGCTCTATATATCCACCAACATTTAGCATAATCTTCTATACACAGTAGTTATTTAGTATAGCATGAGCATGATATAGAATCCCAATTCTTCTCTCTAGGATGATTCTGGCATGCCTACCTCATCTATTCCCATGCTGGAAGGGTCAAGAGTTCCAAAGGGGGTAATTACACTGTTATAACTCTCAGAATCCTAGGGATAACTTTATTTTGTGTAAGCTACATGTCTGCTATTCATAACTCTAGCTCCTGAAGGCCTGACAAGGTTCTTCCTCTTTAAATAAATCACCCAATATAACAGGATTAACTTTTAATCATGAAACATCTATTCAACATGAAAATGAAAGTAAGAATAATTTTAGTAAATAATTCACCCAAAAATCTGTGCCACTCCCTACCACGAATATACATAGTGTCCATGGGCACACATGTTCAGAAATCTAGCCGAGAAACACAGGAGTAGAGAATTTCATATTCAGAGGGAAGTTCATACCCCTGGACTGCAGGCCTTCATGGCTATGATCTCTTAAGGGAATGGTCTCCACTATGCATTGGCTGATAAGCCATCTTTTATCCTCCTTTGGGCTTCTCTATTTTCTTGCTGGCTAGAGCTGCTTCTTGGCTGGCTGCTACTCTGACGCTGCTGGGGAAAAATTAGCTTTGTTAGTACAAAGAGAAAATCTGAACCTGAGGTCTACAGAGCTATTCAGGTATGCTCCCTTGACTGGGCTCTGTGGCAACATTAGGTCTCTCAACAAAACAGTTCCCCTTCAGAGCTATTCAGATCCGCTGACTGAAGTATGAGGACATCTCATTCTCAAGATTTAGATGGAAGTAAAAAATAAGGAAGATTACCATTTTCTTTCCCCAAACAGCTCTTCAAACAACCTTTCTTTCATCCAATGAGCTTTTGAGAAGAGCAGGGCTTTCCCTCAATCAAATCAGCTCCCAGAACCAGCTGCAAAGTCACTCTTGCTCCAATCAGATGGGATCAGCTCAAATCAGTCACTCTTTTTTATTCAGCCTGCAACAAGCAGCTTAGTTATTTTTTCTAATATATATATATATATATATATGTCTCTTCTTCTGACAGATGAACTCTTCCTCATTATCTTCTATCTCCACTTATTGACTAACCTCTGCCTCAAAGTAGGGTCTCTGTGTAAAGTAACTCATCTTTACCTTAGGATGAGAAAATAAAATTCAAATTTTTTCATATACATATTGTTTTTTGTGTCCACCTCTTCATGACCTCATTTAGGATTTTCCTGGCAAAGATGCTAGAGTGGTTTGTCATTTCCTTCTCCAGGTCATTTTATAGCTTAGGAAGCTGAAGCAGAGTTAAATGACTTGCCCAGGGTAACACTTCTAGTAAGCACCTAAGGTCAGATTTGAACTCTGGAAGATGAGTCTTCCTGACTCCAGACCTTGCAAGTCTATATATTACAACATATAGCTCATAGACATGACAGTTTGTCAATATAAATTTATCCCAAGGGTAGCATAAATTTCTAATGATTAGGATTTTCCAGCTATCATTTCCAAATTCTTCAAAATAGTTGTATGTAAATGATCTGCTAGAAAACAATATATTTAGTACAGCTTTGCCTTGAATGACTTTTTTTCCTCTAAGAACTACTTTCTTCCAGGTCCTTCCAGAACTATTCACATTTTTGTTCTTTTCTATGATTAAAATTATCTACATCTGAAAGGGGAAGCTCATTACTTTAATACATATTTGTTTTTTAATATAATGATTTTAACAATAAAATGGTATCATAGGAGGACTAATATAACAAGATATTGGACCACTTGGCTTTATTATATTCGCTCTAAATAAGCACTACTTCTCTTCTTTAGGTAGAAATATTACTTAAGATTCTCTGACCAATCATCTCATTATCTCTGTACTGTCTTCCTTGTGGATCTCATTCATTCCCATGACCTTAAATTTCAACTGCCGTGAAAACTCAGAAATCTACATCTCTAATCACCTGCTTCCTTGCTTTTCCTTGCCCCACACTCTACCTCTCAGCTCTGGGCATTTTCCCTAGCTATTTCCCATGACTCAAACTATACTATCTCCCTTCTCATCTGTACTTCCTGGCTTCCTTCAAATATGAGCTAAAGTATACCTTCTTCAAAAAGCCTTTTTCACTCCCCAATCTTAGCATATTTTTGCTTATATTCTCTCCAGTTTATCCTGTCTATATTTTGCTTATATGCAGTTGTTTGTTTGTAGAGTCTGTCTCCCTCATTAAATGGGAACTCTTAGAGGACTGTTTGGGGTTCATTTTTGTTTTTGTTTTGTTCTGTTTTTGCCTTTCTTTGTGTCCCCAGTGTTAAGTACCTTACAATACAGTAGGTGTTTAATAGATGCTCATCAACTGGATAACCACCTCACTTAGCTGAGTTCCCACACCCTCAACTGTCTTCCAAATAATTTCATCAGGTGTTCTGCCAAACCCAACATGTCCAAAATTTAACTCATCATCTTTATCCCCAAATCACCTCCATTTCTGACTTCTCTTTTTGTATCAGAGGCATCGCTATTTTCCCCATGATTCCTTAATTCCCCACAATCACCAGTTGCCACTGTTCTGTTGACAATTCCTTCAGTGACACTCAAATACATGAATGCATGAAAAAAACATACATATGCACATACATATAATTCTCACTTGTTCTGACCCTGAATTAAGCCTCATTTCCTCTGCCCTAAATTATTACTGGTATCAACTATATCTGACTTTCCTGACTCTGGTCTCCTTCCTCAGACAGATGTTGTACACCACCAACTGTGTTATACCACAATTGCTTTGATTTTCTTAAAGCTGTTTAAAAAAAAGTTTCTCCAATTCTCAAAAACCTGTCTTTCATCTTTAATTCTTCTACACTTTGGTATCTATAAAGTATTTCAAGATTTTCTCTGATGTATAGAGTATAAGTTCCCTGCTTCCGATACCTGGCTGGTCCGCCGCCGCCATGCTGCCCACCTTCCTGATCCGTAGCTGCGGCCTCTGCCTGCTGCGCCAAGCCGGAGGGGTCCGGGTCCAGGCCCCTCTGGTCCGCCTCTGCCCACCCCGCCCCCCGGCCCCTCTGGCCAGCGCCTATGCCGAGGCCGCCCAGGGCGCCACCACCACCGTCGCTTAGGGTCAGATGTCCTTCATCTTCGTCTCCCCCGACACAGATGTATTTCAGCGGGGCCACTGAGAAGCAGGTGGATGTCCCAAGCTAGAGTGGGGCCTTTGAGCTCCTCGCTGCCTGGAGGTGCTGAAGCCCTGCTTGTGCCCGTGCACTCCGAGGATGGCACCACCACCAAGAATTTTGTGAGCAGTGGTTCTGTCGATTCCTGGGTGAAGCTGCTGGCAGAAGGAACCGTGACTGGACATGCTAGATCCTGGCTGCCACCACATCCAACCTGGAAAAGGCGCACTCAGACCTATAGGGCGCATCAGTTGAGGCAGCCCGGGTCGAAGTTCAGATCCGCATAGAAGCCAGTGAAGCTAACGTGAAAGGGCTGGAATTGTGGTCTGAGGAGCCGAGCCCTTGGAGTCATTGAGAGATGGTAGGACCATTCGGCTCTAGGGCAATCACCTTGAGCTGAGGAGAGGAAATACCCAGGAAGGAAGAAGATGCTTAGTCCCCGGCAATCCTCCTTCCTGCCTACCCCCCTGGCTCCACCCCCAGATTAAAAACCACTAGGGTTCTGGACTTTAAAAAAATAAGTTCCCTGAAGCAGGTAGTGTTAAATTTTATTTTTTATCCTTAACACCTCGAAAAATATTGGATACATAAAGTAAAAGGCTTATGATAAAATTTTTAAAATAAAGTAAAAGGCTTAATTAATACTTGTTATGGATTGATGTAGTAATACCTTGGATACAGGCATTTGTTAAATGCTTAGGGGCAGGTAGGCATCCCAGTGAATAGGGTACTGGGATTGGAATCAGGAAGACATATTCCTAAATTCAAATATGGCCTCAGACACTTAGTAGTTATATGACCCTGAGCAAGTTACTTAACCTGTTTGCCTCAGTTTCTTCATGTGTAAAATGAGTTGGAGAAAGAAATGGCAAACTACTCCAATATCTTGACCAAGAAAACTCCAGATGAGGTCACAGTCAGACACTACTGAAAAAATGACGAAACAGAGCCACAGAGAATTAAATGTTTTCTGAATGTACGCTCTGACCAAACTAGGTTTGTTTGTTTTTTTTTCCCCTGAACAAACTAAGCTTTTTTAACTCTCATACTTTCAACTTTCTGCTTAACTCTTTGCACTCTGGCTTCTGACCTTGTTATTCAACTGAGACAACTCTTTCCAGAGTTACCAATGATCACTTAATTGCCAAAGCTAATGACATTTTCTCAATTGCCTCCCTCCTCCTCCTGCTGTTGCTGCTGCTGCTGAAGATCTTAGGATAGATAGCTAATACCCTCTCTTGGCGATTTCCCAAATTGCTTAGCCTTGGAGCCTGTGATTATTTGAACAGC
This sequence comes from Gymnobelideus leadbeateri, assembly GCA_011680675.1. Classification (NCBI taxonomy): domain Eukaryota; kingdom Metazoa; phylum Chordata; class Mammalia; order Diprotodontia; family Petauridae; genus Gymnobelideus; species Gymnobelideus leadbeateri. The sequence goes on along the minus strand of WOXC01007830.1, from coordinate 494,460 downwards.
CTCTACAAACTGATTCTTCAGGGGTTGAAACTGCATAACAATGCTTTCCCATCCAGTATGTTATCTCAGTTAATTCTGACAACATTGAGGTAAACAGGATTATTGGTATCATCCCCTTTTTAAAGATGGGGAAAATGAGACTAAGTGAGGTTAAAAGACTTGTCCAAGGTCAAGGAGCTTCTATTTGGCAAAACGGGAAAAAAAAATACAGGGCTCTTTACATCATGTGATCTCTTTATCTAACAGTCTTTCATCTTGTCTTTATTCAGTTAGCTATTCCTTTCAAATCTTACCCTTGCTAAAAAAAAAAAAAAACTATCACCTGGGAATGAAAAAAAAAAGAGTTCTAAAAGGTGATCTTTCCCTCCAGGGAGAAGAAAAATGCTTTATCTAGCCATGCATTCAGATATGTGAGTATGTCAAAGGTATTTATCTGCGTGGGTGATTTGGGATGAGAAAGAGAGCATAGGTCAAGTAAGAAACAGTTGTCACTCTCTTCATCTTTTCCCATTTTACAAAGGTCTGGGTAAGAGGTACTGGGAAAAGGTGTGATTGTTATTTTGCCAAGAATATATTGAGTTCTACTGTTGGTGGCACAAAGGTTGTATCTGCATAATGCTGAGCATCTGCTTGGGAAGTAGAAAGTTCAGCTGAATTGGTTGGGAGAGAGTTGATCATAATGATTGGCTGCTATAGTCACTTTCAGCCCTGGTGAATTAAAACAAATGAGTGAATCTCTCATTCAAGCTGGATGATTGTAGGACCATTAGGACAGCTGGGAGACTTACCCATATTATGTCAATCAGGCATACGATTTGATTAGCTTATAACTTCAGTTGAAGAACAGTTGATCCCTATATCTATGTGGCAAAGTGAAAAGAGTGCTGGACTTGGAGTTAGGAAGACATGGGTTTGTGTTCTCCTTCAAACTTTTACTAGCTGTATGACCCTTAGAAAATTTCTAAGCCTCTGTTTTCTTATCTACAAATGGGGATAATATCAGTTCACAGAGTAGGGGCTGGGCAAATGAGATAATATATAAAGCAAATGAGATAATGCATGTTTCAGAGACAAGAAGTCTTCATCACAGCACATGGGGAAGGAGGGTGGAATCAAGATGGTGTCATAGAAGCAGGAAAACTCTATATGCCCCTTGAAAAACCACCTCAACTACCGATAAAAATGACTCTAAACAAACTTTAGGGCTACAGAACCCACAAAGTGACAGAGAGAAACCAACCTCCCACTGAAGACAGCCTGGCAGGCCAACAGGAAGAGCCCATCACAGTGTATTGGGAGCCCAGCCTGTGTGAGTTCCCTGTTTTAGCCTCAGGGTGACCACAACCAGCCCCAGCTGGAGTGACTTCCAGAGAGTGGATCACCAGCAACTGAGAGTTTCCAGAATTCTCAACCAATAAATGCCAAAGACAAAGTGAACAGTCAGTGTGGACTAGGTGGGAACAAGGGGTCTGGGAGTGGAGTATGGCCTCTGCCCCCAGAGGGAGAAGTAGCTGAAGCATGGCAGCCACCACATGGCTGCTTCAGAGCTCCTTGCCTGCACATTGCAGGGGAACCAAGCAACCAGTCTAAGGGATAATCACTCTTGCTTTAACCTGCCTAGATCTGGATCACTGTCTAGGGTGGAGGTCCTGGGGTGCATGACCAGTGTGGTAGAGCAAGTGGAGGCTTCTGAGAGGGCACCCAACTAATAGCTCTGGCATCTGAGAAAATCCCAGCAATTTGTAACAAAGCTCTCCTCTCTGGAAGCAGAGGTCTACTGTGGGGAAAAAGCTCAAAAGTCAAGTAATTAAATGGCAACATGAGAAAGCAAAAAAAGCAAAGCAAGCACAGCAATCCGACTTTGCACTCCTTTTTTGGGGACAAAAAGGATCAAAGCATGGAACAGGAGGAAGACAACAAAGTCAGAACTCTTGCACCAAAAGCTTCCAAGGAAAATATGAGTTGGTTACAGGCCATAGAGGAGCTTAAGAAGGATTTTGAAAACCAAATAAGAGAAGTGTAGGGAAAATTGGAAAGAGAAATGAGAATGATGCAAAAAAATTATGAAATGAGAGTCAACAACCTGACTGAAGAAAATAACACCTTAAAAATTGGCTAACTGAAATGGCAAAAGAGGCTCAAAAAGCCAATGAGGAAAAGAATGCCGAACTTGCCAGATGGAAAAAGAATCTCAAAAGCTCACTGAAGAGAATCATTCCTTCAGAATTAGATTGGAGCAAATGGAAGCTAGTGACTTCATGAGAAATCAAGATACTATTAAAAAGATCCAAACAAATGAAAAAGTAGAAGGCAATGTGAAATATCTCATTGGAAAAACCACTGACCTGGAAAATAGATCCAGGAGAGAGAATTTAAAAATTATTGGATTACCTGAAAGCCATGATCAAAAAAAAAACCTAGAAATCATCCTCCAAGAAATTCTCAAGGAAAATTGCCCTGATGTTTTAGAACCAGGTGGCAAAATAGAGGGTGAAAGAATTCACTGACCACCTTTTTAAAAAGATCTCCAAAAGAATACTCCTAGGAATATTATACCCAGGTTCCAGAGTTCCCAGATCAAGGAGAAAATACTGCAAGCAGCCAAGAAGAATCAATTTGAATACTGTGGAAACACAGTCAGGATAACACAGGATCTGGCAGCTTCTTCACTGACAGATCAAAAGGCTTGGTATATGATTCTGGAGGTCAAACGAACTGGGATTAAAACCAAGAATCAACTACCCAGCAATACTAAGTGGAGTGTTTCAGGGGAAAATATGGTCATTCAATGCAACAGAGGACTTTCAAGCATTCTTGATGAAAAAACCAGAGTTCTATAGAAAATTTAACATTCAAATACAAGAAGCAAGAGAAGCATGAGAAAGTAAACAGAGAAAAGAAATCATAAGGAACTTTTCAAAATTGAACTATTTACATTCCTACATGGAAAAATTATAACTTATGAAACTTTTCTCAGTATGAGAATAGTTGAAGGGAATAGAAACGTACATATATACATATATATGTGTATATATATATATATATATATATATGTATGTGTATATATATGTCTATATGGGAGGGTATATGGGCATATGAATGTGTGTGTGTGTGTGTGTGTGTGTGTGTGTGTGTGTGTGTGTGTGTGTGTACAGGTATACATAGACAGAAGGCACAGGACCAATTGAATAGGAAGGGATGATACTTAAAAGGTGAAATTGAGAGGTGAGAGGGGAATATAATGAGAGGAGATTGGATGAGACAGAATGGTGTAAATTATCTCATTTAAAAGAGGCAAGGGAAAACTGTTACACTGGAGGAGAAAAAGAGGAAGGCAAAAGGGAATGGGTCAAACTTCTCTCATTGAATTTGGCTTAGGGAAGGAATAACACACACACACACACACTAAATAGGGTATCTGCCCTATAGGAGAGTAGGGGAAAAGGGGATGAGAGGGGAAATGATGGAAGGGAGGGTAGATTGGGGGGAGAGAGGTTGGAAGGACACACTTCTGAAAAGGGACAGGGTCAAAGTAGAGAATAGAACAAGTGGGGGTCAGGATAGGAAGGAAGGAAATATAGTCAGTCTTTCACAATATATCCACTATGGAAATGTTTTGCTTAGCTACACATGTACAACCTATATTGAATTGCTTATCTTTCCAGTAAGGCTGAGTGACAAGGGAGGAAGGGAGAGAATCTGGAATTCAAAGTTTTAAAATCAAATTTTAAAAATATATGTATATATTATTATTATTATTATTATTATTATTATCATTATTATTATTATTTTACATGCAAGTGGGAAATAAGATATACAAGCACTGGGGTATAGACCATACCTGAATGTCTGAGGGGAAATGGGAGAGGATATAGGATAGAGCAGATTGGGGGAGTGGGTATTCAATGGGATTACTGTTTTGTGGTTGTGGGTAGGGAAAAGATGGGGAGAAAATGTATAACGCAAAATCTTGTGGAAATGAATGATGTAAATTAAAATCAAACATAAAATTTAATTTAAAAAAAAGAATTCTTCATCACCGTGAGGCCAGATATCTGCCCTTTATTCCATGTGGCTATTAAGAACCTGCTATGTGTCCAACACTGTGCTAAGCATTTTACAAATCTTATCTAATTGGATCCTTACCGTAACCCTAGGAAACAAGTGCTATTATGATCCCTATTTTTACAAATGAAACTCAGACAGCAATTAAATGAATTGCTTAGGGTCACGCTGCTAAGATGTACTTGAGGCTAGATTTGAACTCAGGTCTTCCCATTCTAGGCCCATCTCTCTGTTCACTGCACCACCTAGATACTTCTAAGTTCCTTGTCATTTTAAAGTCAGGTAGTAACTAAGCCAACCATCGCCATGAGACAGCCCATTCTCTAATGAGGAGTGCTGAGTTATGTTTAAATGATTATCACCCTGAGATCATTATACATAACAAGAGCTGACATTTATATAGTGCATTATGGTTTACAATGAGCTTTCTACACAATGTCCTTTGATTCTCATTGCTTCCTTGAGAAGTAGATACTACAAATATTACTCTCTCCATCTTGAATATAAGGGAACAGAGACTCATAGTAGTCAAAACAACTTGCCTGAAGATGTACTTAGTATGTGGTAGAGCAATGATTCAGTCCTTCCTCTTCTGACTACAAATCCTTTACATTTCCCCCTTCATTCCATTGCATAGTCTGGAATCATGGGACACTTTTGTCCCATGACATGTTGGAAGCATGAGGGGATTAAGCTCTGTGCTATAAGGTAGGGACTCAAAATATTCTACTTCAATAAACATTTAAATTCATCAACATGCAAAGCACTATCCGAAAGTGGAAAGAGGGTATAAAGAATTTATAATCTAGTAGGGAAGATAAGACACAGACACAAATGACTATATTACAAATTATAGCAATTTCTTCTTTTCAGCAGTCATCTTTTCTGTTTATCCTAAGTATGCAGAGCATGGAAATGCTTTTATGTGGCATGCCCATTATTATGTTCAGAAACAAGCCTGTATTTTCACCTGTCTCCAACAAAGTGCCTTAAGAAATCTAAAGAGAGAGAGATTGTTTCCAGTCAAGGGTGGGGCAAGGGGGAAATTATGGAAGATTTTTGTGGAAGAATTAGCACCTAAAGAGAACCATGAATGGTTTCAATATGCAAATATTGGGTGGAGACTAGATAGGGAGACAATTCAAAGGACAGTAGGAGCAAAGCAAAGAGAGGAAAGGACAAGACTAGGTTATATAATCAAAGAACTACAGCTCAAAGGGACTGCTGAATCCAATCCTTAGTTCTACAGATGAAGAAAACTGAGACCCAGTGAGGAGAATAAGTGACTTATCCCGAGATGTACCCAAAATGCTAGAGACCTTCCTCTGGTTCCTTTTTTTTTTAAATGTATGTCTCTTTCTTTCTTTCTTTCTTTCTTTCTTTCTTTCTTTCTTTCTTTCTTTCTTTCTTTCTTTCTTTCTTTCTTTCGCTATTTTTTGGAGGGCAGTTGGGGTTAAGTGACTTTCCCAAGGTCACATGGCTAGTTTTGTGTTAAGTGTCTGAGGCTGGTTTTGAACTCAGGTCCTCCTGACTCCAGGGCTGGTGCTCTATTCACTGTGCTACCTAGCCACCCCTCTCTGGTTCTTTTACAGACACCAGTATAGTATTCAATTCATTTCTCTGTTATCTGTTTCTCGCATTACATGATAGACTTACTTTCTTTCCTAGTGAAATATGTCCCTGGTGGTGGCTTTTCCTCTTTTCTTGTAACATATGTATCCAGGCCCTCATCTCTCTCTCTCTCTCTCTTTTTTTTTAAGCAATTGGGGTTAAGTAACTTGCTCAAGGTTACACGGATAGTGATTATTTATGTGTGGGTGCTCATTTTCTGAGGCCAGTTTCGATCTCGGGTCATCCCAACTCTGAGGCTGGTGCTCTTACTCACTGCACCACCTAGCTGCCCCCCTCATCTCTTTTTTCACAGATATTACAGTAACCTCCAAAAGTTGACATGTGAACAACAAATGTAGATGAACAACCCTGAAAAGGGTTCAGCAAGCCCTCACACCAGAGGTGCTAGTCTTCCTTAAATGCCCCATACACCCTCTTATACATACTTTCATCTGTGGCTTCAATATGATTGTAGTATGTGCAGCAGCCATACCCTGGTAAAGCCTTGCCAGAAGATGGCTAAACTAGGTTGAGAGTAATTGACAGGCCTCAAACTCATTGGTGAGTTAGGAGAATATCTATCCCAAGCATGTGAAGACTTCCCCCAGTGTAATGGGCAGATGAGAACAATTTACCCCAACAGCCATGAAGACTGCTGAAGCAGACACTGTGTAGTGCTTAGAGCTTGGTCAGACATCAAAGATGCCCACGTCTCCCAATGCATCCTGGGGCATCAGCAGTCATCTTGACTTTTGTTTGCCACTGGACTTTGAAGACCAGAAGAGAGTAAGACTGATGATTTGTGCAACTCTGCCTCACTTAAATCCAATTCACTCAAGAGTCAAGACATTATTCATGACTTCATTGGTCCTCTTTGAAAACAAAGGACTAAAAGGAACAATAACCACCTACTGATCTTCCTTGCCTCCTGTCTTCAACCTATTGCTGATGCTCACTAGCTATGTGGCCCAGAGCAAGTTACTTAATTTTTCTGAGTTTCAGTTCCCTTGGGATAATAATAGTAATCACTGCCTTCTAGTTTTGTTGTAGGGTAGAAAGAGATAACATATGTAAATTACTTTGCAACCCTTAAAAAAGCTACATAAATGCTAGCCAATACTGTAATTATCCAAACACATCACCATGTTAATGTTATTCTCTACTTAACACCCTTTGGTTGCTCCTTATTTACTATTGAATAAATTATAAATGGTTAATTCTATTACTTGTGGGTTCCATGATTTAAATTCAGTCAATTAATCTAGTTTTTTTCCTAATTCTACTCCTCATCATATATTCTAAATTATAGACAACCTGGAACACTTTCTGATACCTTCATTTTTATCCTACCCTTTTCCTTCTACATTCTTTTGCTCATGCCATCCACAATGCACGAAATGGACTTCTCTCTTGCCTCCCCTTTCCATATGTTGAAATTCCTCTCCTCCTTCAAGGTCCAACTCAAATGCTTCCTAGTTCATGAAGTCTTCCCTCATCTAACCCAACCCTAAGCAACCTCCTGGCAGAAGTATTCTCTACCACCTTGAATTTATTATAGCACGTCTCTTGTATATTTCCTTTCACATTTGCCTTTTATCATGGTTATTTGTTGATTTACCCTTCTCCCAAAAAAATAAACACTAAATTAAGTTCCCTGATGGGACAAGTTGTTTTATATCCATTTTTGTATACCCAGTACCTGACTCAGTGCCATGTATGAAGTAGCTACTTAGCAGCTAAGAGTAGCTAGGTGTTGTGGTGGATAGAGTGCTAAGCCAAAAATCAGGAAGACTTGAGTTCAAATCTGGTCTCAGACACTTACTTATATATGTGACCATGGTTAAGCCACTTAATCTCTATTTGCTTCCATTTCCTTATCTTCAAAATTGGGTTAATAAAAGCACTTAACCTCCCAAAGTTTGTTAAGATAAAATGAGATAAAAATTGGAAAGCACGTAGCACAGTAGTAGACACATAGTAAGTACTATATAAAAATTAGCTGTTATTGTTAATGAGTTTATATGTGACTCTATATTTGATTAGGCTGAGCTATATTCTCCAATTTTGTTTTCCTAAATCACCTTCTACTTACTCACATATATTGGGTATGAAGGTGGTAGAATAAAAACGCACTGGTTCTACTATTATGACTGATGTAAACTTATAAAACAGAGAAACTTCAACACATCTGTTTCATATTATGACTATTTGTTGTCCCTGCTTTTCATCTACTCTCAGGATGATCTTGGTAAACTGATTACAAGTTTTCTTATGGTTTGTTTTTCACTCTACTTCATTTCTCTGTTTTCTGATAAAAATACTTCAACATCTGCTTCAGCAATGTTTTCAAATCGTTACTATATTGTGCTTGGTTGGCATGTTTCTCTACTTGGCTAAAAGATTTTATGTTTACCAACTGAGATGATTTCTAGTTTCTTCTGGCCTCCTCACTGTGTTAATGGTTTTGCGTTGGTTAAATTACTCTCTGAATGATGTTATTAAAAGTCCAAGTCCACTTTTTTGCCATTTTCCCCTTTTCAAGAGTAGACAGCTTATTTAAACATGTACCTGCTGTAGTAAGGAATAGTTTTATCCTTTATTCTATTTTGTTATCGATTTTTACCTTTGCTCCAACCAGTCAATTTTCTGAAAACATAAATCACATATTTGCACTGATTCCTGTAACGATAAACAGTTGTTAAGTAATAGCCAATTTAAATTTTTTGTATCCATGTCACTATCTACATGACCTTGAGCTTACTCATTTCCCCTTTCTAGGCCCTAATTTTCTTATCTGTAGACCAGTAGTATCAAACTCAAAAAGAAATGGGGCCAATAATTCAATCATAAGGACCTCTAGAAGCAGCATATTGACTTAGAAAACCATATATTAACACCATCTGTGTTCTATTGTATTTTTATTTACTTTGTTAAATATTCCTCATCAATGGAGCTTGATGCCAAATATTTTTGAAGAAATCATTTATGCTGTACACATAGTTTCTGAGAAGTCTATAAGCATTTGACTTTTCCTAAATCTTGATCTTGCACCCTGTTTTCGTATGTGTATATATATACACATAGACATATTTATATACATACCTATACATATATTTTTTCCACCATTCCCTGTACCCATCTTCACATTGAAGTGACCAGGTAGCAAGATAATAAATTGACATAATTTGAAGTATCTTCCCTGGTTCTTCATAAAATTTTCCTACATTTTCATCCTTCACTATGACTGTTGACTTCTAAGCTGCAGTTTTCACCATGGTCATCTATAAAGGTAAGAAGTAAAAGGTAAGATAAGGCTATTAAATAGATTATTAATGATCTTGAATACCAGGCTAAGCAGTTTAAACTATATTGAGTACGTAATGATGTGGCACTGAAGGATTCCCACTCTTAGCCGTGGAGGATGGGGACTGAGGTGATCAAAGTTGTTCATTAGGAAAATTAATTTGGCAGTGGAATTAAATGATAGATTACAGGAGATATGATGGGAAGTGGGAAAACCCTTTAGGAGAATATTGTAATAGTCAATATTGCAAGTGGTATTAAGGACCTATAGGAAAGTGATAGCCATGAAATGGAAAGGAGGAGAGAGACAGATGCAGGAGAAAGGGCGGGGGTAGATTTAATGAAGCTTGGCAACTGATTTGATATGGGGGATCAGAGTATAAAGAAAGAAAAGGGGGAGGCTGAAAATACAGTCGTGTAGAACATCTGCACTGGGGAAAAGGACCAAAAAGAAAAAGCATGTAAAAAAAGTAGGCACAGCATTGGGAAAAGATAACCATGAAAGCACCAAAGAAGCAAAGAGAAGAAAGTATGTGATTTCTTTGTTGTACTATAAAAGGCATAGAGTCTAAAGGAAGCTAATATTTCAACTATAATCTGTCCTAGTCAGCCTTTGACCTATAGTAACATGTGCAATTCAGATGCTAAATTTTAAGAACATTCTCATGTGGGAGGGTAAACAGAGGATGCTGAGCATTATGGTGAATGGAGTAGGGGATATATATATATATATATATATATATATATATATATATGCACACAGGCACACTGTATGTATGTGTGTATATGTACACATGTATATACACATATATACATCTATACATGTGTCCATATATACATATATGTATCTACATACATTTATATATATATGTATATGTATAAATTAAAAGCATTGACAGAGTTTAGCCTAAGGAAGAGAAACCTTGATGGAAGCATGATAGATAGATTTCTTTATCTTCAAGTATTTGAAGGATAAATGAGTGAAAAAAAAGGTATAAAAGCTTGTTGTGCTTGACTCTAGAGAACAGAAGAAGCAACAGAGAAGTTGCCAAGAAGGAGATTACAGATTTCTTTAAAGAACCACTTCCTAAAAATGATAGCTAACCCATAATAGAATGGACCACCCCAGGAGGCAGTGGATTCCTCCTCCCTTTGGGTCATCAGACAGATATTTTAAAACTACTTGTTGGGGATAAAATCAACGGCATTCCTGTTAAGGTACCATTGGAACCATCTGTTCTCTGAAGACTCTTTCAAGTTGTGAAGTCATGTTTATATGAATCAGAGTCCATTTTTCATCACTGACTTTGATGTTTGCATATCTAGATATGGTAACTGCATCAGCTATCCAGTACAGTTTGCCTTTGTAGGCATGAGTATAGTCAATATATCTTATTAAAAATAACAATGCAGCTTATTAAAGGACAGAGCTTTCTGATATGGAGAATTCATGGAGGATCATTAGCTCATTGGAACTACTAAGAACCTAACAGTTCCATCAAGTCTAATTCCCTAATCTCACAGGTAAGGAAGTTGAATCCTATTCTGGTGAAGTCTTTTCACCAGGGCCAAGATAGGCCTTGAAAATACAAAAAAATCACAGAATGCCAAAATTGAAAGGGGCATTATAAATTATCTAATCCAAGGCAATAATTTTACAGATTTTGGAATTGAGTTTCAAAGAGATTAAGCAATTTCCTCAAGGTCACAGGTATCAAAGCCAAGACTTGAACACTGGCTTCCTAACTTGTGGTGTGATGGTCTTTTCATGGCACCATACTGTATGTTAATAACCCTTGCAATTTGTAAGAGAGCTTCAATAATCATAGATGAGATCACATCTTCCCCCAGCTCATCTCCTCTTTAACTTCTTCCAGTTTCTCCTTTTCAGCAGTCATCTTCTCTGTTTATCATAAGGAAATACACAGAGCCTTGAAATGCTTTTATGTGTCATGCTTGTTATTATATTCAGAAACAAACCTATACTTTATTCTCCTCTGCCACAAATTGCCTGGAATGTAGCTGGGTGTACCATTTCATGTGTGTCTTTTGTTTCTTTGCAGGAAAACTGAAGTGACAGGTGATTAGCCTCATTTTCCATGCTAGCTTTGCAGTGCTATTTCCACTAGTGAAGAAGCCAGCTGCCAGAGCCCAGGGAAGTCGGGCGAAAAATTCCCTTGGCAGGTAGACTCCACCACTCTCAGAAATGGAATCTCATGTTAGCAGGTGGTAATTAAAAGGTAGAAGAAATAAAATTGTGCCTCTGTTTTCTGCACTGTAACATCAATTAAATCTGCTACTGAAATCTGAATAGGGACTGTATACCCCATTGCCACATGGCTAGACAATACATTTAGACTCAAAGCTAATTATCTGTTTCATAAAAGCTATGTTTAATGTGCCTTATTCCTTTTTGGATAACCATCATTTCTAAGCATTTTAGGGTGAGATGGTAAGCCAAACTAGATTACCATGGGCTTATGCGTGGCTTTTATAAACATGCAATGTTGATACTTGAAGGATATCTTGGTAGAACTGAAAGAATGGTGGATTTAAATTTGGAGGATGTCAGTTTAAACCCTGTCTCTGCCACTGACTACCTGCATGACCTTGATCTACCCCCTTTACCTCTCTAGGCCCTAGTTCTTCCAACTGTAAAACAGTTGTATCAAACTCAAAGAGAAATTGGGTCATTAAACCACACACAAGGATATCTAGGGGCAGAATATTAGAAAAAAAGCATATTAACATTGTTTATATTATGATGTATTTTTATTTATTTTGTTAAGTATTTCTCAATTATATTTTAACCCAGCTCAGGTACATTCCAGAGTGTTGTAGGATTTCCATGCTTGTCTGTTAAGGATAGGTCTCGGCCAATTGATCACTAAGGTAGTTTCTAGTTCTTTTTTTTTTTAAATAATAGTATTTATATATATTTGAAATATTTAATTTTAAGACGTCAGATTTCAGATCCATTCCCTTCCTACCTTGTCACCCATTCCCTCTGGGAAGATAAGTAATTCAGTATGTGTTGTACTTGTATAGCTATGCAAAACAGTACCATATTAGATATATTGTACAAGGCTGCTTATAATTCCCTCCCACCCATCCCACCCCCCATCTGCTCCATTCCCTACTTGATCCTGTCCCTCTTCTATAGTGGGTACTTCCAACCAGCCCTGCCCCCAAGAATGCCCTCCCATTGATCATCCCTCCTCTCATCCCCTTTACCCCTATTCTGCTGCAGGTTAAGATATCCCATTTAGTATGTATGTCATTCTCTCCCTGAACCAAATTCAGTGAGAATGTGGTTTTGCCTTTTTGCCTGCTTATTCTTCCCTTCCTCTGCAGCCACTTCCCCTTGCTTCTTCTACATGAGATAGTTTACCCAACCCTGTCTCTCCCCATCTCCTCTTGCCACTTTCCTCTCTCACCTCATAATTTCACCCCTTAGGTATCATCACTTCCCAACAAATTCAACCTATGCCCTCTATCCATGTATAACTGTAAACATATATACACACATTCACATATGTATTCATGTGACCATATACCCGTCTTCCATTATTTTCATACTGTGAAAAGTTTCATCAGTCACAATTATTGATTTTCCATGTAGGAATGTAAATAGGTTAACTTTGATAAGTTCCTTTTGATTTCTTTTCCCTGATTACCTTCTCAAGTATCTCTTGCTTCTTGTGTCTGGATGTCAAATTTTCTATTCAACTCTGTTTTTTCCTCAAGAATGCTTGAAAGTCAACTATTCCACTGAATGACCATATTTTCCCCTGAAACAAAATACTCAGTTTTGCTGGGTAGGTGACCCTTGGGTTCAGTCCCAGCTCTTTTGCCCTCTGGAATATCATATTCCATGCCCTTCAATCCTTCAGTGTAGAAGCTGCCAGGTCCTGTGCTATTCTGATTGTGTTTCCACAATATTGAAATTGTTTCTTCCTGGCTGCTTGTACTATTTTCTCCTTGTTCTGGGGATTCTGGAACCTGGCTATAATAGTCCTGGGAGTTTTCTTTTTGGGATCTTTGGGATCTTTCTCAGAAGGTGATCAGTGGATTCTTTCAACCTCTATTTTGCCCTCTAGGTCTAAAACATCAGGGAAATTTTCCTTGAGAATTTCTTGAAGGGTGATTTCTAGGTTCTTTCTTTGATCCTGGCTTTCAGGTAGTCCAATAATTTTTAAATTATCTCTCCTGGATCTATTTTCCAGGTCAGTGGTTTTTCCCATGAGATACTTCACATTGCCTTCTATTCTTTCATTTGTTTGGATCTGCTTACCAGCATCTTGATTTCTCATAAAGTCACTAGATTTCATTTGCTCCAGTCTAACTCTGAAGGAATGAATCTCCTAAGTGAGCTTTTGAGATTCTTTTTCCATCTGGCAAATTTGGCTTTTTAAGGCATTCTTCTCCTCATTGCCCTTTTGGGCCTCCTTTGCCATTTGAGTTAGTCTGTTTTTAAGGTGTTGTTTTCCTCAGTCAGGCTGTTGACCCTCATTTCATACTTTTCCTGCATCCTTCTCATTTCTCTTCCCAATTTTTCCTCCACTTCTCTTATTTGATTTTTAAAGTCCTTCTTAAGGTCCTCTATGGCCTGTAACCTGCTCATATTTTCCTTTGGGGCTTTTGGAGCATGATTTCTGACCTCACAGTCCTCTGACTGTTCCATACTTCGATCCTCTTTGCCCCCAAAATAGGAGTCTAATGTTTCATTTTTCTGTTCATTTTGTTTCCTTTATCTTGGCATGTTGCCACTTAATTACTTGACTTTTGGGCTTGTTGCCACTGTAGAACTGTGCCACCAGACAAGGGAGCTTCGTCCCAAATGTGTGGGGGGACAACTTCCGTTTCTGGCAAGCTGGAAACCCACCCCACAACCTCCCCCCAGACCACAATCCAGATCCAAGGAGGTTAAAGCAAGAGCGATTACCCCCACCCCCAAGACTGATTGCTGGATCTCCCTACAGTTCGCAGGCCAGGAGCTGGAGTCACCACTGAAAACTGCAAAATGGTGTGTCTCCTCAGTGGCTTCTAGCCCCCAGGGTAGGAAGCCGAGGCATTCCCCAAACACTGGTCCCAAAGTCCATAGGGCACTAACCTCTCACTTTGTCCTAGGCATGTCTATGTTGACCATTCTGGAATTGCCACAGCTGCTGGTGTTCTGGGGTCCCTCCAGCCAGGTGCTGGCCCAGCCACCCTGGGGCTAAAACCGGACCACGGTTTGGCTCTCCATGCTCTTGTGCTGTGCTGCCGTCCCCCAGAGTGCTGTGCTGCCCCTTCCTGCAGGGCTGCTGGGCTGCCCTCAGAGGGAGGTTAGCCTCTCTGTGTCATTGTTTGGGTGCTGGGGCTCCAGAAGTTGTTCAGAGTCCTCTTTTATGTAGTTTGGAGGTAATCTGTGGGGAGAGAGCCTTGGACATGTGTTTCTACTCTGCCATCCTAGTTTCTAGTTCTTAATTCTCTGATTCTATGTCAGATGTGGAATTTCCAGCTCTGATACTTTCTAGCTCTATGACCTTGGTTAAATAATTTAACTTCTTTGAGACTTGGTTTTCTCTTTTATAAAATGGGGATAATAAAATTTTAAACAATGTAGAAATATTTGGGCCAAAATGAACTTTAAATTTCTTAAACAGTATATTTTCTTCACAGTTGTTTAAAAAGATAGATTTAAATGCACAACTTCACTAAAAATGCCAATGTATTGCACATAGTAGTCCCTCAGTATTTGTTGAATGAATGCAAAAGTGTCACAGTTAGAAGGTGGAATGCCATTTCCTGATTATGTGAATTACTAGTTATTATTCACTTGTTGAATATTATACATGCTACACAAAGCAGTCTCTAGCCCTGAAATATTTATGTCTCAGAGAAAATATGTTATTTTAATAAGACACATTGAATTTAATGCTCTGGGGCTCATAATAACCAAATGAAGTCAGTTATGACTATTTTCTGCATGCATGTGTATGCAAACACATACACACACAAGCATAATAGAGAGCTCTCTGTTGGTGATCCATGTTGGACTCTGGAGAGAACACCAAAGTCCCATGCGAAAGTCCTGATGCAGGGCAAGACCTTTGGGTCAGTAACAGAGTCAAAAAAGAATGGAGTCATAAGTCAGATTAGGTCATAGCTCCCATATTGTTGTGGCAAATGAAGCACATAGGAACCCAGCATATAAGCCTTGGGGTATGATGGCAGATAAACTGTATCTGAAATGAGAAGATATGTGTTTGAATCCAGCTTTGTTCCAAGTTACCTCTACCTTAAGCATGTCATTGGTCTGCATTTTGCTTCTGTTTCTTCATCTGTGAAATAAGTACTCATGATTGACAAGAATGACCTCTGAGGTTCTCCCAGGTCTAAATATATATGATCTTATGACTCTAATTCAGAAAACAGGGCACTGCCTTGAAGACAAGTATAATCATGACTACCACCTTTTTGGTGAGATGGCAAGGAGGAGAATGTGCTAGAAGATAAAGGAAATTAACTACATATTGTCCCTTTTCCTCTGGATAAAATAATAGTAGACTTCCTTGGGAGTGGGAGTACAGTAAGCTCCAGATCAGGCTGCCTGAGGGGGTCATTAGGAAACTTAGTATTTTACCACACTTGTAAAACCGTACCTTCTTCCTAAATTTCTCATTACTGTTGAGGGTGCTGCCATGCTCCCAGTCACCTAAACTCAGAGCCTAGCTTTCATTCTCAACTCTTTACTTTCTCACCCCACATATAATGATTTGTCCATTCCTATCAATTGTGCCTTCATTTCTTTTATATGCCTTCTCTCCTCTGACTTTGCTACTACCCTAATGCAGGCCATTATCATGGAATACTTGGACCACTGCAATGACTGCTAGTTGTTCTCTCTACCTCATGTATCTCCCCACTCCAGTTCACCCTCCACTAACTTGTCAAATTGATTTTCCAAAAAGTACAGATCTGACCATGTCACCTCCCTCCTTAATAAACTCCACTATTCCTCTTTTTACCCCTATGTTTAAATATAAAATCCTATGTTTGGCATTCAAAGCCTCTTGTGACCTGGCCTATCTCTATATTTCCAATCGTTTGGAATGCTATGCCAGTTCAGTACTGTTGGCCTCCTTGCTGTTCTTCCCACACAACACTCTTATCTCTTGTCTCTGAATATTTTTACTGGGTGTTGTCCATGTCTGGAGCTCTCTCCCTCATCTCAGTCTCTTGACTTCTCTGATTTTCCTGAATGTGCCAGCTAAAATAACACCTTCTTCAAGAAGACTATCCCAGTTCCCTCAATGTTGGTGCTTTCTCAATATGACCACCTCTAGTTTATCCTGCATACATCTTTGTACAGGCATACATTTGCTTAAAAAACTAGTTTACAGAAAACTCACACAAAAGAAATGTTCAGATGGAGGTCAGAAGAAGCATCACAAGGACATTCTCAAGGTCTCTCTGAAGAACTCTGGAATCAATTGTTCTCTGACAATGAGAGACACTGCTACAGGATTGCCTAGCATGGTGTGCTCACATGAAAGAAGGCACTGTGCTCTATGAGTAAAACAGAATTGCAGTAACTTGAAAGAAACATGAGATTCACCAATTTAGAGGAATCTTTACTTCAAATGTTTATACCAATCTATGGTAGAGCCTTCTAAATTTGCATTGGTCTAATCAGTCATAGTTACACTCTCTGTACCTGACCCCAACAGGGGGATGCCATTTTGATCCTCTTTAAGAACAAAAGACCAACCATTAGCAAGGGTAAGTCATTAAAGTTGAAGACTGGTAAAGAAGAAGGACATCTAGGGTTAATAAATTCAGCTAAGAAAGAAAGAATAGTGAAATCAATTATCCCATGTTCAGTGGTTATTGCTTTTTCAGACTGGGAAAGATTAACCTATTTGTTTAATGAAAGACCAAAAAGAGGATCATTAAGGGTTTTAAAAAGACTAAAATAGTTAAATAGGTTAGCAGAATTAAAAGAATCAGGAGAAGTAAAGTTGAAGTGTCATAAATGAAAACCCCTGAATCCATTAAAAGTGAATCAGTGTGTTAATGGGATATGAGTTGCAGAGTGAGAGGTTGCATACTAACAATGAGAGTGCAAAACAGAGAGGAATGGATTTTTCCCCTTCCTCGCAGCACCTACGAGCCCGTGGCTCGTCTACCCCCACACGCCCTCCGCCCCGAGATGAATTGTGCGGCCGAAGCCGAGTTCAACGTCCTTCTCGCCACCGATTCCTACAAGGTTACTCACTATAAGCAATATCCACCCAACACAAGCAAAGTTTATTCCTACTTTGAATGCCGTGAAAAGAAGACTGAAAACTCCAAAGTAAGGAAGGTGAAATATGAGGAAACTGTATTTTACGGGTTGCAGTACATTCTTAATAAGTACTTAAAAGGCAAAGTAGTGACCAAAGAAAAAATCCAGGAAGCCAAAGAGGTCTACAGAGAGCATTTTCAAGATGATGTCTTTAATGAAAAGGGATCGAGTTATATTCTTGAGAAATATGATGGCCATCTTCCGATAGAAGTAAAAGCAGTTCCTGAGGGTTCTGTCATTCCCAGAGGAAATGTTCTCTTCACAGTGGAAAACACAGATCCAGAATGCTATTAGCTTACAAATTGGATTGAGTCTATCCTTGTTCAGTCCTGGTATCCCATCACTGTAGCTACAAATTCCAGAGAGCAGAAGAAGATTTTGGCAAAGTATTTGACGGAAACATCTGGTAACCTAGATGGCCTGGAGTACAAATTACATGATTTTGGCTATAGAGGAGTTTCTTCACAAGAGACGGCTGGCATAGGAGCATCTGCTCATTTGGTGAACTTCAAGGGAACTGATACAGTAGCAGGAATTGCTTTAATTAAAAAATATTATGGAACAAAAGACCCTGTGCCTGGATATTCTGTTCCAGCTGCAGAACATAGTACCGTTACAGCCTGGGGCAAAGATCATGAAAAAGATGCTTTTGAACATATAGTAACACAGTTTTCATCAGTGCCTGTGTCTGTGGTCAGTGATAGCTATGATATATATAATGCATGTGAGAAAATCTGGGGTGAAGATTTACGACATTTAATTATATCAAGGAGTGCAGAAGCACCACTAATAATTAGGCCGGATTCTGGAAATCTTCTTGACACTGTATTAAAGGTTTTGGACATTCTAGGTAAGAAGTTTCCAGTTACTGAAAATTCAAAAGGCTATAAATTATTGCCACCTTATCTCAGAGTTATTCAGGGAGATGGAGTTGATATCAACACCTTACAAGAGATCGTTGAAGGCATGAAGAAAAGAAAATGGAGTATTGAAAATATTTCCTTTGGTTCTGGTGGAGCTTTGTTACAGAAGTTAACACGAGATCTTTTGAATTGTTCCTTCAAATGCAGTTATGTGGTTACCAATGGCCTTGGAATTAATGTCTTTAAGGACCCAGTTGCTGATCCAAAGAAAAGGTCAAAAAAGGGCCGGCTATCTCTACATAGGACACCTACTGGAAATTTTCTTACCCTTGAGGAAGGAAAAGGAGATCTTGAAGAATGTGGTCATGATCTTCTCCATACTGTCTTCAAGAATGGAAAGGTGACAAAAAGTTATTCATTTGATGAAGTACGGAAAAATGCCCAGTTGGGTAGTGAACTGGAAACGGCACCTCATTAAGCTTTGTTCTTTGACTATGTGTGCGCGTGCCTGCGTGTGTGAATGTGTGATGCATAGATAATATTGTACAGATCTGTGTGTGGGGTTTATGTGTTTTATGATACATTACAGCCAAATTATTTGTTGGTTTATGGACATACTGCCCTATTTTCTTTTCTTTAATTTTATTTTCTGCCAGTCTTTAGATCTCAAATTAAGAAGTGGCACTTAACTGTGTAAAAGATTTAATGCTGAAGTAAGCTTTTTAGGGCCCTTTGCCAATAGATAGTGATTCAATCTGGTATTGATCTTTTCACAAATAACAGAGAACTGAAAAACTTTTTTATATATAACAATATCACATAAAACAGATTTACATAAAATTATCATGATTGCTTTATGTTTATATTTAACTTGTATTTTTGTACAAACAATATTGTGTAAGATATATTTAAAGTTTCAGTGATTTAACCGTCTTTCCAACTTTTCATGATTTTTATGAGCACAGACTTTCAAGAAAATACTTGAAGATAAATTTCATTGCCTTTTGTCCATTAATCAGCAAATAAAACATGGCCTTAACAAAAAAAAAAAAACAGAGAGGAATGGGTGATATTCACCCCCACCTGCACCCTAAAACACCTCCCCCCTCGACAAGTCTATGAAGGGATGGTGAGTCCTAGAGTCCCTTTGAATATGGAGAGGAGATACTATGGGTAAATGTGAAGGAAGAGATTGAGAATGGAAAACTAGGAAGGAAGGTGTCTAATTCAAGGGGAAGGATATGGTGCCACTGAGGAGTATTCTCTTGAAGGGGTTGGGTGTACTTATAGTTAGACAATGGAGCCTCAGAGTAGGTTAAGTCTGGATGGAGTTCCTGGGCCTTTATGGAAATCCTTCCCCTAAGTTCTGTGCTGAAGCAGGCCCTGAGCTGATTGTTACATATTCGGTATGGGTATTTATAACTCAGAAATTGGCACATGTTATATAATTCATGGATTGATTTATTGGCCTTGGCTTGTTGATTATCTAGTCTTAAGAAAGTGATGGAGAAAATATTAATATTCAGATTAAACTTAAAACTTACAAGTGTGTCCCACAAACTTTTTTTACCCCAGAGAGCTTGTTATTAAAGATTTGTCAGTATACCCCCTGAATGTGACCTACTAGAAGGGATATGTGAGTTTTTAGGGCCATGTGACATACAGAAAAGGTCGTAGGGGGTGGCATTGTGTTAATAGAGCCAGATATAATATGACATAACTTTTGGGTACGAAAATGATCATGGTAAAGGCAAGGTCTTATGCTAGGACACAAAATTTGTGACATAGAGTAATTCCTACCATGTGACACTGCTTCCATTTAATATTACATTTCTCATGAATTGGCATTTTCAAGAATGAGGAACAGAAGAAAAAACAGAGAATGAGTTAGACAAAAGTAATAATATAGAAATTGATTAGAAAAGGAAAATGAACCTGGTACTTTAAAAATCTTAAGCCCCTCATGGGGATAGATAATAAAGAAGGAAGAAGGAAAGATACAACATAAACCAAATAATCAGAAGAAAAAATAAAAGGGTCATTGAAAGAAAATTAATAAAAAGAAGTTGAAGATGAACAAGGGAGGGAATATTTTGAAATAAATATTTAAGTGAGCAGAAAAAGTGACAGACCAAAAGATGAGAAGAGATAGATAACTAACTAAATATTAAAAAAAATAAATTAAGTAAATGTGAATTTGAAGAAGTAAAACTTCTGTAAAGTCTATGAGCTAGAGGAGAATAAGTAAAGAGGAAAGAGAGAGGTAGATAAGGACTATAAGAAATGAAAAAGCAAGAAGGAAGAATTGGAAAATAAATTATTTCTATGGAGGAAAGTCATGGGGAAAAACTAACAGCTCAGAATAAGAGTTATAAAACCTTACTCAAAGTAACAGACTCTGAAGATTGAACAAACAAAAGTTAATGGTTCCGTGAGACAGTAAAAAATATTAAAACAACATTGAAAGATTGAAAAAATAAAGGAAAATATATCTCACATTAAATACAATTATCTATAAAACAAATCAACAGAAGGGAATTTAAGAATCACATCTGAAATAATAACCAATAAAAGACCCTGGATATATATTTTTTTAATCAGGGGAAAAAAATCTTCCTAGATAATATTAGGAAAAGAGGGCAAAATAAAAATTGAAAAAAAAATAAATTGATCACCTTCAAAAAGAAAATTCAAAATAAAAGTTTCCAGGAGCATCATAGTAAAAAATCCAGAGCTTCTGGGTCATATAAAAATACTATAGCAGTCAGGAAGAATTCAATTATAAAGGAACCATAGTTATGATGACACGATATTTAGCAACTCTCACTATAAAGGGGCAGAATAAATAGAATACCATATTCCAAAGGGCAAAAGTGGGAAGCTTACAAACAAAAATAATTTAACTGACAAAACTGAGTATAATTCTATAAGGAGAAATGAACATTAAATAACATAAAGGATTTCTAATTATTCTTGATGAAAAGACAGCTATGCAGAAACTTTGAAATGCAAATATGGGAGTCAGACATTTTTAAAAAATTTAACTTAAGCAATGAAAAAGGACTTTTTAAGGTTGACCCCTTCATATTATATTAGGGGAAGATAAGAAGAAAATATGTGTCACAAAGAAAGTTCAATAAGATAGACCTGAAATGGTTCCATTATTATTTTTTTAATAAAATTAAAAGAGTAAAAGAAAAGGAAAGAGAAAAGTATATATTAGGGAAGAAAAGTGGAAGATAAGTGGGCAACTTACACATAATTAGGGTATACAAGTAGAAGTTCATATAAATAAACAAGTTATCAAGGGAGTTGGAGGCACTTGAAACTCATTTTCATACTTTTTTTTTCCAAATGCTTTATTAACTTCTGGTTTAGATCATTCATTTCTATCAGATTGTGAGTTTCAGTTTTTCCCCCATTTTTCTCTACCCCCTACCCCAGAACAGCAGTCCCACAGGATATCCCCTCACCCCATCTACTCTCTCCCATATCTTCTCCCATATCCCCTTTAACTTTTTCAATAGGGCAAGGAGAATCTCTATGCCCCAATGCCTGTATATCTTATTTCCCAATTATATGTAAAATAGTATTAATAATAGTATTTATATATTTTTAAACATTTGATTTTAAAACTGAAATCCAGATTCATTCCCTTCCTCCCCTGTCACCTACCCTTACTGAAAAGATGAGAAATTCAGTATATGTTGTACATGTGTAGCTATGCAAAACATTACCATAGTAGATATATTGTAAAAGACTGACTATATTTCCCTCCCTCCTATCCCACCTCCCACTTGGTCCACCTCCCACTTGGTCTATCCCACTTTGATCCTGTCCCTTTTCAAAAGTGGGTGCTTCCAACTTCCCTCCACCCTTCCCTCCTGCCCTTCCTTCCATCATCCCCCCTCTCATCCTCTTCCCCCCTACTCTCCTGTAGGGTGAGATATTCTATTTAGTATGCATGTCATTCTCTCCCTGATCCAAATTCAATGAGAATAAGGTTTTGCCTTTTTGCCTTCCTGTTCTTCCCCTCCCTTGTAACCATTTTCTCTTGCCTCTTCTATATGAGATAGTTTACCCCTTTCTGGCTCTCTCCATCTGCTCTTGTTATAATCCTCTCCCACCTCTTAATTTCACATTTTATGTATCATCCCTTCCTATTAAATTTGACCTGTGCCCTCTATCGATGTATACCTGTAAACATATATGTGTGTGTATATATATATATGTATATGTATACACACATTCACATATGTATTCATATGCCCAAATGCCCTTCTTCAACTATTTTCATACTGAGAAAAGTTTCATCAGTTACAGTTATCATTTTTCCATGTAGGAATGTAGATAGTTCAGCTTTGATGAGTTCATTATGATTTCTTTTCCCTGTTTACCTTCTCAAGCATCTCTTGCTTCTTGTATCTGAGTGTCAAATTTTCTATTCAACTCTGGTTTTTTCATCAAGAATGCTTGAAAGTCCTTTGAAACTCATTTTCATCTAAACCAGTCAAAGAACAGTAGAATGCAAACATACAAATACACACACACACACACACACACACACACACACACACACATAACACAGTTTAATATAGAAATACATTCAACTCAGTATGGAGACAGATGGGAAAAGAGAGAAGGAGAAATAACAGCAAAAGTAAATTTCAGGAGGGATTAGTCATATGTAAAACTCTCAACTCAGAGAGGGGAATAATGAAAAGAAGTGTTAAAAACAAGAAAGTATTGTGATTGGGATCTAGATAAGGAAAAGAAAAAGAGGACAAGGAAACAGAAGGTTATTGCATGAAGGATTGAACACTGGGACAGAGGATATTTCTCTCCAAGCTTAAACTTCATCATAAAAAAGAATCAGAGAGCTGAGAGAGAAAAAAACATAAGAGAATGAAATACAAGGATATAAACAATACATTATCATTATTGCAGATATGAATGTGATGAAATTACCCATAAAATGGAAGAGAATAGAATAATGTATTAGAGACTCCAAAAACATATTTGGGCAAGAAACATCTTTGGAACATAAAGCCTACAAAGTGTTCAATAAAAGGAGCTAGAACAAAATCTTATTGTGGTTCAGTTGAAAAAATTTCAGGAGCTAGTAATCATGATATTATACAAAGCCTTGGTTAAAAGAAGAAATTAGATTTTGCTGGAAGGTACTATGGAGAATGAATTAATTTCTTTGTATTTTTAAAATTTTTTATTCTTGTCTTTTGATTTTTTTTTACATCATCATATTTCCCCAAGCATTCTTCTCCTTCCCTGAGAGATCCTAAAAGAAATAATATTTTTTAAATATAGAAAATTCATCATAACTGATGAATACATTAAAAATATGAAAATATGGGGGTGGAGCCAAGATTGAGGAGTAGAAACAACACTTCCACTGCACTCCAGCCCACACTACTTCCAAACCATGTAAAAGGTGGACTCTGAACAACCTCTGGAGCTCCAGCACCCACAGAAAGACATAGAGAAGCTAACCTCCCACTGAGGACAGCCCAGCAGCCCGGCAGGGAACGGCCAGTGCAGCTCTCTGGGAGTGGCCAGCACAGCACTCTTGAGGGAAAAAAACAGAGTTGAATAGAAAATTTGACATTCAAACACAAGAAGCAAGATATGCTTGAGAAGGTAATCAGGGAAAAGAAATCAAAGCGAACTTATCAAAGCTGAACTATTTACATTCCTACGTGGAAAAACAATAACCATGACTGATGAGGCCTTTCTCAGTATGAAAATAATTGAAGAAGGGTATATGGTCATATGAACAATTTTTGTGAATGTGTGTATATATGTTTACAGTTATACATGGATAGAGGGCACAGGTTGAATTTGGTGGGAAGGGATGATGCTTAAGGGGTCAAGTTAAGAGGTAAGAGAGGAATGTGGCAAGAGGAGATGAAGAGAGACAGGGTGGGGTAAACTATCTCATGTAGAAGAGGCAAGGGGAAGTGGTTGCAGGGGAGGGGAAGAATAGGAAGGCAAAAAGGCAAAACCATATTCTCATTGAATTTGGCTCAGGGAGAGAATGACATACATACTAAATTGGATATCTCACCCTGCACGAGAGTAGGGGGAAGGCGGATGAGAGTGGGGATGATGGAGGGGAGGGCATTCTGGGGGGAGGGGAGATTGGAAGTACCCACTTTCGAAGAGGGGCAGGATCAAAGTAGGGAATGGACCAGGTGGGGCGTGGGATGGGTGGGAGGGAAATATAAGCAGTCTTTTACTATATATCTACTATGCTAATGTTTTTCATAGCTATACATGTGCAACATATACTGAATTGCTTATCTTCCCAGAGGGAGTGGATGACAAGGGAGGAAGGGAATGGATCTGAAATTTGAATTTTTCAAAGTAAATGTCTCAAATATATATAAATACTATTATTAATACTATTTTGCATGTAATTGGGAGATAAGATGTGCAGGCATTGGGGCACAGAGATTTACCTTGCCCTAAAGGTAAAGTCAAAGGGGGTATGGGAGAAGATATGGGAGAGAGTAGATTGGATGAGGGGATACCTTGTGGGACTGCTATTCTGGGGTGGTGGATAGGGGAAAAATGGGGAAAAATTGTAACTCAAAATCTGGTGGAAATGAATGATGTAAACCAGAAGTTAATAAACTATTTGTTTAATTAGAAAAAAATAAAAATATGAAAATATGTCCAAAGCCCCTTGTTCTTGGAGGTCCCACACTGGCAAAGGTGTCTTCTCTTAGCTCTTCTTGCAAGTCATACTTATTCCTTGTAATTTTGAACATTCACTTTTTATATTTGCTGTAGTTGTTCTTTCCAATTCTTATTGTGTACTGGATATTTGACAAAATGCAATAACCATTTCTGTTAAAAATAGAAATCATGGGAATAAGTGGACTTCTCCTCAAACATCTATCTAGTAGCATCTATCTAAAACAAACATCTAACATTTTACACACTAAGAATAAAGTAGATCAGGGGCGGCTAGGTGGCGCAGTGAGTAGAGCGCCGGCCCTGGAGTCAGAAGGACCTGAGTTCGGAGCCGGCCTCAGACACTTAACCCACACAAACAAAAACCTAGCCGTGTAACCTTGGGCAAGTTACTTAACCCCAATTGCCTAAAAGGGGCCGGCTAAGTAGCACAGTGAGAGCGCCAGCCTCGGAGTTTGGATGACCCGAGATCAGATCCGGCCTCAGAAAATGAGCACCCACACATAAATAATGACTAGCCGTGTAACCTTGAGCAAGTTACTTAACCCCAATTGCTTAAAAAAAAAAAAAGAATAAAGTAGATCTCTAATAAGACTAGAGATAAAACAAGGATGCTCATAATCACCACTATTGCATCTCATTGTGCTAGAAATTATAACTGAAGCATGAGCAAAAAAATATTTTAGGGAATACACATAGTGACAAAAGGAAACAAAATGATGCCTTTTCAAAGATGATATGAAGATTTCCTTGCAGAACATGAGACAATTAACTAAAATTAATTGTAAATATTAATAACTTTGGCAATTTTGTAGAATATAAAATAAGTTCACATAAATTATCAGCATGTCTGCATATAACCAACAAAATACAACAGGAAGAGATATAAAGAGAAATTCCATTTAAAGTGACCATAAAATGTGTGAAATATTTGAGTTTGTTTTCTAATATACACACATAAACTCTATGTTTACATAAGTAATTGCTATGGGTAAGCTAACCCAATATAGTAAAAGTGGGAATACTGCCTAAACCAATTTCTTTATTCATTGACATACCAATCAACTTACCAAAGAATTACTTTAGAAAGGTAGAAAAAAACAATAACATAATTAATCTGGTGGAACAAAAAGTCAAGAATCTCAAGAGGAACAATAAAAAATATAAGCAGGAAGGGGGCATAGCAGTACCATATATCAAACTATACTTGTTTCATCATTCACTGGTGTCCAACTCTCTGTGACACCATGGAGCATAGCATGCCAATACTATTCAAGGGATTTTCCTGGCAAACGATGCTGAATTGATTTTCCATTTCATTCTCAAGTCAAACTATAATGTGAAGGAGTAATTATCAGAAAATTCAGTACTTGTTGAAAAATAGAAGTCATTCACTGGAACATAATTAGTTATATAACTTACAGAAGCAAATGAGCACAGTAACCTAGTCTTTGATTAACTTGAAAACTACAGATATTGGGGTAGGACTCATGATTCAACAAAATCTTTTCGAGAAAATTGGAAAATTGTTTGGCAAAAATATGATTTAGACTGCCACCTAACACTATATACAAAGACAAATTCCAAATGGATATGTGACTTACATATAAAAGGTCATAGAAATGAATTAGAGGAACAAGGAAGAAATTATGGTTTAGATTTATGGATAGGAGAAAAATTCATGACCAAACAAAGGATAGAGAGAATCACAGAAGATAAAATGGACAATTCTAATTGCATAAAATTAAAAAGTTTTTGTACAAATATAACTAGTACAACTAAGATTAAAAGGTAAACAAATAACTGGGGACATGCATTGCCACAAAATTCTTTTAGAAAGTTCTGATATACATATATATATATATATATATATATATATATATATATATATATATATATCCATGTCATGGAAACACTTGTTTCATTTCATAATTAAAAGTTAAATAGCGGTAGAGCCAAGATGTCAGAGTAGAAACAGCACATCCAAGGCTCTCACCCCCCAGATTACCTACAAACTATGTAAAAGGGGACTCTGAACAATTTCTGGAGCCCCAGCACCCAAAGAACAACACAGAGAGGATAACCTCCCTCTGAGGACAGCCCAGCAGCTCTGCAGGAAGGGCCAGTGCAACACTCTGGGAGATGGCAGCACAGCGTGAAGTGCATGGAGAGCTGAGCCCAGGTCCATGTGAGCTCAGTTTTAGCCCCAGAGTGGCCGGGCCATCACCTGGCTGGAGGAACCCCAGAACACCAGCAGCTGTGGCAATTCCAGAATGTTCAACATAGACATGCCTAGGACAAAGTGAGAGGTTAGTGCCCTATGGACTTTGGGACCAGTGTTTGGGGAATGCCTCGGCTTCCTACCCTGGGGGCTAGAAGCCACTGAGGAGACACACCATTTTGCAGTTTTCAGTGGTGACTCCAGTTCCTGGCCTGCGAACTGTAGGGAGATCCAGCAATCAGTCTGGGGCGGGGGGGGGGGAGTAGTCGCTCTGTCTTTAACCTCCCTGGATCTGGATTGTGGTCTTCGGGGGGAGGTAGTGGGGTGGGTTTCCAGCTTGCCAGAAATGGAAGTTGTCCCCCCACACATTTGGGACAAAGCTCCCCTGTCTGGTGGCACAGATCTACAGTGGCAACAAGCCCAAAAGTCAAGTAATTAAGTGGCAACATGCCAAGATAAAGGAAACAAAATGAACAGAAAAATGAAACATTAGACTCCTATTTTGGGGGCAAAGAGGATCGAAGTATGGAACAGTCAGAGGACTGTGAGGTCAGAAATCATGCTCCAAAAGCCCCAAAGGAAAATATGAGCAGGTTACAGGCCATAGAGGACCTTAAGAAGGACTTTAAAAATCAAATAAGGGAAGTGGAGGAAAAATTGGGAAGAGAAATGAGAAGGATGCAGGAAAAGTATGAAATGAGGGTCAACAGCCTGACTGAGGAAAACAACACCTTAAAAACAGACTAACTCAAATGGCAAAGGAGGCCCAAAAGGGCAATGAGGAGAAGAATGCCTTAAAAAGCCAAATTTGCCAGATGGAAAAAGAATCTCAAAAGCTCACTTAGGAGATTCATTCCTTCAGAGTTAGACTGGAGCAAATGAAATCTAGTGACTTTATGAGAAATCAAGATGCTGGTAAGCAGATCCAAACAAATGAAAGAATAGAAGGCAATGTGAAGTATCTCATGGGAAAAACCACTGACCTGGAAAATAGATCCAGGAGAGATAATTTAAAAATTATTGGACTACCTGAAAGCCAGGATCAAAGAAAGAACCTAGAAATCACCCTTCAAGAAATTCTCAAGGAAAATTTCCCTGATGTTTTAGACCTAGAGGGCAAAATAGAGGTTGAAAGAATCCACTGATCACCTTCTGAGAAAGATCCCAAAGATCCCAAAAAGAAAACTCCCAGGACTATTATAGCCAGGTTCCAGAATCCCCAGAACAAGGAGAAAATAGTACAAGCAGCCAGGAAGAAACAATTTCAATATTGTGGAAACACAATCAGAATAGCACAGGACCTGGCAGCTTCAACACTGAGGGATTGAAGGGCATGGAATATGATATTCCAGAGGGCAAAAGAGCTGGGACTGAACCCAAGGGTCACCTACCCAGCAAAACTGAGTATTTTGTTTCAGGGGAAAATATGGTCATTCAGTGGAATAGATGACTTTCAAGCATTCTTGAGGAAAAAAAACAGAGTTGAATAGAAAATTTGACATCCAGACACAAGAAGCAAGAGATACTTGAGAAGGTAATCAGGGAAAAGAAATCAAAAGGAATTTAATAAAGTTAACCTATTTACATTCCTACATGGAAAAACAATAACTGTGACTGATGAAACTTTTCTCAGTATGAAAATAATGGAAGAAGGGTATATGGGCATATGAATACATATGTGAATGTGTGTATACAGGTATACATGGATAGAGGGCATAGGTTGAATTTGTTGGGAAGGGATGATACCTAAGGGGTGAAATTATGAGGTGAGAGAGGAAAGTGGCAAGAGGAGATGGGGAGAGACAGGGTAGGGTAAACTATCTCATGTAGAAGAAGAAAGGGGAAGTGGCTGCAGAGGAGGGGAAGAATAAGCAGGCAAAAAGGCAAAACCACATTCTCATTGAATTTGGTTCTGGGAGAGAATGACATACATACTAAATGGGATATTTCAACCTGCAGCAGAATAGGGGGTAGGGGGAGGAGAGGAGGGATGATGGATGGGAGGGCATTCTTGGGGTGAGGGGAGGTTGGCAGTACCACTATAGAAGAGGGACAGGATCAAGTAGGGAATGGAGCAGGTGGAGTGGGATGGGTGGGAGGGAATTATAAGCAGCCTTGTGCAATATATCTACTATGGTAATATTTTGCATAGTTATACAGGTACAACACATACTGAATTACTTATCTTCCCAGAGGGAATGGGTAACAGGGGAGGAAGGGAATGGATCTGAAATTCAAGGTCTTAAAATTAAATGTTTCAAGTATATAAATATACTATTATTAATACTCTTTTGCATGTAATTGTGTGATAAGATGTACAGGCATCGGGGCACAGAGATTCACCTTGCTCTAAGGAAAAGTCGAAGGGTGCAAGGGAGAAGATATGGGAGAGAGCAGGATGGAGGAAGCGATATCTTGTGGGACTGCTCTTCTGGGAGGGTGGGTAGGGGAAAAACGGGGAAAAATTGTAACTCAAAATCTGGCAGAAATGAATGATGTAAAACAGGAGTTAATAATGCATTTGTTTAAATAAAAAAAAGAAAAAAAGTTAAATAAAAAGAAATTATAAAAGCTTCTTTTCCTCATACCAAGTATCCAATTACAGATTCTTATCCTTGCTTTCTTCCCAAACTGAATTATTCTTTGTGCCTTTTCTTATAGATGTTTCACAGTTATTCTCCTCAGTTTTTATCGTGGATGTTACTGGCATCATCGCAACTCATATTTTTTTTTTTTGTTGGTTACTCATCTTTTTCCAACCATTCTTCCTGGATTGGGACTTTGTGTTAGGGCCTGGTTTAGTGTGTTTCTGGCAATCCTGCCATGGTCTTGTATGATCTTAGTCCTGTCACTAAATTCTCTCAGTATTGAGGTGGTTTCTGTGGTTTCAGGGATTCCAGAGGAAGCTTAGGCTGGTGAGCTACAAACTTTCACTGGGCTGTATGCTGTATGATCAAGGGAATAGTGTTTGCTCCCCTCTTCCACTTTCCACGCTCCAAACACCACTTTCGGACCACACATCACAACTATAACCTTAGACCCTGCGTGGAGTTGCAATAGACAGCAGCTTGCTTCCTTCTAAGTTGACCAGCTGGAAGGCTTAGCCCTGTTCTGAATCAGGGCACTGAGTCCAAGGTCCTACATATTGATAGATTCAGCTCAGGGGAAAGAGAAAGAGTGCAGTCCTGCTGGCTACTACAATTACAAAGGGCATTTAGGTAGCATCATATGAAGATGAATCGAAGGAACTATAGCTATTAAAGGCTAGAGAAGATGATATGTAAGACAATCATACATGTTTTCAATAATTTAAAGTGGGGCAGTTAGGTGGTACAGTGACTAGAGCACTGGCCCTGGAGTCAGGAGGACCTGAGTTCAAATCTATCCTCCGGCACTTAACACTTACTAGTTGTGTGACCTTGGGAATGTCACTTAACAGGAATTACCCTGCCTTTCCCCCTCCAAAAAGACCCCAAAATACTCCCACAATTTAAAGCAATGTTGTATGGAAGAGGAATTAGACTTGTTCTACTTATTCTCAGAAGGCAGAACTAGGAGCAGCAGGTGGAAGTTGTAGAAAGGGATATTTAGGGATATGTAGAAAGGTTCCAAGGTAAGGAAAAATTCCTTAATAACTGGAGCAATTCAAAAATTGAGTAAGCTTCTTTGGGAAGCAATGGTTCTGACCCACTAAAAGTCTTCAATCATTGCTTGAATGACTAAGTATAAATATTTTGTAAAGGTGATTCTTGTTGTTATAGATGACCATTGAAGTCTTTTCCCATTTGGAGACTTTTTGATTCTGTAAATGGCTTTTAATGACTTGAGTCCTTTCTCTGAGGCATAACTGAGATTTTGGAGTGCATTATTCTATAACCACAGTTTATCTCACTTTGCCCACAGTAAAATTTACCATCCATTTTTAGGTCACTCAGAAAACATTTCTGCAGTTTATCTGTATTAACTGGACATTTCACTACTGAGGAGAATTGTTCTCACAACCCTTGACTTTACTGTGAACTCTCTCTTTGGTCTTACATGCTGTGTGAATTTAGGAGCAAAGGGAATATATGTCTGCCCCCTACTTCCTTACCTCTGTGGCCTTGAATTTTACAATTAGATATTCATAGCCATTGCCAATGGATAAGGACTCCATTACAGTACAAGATAATCCCTTTTTTATGGCAAGCTGTATGTTAATTGGAGCTCTTGGAAGTCCTGCCCTATCCCCTTGTCTTCAGAAGTCACTAGCCAAATGGTCCAGCTTGTCTTTAAAATTTCCTGTTCATGCAACATTTTACGACACCCCACCTCTTTTTCCTTATATTTATTTGTTTTCAGTTGTAGGCACTTCTGTTTATCTCTTTGATTCACTTTCTGAGTGCAGTTCTGGGAAGAAACCAGAGAGTTGTAAAAGAAGGTTTCACCAGAAAAGATGATGTTACGCTCCAAATCCAACGTTCTCTCTACTGCATAACACACTCTTTCCTGAAAACAGATTTCAATAATAGTGGAAAGACAGCATGAGAAATTAGGGCTTTTGAGGCAAGATGAGTGTTTGGCTATCACTGAAAGAAAGGAGAATGGGAATGGCCAAAGAAATGGTAATTCACTTTTACAGTAAGAAAGACAAATTAAATATACTTTCTAATTTGTTTAATGCCATACATTAGACTGATGACTTCTTCAAACAGTATTCAATGTTACCTAGATTCCTTTCTTGAATTATATTTGACAGCCTTCCACCCATTCTTTTTTTTTTTTTGCTTTTTTTTGGAGGGCCATTGGAGGGCAAGTAACTTGCCCAAAGTCACACAGCTAGGTTTTTGTTTGTGTGCGTTAAGTGTCTGAGGCCGGAACCGAACTCAGGTCCTTCTGACTCCAGGGCCGACGCTCTACTCACTGCGCCACCTAGCCGCCCCCTCTATTATTCTATACTTATGGTTTGAATTACTTTTCCATAAAGATTTTCTCTTGTAGTTACCTACATTGAGATTTAGCTGCCATTTGGATATCTATCCTATTTCTTGCTTCTTCAGTGTGGTCAGATAGCTAACCCAGATAAAATAGTCTTCCCTATCACATAGTAACACTTTTTATTAAAATTATTTTAGGTAGACTTCGGGGCGGAAGTGGCCGCGGCGGGTTGCCTAGGGGAGCAATGGCCGCTAGAGGCCTGAGTCGCTCCCGAACATGGGTTTTTCCCTAGCTATCTTTTGTATCCAGGCTATCTGTAAGGAATCTTTTTCTTTTGCTCCTGTCCTTAAGTCTACCTTTCTTGCTATCGGTTCTGATATTGGTAACCTCAAGGGGAAGGCGTGTGGGTTAGTAAGAGAAATGGAATGCTCCCCTGTATTCAAAACAGTAGAGTGCACAATATGGAGGCAAGGGGTTGGACATCCCACAACGAGACAAGGTTTGGACTCAACTTCAACTTCAACTTCAACCCCCAACGTGGAAAAAGGAGGAATTACTAACTCTTGTGTGGTATAAACTTCCTGCAAGGACATTAATTGTTCTGGTACTCCTGAAACTTTCTCTGATATATTACAAACGGATTCTCCTGGGAGGTGTTGTGTCCTGATATCCCTTCTACCATCTGTTCCCTTCCTTCTTGTTGGACGGGGTATGCTTTTGGGGCCCACAAGGGGCCCCTCCGGGAGTTTCCTGGGGCCGTTTTTGGTGGCTTATTTCTGCAAAATTTGGCAATGTGGCCTGATTTTCCACAACAAAAACATACAGGTTTAGAGATTGCTCCAGGGGAGGAGGAATGGCACTGACTTTGAACGTGCCCTTTCCTTCCACATCGGAAACAAGCTTTTTCACCTTCTCTCTGGGACATAGCTTTAGTCATCCCCATCGCTAAGGCTTCTGCCATCTGCTGTACCTGCATGGTCTCATAATCTACCCCCGCACATCTTTCAATAACATCTTCTAAAGGTGCATTTTTGGGTAAGGAGGACACAGCCCGCTTACAGGCATTGTTGAGGCCCTCTTTCAAAATCTGTAAGAAAATTATCCGGGCCGCATCCCCTTTTCCCACAGTTCTGTCAACAGCAGTTTGCACTCTAGAGGCGAAGTCGGTAATTGATTCCCTCGCGCCTTGCTTGAGGGCGTTCAATTGCTGTTGTATTGCTCCTTCCTTTTCTACCTTCCTCCACGCCTTGATAGTGCATTGGGCTACAGCTGCATATACTGCGGGATCGTGTTGGCACTGATGAAACACAGCGGAATAAGCCCCTGTCCCTGTCATAGCCTCAAAAGCTTGTTCAGGGTTAGGGAGGTGGTGGACCGCTATCCAATTCTTAGTTTCCTTGTGCCATTCTGTTTTCCATAGCATATTCTGGCCAGGTGTTAAGCAGGCTGTAGCCATTGTTTCCCAATCTCCCGGGGTGTAGGCTACTACTGAAGCAAGGGAGGTGAGTGTCTGTAAGACAAATGGGGAATTCGGCCCGTAATCCGTGCACGCCCTTTTAATATCCTTTAACTGTTTATAAGGTACAGGTATATGTGGTCTCTGTGGGTCATTTAACCCCACCGGGAACACACCCATGAACTCAGTGACATCTTCTCCTTCTAAGAAGGCTGTTCTCAAAGCTTGGGCGACCTGGTTAATGGCCCTGTGTTTGGTCCCTTCTTTCATATTAGACTCTCCCCGCTTTTCTAGTTCAGTAAGCAGGGGGGGAATTCGGAAGGGTGGCATGGGAGGGGCGGAAGGGCTAACTGCTGCAGCTTTGAGGTCATGGTTATCCTTAGTTTTCTCTAACTGCAGCTGAGCGAGCGCTTCCTCAACCTGATCGCGCAGCCGCTCTAGCCGCGCTTGAACTGCCCCTCCCCCCTTGTCTTGTGGCGCAGTTTTAAATTCTGTCCCGCTTCCCCTTTTTAGCTCGGTAAGATCGGGGTACAACCGAGCAGTTTCTCTTTCCTCCTCCTCCCCTAAATTCATCTCCCCTTCCTCGGTCTGACAAGCTACTGGCACATTACATTTAGGGGAAGGACCATAAAGCGCCGCTTTTACTAAGCTGTAAATAATGAAATCAAGATCTCTTACCTTATTCGGACACTCTTTGGCATAGGATGTCAACTGATTACCTATCACCACCCACCTAAAAACATCTAACCCAGTCAACTCGATCCACGGGGAGGTTGTGAAAATTAACCTAACAAGTTGCACACAATCGTTCTTCTTTACTTTCACTCCTTGTCCCTTGACTAAATCAAATATCTGCTTTACATATGTCTCCTCATCAGAAAGACAAACAATGGGCAAGCTAAAAGCTTGTCCCGTACTTACTTTCTCTGACCTCTTGTTTTCACAAGGCTGCAGGGTCTTCTAACTCGGGCCCCACGTCGGGCGCCAGATGTTAGGGTTCTGAGGGTCTCGAACCTACAAGAACATGTTTACCTTTTCCCAGTCTTCGGACGTCTCCGGCTTCTAGACTTTCTAGAAGAACTACCCACGCAGAACACCCTTCTGTTTAAGGAGAATTCTCTTTATTTTTCTCTGATCAGAACATACAAGCGAACTCAGCCAGCAGTCCCCCCGCCCCGTCAGGCAGCCTCCTTTTTATCCAACCTCCAGTTCCAGGTGTTTAACATCGCCTTCCCTGCCACTGCGAGCCAATCACGTACTGCCCCGAGAGTGAGGGGTAGTAACCCGTTGCCCACATGGACACGTCAGCTCATCGGGCTAAGAGGTTTCCGGTGTAGCAGACCAGAAAGTCTCCTAACCAGGAAGTCTCTCTACTGCCACGTCAACTCTTATGATTGTTTTGCTGACTGTCCTTTTGGCCTTCCGGGTTCCTCCTATAGCCTGTTATTGATAGGCCAGGGACCCTCCTGCCACTCCCAGGCTGTCGCACTGCACCCCAGTTGGCTAAGGACTCTTCAGGTCATCTACACGGGAGCTGGAATCAGCAGGGCAGCTTCCGTCCCAGATTACTGAGGCCCAAATGGAGTGTGGACGCTGCTTCAGAAACGGAAGAGCGTTAGTGCTGCCGATCTGAGTGAGGCGGAGCCCACCCTCACCCACAGGAGCATCGCCCACTTACATGAACAGAAGCTGGTGCAGCATGTAGTATCCCAGAACTGTGATGGGCTCCATTTACGGAGTTCATTGCCTCATTCAGCAATTTCAGAGCTTCATGGAACATGTACATTGAGGTCTGCACCTCCTGCACTCCCAACCGAGAGTACTTGAGGGTATTTGATGTGATAGAGTGAACAGCTCTGAACCATACAGGCCGGACCTGTCATAAGTGTGGGGCACAGCTTCGAGATACCATTGGGCACTTTGGCGAGAGGGGGATTTGGGGGCAACCTCTGAACTGGGAAGCAGCGACCGAGGCAGCAAGCAAAGCAGACACAATTCTGTGTTTGGGATCCAGCTTAAAGGTGCTGAAGAAGTATCCACGTCTCTGGTGTATGATTAAACCCCCTAGTCGGCGGCCTAAACTCTACATTGTAAACTTAGAATGGACACCAACAGATGATTTGGCTGCCTTGAAACTTCATGGAAAATGTGATGATGTCATGCAACTGCTAATGAATGAGCTGGGTCTTGAGATCCCCCACTACAATAGGTGGCAAGACCCCATCTTCTCTCTGGCAACTCCCCTCCGTGCTGATGAAGAAGGCAGCCACAGCCGGAAGCCGTTGTTGCCCCCACAGAGTGCTGAGACTCAGGACAGGGATCATAAGGAGCAAGGGGCTCCACTCAGCTCGGTGTCATTCTCAGGTGGCTGGTTTGGCAGGGGGTGCGACAAAAGCACTAATTTCACCTGACTGCTCATGGCTACTAGGTCAGAACCATCTCTTCATGTTCCCTCACCAACCCCCATCCCCACACAGCTCTTTAGAGGAGAAACCTGAGAGCCAAGGAGATGAATTCCTAGTCAATGTCATTACTAGTCAATGGAAGAATTAGATATTGTGGCTGACTATGTCTGTACAGCAGGTGAGGATTTTATCCAAAATGAGCCCCATTAAGAGTTCTAGTTCTGTTGTGGGGGCTGGGGAGGGGGAAGTAAAGGAAATTTGAAAATCAAGGAACTATGGAATT
Organism: Gymnobelideus leadbeateri; assembly: GCA_011680675.1. Classification (NCBI taxonomy): domain Eukaryota; kingdom Metazoa; phylum Chordata; class Mammalia; order Diprotodontia; family Petauridae; genus Gymnobelideus; species Gymnobelideus leadbeateri. The sequence continues at coordinate 458,290 of WOXC01007830.1, read as the reverse complement.
GAATCTTAACTAAAACTAAACTAATAAATTAATAAAAAAAATTTTTAAAAATAAAAAAGAGTTCTAGTTATGGGGATATTAAAATGTGTGTAGGTAACTGGAGGGCATAAAACTTCTGGATGGAACTTGGATGTGTACAAGTAGACAACTAAATGTAACAGTATGGTGCATGAAATCACACAGTCCTAAAGCTTAGGTTGAAATCATAGCTCTTCTTTCATATGTAATTGGGGGAAATGAAATATTTTTTAAAAAGAAATCATAACTTTCTTTATTATAATCTTGCTCACACTCTGTCTTTAGCCCTATTTTTAGATAGAGGATAGAGATGGTGAATTGAATAAGATACCTAAAAAAAGAAGAAACCCATATAAAGGCTGCATGAAACCAGTCCAATGTATTCTAATTGTAGATTTCTGAGAATCAGTTTCAGCTAAAAGTAGCAATGGATATTTGTGCTTTTAAAAATGCAAGGTATACTTTGATCCAGCAATAACTCTACTAGGTCTTTATCCCAAAGAGTAAAACATTTATAGCAGCTCTTTTTGTGGTGACAAAGAATTAAAAATTGAGGAATGGTTGAACAAGTTGTAGTATGTGATTGTAATGAAATACTATTGTGCTATAAGAAATGATGAGCAGACTGATAGAGAATAGAGATGGAGAATTGAACAAGATACCTAGAAAAAGAAGAAACCCATATAAAGGCTGCCTGAAACCAGCACAATGTATTCTAATAGTAGATTTCTGAAAATCATCTGGTTTCAGCTAAAAGCAGCAATGGAGATTTGTTTTTAAAAATGCAAGGTACACTTTGATCCATTAATACCTCTACTAGGTATTGATGAGAAAAATATTTATACCAGGTCTTTTTGTTATGACAAAAATTAAAAATTGAGGAATGGATAAATAAGTTGCAGTATGTGATTGTAATGTAATACTATTGCACTATAAGAAAGGATGAGCAGACTGAATTCCAAAAAAACCTGGATGATTTACACGAACTAGTGAAAAGTAAAGTTAAGCAGAACCAGGAGACCATTATACATGGTAAGGCCAATATTTTACGATGATCAACTATGAAAGACTACCTATTCTCAGCAATACAATAATTTAAGGCAATTCCAAAGGACTCATGATGAAAAATACTATATACATCCAGAATAAGAACTGATGGAATCTGAATGCAAATTAAAGCATACAATTTTTTCACTGTATGTGCATTTCTTTCAGTCTGTCTTTTTTTCACAACATGACTAATGTGGAAATGCTTTGCATGATTGTACATGTATAATCCATATCAAATTCCTTATCATCTCAGAGAAGGGAGAGAGGGAGGAATGAAGAGAGAGAATTTGGAACTATTTTTTAAAAAATGAATGTTAAAATTATCTTTGCATGTAATTGGAAAAAATAAAATAGTATTTAAAAATTAAGATGAAAGGAATAAAAGTAAACATTTTAAGGAGAAGGACAAAATATGGCAAGGAACTTAAAGGCCATATAGCCTAGTGACAGGGAAGTTAGGAAGAAAACAAGATCCTCTTCATAAAGACAGGCTTCCACAGTGAATTTAGTACTGAATTCGGACTGAGGACAACCTGAGTTTAAGTGCTGCCTTAGACATTTACTAGCCACTTGACCTTGGATAAATCATTTACCCTGTTTTCACACTTGTAAAACATTAAGAGCACTTATTGAACGAGGTTGTTCTGGGGACCAAATGAGATGATATTTGAATGATAATGAGACAAAGGTTTTGTCAATCTGAAAGTGCTAGATAAATGCCAGCTATAATTGTTGTTTAGTCCCAGTAGCCTAAAAGACACTTTATAATACAATTCAATTTTTCTCCTCACTAAGTTTTCAGATATGAAAAACACTAAAAGGGAAAGTTAGAACATATTTCTGTTAGGCTAATTGAGATAAAGTCATACATAATTGATGAAGTATGCGAAATGACCAACTATAGCTGTTTCTTCGGACATATGAGAAAATAAACTATATGTGAATCTTGGATCATGATGTCATACATTGCCAGACACAGCTACTCAATCAGCATGATAGCTTTTCTTGGACAATATCCTAATCCTGTAGATAAAGTTAAGTTATTGCCTGTCCCAACACCTTTCTAAAAATCTGTCTAGACAACTTGTTTTCTAATTGGTTAATAGGAAATTGATAAACAGGTGTTGTTGAAGTCTTTGACAATGTGAAGTTAGCTGGGGGCTATTCAAACCCAAAACATTTTTAGATTAAGTACAAAATAACTAAAGATTCTTTACCTTTGACAGACCACTCTTCATAGGTTTCAATTCCCAAAGAACAGTAACTTGTTCATTTAAACCCAGGCTTTGGAGCTTTTGCTATCATAACATTTCGTCCAGTTTGTAGAGTTTTCCCCATTAAAGTCATGTTAGGGTTATTTATTTATTTATTTATTTTGGGCTTTCTTTTGGTTTCTGTGATTAATCCCAACCCAGAATTCATAAGCTTCTGGCATTGCTGAGTTCACAATATCTGTCACCTGGATGGCTTTCGCCATCCAAATATGAGTCACTCTTGAGGGAAAAGATAAGAGACCTCCAAGCCATAAACTTTTCTTGGTCTGACTTTTTTATCTGCAGTTTCCAGTGACAGCTCCTATTTATGGATCTCTGGCCACCTTTAACCTCTCTTGGCACTGAATGGCAATGTACTGATATTCTTTCAGTACCATCTCTAGAGAGAATGTCATCATTTCTTAAAGACTCAAGGTCCTGGCTCATTCCTTCATTCCTTTAGTGGCAGCTATGGTACTTTTTTTTTTCAAAGGAACTTGGCTCCTGCAGCTACATTAATGAATTAAGCCTATAAATAACATCATTTTTGTATGCTATATGTATCAAGGGAGAATGGGATCCATGTGAGAGAGCATAATGATAATTGTCTCCATCTAAAACCCCTTGATACCATCTCTCACTCTCTTCCCCTTTAGCCAAATCTCTAACAATGAGGAGGTCCTTTGACCTGCAAAGTCCTACTCACCTGCATGTATTCTGGATCCCATTCCCTCAAAAGTCTCTGTAGATTGTCCTCTTAATCATCTTTTCCTCCTGTCTAATCAACTTCTCTAATTACTAGTTCCTTCCCACCTGTCTTCAAATATGCCTGTCTTCCCTACCTTAAAGAAAACCCTTCACTGCAGCTTAGCATACCATTGAGCTATTGTCCCACCAATTATTTTCTCCTCCTTTCCTGTCAGATTCCTAGAAAAAGTTTTCTTCACTTACTGCCTTTCCTTCCTCTCTTCTCATTCACTCCTCAACTCCTCAACCTTTTGCATTTTGGCCTCCAACCCCAACACTAACTGAAACTTTTCTCTCTCAATTTACCTATTACCACTTAATTGCCAAATCTGAGGGTCTTTTCTAAGCCTTCATCTTTCTTACCCTCTTTGTTACATTTTATGCTGTTGGCCACTCTCCTCTTCTCTCTAAGTTTGCATAACACTAGTTTCTTCCTAGCTGTCTGACCACTCCCCACTGCTGGATCATCATCTATAAAAAAAATCTGTAAAACACCATTTAACTGTGGATGTTTCCCAAGGGTATGTGTGTGTATGTGTAGTATGTATATGTGTGTATGTGTATATAATATACACACATGCATGTGCATATGTGTATATTGATGCATGTGCATATATATGCACATATATATTTCCCTACTGGACATTTCAAACTGGATTTCCTAAAGATATGCCCAACACAACATGTCTAAACTGTTGCTGGTTTTCTTGCACCACCACCACCACCCTGCCCACACATCACTCTCCCATACTTCCCTGTTTCTGTCAGTGGTACTCCTCTCCATTTTCTCAAGTCTGTAACCTCAAATTATTCTCAGCTTTCACTCTCTCTCACTCCACATATCCAATCATCAGCCAAAACTTGCCATCTCTCCCTCCATAGCATCTCTCATAACTGACTCTTTTTCACTTACATAGCTAATACCTTAGTTCTATTCCACATCACCTCTCACCTAGATTATTGTAATTGCCTTATAATTGGTTTCCCTGCTTCAATTGTCTAACATTCTAGTCCATTCTACACCCTGTTACCAAAGTAATGTCCCTTATATACTTATCTTACTATGTGACTATTCTATTGAACTCACTCCAATAGCTTTCTATTGCACCTACTATAAATATAAATTTCTCTATTTACTTCTTAAAACTCTTCCCTACCTGGCCTCAATTTTTCCTTCCAGTCTTACTTGGCATTGCTCCACTTCCTACTTTCAGCAATCCAACCAAATTGAACTTCTTTCTGCTCTTCATAAATGTTTCCTTTCCATCTCCTGTACCTGTGCCTTTTTACTGGTCGTCTCCCCATGCCTGTAATGCACTTCCTCCTCATCTACACCTCATGGAATCATGCTCTTCCTTCAGGACACAGCTCAAGTCCAATCTCTAAACTGTTCATACCCTATCTCAATAAGTAACACATATTAACTATCTCACATATGTGTGTATTTATCATCTTTGCACGTTTGCAGCAAAAGATATTCTCATATTTGAGCATGTCATTTCCTTGTCAGGATTTGAGCTCTTTGAGAGTAGGAATGTTTCAAATCATTGTACTTATATCCTAAGCACCTATGCTTGAAATATAGTAGGCTTTGAATAGATGCATGTTGACTGAATAATTGATCTTAATCAATGATTATTGAATGACTAATGGATTGTCATTGAATTCAAATCATGTATTTAGAGACCTCTGCAGTTCTATAATCCAACCCCCTAATTACAAGTGAGGGGAAATTGAATCCCAGAGGGGTTAAGTGACTTTCTCAAAGTCATACAACTATTAAGTATTAAAGCAGAACTAGGATTTAAATTCTTGAGGTTTCCCTTACCTTTTGCATTTCCACAGTTAGATGCTGATTTAATTTCTAGGGCATTTTCTACAACAATAAATATTCACAGCTAAGGACTACAAACCTTTAAGCAGCATATAAGCAACTATTATCAATATCATCATCATCATCATCATCATCATCATCATCATCATCATTCCAGAGCAGAACAATTTTTCTGGAGAGCACGATGGAATGGAATCTATTAAAGTTGAACAATCAATAATAGGTTATATTCACTTGTAGGTACTACATGAGAGTAAATGGACACAATGCATCCTGTGGCACCTATGTCTTTTCCTTACACTGTGCTTTTGTTGTTGTGGTTGCTTAGTCATTTTCAGTTATATCCAACTCTGTAATTTTTAGTCCCATTATACAGATGAGGAAACTGAAACTTGAAAGTTTGCTCAAGGATAAACAGGTTGTTTTTGTCCAATTGTTTCACTCATGTCTAACTTTTCATTATCCCATTTGGGTTTGTCTTGAAAAAATACTGTAGTGGTTTGCCATTTTCTTCTCCAGATTATTTTTACAGGTAAGGAACTGAAGCAAACAGGGTTATATGAGTCGTCTAGGAACACACAGCTAGTAAGTGACTGAGGTCAGGTTTGAACTCATGATCTCAGCTCTTCCTGACTCTAGGCTCTGAAGAGCAACCACTGTGCCACTGAATTATCCACACTGTGCTTTGTGGACTATTTAACAGTATTATACCATTCACCTGTCAGATACATTTTTAGACCAACTGACTGATCTAACTTTAAGTATACACATTGTTTACAACTTTTTATCAGCCATTTTTCTGTGTATGGAGGACCCTGCATTTCCTCTAGATCAAGGGTCCATAACCTTTCTTCTGTATCATGGACCACTTTGACAGTTGGAGGACCCCTTGTGAAAATAATATATTTTTTTTTAATTTTGGAGTTAATCACAGTTAAGTGATTTACCCAAGGTCACACAGCTAGTAAGTGTCTGAGGAGGCCGGAGTTCTCAGGTCCTCCTGACTCCAGGGCCAGTGCTCTATCTACTATACCACCAAGCTTCCCTTCACAGTGATTATAATTACACAGACTTAGTGTCAAATTGTGTTGTTGCTCTTTCCATTTCACAGACGTAGGTACTGCATATATAATTTTCTTTGTTCTATTTCTTTAACACATACCACTGTTTAATCATACCAAAACTGGGTTTGTACACACCAAGAGTATATATGAACCCCATTTCAAAGCAACCATTAGAGGAGGTAGTGTAGCAATTATTTGGATGAAGAACATAAGGTCAACTCTAGCTGTAAACATTTCTAAAGCATTAGACACTACTATCCAAAACACAAGTGATGAGAAAGAATTTAGAACATGTATGACTTTATATGAATTTTTAAAAAGCAAAAAGAAAAGAAACATTTAGTATATTTACTCAAATAAAAGGAGTTTAAATGACTCAGAACTGAAAGTAATAGAAATCCAAATATAAATTTTTAAAAGTGAATATAAATTAGCTACCTGTAAGGACATTTCCAGTTAAGCATTCATCCAATTAATATTCAGCTTTTTATATTCACAGATACACACACACACACACACACACACACACAATTCTGGCAAAAATCAGAGAAAAATATCCTCAAGTTGTTCAAACTGTGTGAAATAGGTTCCAAAATCAATATTCTACATGACTGTAAAACCCCTGATTTCATGCCTGTATGCACGGCTGTTTTATAAGATATAAGTAACATAATAGATTGGCTTTTTTTTAAACATACTAATAATTAAGGCATCTTGCTTTACACAGTATTATCAGTGTGAAAAAATTATCCATTATTTGCTACATTGTTTTAAACATCTTTAAGGTCTTTTCAATATGATCACAAAGTAGCTGCACACATTTAGTGGTTTTGTTTTTTTTTTTTATAAAACACAATCTTAAAAAAATATTAATGGTGATTGGTCTTTGTGGTTCCTAGCAAAATGTCTTGCCCATTTTATCTTTTCACGTCAGTATAAATTACATTTTTATGTAATGTGAAGGACTGCAATAAGACACAGAAGCACTTATACAACTTTTCCCCAAATAACCATACAAATCCCAAACGCAGCAAAGGCGTACAATTTTCATAGTGCACTTTCACCTCATTGAAGTCAAAGATGCTCCTTGTGGATATTTTTCCACTTCAATGTGAAGTAGATTGTTAGGATTTCATTAGTGGTTTCATTAAATGGCATTTTTGGAAGATTTCACTTCCTTCCTTGGTCCATAGTTCTCAGAAGAAACCTCTTTCTGGAAGCTACAAAGTCCAGGAATATTCGGAATAAGGAAGTCCTCCTCAGGTGGTGATATTTCTCAATGTAATTGTAATAAATAAGCATCTACATCCTTAGCTATATTACCAGTGTATCCTGGAACCAATGTAAGATGGTTTTCTTGTTTCCACAATCCACTTAATTGTTGTTTTAAAATATGAACATTTCCATCTTTTGCTATTTCTGTATTAGCAGATAGTTCTGACCACCATCTTTTTATGACTGCTTGAATCCAGTTCAAACCAACTATCACATATTCTTCAAATTTGCTTTTAAGTAGTGATTTTACTAGAGGCAACAGATCTACACAGCAGCCAAGTGAAATATACGGCTTTTCTTCCTGTAAACTGCTGGTGAGCACAGGAAGGCAATCTACCACCACTCCAAGGTCTTCTATCCTCACCAAGTAGGCTACCAGTTCACTTATACTTCGCTTTTTCCAAAAAGTTAAAGCTACATTCAACCTCAGATTTCTACTGAAAAGGACTTGTGCCATTGTCTCATGGTCCTGAGAAACCTCAGTAAAAAATCCACTGTATTTTGATGATGGGCTTTCTGTTTGTGAAGAGCTAGAATCACTGGAGTTAAGTAAAAATGTACGACCTTCATGGCGTAATTTTTCAGGCTGGTGGCCTGCACAAGCCAGTTCATTTTCTTTATTTGCCATGTCACAGCCCCTGCTTCTAGGTAAGTGTTTTCTTCTATAACAAGGATTTGGAAAATAATGATGAACTTTCTTTCTGTAATATACTTCTCTGTGCAATTTGTCTGGACTTTTCACAGCGTATCCAACTGTTCTGTTTGTATAAGCAGCCAACTGTTTTGGAGATTTCTTACCCTCCTTCATGTTCTTATTAGTGAAATGAGAGATCCTTTTCCTAGGAAGATCAATGGAATGGCCCTCAATATACAAAAGGTTCCGTTTTCTATCATTGTGGGCTTCAGATGCCATAATCTCTTAAATCCCGGCGGCTCATGGTACAGCGGCGCCTCCTGAGCTGCAGCCCCGACAGCCTAGAGCGTCTCCGCGAACCCCCGAGTGCAGCCCCCAGGCAGCGCCATTCAAAAGCCTGTTCTATTTCTTTTACTTTGCATTAATTCATATAAGTCTTCTCATGCCTTTCTGTATTCATATTCATTATTTCCTACAGTGTAGTAATATCTCATTATATTCATATATCAATTTATTCAGTCAATCCCAATTTATAGGAATCTAATTTTCCTAGTTCTTTGCTATAACAAAAAGTGCTACTAAAATTTAAGATACTTGGGACCTTTCTTTCTCTCTCTGCCCTCCCTGAGTTACATTCATAGAAGTGGGATCTTGGGGCCAAAGGGTAGGGCCACTTTAAACTCTTACTTAGCTTAATTCTGAATCATTTTCCAGGATCACTAGACCAATTCACATCTCCATCAGTGGTGTATTAATGTGTCTATCTTTCTGGACCTGTACAACATTCCAATCTTTTGTATTCTTTACCAGCTTTCTGGATATATTGTTTTTGCTTTACTTGCTTTTTTTTTTTTTTTGGAGGGCAATTGGGGTTTAGTAACTTGCCCAAGGTCACACGGCTAGGTTTTTGTTTGTGTGTGCCTTAAGTGTCTGAGGCCGGATCTGAACTCAGGTCCTTCTAACTCCAGGGCCAACGCTCTACTCACTGCACCACCTAGCCGCCCCTATTGTCTTTGCTTTAAATATCACTACATATAATGACAAGCAATACTGAGTTTTCTCTGTGTATATTTTTTGTCTATAGGAAAACCCTCTAAGCAGGTTACGAAGCCTGAATTGATATCCAGAGAATTCTGGAGAATTTTATCTAGGCCTTTCTTAGATTTGCCTTCTACCTGCTTCCACACTGGATACTAGGTATGCCTGAGCCCTCTACCATGACCAGCTACTTTGTTAAAGCTACAATTTGGGAATTTATAGGAAAAAATGCTATAGGATTCATTGTATGTGGAGCTGATCATAAAGTCCTTCATTAATGCCTCTTGATAGCCTGAACAGCTCATTTTGACTCCTGGCACATATCTGTCAGCTTTTTTTTTTTTTGGAGGGCAATTGGGGTTAAGTGACTTTCTCAAAGTCACATGGCTAGTAAGTGTGTCAAGTAACTAAGGTCGCATTTGAACTCAGGTCCTCCTAACTCCAGGGCCAGTACTCTATTCACTGAGCCACCTAGCCTTGCAATGTCAGCTTTTTTTAATAAACTTGATGGGAGGTATAAAACCATGAAGTAATACAAAGTAATTTGAGATAGTGATAAGAATTGAAGTTGGGCGAATAAGATATTAGGGGACCAGAAAACTTTGGTTTTAGGATGAGATGGCACCTGAGAGCAATGTTTTCAAAGAATCCAAAGATTGTATGAGGTCAAGGTGAGGAAGGAATATATGCTAGACACTGAGAACACCTGTTATTCTTTCAGTTGAATAGTTCACAAACATTTATTAAGCATAAACTATGTGCCAGGCACAGAGGCAGGAAATGGGATATCATGAAGGTGTAATGGAAATGCAGATTTAAAGATCTTCCCTGCCCCTAGCTTAAGTGCACCTGGAGCCTGTGGTGGGAGGCTTGTTTTTCAGGAAAGCCCACACCTTGATACTTTGTGATTGGGCAGTGGGTCCAGAAGGTTGTTACATTCTCTGAGCCAGGAGAAGGCTATATAAACCCTGAGGAGAGGCTTTGCTTTGGGGCTCACTTTGAGAAGTGTTGTGTAATTTGACCAGGTGAGACTCTGGGAAGCTGTTGTTGAGAGCCCCCCGGCTTTGAAAACCCAGATGTTGATTCTTCCCTCTGGTAACTGTGATTTGGTATTGATATAATGGTTGGACAGTTTGGAAGCCTGTCTGTTTGATCTGTAAGTTCTGTAACTCTGAAGTTTGGGGTGCTGACCTTTTCCTCCTGAACTAGGTAATGTATGTTTGTTTGATTAAAGTAAGCTTGTAAACCCATTTTTGAGTTGCTTTCCTTTTGAAAAGCAGATCTAAGAACTTGTGCTGGCAGTCACCCTGGGGATATTGGGGTGCTTGCTGCTACAGAAGAAGAAAAATATTCATTCTATTAAAGTACTTCTCCAATGACTCATAGAATAAGGCTCTACTAGATCTATAAAAAAAATTATTTGGTTCAAAATTCACAAAGTAGATGAACATGTGCAGCCTCTCTGACCCTGCATTTTCTGATACTTTGAGCCCATTAATCAAAACCCAAACAAACCCACAAATGTATACCACATATAGATGTATTCTTGCCTCCAGAGAAGCATGTAGTTCAGTCTAATTAAACAGACAAATAAAAAGAGAAAGCCCATGGTCATTTTGAGACTTTTTTTTCTCCTCCTAAAATCAAATGACCTGTCCTTTTCTATGTAATAAGCATTTAATTCCATTGCATAGGGTGGTTCAGTGAGATTCAGTGTGTGCCAAGAAAGAGCTGCTCCTTCTCCCTCCCCCACTTTCCTCATTTCCTTAGGTAAATATCAAGGATTTAGAGACAGGAGAGAAAAAAAAAAGATGAGAAGGAGGAAGGCCAAAGGACACAAGAAAGTAAGTCACACCAGTCTAAACAAGGATTTCTTTTCTGGCAGAAATGAGAAATAAAGATGACTTATAATGGAGAGAGGCATATGTCTTTGATTATAATTTCATGTAGGCCATGGACTGTGGTGAATTTGTTGTCTGCCAAAGTGGACCATCATTCTGCAAGTTGATGAAATAAATTAATCTTTTTTTTTCTCTCTTCCAGGGAGAGCACTCTGCCTTCCAGTCACTGAGAGGCATTCTAGCATAAACCTTGTGCCAGGAAAAATAAAACTGTAGCCTCCAATGGAATATGGGAAAAGGAGACTTCACTCTCAAAACAAAGGCAAGTAGTCAAGTCTGTGAACTACATGTAAGTGCAGAGGCATTAGACACACAAAGGTCCATGATCCTTCCTTCAAACTAGGGATGCTTGTAGCTTTTTAGGGTTATACATGAGATTTTGTCACTACTGCTCAAACTCAGGGAGGGATTGTGGCAAACTAGACAAAGGACTAGCCTCAGAATACTGGATACTTGGATTTAAGTCTTACATGTCAACTCTGTAACTATAGTAAAGTCACTTAATGCCCTCAGATAACTCTCTAAATTAGGTAACAACTATTATCTATTGACATTTCTGGAAAGTAGTTTCTACACCAGGATTTCTTCAACACCAGTGAAATTTAAAAAAAAAAATTCTCACCTTGCAAGAAATGACTATATACTGGTAATGCCAAGTATATATTTGAGGCAAATGAGAACAAATGTAAAACATTTTGAAAACTTGTTACTTGAACTGACACTAGATATGTATTTCACTAGACTAGGAGTTAGTATTAATTCATTCAACAAACATTTATATGCATACTATGTGAAAAGCATGGGGGGAAGAAGTACAAAGAATGAAACAAAGTATTTTCAAGGAGCCTATTTTCTAATGTGACATACAATTACCTGTGTAAATATATACAGAATAAATATGAAGGAAATGAATATAAATTCATACAAAGTAGTTGATGTGGGATAGTTTCTGAAGGAGGGCACCAGAATTTGCAATTCTAGCTCATGCAGACTGTAGTGCCTTAAAGGAAGAGTGGGACCCCATCAGGAGGAGGTAAGGAGAGAGAGCATTTCAGGGGCTAGAGAAGTCCAGGGCAAAGACATATTTAAGGGACAGAAAGCTGTGGCGGGAAAAAAGGAATCATTAAAAATAAACAAACAAATAAATAAATGTAATATGTCCGCTTTTTTGGTTTTTTACTTTCATTTTAGTTTTTCTTGAAAATATGTTCATGTACAGGAGGTCTTGATATAAGGATAGAAGAAAAGCATCGCTGATAGCAAATCATTCAAATATCTTTTTCACCTCTTTAACTTCTTGAATGAAGAGGAAAGAAAGAATAAAAAAGAAAAAAGAAGGCGGGAGGGAGGGAAGGAAGGAGGGAGGGAAGGAAGGAAGGAAGGAAGGAAGGAAGGAAGGAAGGAAGGAAGGAAGGAAGGAAGGAAGAGAGGGAGGGCAGGGGAAAGGAGGGGAAATGAAAGGAAAGGAAGGAAGGAAGAAAGGAAGGAAGGAAGAGAGGGAGGGCAGGGGAGAGGAGGGGAAACGAAAGGAAAGGAAAGGAAAGGTGGGAGAGAGTGAGGGAGAAGGAAGAAGCAGAAAGGAAGGAAGTTTTGTTGTTGTTTTTTTTCCTCAGAGGAAATCTTTGAAGAACATACACAATCGGAAAAGAAAACTTCTCCCATGAAGTACAAATTTTCAAGTTACTTCATCCATTATTTCTTATGGTTTTTTTTAGTAAGGCAATATAGAAATACTCTAAAATCATACTTTAGTAACTAGAGAAAATATGGTTTTAATGAAGAGGACAAGTAAATGGTACCTTCTAGAGACTCTAAAAATGAATGTTTACCAGAAATTCAGAAAAATTATAGCCCCCAAAACTCAAGCCAATGGATGAACATAATAATAGTTTATGTATTTCACCATCCATTCATCCAGCCCTTCCCTTTCACACCTGCTACCAGTACACAATCAAAGACCCTCATAAGATAATATATGTAAAGTGATTAGCAAAAATGCCTGGCACATATTAGATAATTAATAACTGCGTGTTCCCTTCCCTTCATGGTTTACCCTATCCCCAGATAGTTTCCTCAAAATTGTAGTGAGGTCAGAGCTAACTGAATGAGGATTAGAGGCAGTGCTCCAGGATCCCACGAGCACCTGCTTTAACCATTAGTCACGACCAGAGAGTTATTATCTACTCTGCCATTTTTATTCTAGGGACACTATGAGAACTAAGATAATACATTGCTTTATCCCTATGCTCAGAATATTCATGATCCTGATTTGTAGTGTGCCTAGGCTAAAACTTTTTTCCTTGCCTAACACTCCCAGATCTTTCCTATCCATTCCCATCAGTATGATCCATTCCATATCACTATGGTCCTATACCACACTATCATACTTTTTCACTATGCTCTCTGGAACTCCATTAAAAAAATAATCTAGAGCTTCTTGATCAGATGAATGGAATCTTCTGATGGATGTAAAGGGGGAGAAACTTGAATCAAGGAGAACAGTGAGGTGGCTCTTATAATAGATGGGGTGAAATGTGGTAAAGACCAGAACTACTGTGGTTGATATGTGAATGGAAAAAAGGAAGGAGAGTTCAGAAATGTTTGGATATGGTGGGGGGGAGAGGGGTGTAAAGAGATAAACATTAAGGGGAAGGTGTGAATGGCAGTGTACTCAAAAGAAATGAGAAAATTAGAAAAAATATTTAGGGGGAAATTAATGAATCAACATGCTGAGTTTAATATATTTATGGAATATCCAGTTGGATATGCTCTGTAGACTGGTGTGTAGGTCTACAATTCAGGGATTTGGGCCTGAATATGTCAACCTGGCATTCATTTGTATTAAAATATTAGTTAAACCCATGAAAATGAAAAGAGAGAGAGAGAGAGAGAGAGAGAGAGAGAGAGAGAGAGAGAGAGAGAGAGAGAGAAATGAGAGTCACAAATAATGAAATGGAATACATCCACAGAGAGGGGTAAGAAATGGATCGTGATACAGTAGGAAAAAAACTAGTAAAGTATACGGCCATGGAAACCCATGGAAAACAGGGAATAATCCAGAGAGAAGGAATAATCATCAACACCAAGTGCTATAGAGATATCAAGAAGAATTAGTATCTAAGAAATTGACTAAAGGCTGGAAATGACTAAAATGACTGAAAGATTCCTCTAAGCATATACCCTGAGGAGGTCACCCACTAGACAGAAAGGTCCTATGTACACCAAAATATTTTTACCAGCAAATTGGTGCTAGCAGACTAGTGGAAAAAATAAATACTCATCAACTGGAAAGTTACTGAACAAATTTGGAACATAAAAATAAGTAAATATTGCTGTGCTATAAGAAACTATGTACATGATAAATGGAGAGAAGTATGGAAAGATTTATATGAACTGATGCAAAATAAAGTAAGCAGAAGCAGCAAAACAATATTTACATTGATTACAAAATGTAAATGGGAAGAACAACCATCACAAAACTGGTGGAATTAAATGTTACAAAAAAGGACAAAGATACCCCAAAGAAGAGATATTAGAATACATGTTCCCATGATTCTTTTTTTTTTGGAGGGCAATTGGGGTTAAGTAACTTGCCCAAGGTCACATGGCTAGGTTTTTGTTTGCGTGTGCATTAAGTGTCTGAGGCCGGATCCAAACTCAGGTCCTTCTGACTCCAGGGCTGATGCTCTACTCACTGCGCCACCTAGCTACCCCCCCATGATTCTTTGCAGAGGTGAATGTCCAAAATGTGGGTTATTACATATAATGTGAGGTTATTTTAATATATCAATTGGTTTTGGTGACATTTTTGATCCTTTTCCTCTCTTTTTAAAAATGTCTTTCTTGGAGAGCAAGGAGGAATACCAGGGAAAATACAAAAATTGTCAAAACATATCAATATTTTTTTGAAAATAAGAAATAATTACTAACTTTGAAGAAAGTAGTTTTGGTGGGGTGTAGGGGAAATATGGGGAGAAAAATTTTAACTCAAAATCCTGTGGAAATGAATGTTGAAAACTAAAAATAAACAAATAGTTGAAAAAATAGTTTCAGTTGAGTGATGAAGTTAGAAGCCAGATTTCAAGAAAATGAGAAGTGGATGAGAACAATAGAATTAAAGTTATTGAACACAGAGTTTTTCCTACCAAATGGGTTGTGAAAGGGAGAAGAGTTATAGTATAGTATAGTAGTTGCCAGGGTCAAGTTCAGATATTTTCTATATGGGTATAAACTTGAGCAAATTTTTAGTCAACAGGCAAGGATTCAATAGACAAAATACACAGAGTAGGGGAAATAATACTGAAGATTACCCAGAAGAGATTAAATAATTTATTTTTAAAGTTTTTCAAATGAGGAAAGACATTAAAATGGGAATATTCATAAAGATTATGCTATGACAACCACCAACACCAAAAAGCATACCATAAAGACATCAGCAATTTCTTACTTATCATTATAAAATCTTTGCAAAAATGATCTGTCCACAAGTCAACATTATCCTTGATCAAAACGTGAGAAAGGAACAGACAGAAATTTGTGGATACTGCTCTATAGAAACCACATCTTCAAAGTGACACAATTAGTCAAAAGATGTAGAAAATGCTAGATCTGACTGTGTTTATTGTTTATTGATGATTAAAAAAAACAAAAACACTAGCTTTGCCAGAGCAAAACCTAACTTAGTGGGAGGGAGATTAGGGGTGAGAAATGCAACATATTCTGTAAGATATATTAAGTGTGTGTAATAGAAATGTAAATTTTTAAGATCTTCCCTGCCCCTAGGTTAAATGCACCTGGAGCCTGTGGTGGGAGGCCTGTTTCTCTGGAGATACTTTGTGATTGGGCAGTGTGTCTAGAGGGTAATTACATTTCTCTGAGCCAGGAGAAGGCTATATAATCCCTGATGTGAGACACTGTTTGGGGCTCACTTTGAGAAGTGTTGTGTGACGAAACAGAAGGGAATGAGTATTTATATGTAATCTATTATGTGCCAGTCACTATACGAAGCACTATTTTTTTCAAATGTTTTATTGACTTCTGGTTTACATCATTCATTTCCATCAGATTTTGAGTTATAATTTTTTCCCCATTTTTCCCCAACCCACCACACCAGAATAACAGTCCCACAAGATATCCCCTCATACAATCTGCTCTCTCTCATCTCTTCTCCCATACCCCCTTCGACTTTTCCTGTAGGGCAACGTGAATCCTCGTGCCCCAATGCCTGCACATCTTATAGCCCAGTTATATTCAAAATAATATTAATCATAGTATTTATATATTTTTTAAAAATTTGGTTTGAAAAGGAAGATAAGTAACTCAGTATATACTGTACATGTGTGGGTATGCAAAACATTACCATAGTAGATATAATGTAAAAGACTGACTATATTTCCCGCCCTCCTATCTCACCTCCTACCTGGTCCATTGCCGACTTTGGTCCTGTCCCTTTTCAAAAGTGGGTGCTTCCAAATCCCCCCAAACCTGCCCTACCCTCTATCATCTCCCCCTCTCATTCCCTTCTCCCCTACTCTCCTGTAGGGTGAGAAACCCTATTTAGTATGTACGTCATTCTCTCCCTGATCCAAATTCAATGAGAATAAGGTTTTCCCTTTTTGCCTTCCTGTTCTTTCCCTCCCTTGTAACCATTGTCCCTTGCTTCTTCTATATGAGATAGTTCACCCCATTCTATCTCTCCCCATCTCATTATATTCCTCTCTCACCTCTTAATTTCACCTTTCGAGTATCATCCCTTCCTATTAAATTCGACCTGTGCCCTCTATCTATGTATACCCGAAAACATATATACACACATTCACATATGTATTCATATGCCCATATGTCTTTCTTTATTTTCATACTGAGAAAAGTTTCATCCGTTACAGTTATTGTTTTTCCCTGTAGGGATGTAAATAGTTCAACTTTGAGAAGTTCATAATGATTTCTTTTCCCAGTTTACCTTCTCAAGTGTCTCTTGCTTCTTGTGTCTGAATGGCAAATTTCCTACTCATCTCTGGTCTTTTCATCAAGAATGCTTGAAAGTCCTCTATTCCACTGAATGACCATATTTTCCCCTGAAACAAAATACTCAGTTTTGCTGGGTAGGTGATTCTTGGTTTTAATCCCAGCTCCTTTGCCCGCTGGAATAACATATTCCATGCCCTTCAGTCCCTCAGTGTAGAAGCTGCCATATCCTGCACTATCCTAATTGTGTTTCCACAATATTGAATTTGTTTCTTCCTGGCTGCTTGTAATATTCTCTCCTTAATCTGGGAATTCTGGAACCTGGCTACAATATTCCCAGGAGTTTTCTTTTTGGGATCTTTTTCAGGAGGTGATTGATAGGTTCTTTCAACCTCTATTTTGCCCTCTGGTTCTAAAACATCCAGGCAATTTTCCTTGAGAATTTCTTTTTTTTTTTTTTAACAAATGCTTTATTAACTTCTCATTTATATCATTCATTTCTACCAGATTTTGAGTTACAATTTTTCCCCATTTTTCCCTACCTGCCACCCCAGAATAGCAGTCCCACTAGATAACCCCTCATCCAATCTGCTCTCTCCTTTATCTTCTCCCATACCCGCTTCTACTTTGCCATTAGGGCAAGGTGAATCTTTGTGCCCCAATTCCTGAACATCTTATCTCTCAATTATATGCAAAAATAGTATTAATAATAATATTTATATACATTTGAAATATTCAATTTTAAGACTTCGAATTTCAGATCCATTCCCTTCCTCCCTTGTCACCCACACCCTCTGGGAAGATAAGCAATTCAGTATGTGTTGTACATGTATAGCTATGCAAAACATTACCATGGTAGATATATCGTAAAAGACTGCTTATATTTCCCTCCCACCCATCCCACCCCCCACCTGGTCCATTTCCTTCTTTGATCCTGTCCCTCTTCAAAAGTGGGTACTTCCAACCTCCCCTCCCCCTAGAATGCCCTCTCTTCCATCATCCCCCCTCTAATCCCCCTTCCCCCTACTCTCCTGCATGGTGAGATATCCCATTTACTATGTATGTCATTCTCTCCCTGAGCCAAATTCAATGAGAATAAGGTTTTGCCTTTTTGCCTTCCTGTTCTCCACCCCCCACCTGCAGCTACTTCCCCTTGCCTCTTCTATATGAGATAGCTTGCCCCTTTCTGTCTCTCCCCATCTCCTCTTGTCACTTTTCTCTCTCACCTCTTAACTTCACCCCTTAAGTATCATCCCTTCCCACCAAATTCAAACTGTGCCCTCTGTCCATGTATACTTGTAAACATATATACACACATTCACATATGTATTCATATGTCCATATACCCTTCTTCAATTATTTTCATAACAAGAAAGGTTTCATCAGACACAGTTATTGTATTTCCATATAGGAATGTAAATAGTTTAACTTTGATAAGTTCCTTTTTATTTCTTTTCCCTGAATACCTTCTCAAGCATCTCTTTCTTCTTGTGTCTGGATGTCAAATTTTCTATTCAACTCTGGTTTTTTCCTCAAGAATGCTTGAAAGTCATCTATTCCACTGAATGACCATATTTACCCCTGAAACAAAATACTCAGTTTTGCTGGGTAGGTGACCCTTGCCTTCAATCTCAGCTATTTTGCCCTCTGGAATATCGTATTCCATGCCCTTCAATCCCTCAGTGTTGAAGCTGCCAGGTCCTCTGCTATTCTGATTGTGTTTACACAATATTGGGGTTGTTTCTTCCTGGCTACTTGTAGTATTTTCTCTTTGATCTGGGAGTTCTGAAACCTGGCTATAGTATTCCTAGGGGTTTTCTTTGGGGGATCCTTTTCAGGAGGTGATCGATGGATTCTTTCAACCTCTATTTCCCCCTCTGGTTCTAAAATATCAGGGCAATTTTCCTTGAGAATTTCTTGAAGGGTGATTTCTAGATTCTTTCTTTTATCATGGTTTTCAGGTAGTCCAATAATTTTTAGATTGTCTCTCCTGGATCTATTTTCCAGGACAGTGGTTTTTTCCATGAGATATTTCACATTGCCTTTTGTTCTTTCATGTTTGGTCCTGCTTGATTTCTCATAAAGTCACTAGCTTCCATTTGCTCCAGTCTAATTCTGAATGAATGATTCTCCTCAGTGAACTTTTGAGATTCTTTTTCCATCTGGCAAATTCGGCTGTTTAAGGCATTCTTCTCTTCATTGCCCTTTTGAGCATCCTTTGCCATTTGAGTTAGTCTATTTTTTAAGGTGTTATTTTCCTCAGTCAAGCTGTTGACTCTCATTTCATACTTTTCTTGCATCTTTCTCATTTCTCTTCCCAATTTTTCTCGCACTTTTCTTATCTGCTTCTTAAGGTCCTCTATGGCCTGTAACCAGCTTGTATTTTCATTTGGGGCTTTGGTGCAGGCGTTCTGACTTCACAGTCCTCCTCCTGCTCCATGCTTCGATCCTCTTTGCCCCCAAAATTGGAGTCTAATTGAATTTTTCTTTTTCTTTTGTTTCCTTTGCCTAGGCATGTTGCCACTCAATTACTTGACTTTTGGGCTTGTTGCCACAGTAGGACTCTGCCACCAGCCAGGGGAGCTTCCATCCCAAATGCTGGGATTTTTTCAACTTCCGGAGGTATTAGTTGGGTGGCCTCTGTGAAGCCTCCACACACTCTGTAAGCTGGTCACACACCCCAAGACCTCCACCCCAGACTGCAATCCAGATACAAGAAGGGTAAAGCAAGAGAGATTACCCCCTAGACTGATAGCTGGATCCCCCTACAATCTGCAGGCCAGGAGCTGAAGCTGCAAAGAAGCAACTTGGTGCAAGCTGTGCCAGCTCCTCAGTCCCTTCTTGCCCCCAGGGGAAAGAGGCCACATTCTCTCCCAACCAGTCCCAATGTCCATAGGGCACTGACCTCTCACTTTGTCCTAGGCATCTATGTGTTGAAAATTCTGGAAACGCCACAGCTACTGGTGTTCTGGTGTCCCTCCAGCTGGCTGCTGGTCCAGCAGCCCTGGGGCTAAAACCTCTGACTCATGTGGACCTGGACTTGGCTCCCAGAGCACTGTGCCAGGCTGCTGGGCTGGCCTCAGTGGGAGGTTAACTTCTCTGTTTCATTTTGTGGGTTCTGGAGCTCCAGAGGTCGTTCAGAGGCCCCCTTTTACATAATTTTGAAGTGGTGTGGGCGAGTGCTCTGAGGAAGTGCTGTTTCTACTCTGCCATCTTGACTCTGCCCCTCCACGCACTATGTTTTAACAATACATATCCTTCAGAAAGGCCTATATTGAAACAATGTACTCAGGAATAAGTAGAAGGAAGAAGACAAGATGGTTTCCAGTTAGAAAACTATACAATATTTTCAATGATCCCAAACGTTTCATTGACCTGTAGAATTCATCTTTTTAATATGAATTTTCTCCCAGGGATGCTCCATGGTAGCAATTCATGAGATAGTTGTGAATCACGAAGTGCCATGATCTCCAAAGAATCAAGAAAAGGCCAGTGGAAAGATGAATGAGGGTATAAGCTGACTGAAACATGAACTATCAAAGATGACATATCATAGTGACAAAAGAAAAATATTAGAGAAATGTCTTTGAGTAGGAGAAAGGTCTAGATGACATCAGATTTCTAGAAGGCACAAAACTGGGAAGATTAGCTAAATATCTTGACAAATGCCATATTGTGCAATAGAAGAAAAACTAAATTTGTATATCAAGAGTCTGAGTTCAATTCTGCCACTTACTACTTGTGTGACCTTGGACAGATTCCTTACCCTCAGTTTCCTCATGTGAACAATGAGAGGATTGGACTAGAAAGTCTCTAAGATCCCTTCCAGGACTAAATCTATCATCTTATGAATATGTGAATAAGACAAAATGAATTCAACTACCAAACAATTCAGCAAAATTTTATTAAATGCCCACCATGTGTAAAGCATTATGTTGAGTACTAGAAATAAAAAGTCAAAAGCAAGACAAATTCTGTTCTCTAATTTACATTCTATTAGAGCAAGATGAGAGGACTAGAATGAAACACACAACAGGTACAAAAAAGAAAAGAGCAAACATATACATCATACAAAATAATTTCAAAAGGGAACAAGCACTAAACATAGAGGGAGCAGGAAAAGTCTCATCAAAAAGATGGTACCTGAATTGTGTTTCAAAGAAAAGTGAGGATTCCAAAGGGCAAAAGCAAAAAGAGAAAAGTATGCCAGGAATAAGGAACAGATGGGCTGTACAAATAGAGATGTGTGGATTTTAAAAGACCATGTATGTATATATTTATAGCTATAGAGAAATATAGCTAAACTTTATTGTGGCCTTCTTGGGGCAGGGGGAGAGGGAATACAAAGAATAACGAAAAAAACTGCACAAAACAAAAGAAAATTCAAAGGAACAAAGAAAATATGGACAATTCTCAACACAATGAGTATTATTTATCATATAGGTTTTCTTGAAATGAAAATTGTTACATATTTTGAATCCCCTCATGTTCTTCTATGCCCATGATGTGTTTTTTTTTATTTCTAACTTTGTATTTAATTCAATTTTATATTTAAGTTCCAACATTTAAGTTTCTGATATATTTGTTTCTTTATTCTGTATTTGTGTTCTGGTGTTTGAGTCTAAAATAAAATTTTGAGTAAAAAAAGGAAAACTATTAGGCAAATTAAACTAAAATAGAACATATGTGAGAAAAATTAACATAAAATGGGAATGTGATTTAAAGTCAGGCTGATGATTTTGTATTTTACATGAAAGGCAGAAAGGAATGGTTTATGATTTTTGATTAGGGGAGTAACAAGGTTAAATCTGTCTTTTACAAATATAAATTTTGCAGTCATGTGAAGGATAAATATGAGAAAGGAATTAGAATAATTGGGGGGACATTTATAAGACAATTACAGTAATCTAGGCAGGAGGTGATTAGATTTGAACTAAAGACAGATGTTCTGTGAATGGAGTGAAGTAAATGGATGTAAATAACATTGTGAAAGATTGTTGACACTACTTGCCAGCCTA
This sequence comes from Gymnobelideus leadbeateri, assembly GCA_011680675.1. NCBI lineage: Eukaryota > Metazoa > Chordata > Mammalia > Diprotodontia > Petauridae > Gymnobelideus > Gymnobelideus leadbeateri. The sequence goes on along the minus strand of WOXC01007830.1, from coordinate 436,494 downwards.
CTGGATTCCACAACTCAATTTCACAAACATTTTTTAAGCACCCACTATATACAAAGCACAAAGATAAAAAATGAAATGCCCCCTGCCCCTAAGGAGGTTATATTCTATTGGGCAAATAGAGGATATATATGGAGATAAGTAAATATAAAATATATAAACATCATACAAAACAATTTCAAGAGGAAGAGAATGTTAGCAATGTAGGATAAGGAATTCTAAACTGGGAAGTGAGAACATCATTTTGAAGGAAGCTAGAAATCCAAGAAATAGAGTTGATAAGGGAGTAAATATTATGGGGTGAGATAAAGAGAGGGAGAGGAGTCCAGGATGACTCAGAACCTGAATGACTTGGAAGGACAGGGAGCCTCTCAGTTGAAATAGAAACATCTTCAGGAAGGAAGGGTTTGGAAGAGAGTGGAAGAGAAGCAATAGAATGAGTTATGTCTTAGACATATAGTTATATCATATCTATGAGATGTCCTGGATGAGATGCTCAGCATGATAATCATTTAGTATCAATTTGAACCCCAATAAGGGTCAAAACCTGAACCAATCAACCAGAAGAAAATCTGGACCTAACAGCTTCTTTATTCGCCTCTTCCTATGTCAACAAGGCCAGAAGGGGCTGAATTTATGGCCATTAAGATTGAGACTCTTTACCCAAGACACTATCTTGAATAATAGGATTTTTTTCTTATCTTAATATTTTTGGACACATTCTATGTTATAGCATGTTAATGGTAAATAAAACACAAAAATCCTGGATCCGTATTTTCAATTGACATTTTGTCAAGTCTCTTATCTTATTGTGTTTACCACCTATTAAATTAAGAAAATTCCTTTCTCATAATATGGTTAAAAATATATGGAGATCATAAATGTGAGTGACATAGAGACCCTGAGGTGGGATTGTCCTAAAACATATTTAAGGCTTCTCATTCCTTTTGTTAGGCAGTCAGACAACTCCATACATGTATATATTCAACTAGCTTTAAGGGGATAAACAATATGAATTTATATATCACATAGCCTGTTTGCCTCCTTTATCCAAACTTTCAGGTCAATAAGCACAGTGTCAGAAATTCAGGACTGGAATTTAGGAGAGAGGGAAACATTACCTCCCTTTAAATATTCTCTGACTTGTTAACTTCCTTGCTGAAACATGGTGCCCCCAAACTGAACACAATTGTCTATAGATATGGTCTGATTGTATAAGAGGATAGTTGAACAGTCTCATCTCTGTGCCTCTTCTCATGAAATCTGAGATAGAATTAGCTTGCTTTCGGCTGCTATTTAATGCCATTGTCTCATAGTGAGCTTATAGTTCATTAAAAACTTCCAACTTTTCCAGATAGACAACTATCTAGTCATGCTTCTTCCTTTAGTACTCATGAAACAGATTTTTTAAAGCTCAGATGGAATGCTTTATATCTATTAAGTTTCATTTGATTAAATTTAGCCAAATGTTCTATACTATCAAAATCTTTTTTTCTTAACTCTGTGAACTCTCACATTAGCTATCCTTTCTAGCTTTGCTTCACCTGAAAATCTGATGTTTTTCATGCATTTATTCAAATACTTGATAAGAACTATGCAACACCACAAGTACAAGCACAGGGTCCTAGGCTACTTCATGGCAGACGTTCCTTTAAGTTGCCAGTGAGCCATTCTTTGGGTTTAAATCACTTAGTATCCAATTCTGAGACACTCCCAGGCAAATCCTTCATTGAATAGAATGTCAATAGTGAGAGAGAAACATAATTCTTATATTGCATATGTTTCAAATTTGAGGTTCTGAAAGTCAATTGTACATTAATGTATGAGTTATACCCTGATCCCAACTGTTATTGGGGGGGGAGCTTAGTTTCCCACAATTTTTGCATTTCACACTGTGAAAACAAAGTCAATAAATAGACTTTCATGTACTGGATACTTAAGCAAAGCAGGGGCAATTACTTGAATAAAAGACCACTAAATAAAAACACACAGCCTTAATATTTTGATTGTTCTTTCCTCACTCAGAAAAGTCTTTCTTCAATATGTATGTACATATATTTGTAAACACACATATATAATATATTTTAACTAAAAAAGCAAAGACAGATGTTTTTAGAAGAGTAGCAATAGAACCATGGAGGTATTTTGGCAGATTTTACTTAACACAGTCATATCTTCATTATGGCTTTTAAAAAGACCTGAGATCGAGGGATGTTGTGAAGAGGCTGCAGAAAATCTTCATATTCATATCCTTAGGAGCCAAAAATGGCGGGGGGGGGGGTTTGAGACGAATAAAACAAAATTATCAAAATCTACATGTGGCCCTGGCCTTTAACTACATAAATAGACACTATATATAACCTTCAATTAGTGTTTTAATTGTCAGTAGAGCTATTTTCAAAGTTAGTACTTTGGTTAATCTGCTTTTAAATGGGAGGTACTCACCACCTTAGCAATACAGATTCCCAATCTTCATACTTTTTTTTTTTTAATTTAGACCCTTATTTTATTACAAACTTACATCTAATCAGTAGTAATCAGCTTAGTGTTATTACATAGGGATAGTGATTGTTAGCATTAGTATTATACTTATCTACAAATATACATTTAGTCAGTCTAGTCAACTAATATGAGTATAGGAATTACATATATTTTTTTTTTATATTTGAAACATTTAATGTTACGACCTTGAATTTCAGATCCATTTCCTTCCTCCCTTGTCACCCATTCCTTCTTGGGATATAAGTAATTCAGTATATGTTGTACATGTCTAGCTATGCAAAACATTATCATAGTAGATATATTGTGCAAGGCTGCTTATAATTCCCTCCCACTCATCCCACCCCCCACCTGGTCCATTCCCTACATGATCCTGTCCCTCTTCTATAGTGGGTACTTCCAACCTCCCCTCACCCCAAGGATGCCCTCCCATCCATCATCCCTCCTCTCATCCCCCTTCCCCCTATCCTGCTGCAGGTTGAGATATCCCATTTAGTATGTATGTCATTTTCTCCCTGAACCAAATTCAATGTGAATGTGGTTTTGCCTTTTTAGCCTTCCTTATTCTCCCCCTCCTTTGCAACCACTTCCCCTACATGAGATAGTTTACCCTACCATGTCTCTCCCCATCTCCTCTTGCCACTTTCCTCTCTCACCTCATAATTTCATCCCTTGAGTACTCTCCCTTCCCAACAGAATCAACCTATGCCCTCTATCCATATATAACTGTAACCATATACACACACATTCACATATGTATTCATATGACCACACCCCCTTCTTCCATTATTTTCATAGTGAGAAAGATATCATCAGTCACAGTTATTGCTTTTCCATATAGGAATGTAAATAGTTCAACTTTGATAAGTTCCTTTTGATTTCTTTTCCCTGATTACCTTCTCAGGCATCTCTTCCTTCTTGTGTCTGGATGTCAAATTTTCTATTCAATTCTGGTTTTTTCCTCAAGAATGCTTGAAAGTCCTCTATTCCACTGAATGACCATATTTTCCCCTGAAACAAAATACTCAGTTTTGCTGGGTAGGTGACCCTTGGGTTCATTCCAGTTCTTTTGCCCTCTGGAATATCATATTCCATGCCCTTCGATCCCTCAGTGTAGAAGCTGCCAGGTCCTGGGCTATTCTGATTGTGTTTCCACAATATTGAAATTGTTTCTTCCTGGCTGCTTGTAGTATTTTCTCCTTGATCTGGGGATTCTGGAACCTGGCTATAATATTCCTGGGAGTTTTCTTTTTGGGATCTTTTTCAGGAGGTGATCGGTGGATTCTTTCAACCTCTATTTTGCCCTCTGGATCTAAAACATCAGGGCAATTTTCCTTGAGAATTTCTTGAAGGGTGATTTCTAGGTTCTTTCTTTGATCATGGCTTTCAGGTAGTCCAATAATTTTTAAATTGTCTCTCCTGGATCTATTTTCCAGGTCAGTGGTTTTTCCCATGAGATATTTCACATTGCCTTCTAATCTTTCATTTGTTTGGATCTGCTTAACAGCATCTTGATTTCTCATAAAGTCATTAGCTTCCATTTGCTCCAGTCTAACTCTGAAGGAATGAATCTCCTCAGTGAACTTTTGAGATTCTTTTTCCATCTGGCAAATTCGACTTTTTAAGGCATTCTTCTCCTCATTGCCCTTTTGGGCCTCCTTTGCCATTTGAGTTAGTCTATTTTTTAAGGTGTTGTTTTCCTCAGTCAGGCTGCTGACCCTCATTTCATACTTTTCCTGCATCCTTCTCATTTCTCTTTCCAATTTTTCCTCCACTTCTCTTATTTGATTTTTAAAGTCCTTCTTAAGGTCCTCTATGGCCTGCAACCCGCTCATGTTTTCCCCTGGGGCTTTTGGAGCAGGACTTCTGACCTCACAGTCCTTTTCCCGCTCTATGCCCCCAAAATAGGAGTCTAGGGTTGCATTTTTCTGTTTCCTTTGCCTTGGCATGTTGCCACTTAATTACTTGACTTTTGGGCTTGTTGCCACACTATGGCTTTAAGGCCAGATAGAGGAATTTTCGTCCCGAACGTGTGGGGGGCAACTTCCGTTTCTGGCAAGCTGTAAACCCACCCACAACTTCCACCCTAGATCACAATCCAGATCCAGGGAGGTTAAAGCAAGAGCGATTACCCCCCAAGACTGATCGCTGGATCTCCCCACGATTTGTAGGCTGGGAGCCGAAATGCCTCTGAAAACTACAAAGTGGCGTGTCTCCTCAGCAGCTTCTAGCCCCCAGGGGAGGGAGCTGACGCATTCCCCAAATACAGGTCCCAAAGTCCATAGGACACTAACCTCTTACTTTGTCCTAGGCAAGTCTATGTTGATAATTCTGGAGTCTCCACAGTTCCTGGTGTTCTGGGGTTCCTCCAGCTGGCTGCTGGCCCTGCCGCCCTGGGGCTAAAACCTCGGCTCACGTGGACCTGGGCTCGGCTCGGCTCCTGCGCTCTGCGCGCTGCCGGCTCCCAGACCACTGCGCTGGTCCTTCCTGCAGGGTGCTGGGCTGTCCTCAGCGGGAGGTTAGCTTCTCTGTGTCGTTCTGTGGGTGCTGGGGCTCCAGAAGATTTTCAGAGTCCTTTTTTACATAGTTTGTGGAGAATCTGGGGGCAGAGAGGCTTGGAGGAGCTGTTTCTAGTCCGCCATCTTGGCTCCGCCCCCCATACTTTCACATATACTTGAAAACTCATTCCTATTTTTCCATGTGGGAATTCCTCCATAGAAGTTTTCTGGAATATATGGAAAGATTTTCTCCTTATTCTTTTAATATCTTTGAGATACCAATGTGCCGCCATAGCTGATCATCTGGTATCTAATTGTGTATGTGACTAGCCCAACCCTTTTTGCTGTTGGTGCAGATTTGTATAATCTGTTTGATAATTCCTGTTGGTCCACTTTTTATGTACTTCACCAGGGACATTCTATAACCTAGTTATTCTACGTTTCTATTGTCTTTTTGATCATTGATCACTTTAATTTTTTAGATACTGTGTTCCTTCCTGATTCACAATTATACAGTACCAGCAGGGTTTTGATGTTCAGGAGAGAGACTTTTGTAGCAACAGTTTGGTATCATTGAAAGCATGGTGCGACTTCCCAAATGTGGTTTAGTTTGATATTTTTCCCCATACTCCTGTCTGGGACAACCTCAATGTTCATCCATTTATGGAAATTCTAACCAGCAATATGTCTCAAATTCTTCCCTTTCTTTTAATTCTCAATACCTCTGGAATCACATCCCCATCTACGACCTCTTCTCTTCCACTTTATTTTAATGTCCCTAGAATGTAGTTCAGATCACAATATTCTCCCACTCAAGAAACTTCACAAGAAGTGCTTTGGTTCAAATGGCATTTATTTATGATGACATTTTCTATCCATTCTTACTTTGATCCTATTCTCCATGCAACTAAGGTAAAAGAATTTACATGAAATTGATTTCACTTTCAGTTAATAAGCATTTATTAAGTACCTGCTGTATGGCAGGCACTGGGAACATCAAAAAAGGTTAAAAAAGACAGTCTCTCCCCTCGAGGACCTTTCAATCTAATGAGGAGACAACATGCAAACATTGATATACAAAGAAGTTGTGGTCCTCTTTGAGAACAAGGGACAAACAATAACAAGGGAGTAATTAAAAGAAAGAAGGCACTAAAATTAAGAAGAATTTGGAAAGATTCCCTCTAGAAAGTATTTTAGCTGGGCCTTAAAAGAAGCCAGGTCTCAATAACCAGAGTCTCTTTCCACCACTGAGAGGACTGACAATAGTGAGGCCAGGGTACACAAGTCTCTAGTACATTTGGCTTCCCCTTCCTGTCCGGTGAAACAATATTGGCAGTAAGGCCTGTAGTCAGAGACCTTGAAAGCCCCTTTCAATTCATTCACCTAACACATAGGGCATGGGCACATAGATAGGCTTAAGCTGTCGTAGTTTAAAGAGCACTAGAAACCCTAAGACAATTGTTGAAGCAACTATTATCAGGAACCCTTTTGACTATTACAACCTGGTAAAAACTGCATAGAGAAGTGGAATGTTAATGCTCTCAGAACCTAGTCCTGTGGACTTTGGGATGCTATCTCAGAACTTTAGATCAAGGACTATAACTCTTTGCCTTAGCATTACAGTCTCTTGTTTGGCCGCACTACTGGTTTGTTTATAAACCATAAACCTTTTTTGTGTGTTGCTAACCGTTTTTGACCTTTAATGATATCCCTAAGACAATATGAGCTTCAGCTTCATAGCCCACATGCTATAATTCTATGAAAATACTACAAAAATTCTATGAAACACTAATCCTCTGAAAGTCAAGCCAACATAGAACTGAAGGGAAAGGCAAAGAATGTCAGTTTCTTTTTGGTCTACTTCCTGGTTTTCATTAAGTCTGCTCCCTGATATATTTTGGCATTCAGTGTGTATTCATTTTCATGCCAATGAGGAACAGGCATCAGAAGGTCTGTGCTGTGCTCAGTATTGAGGGCTGGCAAATGATCTCCATCACTAGCTCATACAGGAGGATCATGAAGACTAACCATCTCTCACATTTGCACAACAGTTTCTACTTTCAAAGCCCTTTCACACTGGCAAACTCATTTTGTCCCCAGGACAACACTGTGAGGTGTGTGGGCAGCTATTATTTACTAGCCTGGTGTGACAAATAAGGCCACTCTGTCAACACATTTACTTGTGAAACAGAAAACATTTGTCAGTGCTTTGGGTGCATGCTGATGGGGTTGTGTTCAACTACAGAGTACTGCCAATCTGCTGACCACTTCTAGGGCAGCATCTTGCCTGCCTCACCATAGCTATCGGGGGAGGAGGAGATAAATGCTTGCCAGTGGGGCTACAACACCTACAGTGTGGCTACCTAAGAAGATTGTTTCAAAATATGGAGACCAGGTGGAAGAGATTAGAATTGTAGGGGGAAATGATGAAGTAGAAAGATGGCAGAGTACAGGTAGAAACCCAGCTGAATGAGCCCAACATTACCCTCAAATAAACTTTAAAATAACTCTTCAAATCAAAGTTTGGAGTAGAAGAGCCAATAAAAACTCATAGTGAGATACTTTTCCAGCCTAAGAAAATTTAGGTCAGCAGGAGAGGGCTGTGAAACTGGTGCAGGCTCTGATCCAGAGCACTGGGCGTCAGTATCAGCAGTGGGTATGGGAGGTGGTCATGACAGCAACAGCAGCAGCCCTTCAGGAACTCTTAGCCCAGAAATAGTAAGAGGAGGCAAACTAGTCAGAAAGACAGCAAAAAGGGACCTTTGCTGCTACTGGGTGCAGCTAGTGTTGATTGGTAACAATGTTACCCATAAACAGTTTGGAGCCACAGTTCCAGGGTAGAGAGGAGTGCTTCTCATCAATCATAAGGTAACAATGATTCTGGTTGCAGTTCCAAGGCCAAGAGGAACACTAGGGTTTGTGGCCATAAAAGGGCAAGGGACCTGGTTACAGTTCCTAGACAAAGAACACTAGCATGTGTGGGGGCCAGGAACGAGGGACCCTTCCAGGGTAAAGAAATAATTCAGACCAGGAGAAAAGTGACCATACCTCTAGCTGGATCACATCACTTTGGAAACACAGAAAACTCATAGAACCGAAGAACTAGTTCTGAAGACAGTAGCACAAAAACACCTGAAGCTTGGGACTTTGCCTCCTTAGCCCCAGGTGAGCAGAGACCAACTTTAGCACAAAGTTCAAAGACAAGAAATAGGCTGGGAAAATAAGCAAACAAGCAAAAAGGGAGCTTGACCATAAGAAAAAAAAATTTAGGGAGACAGGTAAAACCAAGACTTGAATCAAAAGAAGACAATAATGTGAAAATAGCTACAAGAAAAGCCTCAAAGAATAATGCTAGATCCAAGAGCAGAAAGCATTCCTGGAAAAGTTAAAGAAAGAGATAAGAGTTGGGGTGGGGGGAGGGCAGAGCCACGATGGCAGAAAAGAAGCAGGAAAACTCCATGAGCTCCCTCCATAACTGCCTCAAATACCTATAAAATATGACTCTAAACAAATTTATGAGCATGCACAGGAATCAAACCTTGGAGTACTTTTGGGGGGACAAAAAAGGATCAAAGCATAGAACAGGAGGAAGACAACAAAGTCAGAACTCATGCACCAAAAGCTTTCAAGAAAAATACGAGCTGGTTACAGACCAGAGAGGAGCTTAAGAAGGATTTTTGAAAACCAAATAAGAGAAGTGAAGAAAAAACTGGGAAGAGGATGAGAATGATGCAAGAAAATCATGAAAAGAGAGTCAACAACCTGACTGAAGAAAATAACACCTTGGGAGTAGAAACAGCACTTCCAAGGTGTTCCCCCCCACACCACTTCCAAACTATGTAAAAAGTGGACTCTGAACAACTTCTGGAGCTCCAGCACCCACAGAATGACACAGAGAAGCAAACCTCCCACTGAGAACAGCCCAGCAGCCCTGCAGGGAGTGGCCAGCACAGCACAGCACAACACTCTGGGAGCCGAGTGCAGCACTCTGGGAGCCAAGCCCAGGCCCATGTGAGCCTCTCATATTCCAGAGCTCAAAAGAGCTGGGATTAAAACCAAGAATCACCTACCCAGCAAAACTGAGTATTTTGTTTCAGGGGAAAATATGGTCATTCAGTGGAATAGACGACTTTCAAGCATTCTTGAGGAAAAAAACAGAGTTGAATAGAAAATTTGACATTCAGACACAAGAAGCAAGAGATACTTGAGAAGGTAATCAGGGAAAAGAAATCAAAAGGAGTTTATCAAAGTTGAACTATTTATATTCCTACATGGAAAAACAATAACTGTGACTGATGAAACCTTCCTCATTATGAAAATAATTGAAAAAGGGTATATGGGCATATGAATACATATGTGAATGTGTGTTTATATGTTTAAAGGTATACATGGATAGAGGGAACAGGTTGAATTTGGTGGGAAGGGATGATACTTAAGGGGTGAAGTAAAGAGGTGAGAGAGGAAAGTGGCAAGAGGAGATGGGGAGAGACAGGATAGGGTAAACTATCTCATGTAGAAGAGGCAAGGGGAAGTAGTTGCAGGGGAGGGGAAGAAGAGGAAGGCAAAAAGGCAAAACCATATTCTCATTGAATTTGGCGCAGGGAGAGAATGACATACATACTAAATGGGATATCTCACCCTCTAGGAGAGTAGGGGGAAGGAGGATAAGAGGGGGATGATGGAGGGGAGGGCATTCTGGGGGGAGGGGAGGTTGGAAGTACCCACTTTTGAAGAGGGACAGGATCAAAGTAGGGAATGGACCAGGTGGGGGGTGGGATGTGTGGGAGGGAAATATAAGCAGTCTTTTACAGTATATCTACTGTGGTAATGTTTTGCATAGCTATACATGTACAACACATACTGAACTGCTTATCTTCCCAGAGGGAGTGGGTGACAAGGGAGGAAGAGAATGGATCTGAAATTCAAAGTTTTAAAATTAAATGTTTCAAATATATATATAAATACTATTATTAATGCTATTTTGCATGTAATTGGGAGATAAGATGTTCAGGCATTGGGGCACAGAGATTCACTTTGCCCTAATGGCAAAGTCGAAGGGGGTATGGAAGAATATATAGGTGAGAGCAGATTGAATGAGGGGATATCTTGTGGGACTGCTATTCTGGGGTGGTGGTGAGGGGAAAAATGGGGAAAAAATTGTAACTCAAAATCTGGTTGAAATGAATGACTTAAACCAGAAGTTGATAAAGCATTTGTTAAAATAAAAAAAAAGAAAAGAAAAGAACATCTTAAAAAATAGATTAACTTAAATGGCAAAAGATACCCCAAAAATTAATGAGGAGAAGAATGCCTGAAAAAGCTGAATTGGCCAGATGGAAAAAAGATTTTTAAAAGCTCAGTGAAAAGAATAATTCCTTCAGAATAAGATTGGAACAAATGAAAGCTAATAACTTTATGAGAAATCAAGGTACTATTAAACAGATTGAAACAAATTAAAGAATAAAAGGCAATGTGAAATATCTCACTGGAAACAGCACTGACCTGTAAAATAGATCCAGGAGAGATCATTTAAAAATTATTGGAATACCTGAAAAACATGATCAAAAAAAGAACCTAGAAATCATCCTCCAAGAAATTCTCAAGGAAAATTGTCCTGATGTTTTAGAACCAGGGGGGGAAATAGAGGTTGAAAGAATCCACCAATCACCTCCTGAAAAAGATCCCCAAAAGAAAACTCCTAGGAATATCATAGCCAGGTTCTGGAGTTCCCAGATCAAGGAGAAAATATTATGAGCAGCCAGGAAGAAATATTTTGAATATTGTGGAAACAAAATCAGGATAACACAGGATCTGGCAGCTTCTACACTGAGGGATCAAAGGGTTTGGAATATGATATAATGAAGGGCAAAAGAGCTGGGATTAAAAGCAAGAATCACCTACCCAGAAAAACTTAGTATCATGTTTCAGGGGGAAATATGGTCATTCAGTGGAATAGAGTATTTTCAAGCATTCTTGATGAAAAAAAACAGAATTGGATAGAAAATTTGACACTGAGATGCAAGAAGCAAGAGAAGCATGAGAAAGTAAACAAGGAAAAGAAATCATAAGGAACTTATCAAAGTTGAACTATTTACATTCCTATGTGGAAAAATGATAATTCTAACTTTTGAAACTTTTGTCAGTGTGAGAATAGTTGAAGGGAATAGAAATGTGTGGATATATGTGTGTGTGTGTACATACACATGCGCACATACATATGTATATATACACATATATGTATACATACATATATGTCTATATAGGAGGGTATATGGGTGTATTAATACATATGTGAGTATGTGTATATATGTCTAGAGGTATACATATACAGAGGGCACAGGATCAATTGAATAGGAAGAGATGATATTTAAAAAATAAAATGAAGAGATGAAAGAGGAATATAATGAGAAGAGATAGGGAGAGACAGAATAGGGTAAAATATCTCATATAAAAGAAGCAAGGGGAAACTGTTACAATAGAGGGGATGAACAGGAAGAAAAAAGATAATGGGTCACCCTTACTCTCATTGAATTTGGCTTAAGAAGTGAATAACAGACACCCTCAATTGGGTATCTTACCCTACAGGAAAGTGGGGGGGAGGGGATAAGAGGAGGGATGATAGAAGGGAGGGCAGATTGGGGGAGGGTAATTAGAAGCACACACTTTTGAAAAGGAACAGCGTTAAAGTAGAGAATAGAACAAGTGGGGGGGGCAGGATAGGATGGAGGGAAATATAGTCAATCTTTCACAATATATCCACTATGGAAATGTTTTGAGTAACTACACATGTATAACCTATATTGAATTGCTTATCTTCCCAGTAAGGGTGGGTGATGAGGAAAAAAGGGAAAGAATCTGGAATTCAGTGTTTTAAAATCAAATGTTTATTTAAAAAATTATTTTTAAAACAGCATGGTAGAGGAAAAATTAAAAAAAAAAATAAATGAGAGTGATGCAAGAAAATTATGAAAAGAGAATAACTTGGGAAAATAGGCACAAAAAATACTGAGGAAAATAACATTTAAAAACAACAATGAAATAATTGGAGACAGCTAGGTGGTGATGGATAGAGAACCAGTCCTAGAGTCAAGAGGACCTGAGTTCAAATCTGGTCTCAGATACTTAATAGCTGTGTGACCCTGTGCAAGTCACTTAATGCTAATTGCCTCCCCCACCCACCACCAAAAAAAAAAAAAAAAGCCCCACAGAGTAGGCCAAAAATTCACTGAAGACAAGAACTCTTTAAAAATCAAAATTGGCCAAATGGAAAAAGAGGTACAAGAGGTCGCTGAAAAAATAATTCATCAAAACTTGGAGTCAGGCAAGCGAAAGTTAAAAATTTGATGAAATATCAAGAAACAATAAAACAAATTCAGAAGAATGAAAAAAAGTAAAAAATGTGAAATATATCATTGGAAAAGCCATTGACCTGGAAAATAGATCTAGGAGAGATAATCTAAAAATTATTGGACCATCTGAGTGCCCTGATCAAAAATAAGCCCATACATCATATTTCAAGAGGTTGTAAAGGAAAATTGCACCAATACAGTAGATCCAGAGAGTGAGATGGAAATTAAATGAATCCTTTGATTCATTTTTCAATGATCATTGATTATCCTAAAAGTGATCCAAAAATAAAAGCTCCCAGAAATTTTATAGCCAAATTCCAGAGCTCCAAGATCAAGGAGAAAATACTGCAAATAGCGAAAAAAAGAAATAATTAAAATATGATAAAGCCACAGTTAAGATCACATAAGATTTAGCAGCTTCCACATTAAGGAAGCAAAGGGCTTGGAAGGCAAAGGAGCTAGGTTTACAATCAAGAATAACATACTCAAGCAAAACTAAGTATAATCCTTCGGGGGGGGAAATGGATGTTCAAAAAAATAGAGGACTTCTAAGCATTCCTGATGAAAAAAAAAAGAAACAACAGAACTGATTAAAAAATTTGACACAACTGAATAGAAAACACGAGACTCAAGAAAAACGCAAAGAAGCAAACATGAAAGAGTAACAATAAGAGGCTGAATAAAGTTAAACTATTTACATCTCTATATGGGGAGATTATATATGTAGTAACTCTTAAAACTTTATAATTATTAGGGCAATTAGAAAGAGTCTTCATAGACAGAGGAATGGATATGAATAAATTATGTTGTGATCTCAAAAAAATAAGGAATGAAAGGTTCACAAAGATGTATTGCTGGAAGAAAGAAAAGGAGAGGTAGAACGGGGAATTTTTTTTCACATAAAAAGGTGCAAAAGGATGGACTTTTGAAAAATTGAAATTGAATTTAAAGATGAAAAATTGCTATCCATCTCCAGAGAGTGAACTGATATATTGAGTGTGAATTAAACTATAATTTTCTCAGGTTTATTTTCTTTTTTGTAACATAGTTAATATGGAACTGTGTTTTGCATTATTTCACATATATGATTCATATAATTTGCATATATTCTCAATAGGTTGGGGAGGGATAATAGGGTGGGGAAAATTCAGAACTCAATTTTTGAAAGTTAATAAAAATAAATAAATGATTAAAAAATTATGGGGCGGCTAGGTGGCGCAGTGAATAGAGCGCCGGCCCTGGAATCAGAAGGACCTGAGTTCGGAGCCGGCCTCCGACACTTAATCCACACAAACAAAAACCTAGCAGTGTAACCTTGGGCAAGTTACTTAACCCCAATTGCCCTAAAGGGGCGGCTAGGTGGCACAGTGAGTAAGAGCGCCGGCCTCGGAGTTGGGATGACCCGAGATCAGATCCAGCCTCAGAAAATGAGCACCCACGCATAAATAATGACTAGCCGTGTAACCTTGAGCAAGTTACTTAACCCCAATTGCTTTAAAAAAAAAAAAATTATGAGGAACATATCATCCCTGTCATCCCCTTTATAATTAGAAATATACTAAGAATGCTTAGAGTATACCCCAGAGGATGAGTACACTTCTTAATGCTCTTATTCAACTATGAAAGGCAACTATTATATCATCTGTATGATAGTCCACATAACATTAAATATAAAATATTAAATATAAAAATAAATAGCAGGAGAATAACTTTTCCTAGGATTGTTTGTTCTAGACCTTATCCAGTAAAATGAGAGCAATAAGATCATTGATTTTCTCTAATAGTCTGTAACATATCACATGTCAGCCAAGATTGATGATGATGATAGCTTGTGTTTATATAGTGCTTTACACATATTCTCTCATTTGATATTTATGTTACTTTGTAAGTAATATAGGTATTATCACCCTCTTTTTTTTTTTTTTTTTTTTTGCTTTTTGGAGGGCAATTGGGATTAAGTGACTTGCCTAAGGTCACATGGCTACTTTTTACGTTAAGTGTCTGAGACTGGATTTCAACTCAGGTCCTCCTGACTCCAGGGCCGGGGCTCTACTCATTGTGCCACCTAGCCGCCCCTTTCACCCTCTTTTAAAGATAAGGAAACTAAGGCTTGGAAATTGATATGTCCATGAACTTAAAACTAGTAATGGTCAGAAATTTGAACCCAGGTCCCTCCACTTCAAGGCACTTCACCATACCAGATCCCAAAGATTGGCTAAGAGTTATATCTGTTCCATTTTTTAAGAAAATATATTTTTATTGATTTTTTTCCTCTATTATCATTCCCTTCACCTCTCCAGAGAGCCATTCTATATAACAAATCATATTTTAATACAAAAGAAAAAGAAAAGGAGAAAATAAGTGTAACAATTCAAAAAAGTCTGAAAATGTGTATAGTACACAATTGCAGACCTCCCCTTTTGTCAAGGGGTGGAATAAGAGTGTATTCTCATATCTCTTCTTTTGGGAAATGCTTGTTCATAATTTTGAAATATTCACTTTAGATATGTGTATGTGTATGTGTAACTTTTTTCAATATACATTGCTGTAGTCACATATTGTTTTCTTGGCTCTGCTTATTTCATTCTGTATCAGTTTATGTAGATCTTTCTATGCTGCTCTGTGTTTATCATATAATATCTTCCATAAAAAGATCTCCTTGGATGCTTTATCAAGACAAAGAAGTGACCCTGGTTCTGGAAGGCCATGCCAGAAAAGATCAAAATCTGGTCAGATGTACCAAGCTGTAACAGCTTCAAGTCCATTTCTCTTGACAGAAAATGCTAACTATATGAAAACCAGCCTAACTAAATTCATTGAGGTCAACAGAGATCAATTATTTTGCCACAAAAGTCCATAAAAAAAGAAAAATAGAAAATGGCCCTCATGTTCATGAGGCCCTTTTCCACTTCCAGAATGATGGTTCTGAGGTGGTACAAAAGGAGCCAGGGGATTACCCAAAGGTTTTTAGACCACTTATAAACATTAAATGTTTTTATCCATGTTCAGTATCATTGCCAAAATAATCTTTATTAATAATATATCTGATAAGTCACTTCCCTGATCAGTTCTATCATAAAGGATCACAAATTAAATGCCACATGGACCTCAGAGCCCATCTCATCTAACTCCTGCACTTTATAGATGAGGAAACACCCCCAGTGTGGTTTATGTCAGGTTCTCAGATTCCAAAGACAGTCCTTTTTTCCCTGACTGAATCACACTGCCCCAAGGATGAAATACAAGCATCAAAGCTGAGCATTTAAAGGCCTTCACAGTCTGACTTCAGTCTATCCTTCTAAACTTATATCACAGCAATTCCCTTCATCTACCCAATGTTCCAGATGAATGAATCTACTTGCTATTCCCTGAAATCAGGAATCTATTTTCTACCTCTATGCATTTGCCAGCCTACATTGCATGCTTAGAATGAACTGTTTCACTTTTATTTATTAAAATCCTGAGCTTCCTTCAAGGTCCAATTATGGTGTCTTCTATTAGAAACATTTTCTGATCCATCTAGTTACCTCTCCTTCCCTAAGTAATATTATACTTAGTCTTCTTAAATGTTGTATCCACCTTCAATGCCATTGCTGAAATAGTAGAATAAGCTCTAGTAAAAAATAAATTTCCTGAGAATAGGAACCATCCTTGTTTTATCTATCTTCAGTGCCTGACAATGCCTTGCACACAATAGGCACATTATATATATATATATATATATATATATATATATATATATATATACATACATATATATTTAATTGAACTTAATCATTGGTGTCCCAAAGGCAAGATTTCTGTTCAGTGATCCACAAAGTTTGTATGGTATTAAAGGAATTATATTACATCAATATTGTCATACTTTTTTTAAATTAAATTTTATGTTTATTTTTTAGTTTACATCATTCTTTTCCACAAGATTTTGTTACAAATTTCCTCCCCACCTTTGCCCTACCCAGCACCTGAAAACAGCGATCCAACTGTATACTCCCTCCCCCAATCTGCTCTCTCCTATATTCTCCCCCATCACCCCTCTGACTTTCTGGTGGGGCAAGATGGATCTCCATACCCCTGTGCCTGTATATGTTATTTCCCAGTGGCATGTAAATAATAATAATAATAATATATTTTTAAACATTTGATTTTAAAACTTTTAATTCCAGATTCTTTCCCTTCCTCCCTCATCACCCATTGTTACTGGGAAGATAAGCAATTCAGTATAGGATGTACATGTGTAGTTACACAAAACATTTCTATACTGGATATATTGTGAAAGACTGACTATATTTCCTTCCATCCTCTCCCATCCCCCATTTGTTCTATTCTCTATTTTGACCCTGACCCTTTTCAAAAGTATGTGCTTCTAACTACCCTCCCTCTGACCTGCCAAATCTTCCATCACCCCCCTCTCATTTATTTCCCCCCTACTCTCCTGTAGGGCAAGATACCCAGTTTGGTGTGTATATCATTCCCTCCCTAACTCAAATTCAATGAGAGTAAGCTTGACCTATTCCTTTTTGCTTTCCTGTTCTTCCCTTCCATTGTAACAGTTATCCTTTGCCTCTTCTATATGAGATAATTTACCCCATTCTGTTTCTCCCCATCTCCTCTCATTGTATTCCTCTCTCACCTCTTTTAAATATCATCCCTTCCTATTCAATTGATCATATGCCCTCTGCCTATGTATACCTGTACACATATATACACACACTCACATATATATTCATACACACATGTACCCTCCTATATATACAAATACACACACACACACACACACACACACACACACACATTTATATTCCCTTCAACTATCCCCATACTGAGAAAAGTTTCATAAGTTACAATGATCATTTTTCCATGTAGGAATTTAAATAGTTCAACTTTAATAAGTTCCTTATGATTTCTTTTCCCTGTTTACTTCCTCATGCTTCTCTTTCTTCTTGTATCTGAATGTCAATTTTTCTATTCAACTCTGGTTTTTTCATCAAGAATGCTTGAAAGTCCTCTATTTCATTAAATGACCATATTTTCCCCTGAAAATTGATACTCAGTTTTGCTGGGTAGGTGATTCATGGTTTTAATCCTAGTTCCTTTGATCTCTGTAATATCATATTCCAATCCCTTTGATCTCTTAATGTAGAAGCTGCTAAATCCTGTGGTTATCCTGATTGTGTTTCCACAATATCTGAATTGTTTCTTCTTGGCTGCTTGTAATATTTTCTACTTTATCTGGGAACTCCAGAACCTGGCTATAATATTCCTAGGAGTTTTCTTTTGGGGATCTTTTTCAAGAGGTGATCAGTGAATTCTTTCAATTTCTATTTTGCCCTCTGGTTCTAAAATACCAGGGTAATTTTCCTTGAGAATTTCTTAAAGGATGATTTCTAGGTTCTTTTTTTGATTGTGGCTTTCAGATAGTCAAATAATTTTTAAATCATCTCTCCTGGATCTATTTTCCAGAATTTTCCAGTGAGATATTTCACATTGTCCTCTATTTTTTTTCATTTGTTTGGATCTGTTTAATAGTATCCCAATTTCTCATAAAGTCATTAGTTTCCACTTTCAATTCTGAAGGAATTATTCTCTTCAGTGAACTTTTGAAATTCTTTTTTTCCATTTGACAAATTCTGCTTTTTCAGACATTCTTCTCCTCATTGGCTTTTTGGTCTTCTTTTGCCATTTAAGTTAATCTACTTTTAAAGTGTTATTTTCTTCAGTCAGGTTGTTGACTCTCTTTTCATGATTTTCTTGCATCATTCTCATTTGTCTTCCCAGTTTTTCCTCCACTTCTCTTACTTGATTTTCAAAATCCTTCTTGAGTTCCTCCATGGCCTGTAGCCAATCATATTTTTCTTTTGGTGCAGGAGTTCTTACTTTGTTGTCTTCCTCCCACTCCATGCTTTGATCCTGTTTGTCCCCCCAAAAGAAATCTAAAGTTGGATTGCTGTACTTGCTTTGCTTCCTTTGCTTGCTCATATTGCCAGCCAATTACTTGACTTTTGAGCTTTTTGCCACAGTTAATCTCTGTTTTCAGAGGGTCCTAAATTGCTGGGGTTTTTGCACCTGCCAGAGCTATTAGATGAGTGCTGTCTCTATCACCCTCAAATGCTCTGGCTCACTGGTCACACACCCAAGGACCACCACCCAAGACTGTGATCTAAATCCAGGCAGGTTAAAGCAAGAATGATTACCATCTGAATGGTCACTTACCCCTATGATCTGCAGGCTGGGAGCTCTGAAACAGTCACATAGAGGTGGCTGCATGGCTGCTGTGCCTCTGCTGCTTTTCACTCTGGGGCAGAGGCCACACCATGCCTCTGCCCCGCCCCCCCCCCCAGTTCTAATAGAGTTCTACACTTACCTTTTACTTTGTCTTTGGCATTATGGGTTGATATTTCTGGAGACTGCCTCAGCTGCTGGTGATCCACTCTCTCAATGCCCACTATAGCCACTGCTGGTCAGGGTCATCCTGGGCTAAAACCATGGGCTCATGTGGGGCTCAGCTTGGCTCCCAGTGTGCTTACTGCTGGGCTGCTGGGCTGCCTTCAGCGGGAGATTTGTTCTCTTTGTTACTCTGTGGGTTCTGCAGCTCTAAAATTTGTTTAGAGTCATATTTTATAGGTGTTTGAGGTGGTTATGGGGGCGATCACAGAGTTTTCCTGCTTCTATACCACCATCTTGGTTCTGCCCCCTGCCCGCAAGATTGTCATTCTTGCTGTAAATGAAACCTCAAGGCTTTAAAAGGCTTGAAGAGCTCAAGAAGGATTTTGAAAATCAAGTTTAGCTGCATCTAAATTGCAGGTTATTTCACAATTTTTTCCTAAAGAATTAAATAAAAGATTTAGTTAAGTACATTTCATCATGCACCCTAACGTAGTGAAAAAAATAATCACTTCTGGAATCTTGCCTTGCAGTTCCCATGATAATAAAGCAAAAGACAAGTTATGTATCAGTATATTTTTTTCAGAAGATGAAGTAGAAACACTCTTAGAAGTACTTGACAAGGTCCTCTAGCTAATGAATAATAAACACATATCTAACTATCAGAATTCATACTATGAAATTTCAGTGCAGTATCAGACACAAGAGAGGACATATGACTTAGAGCAAGGCACTGGAAATCAGTGTCTATAGGTAGACCTACAGTCCCCAGTTCCTCTATACATGAACCCCTAAGGAACCATAGGACTGTGACTATGCCTGTGAAAAGACAAAAAGCCCTTCTCTTCTTCCTAGAAGAGGGGACCTAAAGGGTAAGAGCCTCTACTTTTTCAGGTACAGATACAGTCCCATATCTCTCAGCAGCTCACATAGACAAGTGCTGATGACCATGTATCCACCTGCACACACTCACCTCCAGTGTTCCATTGCATTCAGAAAACATGGTTTAGGATTAAGAAATTAAAGAGATCAAAAGTAGATTATTCAGAAGCCTCAAAATTTTAAATCATGAATACATTTTTTTCTCAAAGTAAGTCAGGTGTTTCTAGACATAATGAATAATATCACACAAACTTTGACTTATTTAGGAAAGGAAAATATTGTTCACAAAGGTCAGTTGGAATCACTTTTGTATCAGCTATCTGTAGTCACACCAACTAGTTGAAGCAAAGGTCAAAATGAGTAACACAGTTGGACCAAGATGAGAAATAACAATCACAATATACCCTACCTGATATTTCCAAATTAGTTATTGACAAAACTGCAAAATTGATAAAGGAATAGGAACTGACAGATTATACTTTTCAATAAATGTTTTATCAAATGGTAAGCTATTAACATTTTATATACATCTTTAGGCTGAATTTTAAAATGTACATGAAATTTCTCTATTAGCCTCGTCTACTAAATAATACATGTCATCCAATATCAACTCCAGTACAAACATTCATAAAATATAGTGAAGTATGTCTAAGAGGAATTTTACCCCACAAAATAATGAAAAGCAATGAAGGAGAAAATAAACCTACAGAAAGACTGGCACAAGACCCAAGTGAACCAGATCATAAGAACTTTTATACATGGAACTGGAAGTAAGGAAATAGACATGAAATGGAATAGATTTTCCAGTATAGCAATAGTCATCTGTTCCCATCATTTATGACAATGGAACTACCATATTTGGACAATTACACTTCATTTTCTGATGTGCTAAATAATGAAGTGGAAATAGTACTGAAGATGAGTCATGGAGAACCTAACTAGGTACATGTAAAATAAATTAGCACTTGGAAGTAACACAATTTTGAAAGTGTTAAATGACCAGTTGTCAAGATATCTGAAAGAGTGGAATTTACCAAATGTCTATGGGGGTGGGGAATCACAAATAGTATTAATACAAAAAAGTGAATACTACAATCATTTATTCTCTAGGACCCAGCAATCTCACTCCGGGAAATCTATTCAAAAGAGGTTGAAAATAGAAAGGTCTAATGTGTAACAACATTATCTATTGCTACACTTTTTTACAGTAAGAAGAAACTGGAAACAAAGTGGTTATCCATTGCTTGGTGAGTGGCTATACAAATTGTGGCATAAGAATGTAATGCAGGGGCGGCTAGGTGGCGCAGTGAATAGAGCGCCGGCCCTGGAATCAGAAGGACCTGAGTTCGGAGCCGGCCTCCGACACTTAATCCATACAAACAAAAAAAACCTAGCCGTGTGACCTTGGGCAAGTTACTTAACCCCAATTGCCCTAAAAAAGGGGCGGCTAGGTGGCGCAGTGAGTAAGAGCGCCGGCCTCAGAGTTGGTATGACCCGAGATCAGATCTGGCCTCAGAAAATGAGCACCCACGCATAAATAATGACTAGCTGTGTAACCTTGAGCAAGTTACTTAACCCCAATTGCTTTAAAATAAAAAAAAAAAAAGAATGTAATGCAATACTATTGCGCCTTAAGAAACAATGAATCTGAGGAATTTAAAGAAATATTTATTATTCAGTGGTTTCAGTCATGTCCTACTCTTTTTTTTTAAACAAATGTTTTATTAACTTCTGTTTAACATCATTCATTTCAACCAGATTTTGAGTTACAATTATTTCCCCCCCATTATTCCCCTATCCAAACTCCCAGAATAGTAATCCCACAAGATATCGCTTCCTCTAATCTGCTCTCTCCCATACCTTCTCCCATACCCCCATCGGCTTTTCCATTACAGGAAGGTGAGTCTTTGCATCCCAATGCCTGCACATCTTATCTCCCTATTACAAGCAAAAGAGTATTAATAATAGTATTTATATATATTTGAAACATTTAATGTTACGACCTCAAATTTCAGATCCATTTCCTTCCTCCCTTGTCACCCATTCCCTCTGGGGAGATAAGTAATTCAGTATATGTTGTACATGTCTAGCTATGCAAAACATTATCATAGTAGATATACTGTACAAGGCTGCTTATAATTCCCTCCCACTCATCCCACCCCCCACCTGGTCCATTCCCTACATGATCCTGTCCCTCTTCTATAGTGGGTACTTCCAACCTCCCCTCCCCCCAAGGATGCCCTCCCATCCATCATCCCTCCTCTCATCCCCCTTCCCCCTATCCTGCTGCAGGTTGAGATATCCCATTTAGTATGTATGTCATTTTCTCCCTGAACCAAATTCAATGTGAATGTGGTTTTGCCTTTTTAGCCTTCCTTATTCTCCCCCTCCTTTGCAGCCACTTCCCCCTGCTTCTTCTACATGAGATAGTTTACCCTACCCTGTCTCTCCCCATCTCCTCTTGCCACTTTCCTCTCTCACCTCATAATTTCATCCCTTGAGTATTCTCCCTTCCCAACAAATTCAACCTATGCCCTCTATCCATATACACACACATTCACATATGTATTCATATGACCACACACCCTTCTTCCATTATTTTCATAGTGAGAAAAATATCATCACTCACAGTTATTGTTTTTCCATATAGGAATGTAAATAGTTCAACTTTGATAAGTTCCTTTTGATTTCTTTTCCCTGATTACCTTCTCAGGCATCTCTTCCTTCTTGTGTCTGGATGTCAAATTTTCTATTCAATTCCGGTTTTTTCCTCAAGAATGCTTGAAAGTCCTCTATTCCACTGAATGACCATATTTTCCCCTGAAACAAAATACTCAGTTTTGCTGGGTAGGTGACCCTTAGGTTCATTCCCAGTTCTTTTGCCCTCTGGAATATCTTATTCCATGCCCTTTGATCCCTCAGTGTAGAAGCCGCCAGGTCCTGGGCTATTCTGATTGTGTTTCCACAATATTGAAATTGTTTCTTCCTGGCTGCTTGGAGTATTTTCTCCTTGATCTGGGGATTCTGGAACCTGGCTATAATATTCCTGGGAGTTTTCTTTTTGGGATCTTTTTCAGGAGGTGATCGGTGGATTCTTTCACCTCTATTTTGCCCTCTGGATCTAAAACATCAGGGCAGTTTTCCTTGAGAATTTCTTGAAGGGTGATTTCTAGGTTCTTTCTTTGATCATGGCTTTCAGGTAGTCCAATAATTTTAAATTGTCTCTCCTGGATCTATTTTCCAGGTCAGTGGTTTTTTTTTTTTTTTTTTTTTTTTTTTTTTTTAAAGCAACTGGGGTTAAGTAACTTGCTCAAGGTTACACGGCTAGTCATTATTTATGCGTGGGTGCTCATTTTCTGAGGCCGGATCTGATCTCGGGTCATCCCAACTCCGAGGCCGGGCGCTCTTACTCACTGCGCCACCTAGCCGCCCCTTTAGGGCAATTGGGGTTAAGTAACTTGCCCAAGGTTACACGGCTAGGTTTTTGTTTGTGCGGATTAAGTGTCGGAGGCCGGCTCCGAACTCAGGTCCTTCTGATTCCAGGGCCGGCGCTCTATTCACTGCGCCACCTAGCCGCCCCTCAGGTCAGTGGTTTTTCCCATGAGATATTTCACATTGCCTTCTAATCTTTCATTTGTTTGGATCTGCTTAACAGAATCTTGATTTCTCATAAAGTCATTAGCTTCCATTTGCTCCAGCCTAACTCTGAAGGAATGAATCTCCTCAGTGAACTTCTGAGATTCTTTTTCCATCTGGCAAATTCGACTTTTTAAGGCATTCTTCTCCTCATTGCCCTTTTGGGCCTCCTTTGCCATTTGAGTTAGTCTATTTTTAAGGTGTTGCTTTCCTCAGTCAGGCTGTTGACCCTCATTTCATACTTTTCCTGCATCCTTCTCATTTCTCTTTCCAATTTTTCCTCCACTTCTCTTATTTGATTTTTTAAAGTCCTTCTTAAGGTCCTCTATGGCCTGCAACCCGCTCATGTTTTCCCCTGGGGCTTTTGGAGCAGGACTTCTGACTTCACAGTCCTTTTCCCACTCTATGCCCCCAAAATAGGAGTCTAGGGTTGCATTTTTTTGTTTCCTTTGCCTTGGCATGTTGCCACTTAATTGCTTGACTTTTGGGCTTGTTGCCATACTATGGCTTTAAGGCCAGCTAGAGGAATTTTCGTCCCGAACGTGTGGGGGGCAACTTCCGTTTCTGGCAAGCTATAAACCCACCCACAACTTCCACCCTAGATCACAATCCGGATCCAGGGAGGTTAAAGCAAGAGCGATTACCCCCCAAGACTGATCGCTGGATCTCCCCACGATTTGTAGGCTGGGAGCCGGAAATGCCTATGAAAACTACAAAATGGTGTTTGTCCTCAGCGGCTTCTAGCCCCCAGGGGAGGGAGCTGACGCATTCCCCAAATACAGGTCCCAAAGTCCATAGGACACTAACCTCTTACTTTGTCCTAGGCATGTCTATGTTGATAATTCTGGAGTCGCCACAGCTCCTGGTGTTCTGGGGTTCCTCCAGCTGGCTGCTGGCCCTGCCGCCCTGGGGCTAAAACCTGGGCTCCTGCGGACCTGGGCTCCGCTCCGCTCGGCTCCTCCGCTCGGCTCCTGCGCTCTGCGCGCTGCACACTACCAGGTCCCAGACCACTGCGCTGGTCCTTCCTGCAGGGATGCTGGGCTGTCCTCAGCGGGAGTTTAGCTTCTCTGTGTCGTTCTGTGGGTGCTGGGGCTCCAGAAGTTGTTCAGAGTCCCCTTTTACATCGTTTGGGGGGAGTCTGGGGGCAGAGTGGCTTGGATGAGCTGTTTCTACTCTGCCATCTTGGCTCCGCCCCCCATGTCCTACTCTTAGTGATCCCATTTGGAAGTTTCTTGAGAATGATACTGGAGTGCTTTGTCCTTTCTTTCCCCAGCTCATTTTACAGGAGAGGAAACTCTAGTAAATAGGGTCAAGTGACTTGCCCAGGGTCACACAGCTAGTAAGTATCTGAGGTCAGATTTGAATACAGGAAGATACATTTCCTTGACTCTAAGCCACTCAGTCATATATTAATTCAGAGCAGATAAAGTAGAAATAGGACATCAGTGTATAAAAACTACAGTTGTATATGTATATGAAACAATACTGAAAAAGGAGGCAAAGAATTTAAGTGAAATGACCAACATATTATTAGTCTCAGAGAATAATGATAAAATCATACTTTTCTTGGCAGAAAGGTGATAAGTATACAATACCATTTAAAGGAAAAGATAGAAAAGTAGAAATAAGGGGTACTGTCCATCTCTTTTGCACAGCTACTCTGAGATCTAAGAAGAGATCTAAGAAGTCTAAGAGACTGAATAGTGGCAGGGCATTCAAGGAGAAATTACAATAGGTTACTTTTTCATCCTAAGATCAGGAACTCATCTCACAGGCAAGTTAGCAGGGCAAGAACTTGGAAGAACAAAAGTCAGGCTCTACTTCTTTTGCTCTGACTCCAGAGTTGATTGTAGGATTTGGCTAGGTTCCCACACCATGATGGTTCATTCTGAACTTGCAATGTCTTCCATTTAGCTGACAGGGGCTGACAACTAGCATATGTATGTTGAAGCTTTAAGCAGGAGCAAGATTGTAGTTGTGTTGCCAAAAGCCATACTAGAGTCCAGAACCTGAAGAGTTCAGAACAGGAAAGAATCAATCAGGCCAGTAGATCAGACTGCTTAGAGTCCACAGAAAGTTTGTTGTTCCCTGGTCTGAACTACCCCTGAGCTCCTTGAAGAAAATAGCACTCAAAACTCAGATTATGCAGCAGATGAACCATTGGAAAATATAAAACAAGATCATACAAGGCCCCAGAATTCCCTCCAGAAGTGTATAGAACATAACCCTGACACAAAGTCCCAATTCAGAGTCTAAGCCTGGAAGAATGAGTAAACCAAAACTATATTGACTATTGTGGAGACAGAGATAACCAAGACACAAACCAAGAAGAAACAAGTTACTTCAAAATGTCTGTAAGGAAAGCGTCCTGGAAAAACACAGGTCGACCACAAGGTCTATTAGAATTCCTAGAATGAATTAATCAAAACTTTATTATGCTTAAAAACAGGTATTATAAATGAAGTTGTATTCTAGAAGAATTTGAAAAGAAATGAGAGAGCCCTAAAAGAAAGACTGAGAAGAGAATCAATGGCATGGCATAAGAGATAACAAGTGCCCTTACTTGAATTAGGAATATCCTTACCCAAGTAAAATATGATAATTTCTTATCCAAATAACAGAATTTCTGAAAATTAAAATGGATCAAACAGAGCTAATAACTCAATGAGACAAAAAGAAATAACAAAATACAGCCAAAAGACTAAAAAGAGATACTTTTATATTTTCAGATGAGGTCATATGGGGGTGGGGTTCATTTTATTTAACTACTTTTTTATTAGTAAGGAGACTTCATTTATCCAGACATGGATGTGGCATTTTAAAGATATCAATAAAAATTTTAAGTGAAAACTACAATATTATTAACTAGTGACATACATGATTACTTCAGTATCACTATAATTTTTTAAGAAAATGATCTGATCACATATTTACTGATGCATTAATGAAAATATGTAAAAAAGGGGCGGCTAGGTGGTGCAGTGAGTAAGAGTGCTGGCCTCGGAGTTGGGATGACCTGAGATCGAATCCGGCCTCAGAAAATGAGCACCCACACATAAATAATGACTAGCCGTGTAACCTTGAGCAAGTTACTTAACCCCAATTGCTTTAAAAAAATATGTAAAAAAGTAAAGCTTTCCTAATCATGATGTTCAACAGAGAACATCTTCACAGCTATATAATCAAGTAAAAATGTGGAAAATAAAATTGTCCTGTTGTAATGGAAATGCAAATTTAAAGATCTTCCCTGCCCCTAGCTTAAGTGCACCTGGAGCCTGTGGTGGGAGGCTTGTTTTTCAGGGAAGCCCACACCTTGATACTTTGTGATTGGGCAGTGGGTCAAGGAGGTTGTTACATTCTCTGAGCCAGGAGAAGGCTATATAAGCCCTGAGGAGAGGCTTTGCTTTGGGGCTCACTTTGAGAAGTGTTGTGTGATTTGACCAGATGAGACTCTGGGAAGCCGCTGTTGAGAGCCCCCCGGCTTTGAAAACCCAGATGTTGATGCTTCCCTCTCTGGTAACTGTGATTTGATATTGATATGATGTTTGGACAGTTTGGAAGCCTGTCTGCTTGATCTGTAAGTTCTGTAACTCTGAAGTTTGGGGTGCTGACCTTTTCCCCTGAACTAGGTAAGGTATGTTTGTTTGATTAAAGTAAGCTTGTTAACCCATTTTGAGTTGCTTTCCTTTACAAAAGCAGATCTAAGAACCTGTGTTGGCAGCTACCCTGGGGATATTGGGGTGCTTGCTGCTACACCTGTGCTTATTTTTTGTTCTTTAAAAAGACACATTTGATAATGATAATCTAAAGTTTGTCCTCAAAAACTCTTAATAGATTAGACAAGATTCCTTCCTAAATGAGCCACATAGGCAGCCTTTTTTTTGTAATCCTCTGATTTTAGTAATCCCCAGAATTTTGCACAGTGCTTGGCACATAGTAGGCACTTAATAAGACATAAATAAGACATCAGTAGGACATAAGAGGAAGAGACAGATATGGGATAAATGCTTGGCAGAAGTGTCTTCATAGTCATGGAAGATTCCCTGCACATTATTCAGTTGGATGAGGGATTCCTGTAACAGCAATGCTATTTGCAGCTGCTGTAGGGGTGTAAGACCAATAACACCAGCACATAGGAGGGCTGCTGACACAGGTTCTTTGATTTGCTTTTCTAAAGGAAAGCAACTCAAAAGGGGTCAACAATCTTACTTTAATAAAACACACACATAGGGGTGGCTAGGTGGCACAGTGAGTAGAGTGCTTGGCTCTGGAGTCAGAAGGACCTGACTTCAGATCCGGCCTCAGACACGTAACCCACACAAACAAAAACCTAGCCGTGTGACCTTGGGCAAGTTACTTAACCCCAATTGCCCTCTAAAAAGCAAAAAAATAAAATAAAATAATAAAACACACACATATGTGTGTGTGTGTGTTTTGTTTTACTTACTTCAGGGGGAAAAGTGAGCACCCTGAACTTCAGAGAAAATAAAACAGAAATTACAAACAGAAATAATAGCATAAAGACCAACAGACAGGACTTCTAACCATCTGACCAAATAATACATGCATCATAGATCGACAGACAGATCTGATTATCTGATCATTACATACATGCAAACTTACCAGATAGAGAAACACCAACATCTTGGTTTTCAAAGCTGGGGGGCTCCTCAACAGCTACCCAGATTCTCATCTGGCTATATCACATGAACACTCTTTCCATCAATAAAGCCCAAAGCAAAATACTAATTTCAGTGTATATATAGACTTCTTTAGGGTCAGAGGATATCACAATTCTTGTGACCCACTGCCTAATTACAAAGTAACAAAAGGTGTGGGCCTTCCTGAAAAACAAGCTTCCCCTAATCAAGTTTCTATTGTTGGGCTCCACATGAGGCCTATGAATGGGCAGTGAAGTTATTCAACTCCCATTAACATTACAATTCCCTATAAATGATGATGTCTTTCATCCATCAACAAGCATTTATTAAGTACTTATTATATGACAGGCACTGTGTTAAATACTGGGAATATAAATACAAAATTTAGATAATTCTTGTTCTTCAAGAAGCTTATATTCTAATGAGGAAATATGACAAACTTGCAGGCAAGTAAATACAGTGTGTATATACTAAAGTGATTGGGGCAAGGGATAAGTTCTGCTCCCTTTCTGGTATGTCATTGTGAGAAATATATTGAGTCCTAGAATATTACTTTCTTCAGTGATATGTAGAGTCATTCAAAAGCATACAATTGGACATGTATCCTTTTAAGTTAATTCATATGTACATATATCTTAAATAAGCCCCAAAGACTAACAATGAGTTAGGTACAAAATTGTACAAGAGGAAGAGAGGAGAGGTCTGGATTTCATGTAAGAAACTGTGCAGCATGTCTTTAGATATACTTTGACACAAAAACTTATCATTTTAACCCCGTTATTCTCCCAGAGATGGTAGGAGGCTACCTGATTAGCAAAATTTGCCGACATATTAATACTGGCACCTCATAACCTTTTATGGTTGGAATGGAGACATAATAATATGATCCTTGTGCTACTACCTTCAATCAAAACAATACGATTTTCAGGAACACAAAAGAAATCAATCAACGGATAGAAAAACATTTATTATATGGTTATTATGTGAAAAGCCTTGTGTTGAGTATTAGAGAAATTTGAATTAAATGAGTAATTTCTGAAGGCATCCTTTCTGACAAGGAGATCATCCTATATTCAGAATGGACTTATCCCCTGAAGAGGGAGGGAAAACTTCATTGCCCCTAAGATCTGCCATAGAGATTGGAACATAGAAGGTATAACTTTACCCTCATTCCCCAAGTAAGTTGATGAACAGATTTTAGTGAGAAGAAAAATAAGAAATTGTCTTTCTAGACACAAACTAACAGGCATTATTTAAAGACATAAGTCTTACGAAGCCTCTTTGAGCCTTGTTTAATGGAAAGGTCAGTATATGTCTACAATACTACTCTTTTGTGCAGAAGAGAATCCAAACACAGTTCCTCTGTCTGTCTCTCTTTATCCTTGTCTTTCTGTATTTCTCTCTGTGTCTATGTTTGTCTCTCCCTACTCCTACCCCTCCTTAAAAAGAGTGCTATCCCCTGGGGCAATGTCTAGAATGCAAAAGAATCCAGCAATGGGTTTTCAAAGAGAGGAATGCTTTTAATGCTACCTGATACCTCTAGGGTATCATATTGATCCTTGACCAGGAATTTGTGCTGAAACCTGGAGAAGATGAAAAGGCATAAATAGATTGTAAACTGCATATTGGAGGAAGTGCTTTCATTGTTGCAATAATGACTCCATGGGAGTATGAAAGTACAGAACAACATCTAAAAGTGGTGAACTTGAGTCAGAAAGACTTGGGTGTCTGGCACTTACTAACAGTACGATCATAGAAAAGTTAGTAAACCTCTCTAAGCCTCACTTTTTTCATATGGCTGTTGAGAGAAAAGCACCTTGCAAATTTTAGAGTACTTAATAAATGAGACCTCAAATGACAAATATATTACATTTCTTTCTTTACTGAGTCAAGGATCCAGTGCCAGCAGGACTCCTTTTGCCAATGAATATTCCAGCCTTCCCTCAACTTTATGGAATATCTTTGAAAGTTGCTGTAGTCAAAGGTTTTTTTCCTTCTTTGGTTGACCTGGGTATGCACATTTCCAAGCTTAGTTCAGGGTTCCTTGGACAAAAGGAAAACAAGACATCTCTGAGTTCTCACTCAAAGGCTTTCCACAAGGTAACATTTGTCAGGAATTGGGCTCCACTGCCTTTTGAGAGCTCAAAATATGATAATATAATGAATATGATGTAAAGGATTTAAGTCAAGTATGTAGCTCATATTCACCAAAAACTCATTCCCTTTACAGTAAGTGCCAATATTGTCTACAGCCTTGCTCCATAAAATAAGGCTTATGGTTTCTCCTCCTAACAAAGAATCATAGAATGTCTAGAGAAGAGCTGAGGGGGCAAAGGAGAAAAATGAGGAGAGGGAGCCAGAACAGAAGAGGCAAAAGTAGCAAAAGGAAGAGAATTGTGGGATGTCTCATTCAAAGCCTGACCCAGATAGTTTTTCTGGTTTTAGTGCCCACTGTTTTGTCATCTGTTCTTTGGTGAAGAAAAGCTAGTTTAAAAGGGCAGTAAACACAGATGTGTAAGTAATGGATCCTCTTTCTCTTCTTCTAAATACTAAATCTTTAAGGTCAAGTCAACAAATAAATGAGCATCTATTAAACTCTTGTTCCAGTCTCTGTAATAAATTCAGAGGGATAAAAATACAAGTAAAAAGAAAAACAATTCCTTCCCTTAAAGAGCTTACTTTCTAATGGGAGGAATAATACAAAAAACAGAGCTGAAAACCAATGTGGAGGGAGGTATGGTGACAAAAATTAAGCGTACCAGTCATCTTTTCTAGATAGGCAACTGGGTGGCATAGTAGATAGAATACTAGACTTGGAGTCAGGAAAATCTGAGTTCAGATATCACTTAGCAAGTATGTGACCCTAGGCAAGTCACTTCACTTCTATCTGCCTTGGTTTCCTCACCTATAAAATAGAGATAATAATAGCACTTACCTCCCAGGGTTGTAATTAGGGTCAAATGAGATAATATATGTAAAATACTATGAACATCCTAAAATTCTATATGCCGATCAATTATTATTGTTATCACAAATTCTGTTTCCTTTTCCACCAAATTGAATTTATAAAATCCACTATATTAAATTAAGATTAATAGATTCGTAGAACAGTGGAGTGGAGGGTAAAAGATATCATCTTATCCTACTTATTCATCTTATAGATGCATTCATTCATTCTTTCAATGAACATTTACTAAGTGCCACCTCTGGTTACAGATGAAAAAAAGGAATCAAGAGCGATAGGGTGAACCCAGGCTTCCTGACTCCTAAGCTGGTGTGCTTTCCATAATGATACCATGCTTCCTTCTAGCATTTTCCTATTCAAAAACCTTTGATAATAATGAGTAATAATTACACTTATTTAATAATAATTTACACATAGTTGTGTATTTTATATTAATTCTATGAGCAGTTACTT
Source organism: Gymnobelideus leadbeateri (assembly GCA_011680675.1). NCBI lineage: Eukaryota > Metazoa > Chordata > Mammalia > Diprotodontia > Petauridae > Gymnobelideus > Gymnobelideus leadbeateri. Next base: position 405,170 of record WOXC01007830.1, on the reverse strand, counting down.
AATTATTTGATAGTTTTATGGATATAGCATAATAAATTGCAATTACATAGCACTTTTAAAGTTTGCAAAGCTCTTTACTTATATGATGTCATTTGACAAATGGCTCTCTCCTGCCTATAGGATCAAATTCAAGGTCTTTGGCCCAGCCTTGCAGCCCTGTCACCAATCATGAACTGAGTCATTTCTACAGACTCTGTTTATTTTGTTACATGGAGCATTTCACTGCTTTGGAGTTCATTTCCAGTGCCTCCTGTGAATGTTAATCCAATCCTTAATTGTTCGAGTAAATGATACAAAGCCTGGATAAGCACCAACATCTGGCTTATCAGAGCTGATCTCAGGAGAGATCACTGCAGAGAGAGCAGGGCTGGTCCCAACAGACTTCTCCAGTTTCCTTGAGTCATTCCCAGGCCAGCAGCTGCTTTGCTTATTATCATTTTGCACGGTCCTCTGCTGCTTCAGGAATCACTTAAGTGTATAATAATAGAATTTTACGGAGCTCAAATCCCTTCTCTCAGGTATCTTGGCAAGGTTTGTGTATTTTCTTTTCTTATGCAGCCCCCATATGTACACCCCAAATCATGTTTTCCTTTATGTTCCTCCCTCCCCCACCTCTCATCCCCAAACTCATGGTGGGCAAATGATTAATTGCACTAAGCAGAAGTACACATTGTGGACTGACACTGCACTGCCTCACACATTCATCACTGACACGGCTGCCCTGTACAAGCATTCAACTTCCACATAAACAAAGAGCAGCAACACGGCAAACTGGACTGCCCCAAATGTCTCCTGGCTAGAAGATGCTAGGAACCACTTTCCCAATGTGTCTCTTTGTCAGGATCCCCCAGATGTGGTGAATTGCTTGAGTGGAACAGCTAAAGTCTCCATTTCTTGAGCTACCCATGATGTGGGAAACCACCTAACTAAAACAGGAAAAATGGAAAAGCCTGCCTTTTTGGATTCAGCAGTTACACTATGATTTCCACTGTTAGGCATCCTTTCCTAGGAAAGGTGAAAATGGGCTCAGAAGTAGGGGATCAGTTAGTGTTTCTCTAGATAGATGAAATCTACCTATGTAAATCTAGGTAGAATCTACAAATTACAGCACCCTCACTCAGAAACTATCTTTGAGGAACTTTGTTTCTGGGTCCCGGAGTAGGGCAAAATACAAACATAGACCCAAAGAGAGACAATACAACAGGGTGGAGGCAGGCTCCACCAAGTTCTCGTTGCCTTTCCCAGAGAGTCAGTCAAGGTAAGGCAGTCATTGAAAGTTCTCTGAATCCTTACCTGGTTGTTTACTTCCATAGTCTTCCACAAATAGCCTGCATAACCTCACAAACAGTCTACCAGTATATACTTATATGCCATCACTGTTTATATCACAGAGAGCATTTAAATGACAGGGGCCTAATATTTAGAAATGAAAGGAATTTATAGGTGATTTAGTCCAAGTACTTTGTTTTACTGATGAGGAAACTGAGGTCTACAGAGACTAGAGTGGTTAGCCCAAAACCCAAAGTCATACAAGTTAAGTAAGTCATCATGTTTTCCCTTCTCTGGTCCAGAGTTGGGTTAGAGGTTCTGGATATTATCTCCTCCCTGACGCTATTGCCTTGGCTTTGTCACATTTTATAACTCATAGCTAACAATAATAGCTAGCACTTATATAGCTCTTTAAAGTTTTCAAAGTACTCCTTACAACAATCTAGAAAAGTAGATACTATTATTTTACAGATGAAGAAACTGAGGTTAATCGAGTTTCAATGGCTTGTTCAGGTCACACAAGTCAGACACTATCCCATGTACTGCCTATCTGCCTGCCTTCATTTTGTTCTTTCTGATAATGTTTCCTAGATATCTGTTTGACTTTGCCAACTTCCCTATTTTGATTAGTGGCTTCTACAAGCCAATCATTGAAGTTATCTCTGGGCATCATTTTTACATTTGGGTTACCAGCCTTAAATTCTCAAACAGGCACTTTGCAGAGTTTAATCTAGCATCCTCAAACTGAAGGGAGGCTTTTGGTTTGAGTGTGTATAGGAGGTGGGGAGAGGTGGATTTGGATCTGTGATTTCAATGGCGTAGGCCACTACCAACGAGAAAACTCTCTCCACCAATGCAAATCAGCATTAATTTCTCAATTTAAGAGATATTCCTAGAACACTAAAAAGTTAAGTGACTTAATCTCTCTCACACAACCAGTGTGCATCAGAAGTAGTCTTGAAGTTATGTCTTCCTGACTGCAAGGCCAGATATCCAGTAATTTTCTCCTCTTTATTGGGGGAAAGTAAATAATCCATGTGTAGGCAGAGATGCCAAATTAGAAAGTGGTTTTCTTTATCTTCAAATATACATTCTACCTGAGTTTTCTGCTGGGAAAGTCCTTTCAGTTAGGCCCTTTTCACAGGATCATCGATTTAGCATGGCAACATAAAGGTATCAAAGTCATGGCCTGTAGTAGCAAGTAACCCACAATACTCTGGGGTGGGGGCAGGAGATCCAGATTAACTGTAATTGAGAAATGTTTAACAAAATAAATGAAAATACAATACAACCCAGAATGTTAATTTGTTTTCTAAATCAGTACAAAGCCTACAAAGATCTGTTTCAATTTGAATTCAACAACACCTACCCAACTCTCATACAGCAAAGGAAACTAAAACCCAGAAGGGTTAAATAACTTGCCCGAGATCTTCAGGAAATAGCAGAACCTGAATTTCAATTGGTGACTGCAAATCTAGAACTCTGCATCATCATTTCACAATGCATCACATCTTTTCCTCTTTTCTTTATTTTTTTGTTCATTCATTTGTCTCCCTCCCACTCTCCCCCACATGCATTGCATCTTAATCAGCACTGCATGAATTCCATACATCCTTCAAGGCCCAGAATCTGAAATTAATCCTGTTTCAGGAAGGGCCAACTATAAGAAACCTTAGGTTAATTTCCCTGCCACAGTGGGCCTCTATCACTTGCTTGGACATCTGCTGGTTTCCCAGCATGAATAAAGATCTTGGAGGTTGGACTTAATTTGAACCCTCAGTAAAGGATAATAGGAACAACAATTGATACTTCTATACCTTTTGCAAATTAGAAAAACAAATCTATTTTATCTCATTTGATCCTCAATAGAGTCCTATAAAAGTAAGTGCAATTATTAGCTTTATTTTATATAGAGGAAACATTAGCTTAGGGAATTTAAGTGATTTGCCAAGAGTCCCACAGGAAGTAAGTACATGAGATGATTCTAACCCAGATGTTCCTGACTTTAAGTCCAACAATCTGGTCACTACTCTAGTACTCACATTCCACCTAACTTTCTTCACTATGGACAAATATCATGGATTCAGTTTGGACTTATCTCAGGGTATGTTTCCATCCATATAATAACTGACCCCACCCTTTATTGTCATATTCTCATATCAGGTCATCAGGTTTTCTTGGACTCCTAATTTTAGTCCTTCATGAGTGGGTTCATCAGATACTGCAAGGGTACTCTAATATTACTCTTCTGAGTGGTTCTGATAATGTGAACCCAAAATTAATTTAAAAGCCTTTTAAACATGGCTTCTGAAAAGCATTAATTTTCATACTATAATTTACAGTCAGTAAGATTTACAGAGATTGTAGCAGTGATAAAACATAGTGTATACCCCATAATGTTTTAGCCACAACCACTACTTGAACTCAGATTCTCTTGCAAGTCAACAACATCAAAATTAGTGGATTTTGGTCTCTTCCGATACTTGTATCACCTTCCTTGTCAATAGTTATTAAGTGATTGTTACATTTTCTGATAATGTATTCCCAGTTTCCTAAGAGCCATTGAAAACTCACTAGTCACTATTACATTCATTCATTTTAGAGAAACAATTATTCCCTTTTCTTCTAAAAATATTTATTTATTTTTAGTTTTCAACATTCATTTCCACAAGATTTTGAGTTGAGTTTCTTTCTACCCATCTTTCCCCTATCACCCATCCCAAAATAGCAAGTCTACTGAAAAGCCCTTTCCCCAACCTGTTCTCTCTCCTATCCTCCCCCATGACCCCCCCCACAACTTTCTAGTAGGGCAAGATGGATTTCTATACCCCAGTGCCTGTATATCTTATTTCCCCATTGCATGTAAAAAGCAATATTTTTTAAACATTTGTTTTTAAAACTTCTAAGTTCCAGATTATTTCCCCTTCTTCCCTCATCACCCACCTCCACTGGGAAGATAAGCAATTCAATATAGGTTGCATGTGTTTAGTTACCCAAATCATTTCCATAGTTGTTATATTGTGAAAGACTAACTATATTTCCTTCCGTCTTATCGCACCCCCCCACTTATTCCACTTTTTCCTTTGACCCTGTCCCTTTTCAAATATGATTGCTTCTAACTATCCTCTTCCCCACTCTGTCCTCCCTTCTATCATCCTCCCTCTTATCCCCTACCACCTTATTTTCCTGCAGGGTAAGATACCCAATTGAGTATGTATGATATTCCCTCCTTAAGCCAAATTCAATGAGAATAAGGTTGTCCCATTCCCTTTCACCTTCCTGTTCTTCTCCTCCATTGTAAAAGTTTTCTCTTGCCTCTGTTATATGAGATAATTTACCTTAATATATCTCTCCATTTCTCTTTCTCAAAATAAATTCCTCTCTCACCTCATAATTTTATTTTTAGATATCATCCCTTCATATTCCACTCATTTTGTGCCCTGTGTCTATGTATTCATGAACATACATATGCCCACACTTACATACATGTTTACATACACATATACCATCCTATATATACATATATATGTACATATACATAAATATATATATGTGTGTATATATGTATACACACATATATATTCCTTTCAATTATCCTCATACTGAGAAAAAGTCTTATGAGTTACAATGATCATTTTTCCATGTAGGAATGTAAATAGTTCAACTTTAATAAGCTCCTTATGATTTCTCTTTCCTGTTTACTTTCTAATGCTACTCTTGTTTCTTGTATTCAAAAGTCAAATTTTCTGTTCAGCTCTGGTTTTTTCATTAAGAATCCTTGAAAATCCTCTATTTCACTGAATGAACATATTTTCCCCTGAAGCATTATACTCAGCTTTGATGGGTAGGTGATTCTTGGTTTTAGTCCTAGCTTCTTTGACCTCTGGAATATCTTATTCCAAGCCCTTCAGTACCTTAATATAGAAGTTGCTAGTTCTTCTGTTATCGTGATTGTGTTTCTACAATACTCATATTGGTTCTTCCTGACTGCTTGAAGTATTTTCTTCTTGATCTGGGAACTCTGGAATTTAGCTATAATATTCCTAGGAATTTTCTTTTGGGGATCTTTTTCAAGAGGCAATTGGTGAATTCTTTCAATTTCTATTTTCCCCTCTGGTTCTAGAATATCAGGGCGATTTTGCTTCATAATTTCTTGAAAGATAGTCTAGGCTCTTTTTTTGATTATGGCTTTCAGGTAGTCCAAGAATTTTTAAAGTATCTCTCCTGGATCTATTTTCTAGGTCAGTGGTTTTTCCAAAGAGATATTTCGCATTGCCTTCTATTTTTTCATTTGTTTGCATCTGTTTTATAGTATCTTGATTTCTCATAAAGTCATTAGCTTCTAGTTGCTCCAATCTAATTTTGAAGTAGTTGTTCTCTTCAGTTAGTTTTTGAAATTCCTTTTCCATCTAGAATATTCAGCTTTTTAAGGCATTCTTCTCCTCACTGGCTTTTTGGGCCTCTTTTGCCATTTGAGTCAGTCTATTTTTAAGGTGTTATTTTCAGGTCTCCTTTAGCACACTGTTGACTCACTTCTCATGATTTTCTTGCAACATACTCATTTCTCTTCCCAATTTTTCCTCCACTTCTCTTACTTGACTTTCAAAATCCTTCTTGAGCTCCTCCATGGCCTGTAACCAGTTCATATTTTTCTTGGAGGCTTTTGATGTAGGAGTTGTGACTTAACTGTCTTCCTCCCACTCCATACCTTGATCCTTTCTGTCCCCAAAAAAGGATTCTATGATCTGTTTGTGCTTCTTCTACTTGCTCATATTGCCAGCCAATTACTTGCCTTTTGAGCTCTTTGCCATGGTAGGACTCTGCTTCCACAATCAAGAGAGTTTTGTCCCAAATCACTGGGGTTTCTGCAGCTGCCAGAGCTATTAGGAGAGCACCCTCTCTGCAGCCTCCACAAGCTCTGGCTCACTGGCCACACACCCCAGGACCACCACCCAAGACTGCAATCCAGATCCAAGCATGTTAAAGCAAGAGCAATTACCCTCTGAATGGTTTCTTGGTCCCCTACAATCTGTAGGTCAGGAGCTCCTGAGGCAGCCACATGGAGGCCACCATGCCTCTATCACTTCTCACCCCAAGGGCAGGTGTTGGACTGTGGTCTTCCATCCACCCCCCCCCCATTCTAACAGAGGTCCAAACTGACCTTTTAATTTGTCTTTGGTGTTTATGGGTTGAGAAGTCTGGGAACTCCCACAGCTGCTGGTGATTCACTCTCCTGAAGTCTGCTCTGATCTGGCCACAGATCAGGGCCACCCTGGAGCTGGTAGCACATGGCTCCTGCAGGGCTCCCAGCATGCTGTGATAAACCCTTTCTGTCAGCCTGTCAGGCTGCCTTCAGTGGGAGATTTGTTTCTTTCTTTCACTTTGTGGGTTCTTTAACTCCAAAGTTTGTTTAGAGTCATTTTTACAGGTATTAGAAGTAATTGGAGCCAGAGCTCATGCCAAGTTGTGCTTCTACTCTGCCATCTTGGCTCTGCCCCCAATTATTTCCTTTTCCATGAGAATATTGCTACAGTCACATATCAACATTCCCAAGAGTTGGGGCGGCTAGGTGGCACAGTGAGTAGAGCATCAGCCCTGGAGTCAGAAGGACCTGAGTTAGGATCTGGCCTCAGACACTTAACGCACACACAAACAAAAACCTAGCCATTTGACCTTGGGCAAGTTACTTAATCGCAATTGCCCTTCAAAAAAAAAAAATTCTCAAGAGTACCAAAATATTTCTAGTGTACTTCATCATGTTCCTCCCCTGCTCTAAAAATGTTAGTGGCTCCCAATTGCCTACTGATTAAAGTCCAAATTTCTTGGCTTAGTATTCAAGGCACTTATACTTTAGCTTCAACCTACATTTCAAACTTACTCTCTTTTACACAATTTATACACCAACCAAAATCGACTCCTTGACATTTTCCTAAAAACCTTATGGTCCCAACCTCTACCTCCAAATTATGGCTGATTTTCAGAATAAAGTAAGAGAGAGAGTTTGGATGGGTCAATTGAATATGACTTATCTGTGTCAGCATCTCATCTGAAGGATAAGGATGAAAATGGAAGCCTTTGTAGAAATTCTAAATGGGAATTCTGTTCACTGTCAAAATCTTAGAGGTTGAGAACACCGGGTCTTTAATATTTTTTTTAAGTTTTATATAGATGTAACAGTCAAAACAGATGTGGTTTGAGGTTCACAAATCAAATAGTGAGGAAAAATTTTCTGGAAGTAATGAAAGAGTTGGCAGAGTAAGTGAAATAAAAAGAGGGTCCAAAGAGGTATTTCTGGGTACTTATGAGAAATATTATTTGAGGTAGAATTAAAAGATTACTGACTAAAGAAAGGCAGAGTTTACAAAGGCTATTTAAGAGGAATAGAATTTTCCTTAGGTTGTAAGGAAACCATGAGGCCTCAGCTGTCTCTTTATCAGCCACTAGATGGCATTATCAATATAGGACAGCATGGTTGCTTGGTGAAGCCATAGTAAAAAGTACAAAGCTTTGGGGTAATGAGGAAAGGAGGAAACAGTGTGTCCTTTGAAGTCAGCAAGTTGAGTGTTCATAACTTGGAGAAGTTCCTGTAGTGTTAACTACTCAGTTCTGCCAATTTTTTGTTATTAAAACAAACTCATGTTTTTTATTATTCTTGAGCTATAAAAAAATTAGAGTACCAGTAGTTTCTATAAAAATATATATAAACTAGAAGCAGAATAAAAAGTAGCATCTAAGTTAGGTGAGAACAACTGGCTGATCATTTAACTGTCAACATGGGGGAAAGTATTGCCAGAAGAGTTAAAGGGAAATTCTACTTTCCCCTTCATCTTTATTTTCTCTGGTATAGCTCCAAGCATCTTCAAGCAACTCTTTGAAAGTAGTTATTTCAAGAACATTCTTCACACATTGACTAGTTTTATTTATATTTCAGGCATTAAAGGAAGAAAAGCAAACATTGTCAAAGGCAGCCAAGTAGATAAACAAATATAGCAATGTAATAATTTCTCATTTTTCCTCTCTTTAAATGACTTGGTGTAAATCATTCCTAATAGGACTGAATCTATGATTGAGTAATTAGTATATAACTTTAGTTCCTACCTCTGTAATAACCAGGATTGGCCTGCCTAAAGGACAATTAGTACTTCCCCAGTGGCCTGTGTAGTAACCTGTACATTTTCTGTTTTTTCAGGTGGAGGGAGGAAGCAATCAGCATCCTGCTACTCAGAGAATATTTTTAATGAGTAATCTGCCCTCATGGGCATTTGCCAGGTCATCATATACCCCAAAGTGTCACCCCAAACATCCTGGGAATAGGAGTTAAGGGCAGGGAAGAAAACTGGTGAAGAGCCCTTCTGAACTGAGCTTTTCCAAACTGCCCCTCATGTGTTATGTAGGCTCTTGTTCCAACACATTCAACTACAAGATTTCCCACAGAACAGGATATTCAAAGGCAGAGATAGTTAAGTTTTAGAAATCAAGTAAAAGTGGCAATAGCTGTCCTGATGTGCCATAACACACTTCTCTCTTCTCACAAAATATAAGTGCTTTGTTCAATTAGAAATTAAAAGAAGAGAATGGCATAAGGTAAAACAAACAAATAAAAATCTCCTAGGATAGACTAATTATTTTCTATTCTAACCTCCTACACAATTCAAAGCATATTATCATCATAGAATATCATGACTAAAAGAAACTGCATAGGTCATCTAGAACAGTATTTCTTAAACTTTTTTTCACTCATGACCCCATAAGTGATTCTTAGATGGTGGGGTGCTACCAACCCCTCCATTTGACAGATATTCAAACAATCTCAGACTTGGAAGGAATCTTGATTCCATCTAGTCCATTTTATGCTTAAATAACTTGCCTGATAAGAGGTCATCTTTCCTTGACTTGAAGATCTCCCATGAGGAGAAACACATCCACCTAAATTTGCATCCAATTTGCAATCACCTTCTGCTTTTTATTGAATAGTCTAGAACCGAGTAAAACAAGTCTAATCATTATTTCAAATACTTAAAGACAACTATCATTCCTGCCCCCTATCAAGTTTTATTCAAAAACACAGGCTGGAAAAATCAAGTGATGGCCAGCAAAATATATCAAGAAAGCATTTGTTAAATGTGCCTAACACTACATTAAGTGCTAAATAATAAATGGTAAAGAAAAGAACCTTTTGTGACTTTCTCACTATATCATATTGGACCTATTGCTAGAATCCTTTCTACCATATCCATTCTCATCCTGAATATCTTCAGTGATGAAGAAACAATTTAGATTAGAAAACAAGTCTCTCTGCTCCATTCACCACTTCATGGAAAGAACAAATGAAATTTATTATTTCTCAAGCATGGTTCTCAAACTTTCTTTTTTCTCCAGACCCCTTTATACTCTAAAAAGTTGAGGACCCCAAAGAGCTTTGGTTTACATTAGTAATGTCTATCAATATTTACCATTGTGGATATTAAAATGGAAAATTTTTAAATTATTTTTGTATTAATCAATTAAGATAACATACTTTTGGAAAATGACTTTTCAAAAATAGTCAAAAGAATGGCATTATTTTACATACTTTTTGAAAATCCCTTTAATGTCTGACTTAATAGAAGATAGCAGGATTTTCCGATCTGATTCTGCATTCATTCTATTGAGATATTAATATTTTTGTTTGAATAAAGAAAATTCAGCTTCACTCGGGTATATAGTTGGGAAAGGAAGGAGTGTCTTAATACACAAATAACATTTTAGAATTCAAATGAAATTAAGTTTGATTTCAAAGGCCCCTTGAGAGGATCTCAAAGAATTGTGGGTTTTACATCCATGCTTTGAGAATGATTTATTAGAGTTTTTATCTCTACGTTATCAAGAATAATCACTTTTAAAATAAAACATTCTTTATAAAAAAAGAAATAACACGATGAATATGGAAAGGCCTATAAACTGATCTAAACTGAAGTAAGCAGATGCACAAAAACAATATATACAATGACTACAATGTGAATATAAAAGGGGAAAAAACATCAACCATAAAACAATTGAAAACAAACATTGTGAAATCTTAAACGCTAAGCTTGTCCCTGAAAGAAAAGATATGAAAAGACACCTTGCATCTATTAAGATCAGGGCCAACAGGGACTGAACATTTCCAGGGTTTTTTTTTATCTATTGATCAGTTTTCCTGTTTTTCCCTGTCTTTGTCTTTAAAAAATATTTTTAAAATATTTTGTTATGAGAGATGGCTCTCTGGGAGCAAAATTAGGGAAAGGTAGACAGGGAGATTCAGACAATGTAAAAAAAAGATAACAATAAAATCTATTTTTTAAAAATGGAAATAATAAAACACTTCCCACCTCTAGCACATTGAGAACCAGAAAGCATCATGGAATGAGTTGTTTTGCCTTAAGGTCACTACTATAAATGTTAGTCAAGTGCAATCAATGGTCTTGTGAAAAAGGCACTGAACTTGGAGTCAGAGGATGAGGGTTCAAATCTGGGATTTTCCACTTACAACCTTTGAGGACTTGGGCAAGTCATTTAATTTCTCTGGACCTCAATTACTTCATGTGCAAAGTGAGGAAATAGGATCGATGACCTATGAGGTCCTGCCCCACTCTAAATTCTAACAGCAGATAGAATATAATTCTATAAAATAGAATTCATCTATTACCTGGTGCTTTACTAACTCTAACTCTACCTCACAGTCTGTACTTTATAATGTCTCCTTAATGTCAGGACAAAGACAAAAAGAAGGCTTCTGGACTTTTAGAGAGTCACTAAGCCCCTATGAGGCTAATTTTTTGTCTATAAAATGATAATATGATGATGATGATGATGATGATGATGATGATGATGATGATGATGATGGTGATGACAGTGACGACAACGACGATGATGATGATAACTTACTTCACGGGGTTGTTGTGAGGCAAGAACTGTATAAACCTTAATCTGAGTAATTATCCTTTTGCAATGATGTTATTTATATCATTTTGCAGATGAGGAAACTGTAGTCACAAATGGTGAAGTGAATTATTCCAAGTCAAAGATAGCATAGTCAGTGGAAAAATCAAAGCTTGAATGAAAATACCCTGATTTCCAGTCTGAGGTTCTCTCCCCTACAACATCTTGCTAATACCTGCTATTTGTACAGCATTTAAGGGTTTGCAAAACATTATATATAATTTAACCTGATCCCCACAATAGGTCAGTAGAATAGAGGCTACTATTATCTTCATGGGGAAACTGAGGTTCAGATAATTGTCACACCTATATTATCAGAGTCGGAAACTGAACCAACATCTTCCTGCTTACTCTACCCCAGTATGCCACACTGCCTCTAACATTGCCTTTAGGACTAGTTATTCTGTACTCAATATGGATGAAAAAAAATTTAGGGAAAAAAGTATCCAGGAAGTTATGTAAGTGTGGCACTCACTATGGGAATTATATGTTTATAAGTGGGCAACCTTATATATTTAATTGAAGTAAAATTTGTGAGACAAAAATATGACCTACAATCAAATGGCAACAGACATACAAAATGACAGCATGGCTTGTTTCGCCTGTGACAAAATAATGCATTTCCCCATTTCCCACCCCTGTTAGACTTTTTTTAATGTTCACTTCACATTTTATATTGGAAATCTCATTTCATCAATAATTATTTTATTTTATGCAAATATATACTTATCTCAAAGCAAATGACATATACAGGTTTGTTGGAACTCTATTAGGATAGTCTGTCCATGAAATGCAAGCAAGTGGGGACCAAGTTTTTGAAGGAACGGCATTCACTGTGGAGCAGTAAGGTTGGTGTTTTTTTTCCTCATAGAGTACAACAGCAGAAAATATTGGAATCCCACACTTTACCTATTTGTCAGTCCTATTAAAAGGTGAATGCAGAAGTGTGTGTATGTGTGTGTCTCTGTGTGTGTGTATGTGAGTGTATGTATGCATGTCTATTAAGAATAGACAATGAAGGACCACTAGGAACAATTTCTTTTTTCTAGGATAGAAAATAATTGCTAGAGTTCATGTAATATCTCACTTGGTCCTCACAACAAACTTTGGAAGGGTATCCTATTCAATCCTATTCAATATCCCCATTTTTAAGAAGAAATTGAGGCTGACAGAAGTTAAATGATTTATTTACCCAGAGGCAATTAGCTAGTAAGTGTCTGAGGCAGGATTTGACCTTAGGTTTTCCTGAGTCCAAATCTAGGATCTATCTGCTTTGCCACAAAAACTGCCTGTGGAAACAAAAGCACTGAGATTTGAAATCAAAAGAACGAGGCTTAAATTATGACTGCCAATCATTTTTCCCTTCATGTTGAGGACTGAGTATTGAAATACATATGATATATTTAAAGATATGACATATACTTGAAGATACGATAAAGATAGGATATATTTAAAGATATGATAAAGAAAGATTTTAGATATATTTAATATATATGATATATTTAAAGATATGAAGATGATGTCATATCTCCATATGCATTCCTTTCTTTCTCCTAAGATATCCCAGATATAACTTCAGGTACAAACTAAATAAACTATCTTTTTAAAAAATAAATTTTGTTGATATCTGTTCCAAGTTGCCTAAATTTTCCCTGTATTCCTCTCTCCTCTTCCCAGAGCTTTACCCCACATAGCAAAGATTATTTTTAAAAGAACAAAAATAAGAAGAGAAAAAAATATCAAAACTGAACATTAAATAAAAAAACAAAAAACATACAATGTTGCATACCAGTGACCTCCCATATAGGCAAAGAAGTAAGTAGGGTGCAGAGGAGGGGAAAATGGATATGTTTGTTCATGCATTTTCCTAGGTGTCATACTATTCACATTATTGTAAATATGCATATTGTTTTCATTGCTCTGCTTACATCACTGTATAAGTTTATATGTCTTTCTATGTTTCCTTGTATTCCTTATATCATTGATTCTTAAGCATAGTAATATTCCATTACATTTATGTAGCACAATTTATTCAACCATTCCCCCAATTGATAAGAACTGGCTTTCTTTTTTAGGGGTTTTCTTTTTGGGATCTTTTTCAGGAGGTGATTGGTGGATTCTTTCAACCTCTATTTCCCCCTCTGGGTCTAAAACATCAGGGCAATTTTCCTTGAGAATTTCTTGAAGGATGATTTCTAGGTTCTATCTTTGATCATGGCTTTCAGGTAGTCTAATAATTTTTAAATTATCTCTCCTGGATCTATTCTCCAAGTCACTGGTTCTTCCCATGAGATATTTCACATTGCCTTCTATTCTTTCATTTGTTTGGATCTGTTTAACAGCATCTTCATTTCTCATGAAGTCACTAGCTTTCATTTCCTCCAGTCTAACTCTGAAGGACTGAATCTCCTCAGTGGGCTTTTGAGATTCTTTTTCCATCTGACAAATTCGACTTTTTAAGGCATTCTTCTCTTCATTGCCCTTTTGAGCCTCCTTTGCCATTTGAGTTAGTCTGTTTTTTAAGTTGTTATTTTCCTCAGTCAGGCTGTTGACTCTCATTTCATACTTTTCCTGCATTCTTCTCATTTCTCTTCCCAATTTTTCCTTCACTTCTCTTATTTGGTTTTTAAAATCCTTCTTAAGGTCTTCTATGGCCTGTAACCCTCTCATACTTTCATTTGGGGCTTTTGGTGCAGGATTTCTGACCTCACAGTTCTCCTCCTGTTCCATGCTTCGATCCTCTTTGCCCCCAAAATAGGAGCTAATGTTGAATTTTTCTGTTTATTTTGTTTCCTTTGCCTAGGCATGTTGCCACTTAATTACTTGACTTTGGGGCTTGTTGCCACAATAGGACTCTGCCACCAGACAGGGGAGCTTCTGTCCCAAACGTTGGGGTATTCACAACTTCCAGAGGTATTAGTTGGGTGGCCTCTGTGAAACCTTCACATACTCTGGCAAGCTGGATACCCTCCCACCCCAGACCTCCACCCCAAACTGCAATCCAGATCCAGGGAGGTTAAAGCAAGAGCGATTACCCCACAAGACTGATCGCTGGATCTCCCTACAGTTCGAAGACCAGGAGCTGAAGCTGAAACTGAAGCTGCAAAATGGCGTCTGTGCTGTGTCTCCCCAGCTGCTTCTTGCCCCCAAGGGAAGAATCCGACTCGTTCCCCAAATACTGGTCCCAAAGTCCATAGGGCACTAACCTCTCACTTTGTCCTAGGCATATCTGTGTTGAATATTCTGGAATTGCCACAGCTGCTGGTTTTCTGGGGTCCCTCCAGCCGCCTGCTGGCCAGGCCACCCTGGGTCTAAAACTGTGACTAAGGCGGGCCTGGGCTTGGCTCCCAGAGCACTGCACTGTAGGTTCCCAGAGCACTGTGCTGGCCACTCCCTGCAGGGCTGCTGGGCTGGACTCAGTGGGAAGTTAGCTTCTCTGTGTCTTTCTGTGGGTGCTGGAGCTCCAGAAGTTGTTCAGAGTCCCCTTTTACATGATTTTGAAATGGTGTGGGAGAGAGCACCTTGGAAGTGCTGTTTCTACTCTGCCATCTTGGCTCCGCCCCCACTGGCTTTCTTTTTAAATCTTAGTTAACAATAAGAAGTGCTGCTATAAATATTTCGGTGCATATAAAGCCTTTCTTTGTTGACCTCCTTGGCATGAATGTTAACAGTGTAATAATATCTTGTTTCAAAAGATATATCTGAGCATTTTTATTTTTTAATTTGCATAATCCCAAATTGTTTTCCAGAAATATATTAATGCAAAAATGTACTAGTGTGCCTATTTTTCTAAAACCCCTCAAACATTTACTGTTTCCACATTCTGTTGTCATTGATAATTTGAAAGATTTGATGTTAAACCAGAGGGTGGTTTGGTGTGCATTTTTCTTATTGTTAATAATTTGAAGTCTTCTTTTTCAGGTTGCTAATAGCATTAAATTCTTTTGAGAAGTGTTTGTAAAAAGGCCAAGGTCTCCATCTGCATCTAGGGCCATCTCCGGTCATCCTGGTATAAATCTTGTCACTGGACCCAGATGGCACAAAGTGAGTCTGGTAACTTTGCACACCCCTCCCTCATTTAAATCCAATTCACTTGCAGTTCATGACATCACCTCCATGATGTCATGGTCACCTTTGAGAATGAAGGACAAAGAACAGCAGCAATCTTGGTATGGATTTTGGTCTTATACATATCTGTTAGCTGTCTATATTTCTTTGCTATCAAATCCTCATTAAAGATATATGATACTCATGATTTTTCCCTGTTTTACCAATTATTATCTTAGATGCCTTAATTTTGTTTGTGGGAAAGATTTTCAACTTCATATAATCAGTACATCTAATTTGGTTTGTAATTGCATCCATCCCTTATTTAGTTAAGAATTCATTTCTGTGAGTATAGCTTTGAAAGATACATAATCTTTTTCTCATCTAATTTTTATGTTGTGATCTTTAATATTAAGTTCACATATTGTTGATCGGTGGTTCTGATATCTAACTTTCTGACCCCAAGGACCATAACACGGCAGGCCCTTCTGTCCTCTACTATCTTTCAAAGTCTGCCCAAGATGATCTTTGTTGCTTCAATAATGCTATCTATCCAACACATCCTCTGCTGTCCCCCTTTCCTTTTACTTTCAATCTTTCCTAACATCAGAATATTTTCTAATGAGTCCTTTCTTCTCATTATGTGGCCAAAGTATTTACGCTTCAGCATTTGTCCTTCCACTAAGTAGTCAAAACTAAATTCTTTAAGTATTAATTTAATTGATCTCCTTGCTGTCCAGAAGTCTTCTCCAGCACCACAATTTGAAAGTATCTGTTCTGCTGAATTTACCTTCCCTTATAGTCCAATTAGTCCAATTCTCACAGCCTTACATTACTACTGGAAAAAAACTATAGATTTGACTATACAAAACCTTTGCTGGCAAAGTAATGTCTCTCTATTTTAGTATGCTGCACAGATTTGCTATAGCTTTCCTTTAAAGGACAAAGTGTCTTTTAATTTATGGCAGGAGTCATTGTCTACAGTGATCTTTGTGTCAAAGAATAAAAAATTTCTGACACTGCTTCCATTTCTTCTCCCTCTGTTTGCCAGGAAGTGATAGGACCAGATGTCATGATGTTAGGTTTGCTTTGCTTTGTATTTTGATGTTAAGCTTCAAGCCAGCTCTTACACTCCCCTTTTACCCTTATCAAGAGGCTTCTTACATTTTTTTCACTTTCTGACATTAGGGTATATGCATCTGCATATCTGAGATTGTTGATATTTCTCCTGGAAACCTTAATTCCACCTTTTGATTTATACAGCCTGGCATTTCACATGATGTATTCTGCATACAAGTTAAGTAGAGAAAGTGACAATATAAAGGCCTATCATATTCCTTTCACTATGTTGAACCAAGCAGTACCTCCATGTTTGGTTCCAGCTGTTGCATCTTGAACTGCATATAAGTTCCTCAGGAGAAAAGTAAGATGATCTGGTACTCCAAGATCTTTGAAAACTGGCCACATTTTGATGTGATCAACACTTTCAAAGGCTTTATTGTAGTCAATAAAGTAGAAGTAGAAGTCTTTCTGGAACTCTTGCTTTCTCCATAATCTAGCAAATGTTGTCATTTTGGTCCCTAGTTCCTCTGCCTCTTCAAAAACCGACCTATACTTCTGATAATTCTCAGTTCACATACTGCTGAGACCTAATGAACAAAAACTTAAGCATAACCTTGCTGGGGTGTAAAATGAGTGCAATTTTTTCAGTAGTTTGAAAATTATTTTGCATTGTCTTTCTGTAAAACTGGGTCATAAACTGATCTTTCCCAATTCAGTACCACTATCATGTTTTCCAAAATTGCTCACAAGTTGAATGCAGCATTTTAACAGCATTATCTTTTAGGATTTAATAGCTCAGCAGGAATTCCAATCACCTTCACTATCTTTAGCAATGCTCCCTAAGGTCCGCTTAACTTCATACTCCAGGATGTCTGGCTCTAGGTCAGTAACCACACTACTGCGATTATCAGTGATGTTAATATCTTTCTTTTATAATTTTTTATATATTCTTTTTGGCAGAGCCACGATGGCAGAGTGAAAGCAGGAACTCATCTGAGCTTCTCCTTGAATTCTGTCAGTAACCTCTAAAAAGTGAATCTGAATGTATTTTGGAATGGCATAATCCATTGGGACATGGAGTGTGGCAGATTCCCAATCCAGGAAAGTTAACACATAGGACTGGGCAGGGGGAGCATAGAGGGTGTAGGCTACACCAGCACAGATATGAGACCAGACCACAGTGGAGTCAGAGCAAGCCCCAGATTCTCGGACCTCCCACAATAGGGCCCACAATAGCAACAGCAGCTTCTCCTGGGGCTATCAGCCCGCAGCCTTGATGTTTAAAAATCGCCCACTTGAACTTTCGGGAGCCAAGATGGCAGAGTAAACCCTAGCTGCTCTAATCACCCTCCCTGACCCTGACCCAGAGATTATTGCCCCAGTGTAAAATCCTGAAATAGTGGAAGAAGCAGCAGGGTTGGGAGTCCTAGAGGAAGGGTGTGACTGAAGCTGTGCAAGCCTGAAGTGAAGGGTGGGAGGTGATCCAACAAACCCCATCTCAGCTGACCAGTGCAAGATCCCAAAGCCCAGGGGGGTGGAGCCATCAAGCACTAACAACACAAGCCCAGGTTCATCTTAGCACAATAAAGGAAATCTGTTAGACACCAGTGCAGAAATCTGCCAGCTGCTGAGCCTGCCCAAGCTCTAGCCCAAGGGCACAGAGTTGGAAATCTGAAGGGGCCAGATTACCCCTCCCACACACCTTGCTCTGTAAGCCTCAGGGTAACACAAGGGAAAGACTGAGAGTCCTGGCCTTGGCCTCAGCCTAGATACCCAGAGGCTACAGTACACAAAGTCAACAACCAGGCCCCTAACTCCCAGCTTGAGAAGTGTGGGTCAGAGCCCAGAAGCAGAAATCCTCTTTAAAATCCAGGAAATAAGCAATCATAATGGGCAAGAAGGAAGCTGGGAAATCAAGAATAAGAATGATACAATCCTATTATAGTGAGCAAGAACAAGCACATACAGAGGACAACATGGACTCTGTACTCATACCTGAAACCACAGAAGGAAATATGAACTGATCTCAAGCCCAAAAAGCATTCTTGGAAGAGCTCAAGAAAGATTGTAAAAGTCAAATTAGAAGGGTAGAAGAAAAATTGACCAGTGCTTTTAAATTACATTGGCCAAAAAGGAAAAACATCACACTGAAGAAAACAAATCCTTAAAAATTAAAATTAGTGAACTGGGATGGGAAGTTCAAAATCTAACTGGAGAAAATACCTCCTAAAAATGAAATCTGAACATATGGAAAAGAAGTTTCAAAAACTAACTGAGGAAAATAATTCACTAAAAATTCGAATCAGTCAAGTCAAAGCCAATGACTCTATGATGAATGAAAAAGCAGTCAAACAAAACATAAAGAATGAAAAATAAGGAGAAAATATAAAATATCTCATTAAAAAACAACTGACCTGGAGAAAGACACAGGAGAGATAATCTAAGAATTATTGTTCTACCAGAAGGCCAAGATGAAAAAATAGACATTGAACAACATCCTCCAAAAATTATCAAAGAAAACTGTCCTGAGGCCTGAGGTCCTAAAATCAGAGGGTAAAAAAGTTATCTAAAGAATTCACTGGACTCCTCCTGAAAGAAGTCCCAAACTGAAAACTCCAAGAAATATAGTAGTCAAATTGTAGAATTATAAGGTCAAGGAGAAAATGCTGCAAGCAGCCAGAAAAAAAAAAAAAACAACTCAAATATCGTGGAACTACAGTCAGGATTACACAGGACCTAGCAGCTTCTACTTTAAAAGATCAGAGTGATTGGAATATGATATTTTGTAAGGCAAAAGAGCCTAGACTGCAAACAAGGATCAACTACCCAGCAAAACTTAGCATAATCTTTTAGGCAAGTAGATGGTCATTCAATGAAATAAGGGACTTCCATACTTTTATGTTGAAAAAGCTAGAGCTCAATGGAAAATTTCATCTCCAAATACAAGACTAAAGTGAGACATAAAAAGATAAACAAGGAAAACACACACTCACACACACATGTGCACATGTGCACATATGCACACACATGCACATAACTTGTGATTCAATAAGAACAAACTGTTTATATCCATATATGGAAAGCTGATACCTGTCAATATAGAGATTTATATAATTATCACGACATTTAAAAGGGATATACATAGATAGAGGGTGTGGGTATAAATTAACTAATCTGATGAAAAAGAACCTTATTAAGGGGTACAAAGGGATTATAATGGGAGAAAGGGAAAGGGAAAGGCAGAAAAGGATAAGTTATGCTACACAAAGAGGCATAAAAACATACTATAGCGGAGGGAAAGGAGGGAAGTAGATGAACATTATATGAACTTTACTCTCATTGGTTTTGGTTCAAGGAGGGATTAACATAATCAGTTAAGTTTAGGATTTTAACATGAAAAGATGCAAAAACTCATTATAGTAGATGGAAAGGAGGGAGGGAGAGGAGCACCTTATAAAATTTACTCTCATTAGTTTGGGTTCAAGGACAGACTAACATACTTTGTTAAGTATAAAAATCTACTGTGACCTACAGGCAGTATGAGGGGTAAGGGGGGGAAAAGGGGGTGGTTAAAAGGGAGGGAAATAGTAGTAAGGAGGAAGAATAGGTAAAGAGAGGGAGGTGCATAAGGAGGCAACATTGATGGAGGATGTGGTCCAAAGGAAAACTCCTAAGGAGGGGAAGGGAGAAGGGAGAAATAAAAGTATAAACAGGAGAGGGAATAGGATGGAGGGAAAGACAGATAGTAATCATAACTGTGTAGCAGAATGGATTAAAAACGACAATCCTACAATATGCTGTCTACAAGAAACACATTTGAAACAGGGAGATACACAGGGTAAACATAAAAGGCTGGAATACAACATATTATACTTCAGCTAAAGTAAAAAAAAAAGCAGGAGTAGCAATCTTTATCTCAGATAAAGCAAAAACAAAAATAGATCTAATTAAAAGAGATAAAGGGGAGGGCAGAGCCAAGATGGCAGCCTAGAAGCAGGAAAACTCCCTGAACTCCCCTCATAACCACTTCAAATACCTATAAAATATGACTCTAAGCAAACTTTAGAGCTACAGAACCCACAAAGTGAGAGAAACAAATCTCCGGCTGAAGGCAGCCTGACAGGCCAGCAGGAATGGTCCATTGCAGCACACTGGGAGCAGAGCCCAGCCCCTCGTGAGTCAGTGGTTTTAGCCTCAGGGCAGCCCTGACCAGCTGTGGCTGGAGGAACTTCAAGAGAGTGAATCACCAGCAGCTACGGTGGTTTCTATAATTATCAACTCATAACTGCCAAAGTCAAAGTAAAAGGTCAGTGTGGACTTTGGGAACAGGGGATCTGGGAGTGTGGTCTGGCCTATGCCCCCTGGGGTAAGAAGGCAAGAAGCTGCTGAGGCACAGAGGCCTTGCAGACATTTATGTGTGGCTGCTTCAGAGATCCTGGTCTGCAGATTGTAGGGGGACCAAGTGACCATCCAGAGGGGGTAGTTGTTCTTGCTTTAACCTGCTTAGATCTGGATTGCTGTCTTGGATGGAGATCCTGGAGTGTATAGCCAGATGCCAGAGCTGACTTCAGAGAGGTCAACCAACTAATAGTTCTGACAGGTGCAAAAACCCCAGTGATTTGAGACAAACCTCAGCTTTCTGGAAGCAGAGTTCTACTATGGCAAAAAGCTCAAAAGTCAAGTAATTGAGTGGCAACATGAGCAAGCAAAGGAAGCAAAGCAAGCAGAGAATCCAACTTTAGATTCCTTTGGGAGACAAAAAGGATCAAAGCATGGAACAAGAGTCAGACAACAAAGTCTGAACATCTGCACCATAAGCTTCCAAGAAAAAATATGAATTGGTTACAGGCCAGAGAGGAGCTCAAGAAGGATTTTGAAACCCAAATAAGAGAAATGGAGGAAAAATTGGGAAGAGAAATTAGAATGATGCAATAAAATTATAAAATGAAAGTCAACAACCTAACTAAAGAAAATAACACCTTAAAGAATAGACTAACTCAAAAGGCAAAAGAAGTTCAAAAAGCCAATGAGGGGTAGAATGCCTTAAAAGCTGAATTTTCCAGATGGAAAAAGAATCTCAAAAGCTCACCAAAGAGAATAAATCCTTCAGAATTAGATTGGAGTAACTAGAAACTAACGACTTCATAAGAACTCAAAACACTATTAAACAGATCCAAACAAATGAAAAAATAGAAGGCAATGTAAAATATCTCATTGGAAAAACCACTGACCTGGAAAACAGATCCAGAGAGATAATTTTAAAATTATTGGACTACCTGAAAGCCATGATCAAAAAAAGAACTTAAAAATCATCCTTTAAGAAATTCTCAAGGAAAACCACCCTGAAGTTTTAGAACTAGAAGGCAAAATAGAGGTTGAAAGAATCCACCAATGACCTCTTTTTTAAATTTAATTTTTTTATCTTTTGCTTTTTGGGGGGGCAATTGGGGTTAAGTGATTTGCCCAACATCACATGGCTAGTATGTGTTGAGTTTCTGAGGCCAGATTTGAACTCATGTCCTCCTGACTCCAGGGCCAGTGCTCTACTCACTGTGCCAGCTAGCTGCCCTCACTGATCACCTCTTGAAAAAGATCCCAAGAAGAAAATTCCTAGGAATATTATAACCAGGTTCCAGAGTTCTCAGATCAAGGAGAAAATATTACAAGCAGCCAAGAAGAATTTGACTATTGTGGAAACACAATCAGGATAACACAGGATCTGGCAGCTTCTACACTAATGGATCAAAGGTCTTGGAATATGATATTCTGGAGGTCAAGGGAGCTGAGATTAAAACCAAGAATCACCTACTCAGCAAAACTGAGTATGATGTTTCAGGGGAAACCGTGGTCATTCAATGAAATAGAGAACTTTTAAGCATTCTTGAGGAAAAAAACAGAGTTGAATAGAAAATTTGACATTCAGATACAAGAAGCAAGAGAAACATGAGAAGGTAAACGGGAAAAGAACTTATCAAAGTTGAACTATTTACATTCCTACATGGAAAAAATATGATTGTGACTGATGAAATTTTTCTCAGTATGGAAGGGATGATACTTAATGGGGGAGAATGAAAGGTGAGAGAGGAATATAATGAGAGAAGATGGGGGGATACAGAATGGGCTAAATTATCTCATATAAAAGAGGCAAGGGATAACTGTTACAATGGAGAGGAAGGACAGGAAGACAAAAGGGAATGGGTCTACCTTTCTCTCATTGACTTTGGCTTAGGGAGGGAATGACATACACACTAAATAGGATATCTTGCCCTACAGGTGAGTAGGGGGGAAGGGGATGAGAGGGGGTATGATGGAGGAGAGGGCAGGTTGAGGGGAGGGTAGCTAGAAGCACATACTTTTGATAAGAGACAGCGTCAAAGTATAGAGTAGCACAAGTTGGGGGAGGGATAGGATGGAGAGAAATATAGTTGGTCTTTCACAATATATACACTATGGAAATGTTTTACGTAACTACACATATACAACTTATATTGAATTTATTATCTTCCCAGTAAGGGGTGGGTGACAAAGAAGGAAGGGAAAGAATCTAGAATTCAAAGTTTTTAAAACAAAATTTTAAAAATATATTATTTTTTTACATGAAACTGGGAAATAAGATATATAGGTATGGGGTATGGAATTCCATCTTCTCATACCAGAAAGTCAGAGGGGGTATGGGGGAGGATATAGGAGAGAGCAGATTGGAGGAGAGTGTATACAGTGGGATTGCTGTTTTGGGGTGGTGGGTAGGGGAAAGACAGGGAAAATTTTGTAACTCAAAATCTTGTGGAAAAGAATGATGTAAAATAAAAATAAACATAAAATTTAATTTAATTTAAAACAAAAGAGATAAGGAGGGCGGAGCCAAGATGGTGGAGTAGAAACAGCTCGTCCAAGCCACTCTGCCCCCAGATTCCCCCCAAACTATGTAAAAGGGGACTCTGAACAACTTCTGGAGCCCCAGCACCCACAGAACGACACAGAGAAGCTAACCTCCTGTTGAGAACAGCCCAGCAACCCTGCAGGAAGGACCAGTGCAGAGGTCTGGGACCTGGCAGCGCACAGTGCGCAGAGCACAGGAGCCGAGCAGAGCCCAGGTCCGCGTGAGCCGAGGTTTTAGCCCCAGGGCAGCAGGGCCAGCAGCCGGCTGGAGGAACCCCAGAACACCAGGAGCTGTGGCAACTCCAGAATTATCAACATAGACATGCCTAGGACAAAGTAAGAGGTTAGTGTCCTATGGACTTTGGGACCTGTATTTGGGGAATGTGTCAGCTTCCTCCCCTGGGGGCTAGAAGCCACTGAGGAGACACGCCATTTTGTAGTTTTCAGAGGCAGCTCCAGCTCCCGGCCTGCGAACTGTAGGGAGATCCAGCGATCAGTCTTGGGGGTAATCGCTCTTGCTTTAACCTCCCTGGATCTGGATTGTGATCTAGGGTGGAAGTTGTGGGTGGGTTTACAGCTTGCCAGAAACAGAAGTTGCCCCCACACGTTCGGGACGAAAATTCCTCTATCTGGCCTTAAAGCCATAGTGTGGCAACAAGCCCAAAAGTCAAGCAATTAAGTGGCAACATGCCAAGGCAAAGGAAACAGAAAAATGCAACCCTAGACTCCTATTTTGGGGGCATAGAGGAGGAAAAGGACTGTGAGGTCAGAAGTCCTGCTCCAAAAGCCCCAGGGGAAAACATGAGCGGGTTGCAGGCCATAGAGGACCTTAAGAAGGACTTAAAAATCAAATAAGAGAAGTGGAGGAAAAATTGGAAAGAGAAATGAGAAGGATGCAGGAAAAGTATGAAATGAGGGTCAACAGCCTGACTGAGGAAAACAACACCTTAAAAAATAGACTAACTCAAATGGCAAAGGAGGCCCAAAAGGGCAATGAGGAGAAGAATGCCTTAAAAAGTCGAATTTGCCAGATGGAAAAAGAATCTCAAAAGTTCACTGAGGAGATTCATTCCTTCAGAGTTAGACTGGAGCAAATGGAAGCTAATGACTTTATGAGAAATCAAGATGCTGTTAAGCAGATCCAAACAAATGAAAGATTAGAAGGCAATGTGAAATATCTCATGGGAAAAACCACTGACCTGGAAAATAGATCCAGGAGAGACAATTTAAAAATTATTGGACTACCTGAAAGCCATGATCAAAGAAAGAACCTAGAAATCATCCTTCAAGAAATTCTCAAGGAAAATTACCCTGATGTTTTAGATCCAGAGGGCAAAATAGAGGTTGAAAGAATCCACCGATCACCTCCAGAAAAAGATCCCAAAAAGAAAACTCCCAGGAATATTATAGCCAGGTTCCAGAATCCCCATATCAAGGAGAAAATACTACAAGCAGCCAGGAAGAAACAATTTCAGTATTGTGGAAACACAATCAGAATAGCCCAGGACCTGGCAGCTTCTACACTGAGGGATAGAAGGGCATGGAATATGATATTCCAGAGGGCAAAAGAAATGGGAATGAACCTAAGGGTCACCTACCCAGCAAAACTGAGTATTTTGTTTCAGGAGAAAATATGGTCATTCAGTGGAATAGAGGACTTTCAAGCATTCTTGAGGAAAAAAACAGAATTGAATAGAAAATTTGACACCCAGACACAAGAAGGAAGAGATGCCTGAGAAGGTAATCAGGGAAAAGAAATCAAAAGGAACTTATCAAAGTTGAACTATTTACATTCCTATATGGAAAAGCAATAACTGTGACTGATGATATCTTTGTCACTATGAAAATAATGGAAGAAGGGGGTGTGGTCATATGAATACATATGTGAATGTGTGTGTATATGGTTACAGTTATATATGGATAAAGGGCATAGGTCGAATTTGTTGGGAAGGGAGAATACTCAAGGGATGATATTATGAGGTGAGAGAGGAAAGTGGCAAGAGGATATGGGGAGAGACAGGGTAGGGTAAACTGTCCCAAGTAGAAGAAGCAAGGGGAAGTGGTTGCAATGGAGGGGGAGAATAGGAAGGCTAAAAAGGCAAAACCACATTCACTTTGAATTTGGTTCAGGGAGAGAATGACATACATACTAAATGGGATATCTCAACCTGCAGCAGGATAGGGGGAAGGGGGATGAGAGGAGGGATGATGGATGGGAGGGCATCCTTGGGGTGAGGGGAGGTTGGAAGTACCCTCTATAGAAGAGGGACAGGATCATGTAGGGAATGGACCAGGTGGGGGGTGGGATGAGTGGGAGGGAATTATAAGCAGCCTTGTACAATATATATACTATGATAATGTTTTGCATAGCTAGACATGTACAACATATACTGAATTACTTATCTCCCAAGAAGGAATGGGTGACAAGGGAGGAAGGAAATGGATCTGAAATTCGAGGTCGTAACATTAAATGTTTCAAATATATATAAATACTAATATTAATACTCTTTTGCTTGTAATAGGGAGATAAGATGTGCAGGCATTGGGACACAAAGATTCACCTTCCTCTAATGGAAAAGTCGATGGGGGTATGGGAGAAGGTATGGGAGAGAGCAGATTGGAGGAAGTGATATCTTGTAGGACTGCTATTCTGGGAGGTTGGGTAGGGGAATAACGGGGGGGAAATGATTTCAACTCAAATTCTGGCGGAAATGAATGATGTAAAACAGAAGTTAATAAAGCATTTGTTTAAAAAAAGAGAGATAAGGAAGGAAACAATATCCTGCTAAAAGGAACCATCGAGAATGATGAAGCAATATCATTACTAAACATATGTGTACCAAGTGGTATAGCATCCAAATTCCTAGAGGAGAAGTCAAGGGAATTATAGGAAGAAATAAATAGCAAAACTATGCTAGTGGGGGACCTCAATCTCCCCCTCTCTGAACTTGATAAATCTAACCTTAAAATAAACAAGAAAGAAATTAAGGAGGTGAATAGAATTTTAGAGAAAGTAGATATGATAGACCTCTGGAGAATACTGAATAGAGATAAAAAGGAATATACCCTTCTTCTCAATGATATATGGCATGTACACAAAAACTGACCATGTACTAGGGCACAAAAACCTCACAATTCAGTGCAGAAAGGCAGAAATATTAAATGCATCCTTCTCAGATCATTAAGCAATAAAAAGTATATTTAACAAAGGGCCATGGAAAGATAGATTAAAAACTAATAGGAAACTAAATAATTTAATCTCAAAGAATGAAAGGTCAAACAAGAAATTATAAAACAATCAGTAACTTCATTTAAGAAAATGACAATAGGGGCGGCTAGGTGGCGCAGTGAGTAAGAGCACCGGCCTCGGAGTTGGGATGACCCGAGATCGAAACTGGCCTCAGAAAATGAGCACCCACACATAAATAATGACTAGCCGTGTAACCTTGAGCAAGTTACTTAACCCCAATTGCTTTAAAAAAAAAAGAAAGAAAATGACAATAATGAGACAACATACCAAAACTCGTGGGATGCAGCAAAACCAGTTCTTAGGGGAAGTTTTATATCTTTGAATGTATACATGAATAAAATGGAGAAAATAGATGTCAATAAATTGGGCATGCAACTGTAAAAGCTAGAAAAAGAACAAATTATAAATCCCCAATTAAATACTAAATTAGAAATACTGAAAACCAAAGGAGAAATTAATTAAACTGAAATTAAGAAAACTATTGAGGGGGGGTGGAGTCAAGATGGCAGAGTAATAACAGCATTTGCGTGCAGCTCCAGCTCCCACCACTTCCAATTTATATAAAAGGGGACACCCTTTTATATCATTTAGATCATAGCTATAGAGTCTCATGGTTTTCTCTGTTTTCTTCAATTCAAATTTGAATTTGCAATAAGAAGATAATTATCTGAGCCACAGTCAGCTCCAGGTCTTGTTCTAACTGGTTATATAGAGTTTTTGCACATTTGACTGCAAAGTATATAGTCTGTCTGATTTTGGTATTGATCATCTGGTGATGTCTGTGTGTAGAGCCACCTTTTGGGTTGCTGAAAAGGTGTTTGCTATAACCAGCATGTTATCTTGACAAAACTCCATTAGTTTCTGCACTGCTTCATTTTGTTCTCCAAGGGCAAACTTGCCTATTATTCCAATTATCTTTTGATTGCCTGTTTTAGCATTACAATCCCTTTGGATAATGTGATACCTTTTTTTTTTAATAAATATTCTTTATTGTTGTTTTCTTTCTTTTGCTTTTTTTTTTGAGGGGCAATTGGGGTTAAGTGACTTGCCCAAGGTCACACAGCTAGTAAGTGTTAAGTGTCTGAGGTTGCATTTGAACTCAGGTCCTCTTGACTCCAGGACTGGTGCTCTAGTCACTGAGCCACCTAGCATCCCTGTGACATCTTTTTTGATGTTATTTCTAGAAGGTGTTGAGAACTGAATAAGTTTTGGTTCTGTGGCATCAATGGTTGGTGCATAGACTTGTATTACTGTGATATTGAATGGTTTGCCTTGATTTTGAACAGATATCATTCTCTGATCTTTGAGATTGTACCCCAGAACTGCTTTTCGCACCCTTTTATTGTCTATGAAGGCTACATCATTTCTTCTAAAGGACTCTTGTCCATAGTGGTAGATGGAGTGAACACCTGAATTATATTCACCCATTCTGATCCATTTAAAATCACTGATGCCCCAAAATTTCAATGTTTACTCTTTGCTTTTCTTCTTTGGCCACATCCAGTTTACTTTAGTTCAAAGACCTTACATTTCAGGTTCCTATACAATATTGATCTTTATGGCATCAGACTTTTCTTTCTTCACCAAACACATCTACATGGAAGGACCCTGGTTTTAGCCTAGTCACTTCACTCTTCCCATTTTAGTTATCCTCCACACTTTACCAAGTAATATATTGAATACCTTTTGACCTAAGGGCCTCACCTTCCAATATCATATCTTTTAGCACTTTAAAACTGTCCATGGGGTTTTCTTGGGCAAAGATACTACAATGCTTTGCCATTTCCTTCTCCAGTGGATCACCTGTTTTCAGAACTTTCCACTCTGACCCAACCATCTTTGGTAATCTTGCACGGCATAGCTCACAATTTCATTGAGCTAAGCAAACCCCTATCCCACAACAAAGCAATGGACCAGGAGGGGCAAGTTCACATGCCCATGCATTAATTATAAAATCTATTATGAGATGTGGTCTAAGTCTAATTTCTGCCAGACTGCTTTCCAATATTCCCAGCATTAGTCTTTTCCTAGGTAATTTATGTTTTTAGGTTTATAAGACACTGGGTTGTTGAGTTAAATGACTTCTGATTCTTACTCATGTAGTCTGTTTCATTGGTTTATTTTTCTATTTTTAACTGGTAGCAAATAGTTTTGAGGACAGTTATTTTCTAACAGTTTTTGAGATATGAAAGTTTTATTCCTTCTACATTTTTCTTTTTGCATAATATTCCTTAATATTCTAGATCTTTTCTCCCTCTAAAATTTTAAATTATTTTATCCAATTCTCTAAGGTTTTCCTTTGATAGTTGATTGATTTAGCATTAAATCTGCAGATAAATTTGAATGTTATTGTCATTTTCATTATATTGGGATAGTCCATTCACTAGTACTTAATTTCCCTCCAGCTATTTAAGTTGTACTTGATTCCTAGTGTTTTGGCAGATTGACTCTGAAATATTTTATATCTTTTATATAGTTACTTTAAATATGATTTTCATTAATTCATCCTGAGTTTTATTATATAGAAACACTATTGATTTTTGTGGGTTTATTTTGTAGCTTCAGTTTTGTTCAAGCTATATGTCTCAATGATGTCTGTTTTTTCTGATTTCCTAGGAATTTCTAAGTAATCTTCATGTCATACACTTGACTAATTTCTATGGTGGGGACATTGAAGAAGAAAAATTAATTATTCCATAATGCTTTAAAGCTCATAAATCACTTGTTTTATAACAACCCTTGAAGATGAAGAATATGACTTTTAATGTCCCCACTTTATAGAAAAGGCAACTGAGTCTCTGAGAGGTTAAGTGGCCTGCCCATACTTACACAATTAATGTCTAAGAAAGGATTCAAACCCAAGTCACTTGATTGCAGGTTAAGCATTCTTTCTATCCCCATCACACTGCTTGTAGAAGTAGTAAATTCCATGAGGGTAAGTACCATGTCATCCAAAGTTGTGTTTTCTTCAGCACTAAGTGCAGTGATTTTTACATAATAAAACTTAAAATGTTTGTTGAATTAAAAAAAATAATGCTTGGCCATGGTGCATAATTAGAGTAATATTTTACTTTTGAAAATTAGTATGTTTTTCTGAGCATCGGGAGAGCATTAGACTTTTAGAGAATGAGTTTCTATGTGGCATGTGCAATTATCACAATGAGATAACTTCTAAAAAAGCAATCCTAGGAAATTCCTGTAATATCAGGCTGTGGGGCTAAGATTCTTGGGTTCTCTTCTTTTAGCAAGAAAACATCATTGAAACTGCACCAGCCACTCAGGTGTCATGTACAAAATGAGGAGAATGATAATTATCCATTGACTATCTAATTGGAGTCTTGGGAATGAAATTATTTTCACCATAAAAAAAATCAATTTCTGGCATTTCAGAGATATGTTAATCATTTTAGGCTCTTAGGGGCAGTATACCTTTAAATATAACTTAGCTTTTTATCATTGGAAGGTTAAGAGTCAAACTTTCTTCAAAACTCTTAACATCTTTGGATAAGACACTATAGGTACACAGTTCAATTTATATCATAGTCAACAAATATTTCTTAAATGCATATTGTTTGCAAAGCACTATGTCTGGGACATGGAAAGATACAAAGCTTAGGTAAGACATAATCCCTGACTTCATTGAAATTTACAGTCTCATAGGACTATTAGACACACAGATAACCTCAACATGAACCAGAAGATGATAGAACTAGAGATGGAATGAACCTTAGAGGGAACATAATCCTAATCCTTATTTAACATGTGAGGAAATTGAGGTCTGGAGTGATGAAGAGACTTGTCTAGTTTAAGTGGCAGAGCCAAGATCCAAAACCAGATGACAAATCCAGTGTTTTTTCTTCACCACATGATGTCACCTCCTGAAACATGATGAGTACACCATAAATCATAGATCAAGAGTTAGAAGAGGTTTTAGAAGCTTTTGATTCTAACTTCAATGAATGAATAAGAAAACTGAGGTCTAGAGAGGTAAATGCCAAGTCACTAAAGTAGTAAATGGCAGAGGTAGAAGTCAAACCCAGGTCCACTAAACCTAATACTCATCCATTCCATTGTATCGCTAAAGGTGCAAAGTAAAATACTAAGTGAGGTTGGCATGAGGTGGTCATTATGGAAGTTTCCAGATTATCCAAGCTTCTTTCTGTTCCATGATATATGCCTGCATCAGTGTCAGGTTCGGTTCTCAAGCAGTCACCCAGAGACCTGGATTCTAGTTTTCTCTCCATCGTTGCCTCTTTCCCAGTTCTCTTTTTCCCTTTGTAAAATAGAAATGATCTCCCCTTCCCCAGAGGAGTGTTGATTGTAAAAAAAAATCCTTTTGTCAATAGAAAAGGCTTCAGGAATTCTCAAGAATAACAATCAGTTTAGGCCTTTTCCATTTTTTTTGAGCTGACTCAGGCCAAGGAAAAGAAATGAGGGAAAGCAGGGCAAGTCCATTGGGGCTGTTGAACAGGATCTATTGTTTCCTGACTCTTTCCCCATCCTCCCACTTTAATGAAGCAAATAAAAGATTCTCTGTGAAAAGTCCCTTTAATTGCATCTCCAAACTCCCTGTTTTCTTGCTTTCCTGCCAAGTACTCAGTCCTCCCACCTGCAACCCTCAGAGATGCCTTTTGTCTGGAGCTGGGTTAACCCATTATCTGTCATATATGCCTGGGGTGAAAGAGTGAGGTGACTCATTGGATTATAAGATTTAGTGCTGGAAGGGACCTTGGAGAAGATCTGGTTCAATGACCTTATTTCTCTGGAAAGCAAATTGATATTAAGCGACTAGCCCAAGATGATATAAGACTGTGTTCTAATAATCTTAAAAACACTAACCTGTCTGTGGGGAAGGATTTGTTTGTTTATGCTTAAAAATAAGATCACAATGGACAACCATATATAATGAGGGTAAAGGAATTTTTTTTTAAATGGTGGAATGGAAAGATTACCATTTTGGAAACTAGGAGACCTGGGCTCTCTATTCCTGGCTTTGTCACTACCTAGAAATGTGATCTTAGGCCAATAAATTTTCTCTTCTAAACCTCATCCACCACAGAAGGGGTGAAGGGCAGACTAGAAAACATTAATAGTCCCTCTCCAGCTCCAGGAATTCATCATGTAACTGGAAAGGACACCAGCTGCGGAGTCAGTGGACCTGGGCTCAAATCTCACCTATATGACTTTATTCAAGTCACTTAACTAATCTAGGCCTCAGTTATGTCAACTGTAAACTGAGAGTGTTGCACTTTATGATATCTGATGTCTTTTCCCTCTTTAGAGCTATGATTCTTTGATTTCTTGGTCCCCTGCTTGCTAAGGATTATGGAGGGCCAAGATGATAGAACAGGGCAGGTACCTGTTAGACTCAGTAAACATTCCAAAGTCAGGTCTTAACTTATATCTGAGGCACAAGCTTATTTGAAGTTATTAGGTATGGTAGGACTACTTCTTCTAAGAGCATTCCAACATGTTTTGATGGTTAAAGCGTGGAAGCTACAATTGGGAGATGTAATTCCAGAGCAACTTTAGAATCTTGGTGAATCTGCTGTTCAGAAGTCAAAATTTGGAATGGGGGCCTTCCCTATGTTGATGAGTTAGCCAAGGACAGCTGCTTAGACTTGGGTCTTGAGATATTCTAGAGATGGACTGCATTTGGAAAGAACACATTCATTTTTGTTGCTCTTCCTGAATATTCTGTGGTCATATGCTATTCTCTCAGACTGCCTTTCCTACCAGTTAAGAAAGGAATTTAACAAATTGGACTATAATTCCTTATCACTTTGGAACTTTTCTTATGGTTGAACAGCAGTTAAAAATACTTGTTAATTCCAGCTCTTCCTGAAAGGGTGGAAGGCCACTGAAGCCATCACACAGCCTGCTACACTTTATCAAGAGCACTCCAGCTGCTACTAATTTGGTTGATTTTTTTAAACCAGAAACTCCTTTTAAAGATATGTGTAAAGACAGGAGGGGAAGGAGATCAACTGTGTTGTATAAAGGGGCAGATGATTGTCTTAATGGTGGCCTTGGTCAGTCTCAAAATGATGGATGTGTATGTGCAGTTGGGGGCCTGTTCTCATCTTTTGCTGAGACTTTAAGGGAGTTTCCCAAAATAATTAGTCTTAGCATGAATGGAAACCAACAGGCCCTTATTATAGGTTCTTTTTAAGTCACAAGGCAAGGCCTGTAGATTAACATAAGATACCCATAGTTATAGAAATATGCAAGAGAAAAAGAGCTGGAATATTTAACCAAATCACAGTAACAACAGTGATAAGTACACAACTAGAATCCTCAGTAGGCAGGATATTTGGGCTTCTGGTTTGAGGTAAATTGATCTATAGGCCTCAGTGAGAAAAAAAGAGTACTGATGATTCTTAAACTGTGGGTCATGATCCCATGGGGTCTCGAAAAATTTGACAACAGTAAAAGGTTTCTGAATGTGAAATGACCAACATTAATTCAAAATCATGCCCATGTTGCATCACGCAACTTGACTGCAGCCTTGGCTCTGAACATAAAGCATATATACTTTGCACTGAGCATGCCCTCAGGCCATGTAACACCAACAAACACAGTTGAGAGTAAAAAAAAAAGTTTTAGAAGCCCTGAACTAAGGGACCCCTCAGGATATATCTCAGGCTCATTTCTCTCAAGTTCAACAAGTCTCCTGGGTTATTCCCATACACAGAATTATTCCCCAAACCAGAAGAAATCCTGGCTTTCATTTTTAAAGGAAAGGTGGCAACTTTCTCAGCCCTCAGAATTCTTGGCATTTTTGAAGGATTATCTCAGATGCTCCTCCTAGAAGAAGTCTTCCATGATCCTCTCTATCCCAGTTGCCAATGCTCTCTCTCTCTTTAAATACCTTGCATCAGTTTATTTAGACATAGACTACATCCCTGAAGTAAAAATGGAAGGGTTTTGAAAACATTTTTTGTCTTTGTATCTCTAGCACCAAACATGACACCTGGTATACATCAGGCTCCTAATAAATGCTTGTTTTAGACAAAAAAATATATGCTTCACAAGATTCCTGTAAGGATCAAATGGCATAATGTAGGTGAATCACTTTATAAATGTTTAGGCATAAAATAGGCATCAATTATCTTATGCTTATTCTTTTGGTAAGAAAGATGCCACTTGTATGATCTCCCTCATCATCCATGAAGAAGCATGATGTGACATGGTTAGAGAGATGAGCTTAAGCCAGGAAGACCTGCGTCCAAGGTCTGCCTCTGACACATGCTGGACTGTGTGACTATGGACAAGGCACTTAGACTTGTGTGTAAGTGTGTAAGTTGCAAAGTTGCAAAGAAGGTACTGGCATGCATTGATACAGGGTGGCTCCTTGCCTAGGAGTTCGCCATACTAATGAAATCCCAGGTCTAGTTTCTCTTTTCCTTTGACTTCCCTCATGGAGCTGTCCTGAGGAAAATATTTTGTAAAATAACATGGTTATTATTTTCCATCTTAGGAAGGGGTAGTTGGAAATTCTATTTTCTTTTAAATTAATATTGTCCTTATTAGGAGGTATTTTGCTCAATAGGCATTACATCTGTTGTAATTTCTATAACATAGTGACTGCAAGGTAATTAAATTAAAACCCTCATATATTACAGATGTTTTCCATCTTATGGTTGGTGGGGAGCATTTGGGGACAAAAGGGGTGTCTTCTTTGTTTTAATTTGATTTCCAGGCATAATTGCATTTATTTAAATGCAATACACCTGTGACATTGTAAGAACAACTATGCCCTGTGACATAATAATGATTCTGCTATACTTCTAAAGGTGTTATTCTTTTCCTTTTGCTGTGAATCAAACCCCCACTCAACACAAGAATCCAAACAGCCAAGGGAAATTTTGTGGCTATGTTTTAATGAAAAGATTTTGCAATGTTAATGTAATATTAATGTAAAGTTGATGTAATGACTGTAGTCTTTTCTTTAGATAACTGATTATTATAAATATCATTTGCGGATTTGACAAATGGAAGAACTAGAATAAAGTCAGGGATTTGAATCAGAATCAAATAAGTTCATTTCCATCAAGGATAGTGACCTCCTTCCAAGCCACTCAGGTTTAAAGCCTCAGAATCATCTCTGATTTTTTTTCTGGTGTTTTTTTTAGTCCTTTTCCAGGCCTCCAAATTACACAATGCCTAATGGGCTACCAAGTCCTATCAATTATTCTCTGATAATACCCTCCATTATCTGTTCATTCTTTTCCAATTGCAACATAGACCAAGACTCAATGATGTCATATCTGACTAATGAAATGTCTTCTTAATCATTCTCTGACTCCTCTGTCTCCCCATCCTGTATGTATTAGTAGATTAATCATCCTAAAGTACTATTTTTATCTTGTAATTCCCTGCTCCAAATTTTTCAGTGACCCATACTCTTTAGATTAAAATTCAAGGACCACCAAATGAATAATTAAGAGCAGTGCAACTCACATATATCTGATGTTTAAAGTTTACAAAGTATATTTCTCACCTGTAAAATTGGGTACTGAGAATATTCCCATTTCATAGATGAAGAAACTGAGGATTCAAGTAGTTAAGTGACTTGACCAATGTCACACATAGTTATTTGAACCCAAGTTATTTTCCCTATACCACTCTTAATAAATATCTTGAATTGCTTTCCAAAATAAATACTCTGCATTAACTAGTTTGGCTTATTTACTGTCTTTCAAATAAAACACATGTATTTCTGCTTCTATACATTGGCTTTTCCTATTCTATTTTGATGTATTCCCCTCTCTCACACTCATGGAATCACAGAATTTGATAGTCCTGAGGGGCCTCAGGGGTCATCTAATCCAACCTATACACAAAAGCAGTCCTTTTATGATCATATACCTGACCAGTGGCTCTTTAGTCTCTGCTTGAGGACTTAAAAGGAGGAGGGAACTCCTACCTCTTAGGCAGTCCATTTCTGTTTTGAACTGTTCTAATTGGAAGCAAGTTTTTTTTAAGACATTTAGCCTCTTAGCAATTTCTAGTCATTGTTCCTCATTCTTTACTGTGGGACTGGGAAGAAAAAAAATAAAATAAAATCTCTATTCAACATTACAGTCCTTCAAATAATGAAAACAGCTTCCCCAAGTATTTCATTCACCCAGGTAAACATGCCTTGTTCCTTCAACTGATTTTCACATAGTGTTATCATTCAATAAACATTTGTTAAGTTCTTACTATGTCCAGGCACTATGCTAAGGACTGGGGATACAACAACAAAAACAAGAGACAGTCCCTGACCTCAAGGAGTTTAAAATCTAGTAGGGGAGTCAATATTCAAATAAATAAATAAATAAATAAATAAATATATATATATATATATATATATATATATATATATATATATATATACAATAAACGTATATACAAAATGAATTAGAAATAATTAACAAAAGGAAAGCACTAGTATTAAGGGGGATTGGGAGAGGCTTTCTGTAAAAGGAAGGATTTTAATTGAGACTTAAAGAAAGCCATGTAAGTAAATAGATTGAATTGAGGAAGGAGAGCTTTAACAGATTTAAACTGATGTTAGATGTTCGGAATTGCCTGTATGATATGATATACATACATACATGATATACATGTGTATATATGTGTAGATGTAGATAATATTTGTCTATATAATATATATGTAGTGTGTTTATATATGTATATATATGCACACATGTATAGAATGAAAGAGAAAGGGAGAAAGAATATCTATTGTACTTTGTTACTTTGTTCCATAACACTTCATATAATTCTTCCTATTTTTTAAAATTCTCACAATGGACATTTCTTACAGTGTAAGAATATTCATATAATATTTTTAGGTGTTGTGTTATTGTTAGGCACCCATCATTTTACTGTTGTCATTGTTTTCTATTTTAATATTTTATCAATGATCTTTATTTATGTCACTGCTACTTCCTAATTACTCTCTGCATTACCCCTACTAGAACCCTTTCTTGTCACAAAGTACAGTTATCCCAAACAAATAAATATGTAGCCTATGTCTGAGAATATATGCTTTGCTCTACACCTGTAGTCTTCTACTCTTCTGCCTGTAGGCATGATCCACTTTTAATTCTCTGAAGTCACAGTCACTGAATCGCTCAGTTTTGAAGTCTTCAATGTTGTTTTCTTTTACATTACTTTATTCATCTTGTAAATTGTTCCCATGGTTCTGTTTACTTCTGTCTGTATCATTTCATATAAGTCTTCTCAGATTTCTCTGAGTTCCTCATATTTTTATTTCTTCCAATGCAATAATGTTCTAAGTCATTCACATACCACAATTTATTGCCCAATTGAAGAGGGACCCACTTTCAGTCCACAGTCAGACCCAAAGAACTTCCAGTTCTTTATTATGACAAAAAAGTGCTAATATGAGTATGTGTGTATATATTGGATTTGTCTCATGGTCTTTGACCTCCTTGGCCTATATGCCTAACAATGGCATCACTAGATCACAAAGTAAGCACATTTTAGAGACATTTTTGGTATCATTACTATATGTTTCCCTGAAACGTTAAGCCAATTCACAGTTCCAATAATGGTACATTAGTGTCCTAACTTCCTAAGAGCCCTTCAAAAATTTATCACTTTCATCTTTTGTCACCTTTGGCAGTTTAATGGGTATGAAGTAAAACCAGAGTTGCATTAATTTGCATTTACTTTATTATTAGTGACTTGAAACACTTTTTCATATGGTTATTACTAGCTTTCATTTCTTCTTATGAAAACTTGCTGTTCATACCCTTTGTCCATTTATCTACTGGGGAACCATTTATCCACTGTTCTTATATTAATTCCCTAATATATTAAATGTCAGAGTTTTACCAGGGATATTTGCTATAAAGATTTTTTCCCCAATTAACTCCTACTCTTTTTATTCTAGAGGCATTATTTTTTCATGCAAAGACTTTTTGATTTTATGAATTAAAAATGTCTCTTTTATTTTGTGTAATCATCTGTATCCTATCTAGTCAAGCATGCTACCACCACCACCACCCAGACATAACTATGAAATATTTTCCCAATCAATCTTGTCCACCTTGATATTACTTACTCCTGAACACCTACACTATAGCATAGTAGAGGAATTGTCTTTATTTGGCATTTATGCACTAATGGCAATAGAAAGAGCACTGGGCTAGGAACCAGTATACCTGGGTGCTGCTTTTAGCTCTACCACTTAAGTAGCCTTTAAGATATAATATGTGAATCATTTTCTTTCTAGGGGGTCATACTTTGTCCATCTACAAAATAAGGAGATTAGGTTAGATTGCCTTTAATATATCTTTTAGAGATGTGTGATATTGTTAGCTTGATTTTCATATACCCTAGTTTTATCTGTCAAAGAAGATTATAAAGTAATTGGGGAAAGGGAAAAAGGAAGAGAGGAAAAAAGCATTTCTATAGAGCTTACTTCTGGGTATACAAAGAAATCAACACAATCTTGTTTTGATCTTCTTTGTCACCGAGGTAAGATTCTATAGTCTGACTTTTTTTTACACTGTTTGCTCTTCTTTTCAGTCAAATACTTGTCTTTCTAACTCTTTATCGAAATAGGACTCTGCTTTCAGTGGGGGTGTGCATGGGGGTAGGAATACCATTTCAGGCTTCAAGTGTTTTGTATCAGCCACTCAATCCCCCACCATCTGTGGGCCCAGAGCTCTGGAAGAAGCCATTGCTGCCACCACCACCATTGCTGCTGCTGCTGCTATCGCCGAACTGCCACTGTCACCTCCATTGCCTCGGGGCTGGAGCTGGACCTCAGCTGGACCACACTCCTCTTTCACCCAGGTTGCAAAGAGTTTTCTCACTGAATTTCTATGCTGTCTTTTGTGTTTGGGGGTGGAAAAATCTGGAAACTGCCACAGCTGCTAGTGATTCAGTCCCCTAAGGCCTGTTGCAGCCCCATCTATCTGGGTACTTCCTATGGTAGACTCTGCTCCCAGTTTGGTACAATATAGCCTTCCTATCAGCTTTTCAGGCTGTCTTGGGCTGAAAATGTGTTTCACTATGTCATTTTGTGGGTACTGTAACTCTAGAATGTGTTTAGAGTCATTTTTACAGGTTTTTGGAGGGGTTTGGGGGAGAGCTCAAGCAAGTCCCTACTTTTACTCCCCCATCTTGGCTCTGCCAGAAATTGACATGATCTTCAATATTTTTTCTGTCACAAAGTCAATCAGTCAGTGAACTAACAATTATTAGGTGCCTAATATATACCAAGCACTGTATTGAGCGCTTGGAAATCAAAAAAGGAAAAAAGACAGTCCCTGATCACTAAAAGCTCTCACAGTGAAAAAGCATCTTGCACAGTTCTGTTTACATAGTAGTACTCAGTAGATTGAATGAATATGTAAAACCTCTTTACTTAGTGAACCAAGATCTCTGCATTTTCTTTTTGGACCTACCCAGTGATTCCATCACTATAGGGAATGCCTTCAATAGAAAAATCTGCCATTAATGCAGAGCAGCAACATTTGTGCAGGCAAGACTAATTCTTGGGAATTTTAGCGACAATAAAAATTTTACATAAACAAGATCTACTTTTTTCTGACAATAAAGAGAAAATGCATGTATTCACTGATTAGTTTGATACTATTAATATCATTTGTTGTATAGTTTTACATTTCTGCACTGGAAAAAAAAATGTTGGGTTTAAAGTTAGAGAGATGTGAGTTTTACTAATGGTTCTGCTACTAACAATTTGGGACCAGGGGCAGGGAAATCCCTTCACTTCGCCGAGTTTCAATTTCCTCATCTGAAAAATGAGAATAAGCATCCTTGTCCTACCTAGATCACAAAGTACTTGTGCAGTTCAAAGGAGCTAAAATCAATGTGGGGAAAACCCCTTTGAAAACAAAAGCACTGAATAAATTATAATTATTTAATACTCCTTTTTTATTAAAAAAAAATGAACCAAAAATTTGGAGAAACTTTCAAGACTGATCTCAGGGATATTTTTGCCCTAAGGATTTAGGTCAGATTCTCCCTTTGACCTTGCAGTATTTAGAAATCTAACCCATTCACTCCCCTAATTAAAAGTTGTATCCTCTGAGATGCTGACTGAAGGATTCATGGCTTTTCTTTTTTATAGTACCCACAGGTCTTGGAAAGTGACCTCAGATCAGTTTATCTTAGAATACTCGATCTCCTCTTAACATCGGTCAGCTTCAAAGTATCCACCTTTAGGGAATTAGTGTCACATAGGGTAATAGAGTAGCTGCAAGGAAACAGACTTCATCTCATTTTTCTGTAGCAGGGGTGAACTGTCTGGACCATTGAGTTTCAAGCCTTCAGGATACTCTGCTTTATTTTATTGGTCTCAGTCATGATCTGGAACATGAAAGGAAATATGAGGAAACTTCAAGCTGAGATCATTCTGCAAGTCAAAAGATTAAGGTGAGGTCAGGTTTGCTTGCAATTACTCCATATCAAGTTACCAGCACAAGTTAAGATGCTAACCAGGGAACCGGAGGTTTGGGAGAGTAACAGATTTACCCTGGCCTGGATTTCCACTGCTTGAATATTTAAGTGAGCTAAAAAAGCAATGCATCCTTGTAACCAAAGAAAAAGCAAATACAGAGTGTCAGTTGACTTTTCCTATACCTTTCATTTCCCTTTTAAGAAAGGATGTGAGCCATGCAAAGCTATTTAATTTTTTTTTTTCTGATTTACATCTTCCTTTTTTACTTTATCAGCCTATCAAAGCAGAATTACACATGTGACAGGACAAATCCATTCTTTAAATCTAATATTGATTCAAATACATATAAAAGGAAAATAATTTCATTTTAAATTACAGATTTTGAACTTCCTTTCCTAGTCTGAAGTGGGAATTTTTTATCACAGTTTTAAACAATATTTTTCCCCCTCAGTACTAAGCTTCTCTGTTTGGAGGGGAATTTCTTGCATCAATTCCTTAAGTTTCCTAAATATTACTGAGATACTAATTAGAAATTTAGAGTAGAAGTATGACCTTATAGGTGCAGCTAGGTGATGGCATAATGCGTAGAGCACCAGGCCTAAAGTCAGAAAAGTCTGAGGTAAAATGCCACATCAGACACTTAGTACTTGTGTGACCCTGGGCAAGTCACTTAACCCTTATTTGCCTCAGGTCATCATCTGTAAAATGGGGACACACTGGAGAAGGAGATGGCAAACGATTCCAATACCTTTGCCAAGAAAAACCCATGGACAAAATCTTTGGGTCACAAAGGGTCAGAATGACTGAATGACTGAACAACAAATTATCTTTAGTCTAACCTTCATAGGTTCTTAGGTTATGAAAATAAAAAAAGTTTAATAATTTGCTCAAGGTCACATAGCTAGTTAGCAAAATGCTGTTCCTTCTTATTTAGGCTATTGAAAATGGAATATATATTATTCTTCACATACAGACATTTAAAAACCTTAATTTAGGCTATAGAGTCAGCAAATAAAGAATCAAGCAGTTAGAAAGGACCTTCAAGGTCACTGGTCCAAGCTAAACCTAAATCATGAATCTATATACCAGTAAAAGTGGGTTGGAGGGTTGGAGTCCCACTAAACTTGTCAGGAGACCCATATAGAATTTAATTAGCTTTGTCAGTTATTCTGAAGGTATTGCTTGCCTTATACCTTCAATCCCTAACCCCAGCAGAGCTTCCCCAAATCCTAAATTCAGGTTGCTTGACTACTCATATAGCTTGAATGAGATGGTAGTCGCCAACTCTATTCCTTCAAATTAGCTGGAGGACCCCTAGGTGTAAAGTCCTAAAGTCCTCTGGGCCTTGCCATCTGCCCCTGCCTTGACATTCTGCAGACCTCCTGGGACAGTCATCCGACATACTGATAGGAGCCTTGAGTATTACCTTCCTCCCTGTATTGTTACTATTATTTCATTTCTCTGCCATGTTCCACCATTACAGCATGAGTTTCTTGATAGCAGAGAGCACCTCATTTTTTAAATTTATATTCGCAACACTTAACACATTGCTTGGCACATAGCACGCACTTAAGCAATGTATTTTTTTCTAAACTTCATTCACTTATTCCAGCCTATCTCCTGTGACTCTTGTCCATGTTCCTGTCTATTTGTTCATCTCAAGGGGTCCATCCAGTGATCTGAGAGATTTCCTTGCCTTGTCCGATATCTTGAGGATACATTCAGAGGCCATCAGTTCTTTCTCTTGAGGTAGACAGCATTTTTCATCATAAGTCCTTCAGAATTGTCTTGGATCACTATAATAATCAAGCTACAGTTGGTCATTGTACAATATTCCTGGTGCTGTGTGCAATGGTATCCTGGCTCTGCTCACTACACTTTGCATAAGTTCATGTAAGCCTTTCCAGTTTTTTTTTTTCTGGAACCATCCTATTTTTCATTTGTTGTAGCAAAATAGTATTCCATAACAATCGCATATCATATCTTGTCCAGTCATTCCCCAATTGATGCACATCCTTTCAGTTTCCAATTCTTTGCCAACACAAAAAGAGTTACTATAAATATTTTTGTACAAATTGGTCCTTTTCCCTTTTCTTTGATCCCTATGGGATACAGACCTAGTAGTGGATTTGTTGGGTCAAAGAGTATGCAGTTTTATAGCCCTCTTTGTTTAGTTCCAAATTGTTCTCCAGAATGTTTGGATCAGTTCACAACTCTACCATCAATGCATCAGTGCCCCAGTTTTCCACATCTCTCCAACATTTGTCATCATTTCCTTTTCTGTCATATTAGCCAATCTGATAGGTATGTGGTGGTAACTCAGAGTTGTTTTAATTTGCATTTCTAGGAGATGAATTATTTTTTTTGGAGGGGCAATTGAGTTGAAGTGACTTGTCCAAAGTCACACAGCTAGTTAAGTGTCTGAGGCTGTAGCAGCAAGCACCCCAATATCTCCAGGGTGACTGCCAACACAGGTTCTTAGATCTGCTTTTCAAACGGAAAGCAACTCAAAATGGGTTAACAAGCTTACTTTAATCAAACAAACATACATTACCTAGTTCAGGGGAAAAAGGTCAGCACCCCAAACTTCAGAGTTACAGAACTTACAGATCAGACAGGCTTCCAAACTGTCCCAACATTACATGCATCAATACCAAATCACAGTTACCAGAGAGGGAAGCATCAACATCTGGGTTTTCAAAGCCGGGGGGCTCTCAACAACGGCTTCCCAGAGTCTCATCTGGTCAAATCACACAACACTTCTCAAAGTGAGCCCCCTATTTAATTTTGAGAATTGGATTGACCTTCCCTTCCAAGAATCTTGTGTGATAGTAAAATCAAAGCCAGCCATGGTCATTTATTTTATCCAACCACATGACTCACGAAATTAAAGAAGGGTCTCTACAGCTTGGTCAAAATGACCAAATTATGCCATGATAATATGACCCTTTCCGTTCTGTTCTTGGAAACTCTGTCTCAGGTATTTATGGTCTAATAAGCCAAAAATAGATGTGTGACCTGAATATGAAATGTCACTCCATGAAAAATTTATGGCTAGGGAGAAAATTCTTAAAGGAGGATTAAAGTAATCCAAAAGGAAAATTAAAAATATATAACTCTGATTATATGAAATTGAAAAATGTTTACATGCAAAAAATATAATGCAGCTGGTGTAAAGAAGAAAATGTTTAATTGGTGAAGAAAAAAAAACATGATATGAAATGCAGCAATTTTCAAAATATATGATGAAATAA
The DNA here is from genome assembly GCA_011680675.1 of Gymnobelideus leadbeateri. NCBI lineage: Eukaryota > Metazoa > Chordata > Mammalia > Diprotodontia > Petauridae > Gymnobelideus > Gymnobelideus leadbeateri. The sequence goes on along the minus strand of WOXC01007830.1, from coordinate 362,002 downwards.
CACTGATATATAAGATTATGCTATTCCCTGATGGATACATGGTCAAAAGAAGTGAAGAAACAATTTTCAAATGAATTGCAAAATGATAGCAAAGGAATTAAACGTTCATTCAACTCAGTGGGTGTCTGTCTTCCCAGTTGTGCACATAAGAGGTGTTGAACACATGGCCCACAGGATGCATTACAACCCATGACAAGCTCCAAAGTAGCTGAACAACAGTGTAGTTGAGAATTTCTCACTGTAATTAGGAAATATTTAACAAAATCAATAAAAATATAATAAAGCATGGATAACATTAATATGTAATTTTCTATTTCAATATGTGGTCAGAAGGTATCTTTGTATATGGTTTAGTGGCCCATTTCTAATTGAATTTGACGTCACTTATATCCAGTCTGAGAGACAATTGCAGAAGTATTCTCAGATTAGGAGCTGGAACTAGGTAGGAGATGCATCAGGAGACCAAACTTGGAAATTTCAAAGAGAGTTATTTGGTTCCAAACATGAGAGAAGGAATTGTGAAAAGAAGGGACTCAGAATGTTACATCCATTTAGAGCAAGAGTTTTTAGCATGGTGTCTATTGGGTCCGTAGATAGGTTTCAAGGAGTCTCTGAATTTGGATTAAAAAAAATATTTTCACTAACTTTTTTCTTTCCTCTGTAATCTGACATAATTTATTTTATATGTTTAAAAATTATTCTGAATAATCTTTTACTGCCAAAGAGATGCAACACACACACACACACACACACACACACACACACACACACACACACGGTGTGTTTACGAGTGTTTTAGAGGCATATAGACCAGAACTAGATAAAGTAGAGATACCATTTAGAATTGAAGATCTCAATATCCCCTGAAGATAAAGTCAATCTCCTCTATGGCTAGAAAATATATGTCACAGTATACAGAGTGGCACTAGAAAATATTGCAAAACCTTAAAAATTTAGGTCTATATTTTGTATTTACTTCATTTCATATCCCCCCTTTAATTTATTAGTACAACTTCTCAAATGGAACTAATTTAATTAATATAAGATATATTTTATGACACCAGACCCAAAAGTCAGGGGAAGCATTAAGATATTCTTAGAAGTCTGGGATAGGTTAATGATAATGGAAGTTAGAGAAATAAGTATCCTTTGAAAAAGAAACTTTATTCAATTGACCTTAATTTTCATTCTCCACATGTTTCCTAAGTCAAATAGTCATGGCTTCTCAAGAGTTTCTTAATATATGGTTAATTTTTTAAGCTTTTATAAAGACTCGGAGGGTAATAACGAAGTTGCTACCTAGTTTGGTAAATTAGCCAATTAACAACTCAACAATTGCCAGAAGACCTATTGATGACATTTTCTTCAAATTCATAAACATGGATCAAGTTTGGTTACTGTTCTCCAAAACACCAAAGTTACAGAGATAGTGATGCTACTGATCATTGTTTGGAATGGTGATGTGAGACCTAACCCTTAGGTGTTTTTGATGAAGTTTCTCAAAACCTATTGAGAGAACTGAAATCTGTGATGTAGTTGAGAGTGAAGAAGGTCAACAGCAGTGTAAGTCTGTGGTAAGAAAGAAAAGTTTGAGAATATGTTTAGACATGAATCCCTGGTAATTTTTTATTTGACATCTCACACAACCCCTTCTCTAGAGATATAGAAGGCAGCATGTAGAGCCTATTTATTTTTTTAAGGTAATGTATTTAAAGATAAAACTTAGACAGTTTCCCAGGTGACACAAGGTGAGAATCTGAGGATAGCTGAGTCTTCCTCTAAGATAAACTTTGATTTAGAAAACATGTAGATAGTGAAAATTAAGGTCATTTTTTTTTGCTTTTTGGAGGGAGGAAGGCAGGGCAACTGGGGTTAAGTAACTTGCCCAAGGTCACACCGCTAGTTTTGTGTTGTGTCTGAGGCCAGATTTGAAATCAGGTACTCCAGATTTCAGAGCCAGTGCCCTATTCACTGTGCCACCTAGCTGCCCCCAGGTCAATTATTTAAGGCAGTATGAATTGTCTAGTCTTTCAAATTATAAGATTATGTTAAGTCCTGGGTCCAGTACCCTCTAATACAGTGATATAAGCAACTTTCTACTACTTGATTTGATTTATGGGGAGACACTAGGAACCAACAAACACAAAATTTGATGTCTACCTTAATGAGCTGAGGGTGCCTCCTGTAATTCTCTTCATTTGACTCTTGTCTTTGCTATTGAGTAAACTGGATGACCTAAGGATAGTCACTTTACCTCTCAGGTGTACTGTTCCCTCATTTTCAAAATGAGGAGGTTGAACTCTATGGTCTCAAAAGTTGTTCCTGGTTCTAAATTATCACCCTGAATTAAAGAACTAGGAACAGTTTAATGTGCACTCAAGATGTAAGAAAAGTAGATTTCAAAAGATTTAGAGAAAGGAGAGATAGAATTGAGCAATCAATGAGCATTTACTGTATATAGACACTGGACTCAGTGTGAGATACAAATACAAAATTAAAACAATGACTATTCCCAAGGTTATTCATTAAGAGATATATACATACATACATATATACACACCTACATACACTTACATATAATACATATATACATATGTGTGTATATATGAATAGAAATATAAGATAATTCAATGTAAGGTATTTAAGGAAGAAGGACTCTTGTATTAGAGGGTGTAGAGGAAAGAATCAGGGAAGGATTCATGTAAAAAGTGGTCTTTGAATAGGGTCTTCAAGGAAGCTAGTAATTCTGTGAAGCAAAGATGAGAAGGAAGTAAATTCCAAGCACAAGGAATAACAGTCTACTGGCAAGGAGGTGGAGGATGGAGACTCATACGTAAAAGAACAGAAATAAGCAATTTGGTACACATTGTAGAGTATAGGAAGTAAGGAAGATGTATAATAAGGCTTGAAAAACAAGTGGACAGATGTTATGAATGGCTTGAAAACTAAACAAGGATTTTATATTTTATCGTAGAAGCAATAGTATTCCATGGCCTAAAATTCTTTCTCAGGAAACGATTTGAGACAGACAAAAATGTCTCAGAAATGAAATTTTAAAGACACAAGCAAAAAATATTCCAATTTGGGACAAGGAGGGGAGGGGGCATTTCCTAAAGAAACAGATGTGGTAGCCAAGGGAACTCATTGATAAACTCAGATTGAACAGGATCTGTATAGAAGACTGAAGTAAAGATAAATCTCAGCAAGTAACCAAGGATGAATACCAAAAAAAGAATCCTAGGCCTGGATGTCAGGAGTTACAAAAGCTTAAAATAAGCCTGATAATAAATGCTAAAGACAATAATAACAACAGCAACAAAGTTTGTTTTTGTTTAGTTGGATTGGTTTCTGCTGTGTTGACTTTAGCTCTGCTGGGGACAAGAGGAAGATAGGGCCTCTATCAAAGAAAGGATATGACTGCTATTTGGGGTCAGTGGGATTATGATCACATGTGACAGTGAGAAGGCTTAAATAATCAACACTTTTCATTTTGTTTTCTCTTCCAAGGAGAATGATCTTTGAACTGGGAAACAAACTGAACTGAACAAAATTAAAATAGCTAGCAGGGAAGTGAAACCAATAAGAAGCAAGAGACAGTAAGGAAACTTTTAACTGCACTCTTACTTAATTCAGGTTTCTTGCCCCTGATGAACATTCCAGAATACTGGAAGAACTAGAAAATATGATTGATGATCTTTCAAAGATCTTGGAAAATAAGAGAGATTCAACAGGACTGAGAAGGAAAAATGTCCCAATTTTCACAAAAGAAAGAGTGTTGCATATGCAATCAGTAGGCCAATGAGCTTGGTACTGATCCAGAAAAAAATCTAGATCATATTATATAAGGGATAGTTTGTTACAAGTTAGAAAAGGAAGCAGTGATCAAAGATCATGATAGTAAAGTCAAGAACAGGTCATGAGAGATAACCTCTTTCTTTTTTCCCTTTAAATAAGATATCTAGAACATTAAATCAGGAGTGTTGTAGTCACAGAATACTTAGATTTTTAAAAAGAGATGTTTTATAACATTACTATGTCAGTGTCACTTTGGAAGATGTCCCTTAATAATATGCCCCAACAGGTGCATGATCTAGGTATAAAGGATGATACTGTAAGCAATCTGGGAAAGCAAGAAATACTTTACCTGTCAGATTTGTGGAGAGGGAAAGACTTTAGGACCAAACAAGAATTAGAGAGCATTATAAAATGCAAAATGGATAATTTTGATTATATTAAATTGAAAAGCTTCTGTACAAACAAAGCCAATGTAGCCAAGATCAAGAGGGAGGTGGGAAATTGGGAAAGAATTTTTACAACGTATGTCTCTGATAAAGGACTCATTCCTAAAATTTACAGAGAATTGAGTCAAATCTATATGAATATAAGTCATTCCCCAACTGATAAATGGTCAAAGGATATGAACAGGCAGTTTTCAGAGAAAGAAATTAAAGATATCTATAAGCATATGAAGAAATGCTCTAAATCACTATTGATTAGAGAAATGCAAATCAAAACAACTCTGAGGTACCACATCTCTCCAGTCAGATTGTCTAAGATGACAAAACAGGAAAATGACAAATGCTGGAGAGGATGTGGGTAAATTGGAACACTAATGCATTGCTGGTGGAGTTGTGAATTTATCCAACCATTCTGGAGAGCAATCTGGAATTATGCAAAAAGGGCTATAAATAATTTCATACCCTTTGACCCAGCAATACCACTTCGAGGGTTATATCCCAAAGATATCATAGAAGAGGGAGGAAGACCCATATGTACAAAAATATTTATAGCAGCTCTTTTCGTGTTTGCAAAGAATTGGAAATTAAAGGGGTGCCCATCAATTGGGGAATGGCTAAACAAGTTGTGGTATATGAATGTAATGGAATATTATTGTGCTATAAGAAATGAGGAGGAGACAGCTTTCGTATTTACCTGGAGAGGCTTATACAAACTGAAGCTGAGTGAGAAGAGTAGAAGCAGGAGAAATTTGTATACAATCACAGACACAACATATGTGTGATGACCAACTATGACAGACTGGACTCTTCTCAGCAATGCAGTGATATAAGTCAATCTCGAAAGACTCATGAAGAAGAGAGATGCCTACATCCAGAGAAATAACTAGAAAGAACTGAGCTTGAATCCTGATGGAAGCAAACTAATTGGTCTTTTTCTTTTCATTGTTTGGTTTTATTTCTTCTTTACCATTTTTCATCCCTTCTAGTACAATACGCCTCTGTAACTTGCCTAATGTCTATTGTGAAAGTATTTACAGATCCTATACTGGACTATATGCCGTCATGGAGGTGGGGGGAGGGAGGGAAGGGAAATTTGAAATTCAAGGAACTATGGAATTGAATCTTGTAAACTAAAAATAAACAAATAATTTTTTTAAAAAATATAATATGCCCCAACAAACTATTTTGGCCCTTTGTTATTTTTATTTATAACATTTATTTTGTTTATGATATTTATTTTTATCAAGTAGTGGGATGAAGTCATAGGAAGCACCCTTGCCATATCTATAAATGGTTCAAAGCTAAGAGAGAAAGAGCTAAGATATTGGATGATAATTTTTGGAACCAGCAAACAACCTTTTTTGTTATATTTCTTTCTTGTGCTCAGGATTTGACTTCATCTAGGTCTCTGAACATTCCAGGACTAACAACAGAAGACCTGGACTGGATGTGGATTATCCTTCTCTCTTGACTTATTAGAGTCTTTCTGCTTTTCCTGTCAGTCATCTCCACAATATTTTTACTCTGTCTCTAGTGTGCAATTGTTCATTGTCAATATGTTATAACCTAATTACACCCACCATCCATCTCTCCAGTACCCTTTCGCCAACCCACAATTTTGATTCTCCAGAGATTATGGCATTCCACGATTCTGGGCATGTAGGCCATTTTAAAGGTGTTGTTAAAAGATGGATTTTTGTTTCAGAGAGAAAATAGTACTTAATATCATTTTAAACTTACAAAAACCCACTTTTTTCTTCTTTTTTCCTTCCAGGAACATAATGATGATGACTTTCCTCTAAACATGCCTAGAAATCATAAAACATATTTAACTACTGTTTGTCTTATTCTAGCATTCTCTAACATAATGAATCTTTAACTTTAAAGCAGTAGGCTGTGCCACTTAGCAGGGCACTCAGTTTCCTTTTCCTATAAAATGCAGAGAATAATGCCTTTGCTACCTAACTCACAGTATTATCATAAGACTCATATGAGATAACATACATGGCAGTTATTTGTATGTATTTATATATACAGTACTAGATAAATTTAAGGTGTTTGTTTTTTGGCAGTATTACTAATTGGCTGTTTGACAGTATTCATTATTTTTAAAAATAATTTGGTTTAAACTAAATTAAAGCCAATAAGCATTAAGTGCCTATTATCTGTCAGACACTGTGCTAAGAGCTGGCGATACAAAAAAAGGCAAAAAGTCCCTGCCCTCAAGGAACTCCCAATCTACTGGGGGAGACAACCTTCAAATGACTATGTACAAACAAGATAGATACAGATTATATTTCAACAGGTTTCCTCATTTAGAAATGGGCCGTTATGGGTAATTATAAATGTGAGTATGTGAAAAAAAGTTTACAAAATCTAGAATTGGTGATTAATAACAATAGCTAGCATTTGATTCTCTGAAATTCAATAAAGATTTATGAAGTGCTTTTGCCTCCTGTTTGCCAGGCAGTGGAGAATATAGAAAGTTTAGCTAAAATATAAGGAAGTTACACAGCATAATGAAATGAACAATGGCTCTGGAGTCAGGGGATTCAGTCTCAAATGATGACTTTGATGTTTATTACCTGTTTGACTTTGGGAGGGTATTTAACTTCTCTGGTCATCAATTTCTTCATCTGTAAAGTTAAAGGATTGGACTAGATTGCAGCTAAGGTCCCACCTGTCCTTCTCCTAGACTTATGATTCCAAAAGCCATGATATTGGTCTCTGACATCATGGAACTTATGGTTTCAGGGAAAGAATTGTGACACATACAGAGATAAGTATAATTCAAGAGAATATATGATATGTGTAAAGCCATGAGACTCCGGTTACCATGAGGGTTGGCAATTTTGTTTTACTTCCAAGCCCCAGGCCTCTACCTGGTAAGTCAATCTCTACCCAGAATACAAAGTCACGAGGACCGTTCATTGAGATTGTCTGCAAGAAGATTATTCCCCCCCAAATATGAAAAAGGATAGTAACAACATAAGATGCTCACCAAATACAGAGGTCAGGGATTCAAGATAGAATAAGGTAGATTTGGTTTTAAGAGCAGCATATGCTTTTAATCATGATCATAAAGCCTGTCCATATGTGGAAAATTAATCTATTGTAATTACCACAGTGAAGGCTTTGAGTCATTTTGACAGTAGTAGTGATGAGTTTGCACTGATTTCTCCCCAGATAACACATAGGCCAAATTCTTGTGGTATAGTGGAAAAGATGTCAGTTCCATGGTGATCTTCTGATCTTCCAATTACTACTTAAGTGACCTTGGGAGTGCTATGGAAGTATTCAGCTCATATCTCTAGGATCATGTCCTTATCATTAATCAATGTGGCTCCATCAGCACCCAGTAGAGATTCACCATAGGTCTTTAACCCATAAATAGTCTTCAGGGGATCATAAAAGTAGATTGTTACTATAAGCATAAAACTGAATTCTACCTGCTTTCTTTCTGAGCCAAGAATCCCTCATCTCTGTAAGTTCTGTATGTACTTTACTTTTGATGGAATTAAATACCACCTTCTTAGAGGTGGATGAACTCTCCTGATAGTAAACTGTGTGGAGTTCTCTTTTTCATTTAGCAGCTTCTGAATTTCCCCATCATTTTTGTCAAACCAGTCCTGATTATTGTGAATGTTCTGGCCCAGATGAGTACATGTAGTCCTGTACATCAAATCTTTGAAAGCTTCCCATTCCTCTTCTCTTCCACTGTTGGCCTAAGAATTAAGACCAAGAAAACACAGGTGCTCCATCAGCCAACATCACACCATCCATATATAGGATCGTCAGTTACAGCAAATGGAGAAGTTTTTCAATACTATGGATAAATTCACTTACCTTGACAACATGCTTTCCAAGAATATACACATTGATAATGAGGTTGTCACAAGCATTTTCAGAGCTACCTCCATGTTCTGAAAGAAAGTTCAGGAGATAAGAGGTATTAGAATGACTACCAAACTGAAGCTCCACAGAGTTGTTGTGCTGACCTCATTGTATGCCTGTGAAACCTGGATGGTATACCAGTGCCATACCAGGAAGCAGAATCACTTCCATCTGAAATATCTTAGGAAGATGCTGAAGATAACCCAGCAGGATAAGATACCAAACATTGAGGTCCTTTCTTGAACCAAACTGCCAAGTATTAAAACTCTACTGCAGAGAGTGAAACTCTGATGGGCCAGCTGCATTGTACAAATGGCAAACATGTGCTTGCCTAAAAGACTTTAATGGAGAACTCACACAGGACAAGTACTCACATGGGTTGATGTAATGGTATGGGGAATTTGAAGATCTTCCCTTCTCCTTAAAAAACCTAAGGGAATTTGAAGATCTTCCCTGATTAGGTCAAATGTAATCTCATGGCACCTGTGGTGGGAGGAGTTTCCTGAAGGGTAAAGCAAAGCCCACAGAAAACTGGGAGTCAGAACAGTTAGAGCTTAAGGGAGAAGGGACATACCCAAGGAGACAGCTACACTTGTTGTGAGTGTTTGCCTCCTGCTGTGTCAACTAGACTTGTGAGTGTTTGTGGGAAGGCTAAAGGTTAGTGTGGCTGTTTGTGCTGTTATGGTGTATGGCTATGATGGATTCGGTTTACTGGTGTTGGGATTTGACACTATGGTGTCTGAACAAATGTTTTGCTTCTTATATATGGAGAGTCTGTTATATTTTGTGATTGAGAACTATTCACAGTCACCATTGGCACTGTAAATATTGCATTGGTGCTACAGTGGACAGGAAAAAAAAGCAATTCAAAGACACTCTCAAGACCTCTGTTAAGAACTTTGGAATTGAGTGTGTGACTTGGGAGACACTGGTACAGGACCACCTCACATGGAATACTGTAATGGCAAGCAAAGGAACACTTAGCACCTTCTTTCACTCATTTAATTATTTAGCACCTTGTTTCAGTTCAAGTGTGTTTGAGCTTTGCCTGTGATTATATCAATTCTTTGTTAAGATACAGAACCTGTGGGGGGCGGAGCCAAGATGGCGGAGTAGAAACAGAATTTCCAAGGTGTTCTGCCCAACACAACTTCCAAACAATGTAAAAGGGGACTCTGAACAACTTCTGGAGTCCCAGCACCCACAGAACTACACATAGAAGCTAACCTCCTGCTGAGGACAGCCCAGCAGCCCTGCAGGGAACGGCTTGCCCAGCACTTTGAGAGCAGGCAGCACAGTGTGCTGGGAACCAACAGCATATCGCTCTGGGAGCTGAGCCCAGGCCTGTGTGAGCCATGGTTTTAGCCCTAGGGTGGCTGGGCCAGCAGCCCACTGGAGGGACCCTAGAACACCAGCAGCTGTGGCGATTCCAGAATTATCAGCACAGATATGCCTAGGACAAAGTGAGAGGTTAGTGCCCTATGGACTTTGGAACCAGTATTTGGGGAACGCATTAGGCTTCTTCCCCTGGGGGCATAAAGCTGCTGAAGAAACTCATCACAGAAGCCATTTTGCAGCATCAGTGGCTGCTCTAGCTCCTGGTCTTCGAACTGTAGGGAGATCCAGCAATCAGTCTGGGGGTTAATCCCTCTTCCTTTAAACTGCTTGGATCTGGATTGTGGTCTGGGGGGGAGGTTTAGGGTGGGTATCCAATTTGCCAGAGCGGGTGGAGGCTTTATAGAGGCCACCCAACCTGCAGAAGTTGTGAAGACACCATGTTTGGGACAGAAGCTCTCCTGGCTGGTGGCAGAGTCCTACTGTGGCAACAAGCCCCAAAATCAAGTAATTAAGTGGCAACATGCCTAGGCAAAAGAAACAAAATAAACAGAAAAATTCAACATTGGACTCCTATTTTAGGGGCAAAGAGGATCAAAGCATGGAGGAGGACTGTGAGGTCAGAAATCCTGCACCAAAAGCCCCAAATGAAAATACAAGCTGGCTACAGGCCATAGAGGACCTTAAGAAGCAGATAAGAGAAGTGTGGGAAAAATTGGGAAGAGAAATGAGAAAGATGCAAGAAAAGTATGAAATGACAGTCAACAGCCTGATTGAGGAAAATAACAACTTAAAAAATAGATTAACTCAAATGGCAAAAGAGGCTTGGAAAGGCAATGAGGAGACGAATGCCTTAAAAAGGCAAATTTGCCAGATGGAAAAAGAATCTCAAAAGCTCACTGAGGAAGTTCATTCCTTCAGAGTTAGACTGGAGGAAATGGAAGCTAGTGACTTCATGAGAAATCAAGATGCTGTTAAACAGATCCAAAAGAAAAAATAGAAGGCAATGTAAAATATCTCATGGGAAAAACCACTGACCTGGAAAATAGATCCAGGAGAGATAATTTAAAAATTATTGGACTACCTGAAAGCCATGATCAAAGAAAGAACCTAGAAATCATCTTTAAAGAAATTCTCGAGGAAAATTGTCCTGATGTTTTAGAACCAGAGGGAGAAATAGAGGTTGAAAGAATCCACCAATCGCCTCCTGAAAATGATCCCAAAAAGAAAACTCCTAGGAATATTATAGCCAGGTTCCAGAACTCCCAGATCAAAGAGAAAATACTACAAGCAGCCAGGAAGAAACAATTTCAATATTGTGGAAACACAATCAGAATAGCACAGGACCTGGCAGCTTCTACACTGAGGGATCAAAGGGCATGGAATATGATATTCCAGAGGGCAAAAAGAGCTGGGAATGAACCCAAGGGTCACCTACCCAGCAAAACTGAGTATTTTGTTTCAGGGGAAAATATGGTCATTCAGTGGAATAGAGGACTTTCAAGCATTCTTGAGGAAAAAAACAGAAATGAATAGAAAATTTGACATCCAGACACAAGAAGCAAGAGATGCCTGAGAAAGTAATCAGGGAAAAGAAATCAAAAGGAACTTATCAAAGTTGAACTATTTACATTCCTATATGGAAAAGCAATAACTGTGACTGATGATATCTTTCTCACTATGAAAATAATGGAAGAAGGGTATATGGTCATATGAATACATATGTGAATGTGTGTGTATATGGTTACAGTTATATATGGATAGAGGGCATAGGTTGAATTTGTTGGGAAGGGAGAATACTCAAGGGATGAAATTATGAGGTGAGAGAGGAAAGTGGCAAGAGGATATGGGGAGAGACAGGGTAGGGTAAACTATCTCATGTAGAAGAGGCAAGGGGAAGTAGTTGCAGGGGAGGGGAAGAACAGGAAGGCAAAAAGGCAAAACCATATTCTCATTGAAGTTGGCTCAAGGAGAGAATCACATACATACTAAATGGGATATCTCACCCTGAAGGAGAGCAGGGGAAAGGCGGATGAAAGGGGGGATGATGGAGGGCAGGGCATTCTAGGGGGAGGGGAGGTTGGAAGTACCCACTTTTGAAGAGGGACAGGATCAAAGTAGGGAATGGACCAGGTGGGAGGTGAGATGGGTGGGAGGGAAATATAAGCAGTCTTTTACAGTATATCTACTATGGCAATGTTTTGTATAGCTATACATGTACAACACATACTGAATTGCTTATCTTCCCAGAGGGAGTGGGTGACAAGGGAGAAAGGGAATGGATCTGAAAATCGAAGTTTTAAAATTAAATGTTTCATAAGATGTCTAGGCATTGGGGCTCAGAGATTCACCTTGCCCTAATGGCAAAGTCGAAGGGGGTCTGGGAGAAGATATGGGAGAGAGCAAAATGGATGAGGGGATATCTAGTGGGACTGCTATTCTGGGGTGGTGGGTAGGGAAAAAATGGGGAAAAAATGTAACTCAAAATCTGGTGGAAATGAATGATATAAACCAGAAGTTAATAAAGCATTTGTTTAAAAAAAGAAAGAAAGAAACAGAACCTGTGTGTGAAGCCCACAGTGGGAGGGATTTGCCAAAGACTGGAACAGGAAGGACTAAGAGGTGAGTGGAACAAGGAAGAGCTAATGACAGATAAAAAGCTCAAGCACAGCAAAGACTGAACAAGACTGAGAAGGAGAACACTTGTGATTGCCGGCACTTTGTCTGTTGTCTGTGTTGATTTATATTTGTATACTTTGTCAGACAGAAGCCTTCTGTCTGTTATTTGTATTATTTTGTCAGATGAGAGGAATCTATCTGTTGACCTGTGTTACTTTGTCAGACATATGCACCCTGTCTGTTAACTTGTGTTGATTCCACAGGCAGAAACTGAATTGAAATGATAGTGCCGACAATGTGTGTGAATGTTGTTGTAATTTTGCTAAGCTTGATGTGTGTAGATATTATTGTGGCTCTATTAAGTTTTCTCTTCCTAGGAACAGAGACTTCTAAGGGCTTGAGGTGAACTGGTCACCATGAGCTTTGAACTGGAACAGGAGCTTGGATCAGCCTACCTGTGAGTCCAGGTGATGGTTGGGTAAATTTGGACAAGAGCTGGGAACATAGAAGAGGAACAATGGTATTTGGGAGCCAGTTCCAAGTCAAGATGAAAGGACCTTTCCTTGGGTACTTAGTGCTGACTGACAAGATCATGATTGACTGTGACCTAAGGGTGGGAGAACTTTGTACTTTGTACCTTATACCCCTTAAGGATGATTGGGTGAAGGATGATTAGAAGCTAGTCTCCAATCAAGAAGAAAGAAGACTTTCTGATTGAGAGATTAAGACAATGTGACCTAGGGGTGGGAGATCTTTGTACTCTGTATCCTGAATGATATCTTTTGTTTAAAACTATGTGGCCCCTTTAGTGATAAGTTGTTATGTCATATCATTGTGGATGCTGTACTTTCGTTTCTGTGAATGTTTTGCTTTAGTTTCCTGATAATTAAATAGAGAGTTCACTATACTATGTTCTCCTCTGGAGAACTGCTTCTTCTTGGCTTTAGAAATACCTTCATCAAAGAAGGTGCTGTACTTTATGAACAAAACAAAATTGAAGTAGCTTGAAAGAAATGCAAGATGTGCAGATTTAGAGAACTCAGCCCAAATGTTCATGTGGACTATTTGTGCCCAATCTGTGTTGCACAACTCATTACTTTATAAAGTAGAACATTCCATTGTCTCCTGAGCTAGAATCATGCTTCCGTCATTTACTAACTTTGAGAAAAGCTGAGTACCTTAGCCTTGCTTGTTCTTATTTTCCTCACCTATAAAACAGGGATGAAAATAGCATCTAAATCACAGGGTTGTTGTGAGGATTAAATGAAATGTTATATGTAAAGCACTTTGGAAATGTTAACATGCTATATAAATTTTAGCTATTAATGCAAAATGTCAGACTGTCTGTGTCTTAGATAAGTTTAGAAAGTAGCCTAAGGCAAGTAGTGGTTAAGTGAGTTATACTGGGTCACACAGCTAATAACTTTCAGAGTCAGATTTTGAACTTAGATCTTCCCATCTATAAACTCAACATCACATTCTCTAGAGCATGTTGCCAAATCAATAGCCCCCCCCCCAAATGCTTTTTCCATTCATTTCTGTTTTGCCCAATAATCATAGAAATTTAAAATTGGAAAGTACCTTAGCAATAATCTGGTTCAGCCTCCTATTTTATAGGAGAGAAAACTGAGGCCTAGAGAGATGAGAGATTTGCTCTAGGTCATAAGGGGAAGAAACAGGCTATCTCACTGGGGTGCTCCAGTGAGGTCAGGAGAAAGTAGTGTTTAAAGGTAGGTAGGCAACAGACATTCCTTAAGGGTTTACTCTATGTCATGCACAGTGCTAAGCACTAGGGATACAAATACAAGGAAAAAGAAATAATATGGGAGGAATTATCATCCCTGACAGCTAATTTAACATCCTTCTAAATAAAAAACTGGGGGAGACCCCTTCTCTTCCCACCCCCTTATATGATTGAGACATTGATTAGAGCTAAAGTGGAAAGGTTAATACAGGAGTAACCCAGACAATGGGCAGCTAGGTGGTACAGTGGATGGAGTGGTCTGATGTCAGAAAGACCTGAGCTCAAATCTGGCCTCAGACATTTAATAGCTGTGTGACTCTGGGGAAGTCACTTAACCCTGTTTGCCCCAGTCCCCTCATCTGTAAAATGAGCTGGAGAAGAAAACAGCAAACCACTCCAGTGTCTTTGCCAAAAAAACCTTCAAATTGGGTCATGAAGAGTCAGATATGACTGAAACAACTCACCAACAACAAACCCAGACAATAAAAAAACCTTTCTATGACATAGCATGAAAGGTATAAATTAGAAGACCTAATACTAATAGTTAAAAATTCTCACTTATACCCAAAGTAAGGAGAATGATAGAGCAGTTCTTTGTTGGTTTAAACAAAGTCTTATGCTTCATATATAGCTCACCCTACTTCCATATAGGTGCATGTACTCTGGACTCTGACCAGTCACTAAATGCTTTTACTCAATGAAAAATTTAACCAGGAAGCTCTTGAGACATGTAACAGAGGTATGCTAGTAAATGTTTAACAATTGGCTTTCTGGGGGGGTGGCATTAAGTTAACACATATTTCAAGTTTAATCTGAAGTATTAAAATTTTTCCGTCACTTTCTAAAGTCTAGCAGGGGTGGAGAAACTAAGGCCTTGAGGTTGCATGTGACCTTCCAGATCCTCAAGTGCAGCCTTTTGACGGAATCTAAACTTCACAGAACAAATACCCTTATTAAAAGGGCTTGTTCTATAAAACTTGGACTCAGTCAAAAGACCACCACCCAAGGACCTAGAAGGCCACATGATGCCTCAAGGCCCCAGGTTCCACATATCTGGTAGACAATCAACAAAATAATAAAACAAGCTTATACCATTTGCTGATTCCTGAGGTGTAAATGCTCACATTGAAAATTCAACAATCAGTTTTGGCAAGCCAGTTGGAGCTGGCTCCATCATACCCTTCATAAATATATTCAACTTCTCTAGCAGTGGCTGAAACTTTTTTTTTTATTCAAGTCACTAAATTGTATTTGTTAGATTTTCTTCAGAGTAAGGGCCAGAGTAAGATCCAAACTTTAATAACATAAGCGTGTATTTTTGTCTTGTCAAACCATACAAACTGTATTTTCCATGACCTGAGGCAGTGTTGAGACAAGCTAGGTTAAGTGGGAATATACTAGGTCTTTAAGAAGCCACAGGCTTCCTGGATGACAAGCCCATACCTCCCAGCATGCCCTAAGGGATGTCAGGAAGAGTAGGAGAGTCTGAATCCACAGTTCACAAACCCAGGTTATGGTGATATACCAGTGGAGTCAGCTGGAGCAAAGAACAAAGGAATAAGGGTATAGTGATAATCGTAAGAACAAAATAATAACAATAGCTAGCATTTACAGAGCACTTCACTGTTTGCAAACTGCTTTACAAATATGATCTCATTTGAGCCTCATAACAACCCTGAGAAATAAATTCTATTATTATCCCCACTTTACAGATGAGGAAAGTGAGAGTGGGAGAAGTGATTTGCCCAGTGTCACATAGCTATGAGGTGTCTGAGGCTGGATTCTAACTCAGGTCTTCCTGACTCTACCTATCCAGTGCTCTATGCACTGTACTGCCTAGTAGTCTTGACTGGGGAGAAAGAATGATGGATTTGCCATCAGAGATGGTGGGTGTGAAGCATCGTGAGGGTTCTTCCTACCTGTGAGAGCCTGGGCAAGTCACATAACCTCATTACGGCTCAGTTTGTTTATCTGGAAATGAGAGAGCCCCTTCTTGCTCTATGCCTCTGATCCTATGATTGAAACACCAAGATAGAACCCTAAAAGAGAAGGCAGATTTGAGACAGACAAAGAATCAGAAAGAATCCCAGGACTTCAGTATTAGCAGGACCTGAGAGCTCCTCTTGTCCACCTTGTACCAGCAACGGCATCCTCTCGACAACAGCACCCCCAAGTGGTCACTTAGCTCCCATCTTCTGATGCAGTCCTTCCTACTTTGCTACAACTCTAATTTGTTAGGGAATTCTTCCTTTTATGAGAATATGCTCCTCTGAAACCTCCACCTATTGTTCCTTGTTCTGTCTTCTTATGCTAAACAGTAAAGTCTGTCTAATCCATCTTCCACATGAGAATCTTTCAAATACCTGAATATAGCTACCATAGCCTCCCTCTATTCCTACCCTACCCCAGCTTCCTCCTCCTCCTCCTCCTCCTCCTCCTCCTCCTCCTCCTCCTCCTCCTCCTCCTCCTCCTCCTCCTTCTTCTTCTTCTTCTTCTTCTTCTTCTTCTTCTTCTTCTTCTTCTTCTTCTTCTTCTTCTTCTTCTTCTTCTTCTTCTGTCTCTATCTCAATCCCTTATCTCTCCCCCGCATCATTAGACAATTCAAATGATCCTCTTTTATTCCCAAAAAATACTTACACTTGTTAATATCCTTCCTAAAATATGACACTCGAACTTAATACAATACTATGGGTACACAACCCAGGAAAAAGTACAGCAGGATTGTAACTTTCCTCATTTTTAATAACTGAGATCCAGGCAAGTGAAATACTAAGCAAGAAAATATAGGATAGGGGAATAAGGGAAAAGCTGATTTTCAAAGATAGTACAGAACCTCTAAAGGATAATGAAAGATAAGACAATGAGATTAAACTATCGAGGATCCTTGATCTTTTGACACTGACACTCCTGGGCAAGAGAGAATAGCTCAGAAGGTGAGAAGGCCACAGGTATCACCTCAAAGTATCTATGACTCCCATAACCAAGCACCTCTGCTTCATGGAGGTGCTATCTCCTCCATTCTTTTCACACAGTAATATAAGTTTGTAAGTAACCAAGATGATGGAGTTGCATCCAAAACATGAGCAGAGAAAACCTTCCTCCTCCTTGTCTCCACATGCAGGCTATGATAAAAAGGAGCTATTATGTTCTTCAGTTTCTAACTGAAGCAGCTGTCTTCCTATGCCACAGAACTCAGACCACCCTGCCTACCTTACCTGCACCAACACAGAAGCAAATCATGATAGAGCAAGGAATGCCAAAGAAAAAAGCAGCATGTTTTGGAAGGCCATTGTGGCCTAGTCAAGCCTCTTTGGTTCTTAAGTGGCCAGTGCAACTGAAGACTTGACATGAGCATTTGTACATGGTAGAAAAGAGCTATGAATTAAATTCAATGTTCAAATAAAAAGAAAGAATTGAAATAAGTCAGTGAAATATTGCATTAAAGTAAAGGAAATGTCAAAATAATCAAAATGCTGCTTCCTTTTCCATAAATATATTGATGTTGTGAAGATTAACTGTGATTAATGCAATCAGCTGAGATTATAAAATAAATAGCTTCATGTAAGTGTGTATATATATATATATGTGCTATATAGATTGTTATGTAATATTGTAGTATTACATATTATATTCATATATTATAAATATATCATAATCATATATATTTATATTATCTCAAAAATATATGCTATTAATACAGTATATGTTATACATGTAATAGGTTATTATGAATTATATTGTTACTATTTTACATAATTATGTATATATAATATGATATATAGATGTATATATGTATGTGTATTTGCATGTAATTTTTCCCCCTATGAACCATAACTAAATGATCCATGTGCCATGTTGAATTTTTAAAACTCATGCACACTTTGCCTCTGATTCTATAGCTAAGAACTTGGAGTGCCAAAATGAATCACTATTTTCTCTCCTATAATATTTTCCAGGGTTTAACACAATCTTTTAAGGCCATGAAACAATTTTTCCCTATCTCCCATTCACAACCACAGTTCTCTGGAAAATGCCCCAAAGAAGTCAGCTGTGGCTGAGTCAAAAAGCATGAGTTCAAATCTTGGCACTACCACTGGCTACTTGTGTGGTTCTCATAGACTAATGGTCTCAAACTCCACTAAACCATACATTAGGATCCCTGCAGAAGCCTATTGACTTGTAAAAACACATATTAGCTTTATCTATGTTCCATTTTATTTTCATTTGCTTTGTTAACTATTTCCCAATTACATTTTATTCTGGTTTGGCCCCAACTCAGGAGTGTTGCAGAATGCAAGGTTTTCTCTTCCATAAGACAGGAATAATAAAATGTTTTATCTACCTTTCATGGTATTTCTGAGGATCATAGGTTCATGAATTTGGAGCTATATCTAATACATTCCCCCAATTTTATAGTTAGGGGAACTGAGGCCTAAAGAGTTAAGTAACTTATTCAAAGTTACACAAATAATAAAAGTCAAAATTTGAACACAAATCTTTTGATTCAGCTTGGAATTCATAATAACAACACAAGTGCAGGTCTTTGCTGCCAAAATATCAGAAAATCCATTTTTAAGGACCCTGATCAGTGTACATTTTAGAAAGAAATGATAGAAACTAGAAGGAAAATGGTAATAACATACCACTACAGGTTTCATAAACTTAACCCCTTGAAAGAAATGATTAAATGGTCAGAATTATACACCAGAAGCATGGGCTTGCAAAAATCTATGAACAACAAATATTTGTACTTCAAATAAAACCCTCAGATCAATTTGATAATTTGAAAAACAAAATGTACAGAAAGGGAGCATTATCAAAGTTCTCACCATTGCTTTCAATGCATTAGACATAGCACTGATACCATCAAATTCCAAGTACAATTTTTTTTTTAATTTTTTTTTGGAGGGCAATTGGGGTTAAGTAACTTGCCCAAAGTTACATGGCTAGGTTTTTGTTTGTGTGTGCGTTAAGTGTCTGAGGCCGGATCCGAACTCAGGTCCTTCTGACTCCAGGGCCGACACTCTACTCACTGCGCCACCTAGCCGCCCCCAAGTACGATGTTTTTAATTGCTGTCACCATGCTGAATTCTTATAACCTCCAATCTATAAGACATAAAAAGTTCTCAAAACATAAAGCCCAAGAAAGAAGAATCAAAACCACTTGGGAAGAGGATAGCATAACATCCCTTTTTTCCTCTCTGCTACTGGAGTTGACCTAAATCTCATAGAATCATAAATTTAGGTCTGGAAGGGACTTTAGAATCCATTGAATCTGATCCCTTCATTTTAAAAATGAGAAAAGGAAGACACAGAAAGGATAAATGATTGCTCTGGGTCACACAATTAGCTAGTGCTTTTGCTCCTCTTGAAAATGAACTTAAATCCCAATACATTTATTTGGTTGCTAAAAGCAATCATCTGACCTACCTATGCAGTAATCCACTGAACACTGAACATAAAAACCCCCACACAATAGTAAGGTGGCAACCTGTCCCAGACAATTTCTAGCTGAACTCCACGAAATATTAGATGAGAACAGCACCATCATCATCACCATCAAGAACAACGATAAGAACCGTCACACATATTGCACTTCAGAGTTTGAGAAATGCTTTCTATGTCATCTCATCTAAGTGAAGAAGAGCCCTCTTCAAAGTTTAAGAGACCATGAAACAAGCTACTGCTCACTGATGAAAATGAAATAATTACGAGTAATTTCAATTTAACTACCATTTAAAAATAAGACAGCTACTAGATGTTAATGGAGAAAGGCAATGGGATTCCTGATAGTTTCATGCATATCTACTTAATACTATCAGGTAATTTGGACCATTTCCCAACACAATGAAGTATAAATAATATTGAATTAGATCAATGCTTTTTAGTTTTTGAAACCTGAAAATATAATTACTTTTACAATTGGAAGCTGTCTCTGGAATTTCACATTTGCAATCTACTCTGAAATTAAAAGCTGAAGAGTAATTGTCAGCTGCTCTTGACTAAGACAGTAATTAAAGAAATAATTTCTCTTCTTTGAGCAAGTTTTGGCAAAATATCCTAAAATAAAAGAAATAACTTCAGTTCACTATGTATTTGTCAAGTGCCTGCTATTTCCTCTGTGCTATAGTAGATGTGGTCATTCGTAAGAAGTGATTTCTTCCTTGTAGACTATTAGATTATAAATTTCTTGAGGTGATGCCATGCTGGTAAATGTTTAACAGCCAGTTTTCCCTGAAAAATGTATGCAAGACCCACTTTTAAGTTTAATCTCTGTTGCCACTTTCTTAAGTCTAGAGATGATTGACAAAACAAATCTTGATTTGTAATATTTTCCCATTTCTGAAGTACAAATGTTCACACTGAAAATATATTGCAATAGGTGCTGGCTCTGGCATATCACTACCTTGAAGTCAAAGATGGTGTTCGTCTTTTTAACATTTAGCCCAGTGACCTGAATTAAGAAATGTCTTTTGAGGAGCAGATAGGTGGCACAGTGAATAGAATACTGGCCCTGGAGTCAGGAGGACTTGAGTTTAAATTGGACCTTACACACTTGACACACTTCCTAGTTGTGTGACCTTGGGCAAGTCACTTAACCCCAATTGCCTTGCCAAAATAAAAAAAAAATGTCATTGGAATTTGAGAAAGAGAGGCACAGATAAAGATACTATCAAGTAGAGCACACAGGTGCATGTGAGCTTTATAGCATCAGGAGAGTTCATAGATAGGTCAAGTTAAACCTTTCAGTTTAAAATGCCAATCAATTAATGGCCTCTTCCCATATTAGGTAAATGACCATGAAAAATGAGACTTCTAAACTTGGACTTAATGTGGGCAAACAGCATCAAATTAGGGTAATCTAAAATTCAAAATTAAGTGTACATATTGTCTGCTGAAATAATATTTTTGAAACTGAAAAGAAGACATTCCTTATAAGCATGTGCTTGCCTACTTTAAGATGAGGCAAAATATAGGGGACAGAATGGGGAGAATGAAACATACACATAGAGAGAAAAACAGACAAATATACATAAAGTTCAATCTTGATTAGTAAGAACTCAACTAATTTGTATGCCAATTCATTGGAATCTTTTTGTGAGTTTTTGTGTTTTCTCTGCAAATGATTTTTGAGGGAGCCATGAAATCATAGTGATGAGGTACTTCAGTAAAATGAGGAAGTTACTGCAGTACTTTCTCTCTGTGGATGGCAGTTCAGACAACATTTTTTGTACTTGTATAGAGTGGGGGAGAGAAGGAAGGAGAGGGGAGATGAGCAGAGGAGAGGAGATGATGAAAGGAGCATGAAGTGGAGGAAGAGGGGGAGGAAGAAGAGGGGATCAAGAGACAGAGAGAGACAGAGACAGACAGAGACAAAGACAGAGACAGAGAGCAAAAGAGAAAGAGAAAGAGAGACAGAGACAGAGAGAGGGAGGGAGCCATATGGGTTATGTAAATATTCATGTGAGTTTTTCTAAATTTGTCTCCCAGAGAGGCATGAGCAGATATCCCTGGTAACTCACCCACCCCTCTCCAAGGGGGAGTTTGATTTCTACATGGAGGGTAGCAGGGTTTGGGGCCATAAGATGGTCCACTCTGTTCTCATCAGGGAAAGGATTTCGGACTAGAATTATATCTATTTGTGCCGACCACCACTACCACCAAAATATCACAAGTCTAGGGGAAATGATTTTTAGGTTCATGTCACTTTCCTGGTTACTATTGCTTAATAGGGAGGGAAAGCCCCAAGCTATATTTAAAAAGGTTTGATTCCCTGCTACTTGATTATTATACAGAACACCACAAATATTTAATAGAAAGTAAACTCATTTATCTAGGCTGATAACAGATATCAGAGAAGTTATACAGAATTAAAATATACCAGACAATATACAGAGAGAATGAACTCTACTGATGGATGATCTTATTTCAACTGAGTCCCCAATCTCAGCCAAAGGAAAATTCCCTGAAATATCTAGAGAAGCAAGTTGGCGATATGGTCATGTGTGATGTGCTGGCACCTTGACACACTGGCTTCTTCCAATATCTTTCATTCCCTGAAGAGAGACTGGAACTGCATGTGTCCTCTCTTGAAGGCAGCAACCAGAAGAAGAAGCTATTTTCTCCCAAACTCTTGCAAACTTTACCCCTCAGGCAGGCAATAATTGTCAAGTAATTGTCAAGACCAATGAGGGGTTTTAACACAAATTCCTAAGCTTGAATCCTGAGTTACATTTGTTTGAATTATAACTCCTTCATTCAAAAGGTGGAGAAACAAAAAGAAGAGAAAATTTTATTCTGGATTTGATTTTCCCTAGCAATTTATATGTTATAGAGGAAAGAACATTTGATTTGTAGTCCGAAGTCCTCAGTTAAAATCTGAGTTCTAACAATTGCTATCTAGGTAACCTTGAACAAATTATTTCCCCTCTCTGGGCTTTAATTTCCTTATATGAGGGGTGTGGGCTATATGAGTTTGAAGGTCCCTCACAATAATAACAACAACAACTAACATTTATATAGTGTCTACTAAGTGTTAGGCACTGCACTAAGCACTTTATTGCTAAACTTATGGAGTGATTGCTAGGGTGGAAATGACGAGCACTTTGAAAGTGATCTTTCTTAGAATTAATAAGAAATAATAATATTTATATATCATTTACTATGTGCTAGATACCGTGCTAAATGCTTTATAAATATTTCCTTTGATCTTCACCTGGGATATATGTACCATTATTATCCCTGTTTTTCAGATAAGGATGTTGAGATTAAGTGAATTTCTCACAATCACACAGTTAATAACTATCTGAGATCAAATTTGAACTCAGGTCTTTCTGACTCACAGTCAAGTGCCACCTAAAGGCCTAAGTGTGTGAAAGAGGAAAAGAAATTTAGGAGGAATGTTTAATGTGCTCTTTTGGGGCACATTTTTTGGGAAAGCAGACTTCAAAAGATTCAGAGGAAAGAAAGGTAGGATGCTGTGGAGTAAAATATCACCAAAGAAGTCTGCTCAGAAATATTAGAGACACTCAAGAATAAAATTCCAATTAGAGCATTTTTGATATGACTATAAATTGTTTTGATTTTTTCATTAGGAAACTGCCTGCTCATACCTTTTGACCATCTATCACTTGGTGAATGACTCATTTTCTTCTTGATTTGACACAACTCTTTATATATTTTAGATATGAGACCTTTATCTGTTAAACTATCCATAAAAAATTCCCCCAATTTTCTTCTTTCCTTCTGATCTTATCTATGTTTGTTTTATTTGTACAAAAATCCTTTTAATGTTATCAAAATATCAATTTTACACCTAACTTTGCTCTCTACCTCTTGTTTATTCAAAAATTGCCTATCCATAAGTCTTATAAAGTAATATGTTCCATGTTCTTTTAATTTTCTTGTAATATCTTTCTTTATATCTAGGTCATGTATTCATTTATCTTGGTAAATGGTGTAAGATATTAATCTAATCCCAGATTCTGCCATACTGCTTTTCAGTTTTCCCAACAGAAATGCTTGTTTTAGTCTATTAACTAAAAAAATACATTTTTAAAAAGTGGGGGGAATGAAATTCAAATAAGAAGGAAACATGGGATTTGTCTGAGGAAATCTGCACAAATTCACAAAGAACTTATCAACACCTCAGATTTGAAAGAATTGTACCAAGATGGAAACAAAACCAAATAATGGAAGGTTAACATAAAAACAAGGCATTTGCTTGCAAAAATAGTATCAAGAAGACTGAAGGTCAGAATAAGCTGAAGTTTACAACAAAGGACAATGAAAAGCTTTTCTTGTCATTATTACTTTGTTTTGTTTCACTGTTTTAGGAGAAAAAGGAGTAACAAGAAGTCGAGGACTATTGCTTGTTGGGGATGAAATGATGATGACTGACAACAGAGAAAATGTGGAGATGTTCAAATCTGATGTTGCCTCTTTTCTTGGATAAGGAAAATGCCCTTTGTATCAAACATGATAGAAAAAATAACTAATAGTTGATACTCTACATAAATAAGACAGTATAATGAGAGGGTATTCGACTTCCCTTAAGAAATTCAAGTCACCTGGCCCAGATAAACTCCTCAGTGAAATGATGGATGCAATTGCTAAAACTATGTCAATGATAAGTGAAAGATCATAGAAAATGGGAGAGATAAAACAAGATTGGAGGACAAAAAAAAAATCACTTCCCAATTTTCAAAAAATGGAAGGAATCCAAGTCTGCAAGTGAACTTTGCTTTGGTTCCTGGGAAAATTCTTAGATGAGTCATTAAAGAAATAGTTGGTAGACATCTAGAAAGAGAATTTATTGTTACACAGTATTGCTTCATCAAGACCAAATCATGCCACAGCTAGACTAGCCTCATTTCATTCTTAACAGGATTAATAAATTAGTAGATGTGGAAAATATTGTGGATACAATTTCCATAGATGTTAGTGCTTGTCATAAATATCTGATATAGAATATTAATGCACTGTTGGTGAGACTATGAACTGGTCTAGCCATTCTGGCAAAAGATACTACACAGGAAATATCGTGTAAGTGGTTGAGCAAATCAGTCATGTCTCTTGAGCCAAAAAATAAAAATAGCTAGCCATTCTGCAGTTAAGAGTTTCAGGCTCAAGATCCTAGAGGTAGAATTCTTTGCCTGTACTAGAAGGTTATAAGGGAGTTGGGGGGGGAGTGTTTTCTCTCTTCCCCCTCACTCCATTGACCACACCATAGGAGTGCTAGATTAATAGGAGGCCATTCATCCAGCCAGGAGGAAAGAGACATACTAAGGACACACAGATGTGGAAAGGCAGTCTCCTGAGGGAGAAGGCAGCTTCAGAGAGTGGGACCCTTTGTGGTGGAGAAAAGTACCAGTTATGGACTCAAAAAAGAAGACATTTGGAACTCAGTGGAGAATTTCACCCACTAGAAAAGTGTATGCAAGATCTAGGTAAGGAGGAGTCTACAAAGACAGAAAAGACTTTCAATACCAGGAGATATGTTACCTTTGTTGCAAGTTTATCTTACAAGAGTGCTTCATCAACATTGTACTCCAAGTTTGAGCCCACTCTTCCCATGGATGCTGTGTATGTATATATGAAAGAAAGAATCATGGGGCAGCTAGGTGGCACAGTGAATAGAGTACCAGCCCTGGAGTCAGGAGGACTTGAGTTCAAATCCAGCCTCAGACACAACACAAAACTAGTTGTGTGACCTTAGGCAAGTCACTTAACCCCAATTGTCCTACCTTCCCCCCTCCAAAAAGCAAAAAAAAAAAAGAAAAGAAAAGAAAGAAAGAGAGAAAGAAAGAGACAGAGAAAGAAAGAAAGAAAAGTATCCTAAGGTTTGTTTCACTGTAATAGCAATCCTTTTTTCCCTTGTTTTGCTTTGGGGTTAGAGGAGGTTATATCAATTGTTCCTACTGTACTACCTTAGTAAGTGGACTTGCAAAAATCTAATTAAGAGGGGGAATCAGGTGCTTCTTGAGCTATTGGTAGCAGGCACCAGAGAGTTACTCTTAGAATCATAAGTTGCAGTAACCCCTTTAGGGAAACAAGCCTGGAATATGAGTGCAAATTGGAGAGAGAATTCCAAAGGGGTCCTTAAACATATATTCCTAAACACAGATCATACCATACCACTCCCTCATTCAACAAACATTTATGGTTCCTTATTGACTCAGATAAAAAATAAAATCTTCAGCCTGGAATTTAAATTCCTGCCCGATCTGGCTCATTGTATGAAATAATCTTCCCAATGCTATTTCATATTACTCTTTCTCATACACTTCTTATCCCACTCAGATTCATCATTTAGCTATTTCTTATATTTTCTGCCTCCATGCTATTAAACAGGGATTTGACTTTGTCTACAATAGGCTTGGTGTTAAAAAACCTGGATTCTACTCACTACCTTGTGACCTTGGGCAATGTCATTCAACCTCTCTGAGATTTAGTTTCTTTTTGTTTGTTTGTTTGTTTTGTTTTGTTTTTTGGAGGGCAATTGGGGTTAAGTAACTTGCCCAAAGTCACATGGCTAGGTTTTTGTTTGTGTGTGCTAAGTGTCTGAGGCCAGATCTGAACTCAGGTCCTTCTGACTCCAGGGCCGGTGCTCTACTCACTGCGACACCTACCTGCTCGAGACTTAGTTTCTTCATCAGTAAAATGATGAAATTGGACTGTATGACCTCAACTATCCATTTTAACTCTATGATACGTTCGTCACCTATACCCCATCAAATGAATTTCTTTTAAAGTGAAACTCAGGTATTACCTTCTACATGAGCCTCACCTGCCTCCTCCAGTTATTAACCTCTATTTTCTATTGAAATTACTATTTTATCTTCTCAGTGGATATGTTATATCCAGCCTTCTCCCCTCCAACCTTTTGCACTAGCATGTAAAGTCCCTGAAAGGTAGGGATTATTTTGTTTTATTCTGTTTTGTCTCTCTAATATCTAATGCAGTGTCTTACACTTAGATATATGTTTACTGAGTGTAATCTAATCTTTACTTTCTGGTTTTAAAAAACATAATTTTAGCTTGATATTATAGAATGTAGCTTTAAAAGCCAGGTGGCCTGGGTTCCAGCTGGAAGTCAGGCTCCCTAGGTTGTAGCCTGGTTCAGTCACTAACTAGCTGTCTGACCTTGGACTAATTAATCATTTCCCATCTTGACCTCAGTTTCCTCACCTGTAAAAGGAAGAAGTTTCACAAGCACATCCCTAAGGTGCCAAGCAGTTCTAACATTATACTTTTGAAAGCTGTTCTATATCTTGAATCAAAAATCCCAGCATGAAAGGACAACTCTTATGTAATTTCACACAGTATCATCCCTTGTAATGTTCTTCTCCCCAGGTGAGTTATTCCACCTCTTCAGTTCCTCCACTCTCTCTGTGTGATACTTTATTGAGACACCTCTTGCATGTACAGATTCAGTGTAACTTCTACATGTCATTTCTGGCAACACAAACGTGTGAAGTTTTCCTTCCTCTCTGTGCGGTTACCCTTGTATCCACAGCCACAGCAGCAGATCAGGTTCAGTCTCCAAGATTTCCTCTTCACTTTGTCCCAGCATTTGGAAATGACAGCTATCAGCCAGTTGCTCCCTGGATTCTTGATTTTCTTTCTACTTTAAGCATTCTCTCTTTGGAAAATGTTTAAAAGTGGGATGGGAAAACTGGACAACATAGTTTAATGCAAACAACACTGGAGAGAAAGAATAACAATTTAAAACTTGGTTCTAGTCCTGATCCTCCCACTTCAAAACTCTGTGACTCTAGGCAAACACTTCACTTGCATTGGTCTCAGTTTCCCCATCTATAAAATAAATGATTTGGACTATTTGCTTTCTCAGTTCCCTGTCACATTTAAAATGCTGTGAGATGGATTGGATTTTGCTTGTCATATTCACTTCATTCCTCTCTTTATGCAATCTTTCCTGTTGCATTTATTAAGTCATTCTATTTGGATAACTTAGCATTTTCTAGTCACCTACTCTACACATAAAGTAAAATCAATAAATGGGCATTGGGAAAAAGAGGAAAGAACATATCAGCCTTGGAATGAGACTGAGTTTCAAGTCCTGACTCTAATACTTCTTACCCATCCAGCTATGTGCAAGTTATTTCTCATTTCTGAGCCTCAGTTTCCTGAAAATGATATTGAAAAACAAAAATGGTTCCTAATCCAGAGAGTTACTGTAAGGAAAGCATTTCGTAAACCCTACAGTCCTCCATGGAAGTGAGTTATTATTCTTATCATTTTCTCCTTTTTTCACAACCTCCAAGCAGGCCTATAATTAAACTATTTTTAAGGCAGCTCATTATTTATCTCGTTCAAAAAGGCAATTTCCTAGCAGCCATTGGTCCACCATTAATGAACACTGCTATTAGGATGTTCTGCTCAGGCCCTAGCCTAAATCTCTTTCACAGTAATTTCACTTCATTTGCTCCATGGAAATGGAGAACAGTGGGCACCTTCGCCATATAATGGTCCATCATTCTCTTTGAAGGCAGCCATCTCTTAATTTCAACTAAAATAATCTAATTTATTATCTCTGGGACTTCTACCTTTTAATGTCTCACTTCTTTCCATTTTAATTTTTTCATAAACCCTCTTAAGTTTTGGGTTCCAAAATCAGAACAAAAATTCTCATAAGGGTTTGAATAGTGAATAACAGTCTGACTATCTGACCTCTAAGATCCCTTATTATATGACTATGAATGTAGTAAAAGGGATGGTGTCTATTATACTGAAGTACAATAGATTTCAGCTTGTTCTTGATAAGTAAGGACAGGAGAAGTATGGGTAACTGAATCCCACAATGAGTCCCATAGTCCCTTTTCATCCAATGAACAAAACCTATTGGCAGAGCTACTAACAAATGATACCTCACATAATAACAATCTCCAGCATTCATACAGTGATTTAAAGTTTCAAAGGACTTTCACTCACATTCTCTTGTTTGATCCTGACAAAAACTCGGAGGTGAACAGGTCAGGTATCATTTTGCCTTTTTTATAGATAAGTGAATGGAGGCACTCAGAAATTAAGCAACTTGTTCAAGGTCAGAGACAATATATGACTAGGAACAACATTTCCTGACACTGTTGGTCCCATCCTCTTTTCACCATATCATGCTATTTCTCTATAGTATGGGGTCTGGTATGAGTTTCATCTCTTTGCCTTTCCACCATTCTTTTACTTTCCTATTATTAGCAAGAAACAGTCAAAGAACAAACATGGTAGACAGAGGCAGGGCAAGGGAAAGACCAGAGTGTATATATATATATAATATTGTCTGCTTTAGAATACCAATTTTGCTATTGTTTTCCAAAAAATAAGTAATAGATTGTATTTACATTATATTTTATTAATTCAAAGAGCTTTCCATAAATTTTCTGACCACTAATTTGATTCAGAATTGGTTCTCTTTTTCCTTTGTATCCCAAGTGCCTAGCATCATGCCTGAGCATATAGTAGATGCTTGGAACGGTTTCTTGAATGTTTATCTTGTGAATGTTTATTCAATTGAATCCCCCCAACAACTCTTTGGGATAAGGAGTGAAGGTGCCATTATCCCCATACTGTGGATGAAGAAAATGAAGCTTGCTAGCCTGGGCTAAAACAGTAAGCAAGTGATAGACATCAAAATCAAAGCTGATTCTGCTAGTTTGAAGCCCAGTGTTCTTTACACTCCTCTACTCCGGTCTAAGAAAGAGAGAGTGTACATTGTCAGGTTCATTCTTTGCTCCTTATGCTGTGACACCCTTATCTGATTGCCTGATTTTCCTCAAACATATTTCAATTTTGTTTTTTCACTGTTGGGAAAGCAGGTAACACATTGGCATCTGTATCTGTGACTAAGAATGATTTTTGTATAACTTGCTCCCAGCTTATGTCATCCTCTGCCAAAGGTTGCATTGCCCTAACACATGTTCAGTGCAGATGGCACAAGGCAGATTTTGTTAACCTTGTTGGTATGTAGTCTTATGGTTTGTATAACTGTATCCCTCTGTTCTGAGTACTTCTGAATAGCTGGAATATTGTATGTCAGACAGGACTCACCAATGTAGAAACAGACCATGAAAGAAAGCATTTTATGCGCGCACAACTTAAGATCTGCTTCTGCCACTTTCTCTAACTGGAGGCAACATGGCTCTGATAAATATCTTAAAACTGGCTAAGAAAAAAAAAAACTGTATGGTATTCATGATGTACTTTTAAGTTTAATCTTCATTGTAACCATTTTCTATTCTCTTATGTATAGAAATTAATAGAACAATAAGGTGAGCTCTGATTTATAGTCTTTGCAGATTTCTGAGGTGTACATGCTCACAATGAAAATTTAACAATTGGGGCTTTTGAGCAGTTATGAGTTTGCAAACCCCTGGCATGGTATTTAAAAATATTTAAAAGGTCATAAAACCTGGTTTGGGGTTTAGTAAATGGAATCATTTACTAGCTATGTGATCTTAAACAAGTTACTGTGTCTCTTCAGGCCTTAATGTCCTTATTTGCATAATGGGAAAGTCAAGACAACACTATTAATGTCACAGGGTTGCTGTATAGCCTAAATGAGAAGCTGTAGAGCAAAGAAGAAAGGCATGTGGGTTTCAATTGAGAGGACTTGGCTTCATATCCTGCTTCTACAACTTCATACTTGATAGACAATTTACTCAAACCTGGTTCTCTGGGACTCAGTTTCCTCATCTATAAATAAGAAGATTGAAATAGAAAGAATGCTAAATTTTGAATCATATGGCCTGAGTTCAAATTCTATCTCTGTGGCTTTCTACTGTATGATGTCAGGCAAATCACTTAACTTTTCCAGAGCTCAGCTTAGTCAATTGGAAAATGAAGAGACTAGAGAATCTTAAAGACTTCTTCCATGTGTAAGTCTGTGCTCTTATTCTCTTTAAAATTCACTCCAACTCTAAATCCTGAGTCCAAGAGATAATATGTGAGGAAGCACATTGTAATCATAAAGAATTGTGTATATGGAAGGTGTTATTTAAGATACTGAATAATACTCTGGGGGTTTCTGCCCAGATGGGTGATATTAGTGGATAGGATATTGGACTTGGAGTCAGGAAGACCTGAGTTCAAATGACCCTCAGGCATTTACTAGGTGCATCACCTTTGGATAGTTATTTAGCCTCTCTCAAACTCAGTTTCCTCATCCTCATAATTTGGGGAATATTAACAAAACTTTCCTCATAGGGTTGTTGTGAGGGTCAAATGAGTTAACATGTATATATGTATGTATATATATATATACACACATACATACATACACATGTGTGTGTGACTTTACACACATTAAGTCATTATGTAAGTGCTAATTCTTATTTCTATGATTAGTCCTATTGGAATAAAGAATATACTATTTTTTCTCAATTCCCTTGGGATAGATGTGAATTCCATCCTCTTAAGCAAGTAGAAGAGTATTTCAAATGTGTGGTACTGAATATAGGAATTTTCTAGCAGTTGACAGTCATTTCATTAGCCAGATATCAGTCAGTCATAAAGTTCTAAGATACATTAACTTTGCGCAATAAGGGAAAAGTAGATTTCTACAAAACAGTTTTTACTATGAATATTTTATTGAGGAAAATAATTTTAAGAAATTCAGTGTCTATGCATTGGAAGAAAGTCTGAGTTCAATTGAACAGTTTTTATTGTCTCCTGTATTCTAGGCTCTGTGCTAGATACTAGTGATACAGGAATAAAAATAACAAGCCTTGTTTCCAAAAAGCTTACATTCTATTGTATTAAACTATATACATAAATATATAAGAGTGTTCAAAGTAAACATAAAGTGATTTGGGGTGGGGGTTGGGAAGTAAGCTCTAGACCCTGGAAAGCAGGAAGGGTCCCATGTAGGAGGTGGGATGAGTTTGATGTAAGATGAGTTTGTAGTAATTAGGGCTTTTAAGAGGTAATAGTGATGAGAACATTACAGGCATAGGAAGGGACATTGAACATAGGCACAGAGGCATACTCAGCAAATGGGCATGATTTTGTTTGGCAGAAAAGGAATATGTCGATGAAAATTGTGGGACAAAAGTAAATTGGTATCAAATCGTGAATAGTCTTAAATGCCAGAATAAAGAAATTGAGCTTAGTTGTAGGCACTAGAAGGAGGGAACGAAGGAATAAACATTTATATAGTGCCTACTATGTACCAGTCTTAACAAATATCTCATTTGATTCTCACAAAAAACCCTGGGAGGTAGGTGCTGTTATTGTCTCCATATTACAGTTGAGAAAACTGATGAAGACAGAGGTTGAGTAGCCCAAGGACACCCAGCTAGAATGTGAGTGTGTATTGTACACACACACACACACACACACACACACACACACACACACACATACTCATACACACGTGCATGCATACATACATATATACAACCATATGCTTTAAGAAATTTAACCTAGCAATAGTGGCAGAGGAAGACATTGAATGAGGAGAGAATTGTAATAGTAGATGGAAGAAACAATGAATTAACCTAAAGAGGTGGCAGTGGAAATTTACAGGAAAAAAAGGAATAGATACAACAGAGTCTGCAAGCTATACAATAAACAAAAGTAGAAGTCAAAGAGTGAAATTTAAAGTCTAAGTGACTCGAATGACGATAGCACCATGAACAGCAGTAAGGTCAGAAAATCATGTCCCTGGGCCTCAGTTTCTTTAATTAATGAAATGAAGAGGTTCTACTAGAAAGCTCTAAGATACATTCACTTTGTTCTTTGGTCTTTTGATAGAACAGTAGGATATGGTGGGTTTGAAGATAAGACTTTAGTTAGATTGAGGTTTCACTTCACAAATTACAACTACAATCACATCTTTTACAAGTTTATTGACCATTTTTTTTACCAGTTTATTAACATTTCATTGGGGTTTTAGTCTCTAGAAAGTTCAATATTACAGCAGAGAAAAGCATTTTTCCTGTGCACACACATTAAAACAACTCTGTCATGTCCCACCTTAATTTTCTTTTCTAATATTGAAATTTTAAAATTGCACAGCCCCAACATGCTTAGGAACAAAGTGACAAAGCCAAACACAGAGGACAGAAAATGGAAATTGCTACAGGTGTCATAATCGGGAGCCACTGGAGATACAGAACTGAAAAGGGGAATGATGAAATGAGTGTTCTGCAGAATAGATTAGAGGAGAGGGAAGAGGGAGGTTGGGAAATAAGCAATTATAGTAATACTATAATAGTCCAAATTTGTTTCAGTGAATGTGTGGTCCTTGAAAATCCAGGACCTAATTACAGAAAAGGGACAACAATAAATTGTTAAACTAACCATAAATGACACAGCCCAATGGTAATCTATTTATGAGGTGCAGATTAGTACCTGGAATGAGTCAGAAAAAAAAAACTGAGTTATACGTAGATTGACAGAACACACTTCAGGGTGACCATTAAAGGTCTGTTATTGATGGAAGCAGCAGAAGCCATATGGAGCTGGAGACAAGGGTGTTCCAAATAGTCACATGGAGCTGAGACAGCATAAGTATATGTAGGCAGAAGAAATCACCTCAAGGAAAGATGAAATGACTGAAAACAAGGCAGCTTGGGTCAATTGGGCCTTAGGTGTGTCAGGAGAGATCCTGGGCTAAACTTTCCCCCTGCACTACAGACCCCCACAGCTTGGGTCAATTGGGCCTTAGGTGTGTCAGGAGAGATCCTGGGTTAAACTTGCCCCCACAGTGTTAATACTGTATTCCTGTCCCTCCATCTTTGTCTTCCTAATGAGAGCCTGAACCTTAAATTGATGGGGAGGAGAGTGGTAATGGGAAGACAGAGGGAACTTGTTTATCTTTCTTGGTTTTATTTTTTCCTATTTCAATGTTTAATTTTTTCCTTTTCCTCCTAATATGTTTTCATTTATTTCTTTAGATAATTCTCAATTATATGCAAATTTTGGAACATTTTTTTTTAATTTTGAGTTGCAAATTCTCTGTCACCTGCCCCACACCCCTCCTTGAAAAGAAAAAAAGCAATTTGATATAGATTATATATGTGATCACACAAAACATATTTCCATGTTAATGTTGTAAAAAAAAAAAAACCCAGACCAAACAAATAAACAAGAAAAAACTAAAAACTTTAAAAAGTGTACTTTGATCTGCATTCAGACTTCATCAGTTCTTTCTCTAGTGGCAGGTTGTATTTTCTACCATGAATCCTTTGGAATTGTCTTGGATCATTATATACTTCACCATAGCTAAGTTACAGTATACAATGTTCTCCTGGTTCTGCCCACTTTATTTTGCATCAGTTCCAGTAAGTATTCCCTAGTTATTCTGTAAGCATCCTGCTCATCATTTCTTATACCACAATAGTATTCCATTACATTCATATACCAGAACTTGCTCAGCCATTGCCCAATTAATGGACATTCCCTCAATGTCCAATTCTTTGCTACCACAAAGAAAGATACTATAAATACTTTTGTACATATAGGTTCTTTTCCTTTTTCTCTGAGCTCTTTCAGATACTTACCTAGTAATGATATTTTTGGGTAAAAGGGTACACATGGTTTTATGCTACTTTGAACATAATTCCAAATTGTTCTCCAGAATGGTTAGATAAGTTTACCACTCCACCAACAGTGCATTAGTATCCCAATTTTCCCACATCCCCTCCAACATTTGTCATTTTACTTTTCTGTCATATTAGCCAATCTGATAGTTGCAAGGTGGTACTTCAGAGTTAATTTACATTTATCAAATCAATAGTTATTTAGAGCATTTCTGTATGACTACAGATAGCTTTTATTTCTACTTCTGAAAACTGCCTATTCATATCCTTTGACCATTTATCAATTGAGGAATAGCTTCTATTCTCATAAATTTCACTCTGTTCTCTACATATTTGAGAAATGAGA
Organism: Gymnobelideus leadbeateri; assembly: GCA_011680675.1. Taxonomy (NCBI): domain Eukaryota; kingdom Metazoa; phylum Chordata; class Mammalia; order Diprotodontia; family Petauridae; genus Gymnobelideus; species Gymnobelideus leadbeateri. The sequence goes on along the minus strand of WOXC01007830.1, from coordinate 327,766 downwards.
TTTATATCAGAGAAATTTACCATAAATTCCCCCCCAGTTGTCTGTTTTCCTTCTAATTCTGTTTGTATTGGTTTTGTTTATACAAAACCTTTTTAATTTAATGTAATCAAAATTATCATTTTTACATCTCATAATGCTCCTTATTTCTTGGTTGGTCATAAATTCTTCCCTTATCTATAAATCTGACAGGTAAACTATTCCATGCTCTCCTAATTTGCAAATGATGTCAGTTTATTTCTGAATCAAGGCCCCATTTTGACCATATCTAGATATACATTGTAAGATATTAGTCAATATATAGTTTCTGTAGAGCTGCTTTCCAGTTTTTCCAGCAATTTTTATTACATAGTGAGTTCTTATTCCAAAAGCTTGAAACTTTGGTTTTGGCAAAAACTAGATTACTATGGTCACTGACACTTTTTATTGTGGATTTTATATTAAGAAGATAGTTGGCACAGGGGATAAAGGGCAGGTCTGGAGTCAGAAGGACCTGAGTTCAAATCTGGGCTCAAAAACTTATATGACCCTGGGCAAATCATTTAACCTTGTTTGCCTTAGTTTCCTCACCTAAAAAAATGAGCTAAAGAAGGAAATGGCAAATCATTTAAGTATCTTTGCCAAGAAAACCTCAAGTGGGGTCACAAAGAGTTGGACCCAATTTAAATGACTGAAAAACAACAAACTTTATCTATTCTGCTGATCCACCACTCTATTTCTTAGCCAGTAGCAGATTATTTTTATGATTACCACTTTGTAATACAGTTCAATATCTGGTACCACTAGGCCACCTTCCTTCAATTCTTTTTTCATTGACTCCCTGGATATTCTTCACCTTTTGTTCTTCCAGATGAATATTGTTATCATTTTTAGCAGTTAAAATAAATTTTGGTAGCTGTAAAGGGGATAAGCTGGAAGCCATCTCAATAAGATCGAGGAGGGGTGGTGGAAATAAGAATGCTCATTATCACCACTGTTATTCAATATCATAATAAAAATGCTAGCTCTTGCAATAAGAGAAGAAAAAAATTGAAGGAATTAGAATAGTCAATGAGGAAACAAAATTATCACTTGTTGCGGATGATATGATATTATACTTGTATTCTGTTATAAATCCCACCTAGTCATAGTGTATAATCATTGAAATATACTGCTATAATATTCTTGCTAGTATTTTATCTAAGTTCTTTGTGTCAGTATTCACTACAGAAATTGGTCTATAGTTTCTCTGTTTTTTTATCTCTTCTAGTTTAGGTATCTTGTGCCACAAAATGAATTTGGTAGGACTACTTCTTTGCCAATTTTTCAAAATTGGAATTAATTGTTCTTTAAATATTTGGTAGAATTCACTTGCGAATCCATCTGGTCCTCAAAATTTTTCCTTAGGGAGTTCATTGATGGCTTCTTCAATTTCTTTTTCTATGATAGAGTAATTTAAATACTCTATTTCCTTTTCAGTTAATCTGGTCAATTTATATTTTTTGTTAATCTTCATTTTAGATTATTAGATTTATTGGCATATAATTGGGCAAATGAGTTTCTAATAATTGCTTTAATTTCCTCTTCGTTGGTGGTGAAATCAATCTTTTTTATTTTTCATATGGTTAATTTGGTATTTTCCTTCTTATTTAAATAAAATTAATCAATGGTTTATCTATTTATTTCATGAACCAGCTCCTGGTTTTATTTATTAGCTCAATGATTTTATTACTTTCAATTGTATTAATTTCTCTTTTGATTTTCAGGATTTCCAATTTGGTGATTAATTTGAGGTTTTTATTTGTTCTTTTTCTAGGTTGATTTTTTTTTAGTTTTGTGCCCAATTAAAGGATCTGCTGTATTTTTATTTTATTAATATGTGTTTAAAGATATAAATTTTCTTCCAAGTCTTGCTTTGACTGCATTCTACAAATTTTGGTATATTGTCTCATTGCTTTCATTATCTTTAATGAAATTATGACTGTTTCCATGATTTGTTCTTTGAACCACACCTTCTTTAGGATTAGATTATTTCATTTCCAATTAATTTTTAATCTATCATTCCATTGCCCTTTGTCAAATGTAATTTTATTGTATTATTATCTGGAAAGGGTACATTTGACATTTCTGCTTTTCTGAATTTGGTTTTGAGGTTTTTATGCCCTAACATACAGTTAATTTTTGTCTAGGTACCATGTGCCACTAAGAAAAAGGTATATTCATTTATATTTCCATTCGTTTTTTCCAGTGGTCTATCATATTTAACTTTTCTAAAATTCTATTCATCTCCTTAATTTCTTATTTGTTTTATTTTGTTAGATTTATCTAGTTCTGAGAGGAGAAAGTTGAGATCCACCACTAGTACAGTTTTGCTATTTCCTCCTGTAACTCATTGAACTTTTTCTTTAAGAATTTGGATGTTAAAACACTTGCTTTTTTTGTGTTTAGTATTGATATTATTTCATTGTCCATCATTCTTTTAGCAAGATGTAATAGCCTTATTTCTCTCTTTTAATTAGATCAATTTCTACTTTTATTTTGTCTGCAATCGTGATTTTTACCTTTCCTTTTTTTTCACTTCAGCTGAAGTATAATAGATTCTGCTCTAGCCCTTTACCTTTACTTTGTAAATCATAGTAATGATTACTATGCATTTCCTCCATCCTATCCTTGCCCCCATCTATCCTACTCTTTATCTCCTTTCACGCTGTCCATTCTCAAAAGTGTTTTGCTCCTGACTTCTACCTCACCCAATCTTCCTTCTTTTCTATCAGTGCCCCCTCATCCCTTTCCAATCCTACTTTCCTGTATGGTAAGATAGATTTATAAACCCATCTGAGTATGTTATTCCTTCTTTGAGCCAATTTTGGTAAGAGTAAGGTTCATGTACCCATCACCGTTTCCCCTACCTTCCCCTCCAATTTAAAAGTTCTTCCTTTTATGCCTTTTTTATGTGAGATAGTTTCCCTTACCTACCTCTCCCTTCCTCATTCTCCCAGTACATCCTTCTTTCTGACCCTGAATCTTAATTTTTTTTAAAGCATCTTGTCATCGTCCACTCACGCCCATGCCTTCTGTCTATGTATATTCCTTCTAATTTCCGAAATAATGAGAAAGCTCTTAGGAGTTACACATACTCTCTTTCAATGTAGGAAAGTAAACAGTTCAGCCCTATTAAAACCATTTTGCTTTCATTTTTATCTTTTTTATGCTTCTCTTGAGTCTTGTATTTGAAAGTCGAATTTTCTAAAGTTCCACCATCTGAATCCCTATTCCAGCCATGGGATCCTCACCAGGCCCTGGCCCTGGTTTGGAGAGAGAGCTTGTGCTTCATCCCCCTGCCTGACCCTTCCAGGATTCAGCTGAGGAAGATGAAACTGCACACGGTGTACCGACAGCTGAAACCATGTCCTGAGGAGCATCTTCCCTCACCTGCTGTGTCCTTGCAACCAAGAGACAAAAAAGTCCGATGGGTCCTGCTAATTGTGACATGGACAGTGATAGGCCTGGGTGCCCTGGTCACCCAGCTGCTGTTGTGGTGCAGGATCAGGACCCCCCAGGAGAGGACCCAGCCACTCCCCAATTCCGTCTGTGAGGATCCCTGCCAGATTGTCCCGGTAGAGAGCATCCCTGAGGGCCTTACCTTCACCAAGGGTCCTGTCCACCCTTCCATCAGTCAGGCCTGGCTAGACCTGATGGCCGGTGCCCAGCCCAGCCTTGACATCACTTCCTTCTACTGGACTCTCGCCAACAATGACACCAAGACCCAGGAACCTTCTGCCTAGCAAGGTGAGGCGATTCTCAGGCAACTACAGAATCTGGCCCCGAAGGATGTGTCTGTGTGCATGGCTATCAGCAAGCCTAGGGGTCCCCAACCCCAGGCCAACCTGCAGAGCCTTCTAAAGAGTGGGGCCCAAGTATGTATGGTGGATATGCAGAAACTGACCCATGGAGTCCTGCATAACAAGTTCTGGGTGGTAGATCAAACCCATATCTACATTGGCAGTGCCAACATGGACTGGCACTCTCTGATCCAGGTGAAGGAGCTGGGGTAGTTGTCTACAACTGCAGCTGCCTGGCCCAGGACCTGGCCAAAGTGTTCGAGGCCTACTGCTACCTGGGCTGGCCAGGCAGCAGTATACTCTCCCCCTGGCCAGACAATTACAATCCACTACAATCTGGAGACCCCCCATGGAGCTGTGCCTCAATGGGACTCCTTCCCAGGCCTTCCTCTCAAGTGCTCCCCCATCACTGTGCCCTGGGGGTTTCACCCTGGACCTTCATGCCCTGCTCAGCCTGGTGAATAATGCCTGAGACTTTGTCTATGTTGCTGTTATGAACTACCTACCCATCATATGGTACTCCCACCCTCGAAGGTTCTGGCAAGTCATTGATGATGCCCTTGGACATCAGCCTTCGGGATGGGGGTTCAGGTGAGACTTTTGGTCAGATGCTGGGGCCACTCAGAGCCTGCCTTGTATCCCTTCCTGATGTCCCTGGCTGCCTTCCAGGACAATCACACCCACTACAACATGCAGGTGAAGCTCTTTGTGGTCCCATCCAATGAGGCCCAGGCCCAGATCCCTTATGCTTACATCAACCACAACAAGTACATGGTGCTGGACCGAGCAGCCTATGTGGGCATATCCAACTGCTCTGGCAACTACTTCACACAGACTGCGGGCTTGGCCCCAGTGATGAATCAGAGCCAGGTTACCAGCCTCTGCATGGATTTCGAAGCCATCTTCCTTCAGGACTGGGACTCCCCATACAGCCACAAGCTGGACAGTCCAGGGCTGGCCAAGGAGCACTCCTGCTGCCTGCTGTGAGCACCCTGCGCCAGGACACATATTGCCTGGGCCCAGCTCCCTCACACTGGCTGGGAGCCCCACCTGGGGGGTGTCACTTCTGACCTCTTGCACTATTCTCTCTCTCCCCCCTCACTTTGGTCTCTGCCCATTTCTGAGAGTCTCTGTCACCATCTCTTTTAGTTGATTTTTGTGGCTTCCTGTCTCTTGAGGCTTTCTATAGATTTCTCTGATTTCCATCTTTTCCCCCATTCTCTCTCCTGTGTCTCCATCCTATTTCAGTCTCTGCCTCTGAAACCTAGGTAAGCTGTTTGACCAGGTGTTCCCACCAGTTAATGGCATGAGCCTGGGCAGAGTTGGACTGGCAGAACCTGGCCAGGTCCATCCAGAGGCTCCCCCTCTCCCCAGCTTTCCTTGAAGCTGTGGAATCAAGGGGTCGATGGGTCTCCCTGGGGTGGAGTCCTCATCTCATGATGAAGGAAAGAAATAAAGACTTGGACAGGGGCCTCCTGGGGGCTGCCCCCTCACTGCCCCCCAACAAGCTCTAGAGATGCATCTGCAGCCAGGGATTCCAACAAGAATAAAGTGTGAACTGGAATATAGTACAGCAGAAATGGCATAGACCATTATCTAACACCATATGACAAAATCAACTCTAAATGTGTGCATGATCTAGGCATAAAGGAGGATACCGTAAGCAATCTGGGAAAGTAAGGAATAGTTTACCTGTCAGATTTGTGGAGAGGGAAAGACTTTGTGACCAAACAAGAGTTAGAGAGCATTATAAAATGCAAAATGGATAATATTGATTACATCAAATTGAAAAGCTTCTGTACAAACAAAGTCATGTAACCAAGATTAAGAGGGAGGTGGGAAATTGGGAAAGAATTTTTACAACCTATGTTTCTGATAAAGGACTCATTTCTAAAATATACAGAGAATTGAGTCAAATCTATAAGAATACAAGTCATTCCCCAATTGATAAATGGTCAAAGGATATGAACAGGCAGTTTTCAGAGAAAGAAATTAAAGATACCTATAAGCATATGAAGAAATGCTCCAAATCATTATTGATTAGAGAAATGCAAATCAAAACAACTCTGAGGTACCACATCTCACCAGTCAGATTGTCTAAGATGACAAAACAGGAAAATGACAAGTGCTGGAGAGGATGTGGGCAAATTGGAACACCAATGCATTGCTGGTAGAGTTGTGAACTGATCCAACCATCCTGGAGAGCAACCTGGAATTATGCCCAAAGGGCTATAAGTTATTTCATACTCTTTGACCCATCAATACCACTTCTAGGGTTATATCCCAAAGAGATCATAGAAGTGGGAGGAAGACCCATATGTACAAAAATATTTATAGCAGCTCTTTTTGTAATTGCAAAGAATTGGAAATGAAGGGGATGCCCATCAATTGGGGAATGGCTAAACAAGTTGTGATATATGCCTGTAATGGAATACAATTGTGCTATAAGAAATGAGGCGCAGATGGATTTCATATTTACCTGGAGAGGCTTATATGAACTGATGCTAAGTGAGAAGAGAATCAGGAGAAATTTGTACACAATCACAGCCACAACATATGTGTGATGACCAACCATGAGAGACTGGACTTTTCTCAGCAATGTAGTGATATAAGTCAATCCCAAAAGACTTATGATAGAGAGATGTCTACATCCAGAGAAAGAACTAGAAAGAACTGAGTTTGGGGGCGGCTAGGTGGCACAGTGTGTAGAGAGTAAGCCCTGGAGTCAGAAGGACCTGTGTTCAGATCCGACCTCAGACACAATGCACACACAAACAAAAAACACCTAGCCGTGTGACCTTGGGCAAGTTACTTAACCCCAATTGCCCTCCAAAAAAGCAAAAAACAAAACAAACAAAAAAACTCAGTTCTTTTAACTGAGTTTGAATCCTGACTGAAGCAAACTACATGATCTTTTCCTTTCTCTTGTTTGGTTTTATTTCCTCTTTACCATTTTTATTCCATCTGGTACAATCCGCCTTTGCAACCTGAATAATGTCTAATGTGAAAGTATTTGCAGATCCTATACTTGATTGTATGCCTTCATCAGAGGAGAGGGGAGGGAGGGAAAGAAAATTTGAAACTCAAGGAATTGTGTAATTGAATCTTGTAAACTAAAAGTAAACAAACAAATTAATAAAGACAAAAAAAAATTTAAAAAGAATAAAGTGTGGATAAGGCACAAAAAACATTAAATTTTCTATTCAGAGCTAGAATTTTCATCAGGAATGCTTAAGAGTTCTCTATTTCATTAAGTAGAGAAATCTATTTCCCCCCAAATTTCCCCCCAAATGATTATATTCAGGTTTTTTTTTTTTTTTCTGGATAGGTGATTCTTGGTTATTTTAGTTTCTTTACCATGAAGACTCACACATTCCAGGCCAACCATTCCTTTAATGTAGAAGCTGCTAAATCTTGTGTTATCCTAACTGTGGCTACACAATATTTGAATTGTTTCTTTTTGGCTACTTATAATATTTCTTCCTTGCCCTAGAAGCTATAAAATTTAACTGTTTATATTCCTATTAGGTTTCATTTTGAGATCTCTCTCAGGATGTGATCATTGGATTCTTTCAATTTCTATTTCACCCTTTGCATCTGTAAAGCCAAGCACAAAAAGCTTTCCAGAGGACTACTGCTATGAACTTTCAATGTTCTGATTACACAGTATAGTAAACCCTCTATTTATTCAGTAACAAACTAAGACAAAACATTCAAAGAAAGTCAAGGTACAGTGTTCCCAATGTTACCACTTATCACTAAAATAGCCACATAATTTTCACCAAAGTGGTAACATACTTCTGAACAAAATACATTCATTCTATAACTCAATCATTTAGTAAGCCCTCAATTCAATCACAAAGTACAAAAAGTCAAAGTCCTCCACCCATAGGGCACAAGTAAGTTATAATTTCATCAGTTACTACTCAGTATCCTCCTAAGGGGTAGTGGAAAGTACAAAGTCCATCCACTCCTAGGTGACAAGTAAGTTACAATTTTATCAGTCACTACTCAGTACCCATGGAGATGTCTTTTCATCTTGACTTGAGGCAGGCTTTCAACTTCCATGGTTCCCCTTCCATGGTCCCAGCACCTGCCAAAATCCAACCAACTGCCACCTGAGTACAAAGGTAGACAGCTCCCAGTTCCTTATCCAGCTCTCCATGAAGTTCCTCCTCCATATTGAATCTCACAGTGTCCAGTCCACCTCAAATCTCTCACAGTCTCTGTGCCTGGGAAGACAAGGCTTAACAAAGCCACAACAACATTCATTCAAAGTACCAGCATCACAATCATGCTTCCACGGTCTTTGGCAGCTCTAGCTGGCCCTTGGAAGTCTTAGGCAGCTCCCAGAATAAGTTGGTAGCCCCTCAGGCTAGTTCTTGGAAGCTTTCAGCAGAAGTTCCCAGAAGAAAAGTCTCTGCAGAAGCTGCATTCTCAAAATCAGAATCACTTTCTCTAGCCTCCACATGACTAGCTCCAAGAAATTCTGTCTCAGTTCTCAATTCTAATTTTTCTTCTCAGTCCAGTCTGTCCAGCAGTATGCTTCAGTTCTCCAGATGCTTGTGGAAAGAAATTCTTTCTCTCTCTCTCTCTCTCTCTCTCTCTCTCTCTCTCTCTCTCTCTCTCTCTCTCTCTCTCTCTCTCTCTCTCCAGTTCTGCTCCATAATGCTTACCCCAAGAAATTCTGATTCTCCCAGTTGGGTTTTTTTCTTTATATACAGTATTAGCTCCTCCCCATTCAGTCCCTTCCTGTTACGTCAGCAACAGGGTTTCATACCTTCTGTTTCTTTGACAGAGGCTTGATATAATTAGCTTGACACTAAGGGCTAAGTACCTATTAGCTTGTCAGCACAAAGGGATCTTCAAATTTCATTACTATTATAGGATCTATGATACCAGGGCTGTTTTCTCTGACATTTTCTTGAAATATGATATCTAGTTCTTTTTAAGTTTTTCAATCATGGTTTTCAGGTAATAAAAGACTTCTTAAATTATCTCTCCTAGATCTGTTCTCCAATTCAGTCAGTTTTTTTCCCCAATGAGATATTTCATATTTTCTTCTATTTTAAAAAAATTTCTTATTTTGTTTTATTGCTTCTTAATGTCTCATGGGGTCATTAGTTTTTCTTGGATAATTCTAATTTTTGAGAAATTACTTTCTTCAATGAGCTTTTGTACCTTTTCTTTCCATTTGATCAAAGAATTTTGGTGCCTTTTTTTTTCATTTGAAAATTTTCCATTTTCCATTTAAATTCTGCATTTTAGGGAGTTCTCTTCAGAGGATTTTTATACCTTTTACCATTATGCCAATTCTATTTTTAAGGTATTATTTTATTCAGTATTTTTTGTGCTTCTTTTACCCAGCTGTTGATTCTCTTTTCATAATTTTTTCATAGCTCATTTCTTTTCCCAATTTTTCAACTACCCCTTTTTTTTTAATGTTTTTTGAGTTCTTTCAGGAATTCTTTTTCAACCTGTTACCAATTCTTTTTTCCCCATTGAGACACTGTATGTTTTAATTTCATATTTTCATTTCTTTGTCTATTTCTGAGTTTGTGTTTTGATCTTCACTGTCACCATAGTACCTTTCTATGATTACAGTCTTTTTGTTTTGTTCTGTTTTTTCTTTTGCTCCCTATTTTCCACCCTATTTCTTAACTTTTAACTTTATGTTAAAGTTCAACTCTGCTCCTGTGGTAAAGAGAGCATTGTCTCAAATTTCAAGTCTTTCATGCTATGTTTTCAGAGCTAGACCTGAGGAGTCTGCAAGTTTTTGGTTCTTCCAAGGTGACATGATCTAAGGACACTGCTCTCTTGGCTTGTGCTCTGAACTGTGAGTAACCACAAGCATGCTTCTCCATCCTGGAACTATGACCAGAGCTGGGTAGTGAGTCTATACTAAGGAGAGTAAAACAGAGTAGGAGAACCATGTTGGTAATCAAACCATCCCTCCAACACTGCCATTACTGAGGGCGCTTCTCAGAGCCAGTTTTCTTTGGAATGTAATCCAAAACAGGTGATAAGTTTCATCCAAGACTAAATACTGGCACAAGAACTATAGATTCAACAAGGAGGAAATGAAAAGAATTTTGAAGAGAGAGAGGTCAAGATAACATGAAAGCGTTGAAAAGTTCCTCAGAGTGATGGGAGTTAGTTGACAGATTTCTCAAGAACTATTTTTTAAGTCTGTCTCTTCATTTGACAGAATTTATTTTGAAAGGTTAGCCTAAGGTGTACCCTATCCTTCCATATCCTGTCTAAATTTCCCTTTCTGATTCATTCTAAGAACAAATTTGCATCTCAAAAAATATTACCTGATGTGTCCATTTTTTTTTTAGTTTTGACATCTCACCGTTGTCCCTTTTCTGTTATTTAAGTTCAGGGTTTTCAAGGACCACTCCCTTATATATAAAATTAAAGGGTAGGACTAGAAGATTCCCAAAATTAATTCTAGTTCTAAATCTATGATGATGATGATCCAGTGTTTTGAGCTTTGCAAATTGATTTATTTATGTATTCACATATCATGATATACATGAGCATCACTCTATTGGGTTTTAGAATATGCCTAGGATATGGCAGAAAAAAAAGTTCTGTGCCCATGTGTTGAAAAACTCTGTCATATCCTAACAATTTTATTTTCTATTATAGAAATTTTCAAACCACACAGCCCCAACATCCTTATGAATAGAACAAATACAACTACAATGATGAAGTCAACCATAGAGGACAGTAAATGGGGGAAATGCAGATTTTAACAATAATTTTAATGAGTTTTTTAAAATGTTATAACATCCCCCTCAATAAGGAAAAAAATGAAAACCACTTTGTAGCCTAAGGAAAAAAAAAGACTCATGTAAGATAAGTCTTGCAATTTATTTAGCAGTGTCCGGAAAAGCTGCATGCTTCTCAAGACTGGGTTAAGCTGAAGAACTTCAAACAGCTACTTCATTATTAATAATAACATAGCTGGAATCTCTCACTCTTCCCTTTGATTTCCTATGCTATCTATGCTCAGGTTCAATGAGGGAAGTGAAATATATTTCAACTCAAGCCTCTATCCAGGGCAGATTCTGTCTACACAGCAGTCAAATAAGTAGAAATCAAATAATGAAGTATTTAATTGAAACATATGGACAAAGCATAAATAAAAAGAAATTTCACACAACAGATTCATTCTTTTTGTTTTTGCTCAAACCTGGGATTCACTGGCGAAAGGAACTCCCAATGAAGAAATTCCCTCTATCAATGCAGATATACAAATGTGTACAAATTATGGTCTTAAAACATTGCCTGGGACACTGGGAAGCTAAATAACTGGTCTTGGTTCAGTACTTTATTGTTCTAATAAAGCAATGGAAAATAGTTTTCCAATCACACAGAGACTGCCATGCTAGCTGGGGGAAGGTTAAGAACTTATGTTCCAAAGACACTGGTGGGAGGGATGCTTTGAGTTGCTGCTAGAACAACTCTTGGGGTAACTCTCCTAACCATTTCTCTGGGGAGAAGAGAGAAAGAGAGATGCCCTAAATGGGAAATTCCTTTCACCCTGTTTTAACTTAGGGAAACTCTACCTTTTCAATCACAGTGGTCTACATTGTCACACCTGTCATCAACTACTTTGCTGGACTATCTACATACGGGTATTCATCATATACATATAGTTTTCCTATGTCTCAGTTCCATGAAAATGTACTCCAAAGGTACCCACTTAGGTAGTCATTCTCCTCCAGAGAGAAATTCTCCAATTCCCACACTGGCTCCTATCTATGTTAAGGTGAGTGATTTTTTTGCACCTTTTCCCTACCTCAAGAAGTAAGCAGGATGCTCTCCCTTCCCCATCTCCCAAGTACCACACAGCTGAGTTTCTGAGCCTGAAGACAAACAACACTTTTTCAATGCTTTCATCTGCTTGAAATGTGTAAATATTCTTAAAGATTTTATAAGCCTTAGAAAGGCATCACAATACCTGGAAAGGCATAAATAGTGAGTTCTCTGTTATCAAAGCAAAATATTTACTTCCCTTACAGTAATAACCATAGTAGTGATGATATATTTATATTATGTTTAATTCTCATAAAGCAATTTTGTCACAACAATCAGGTAATATATGTGTGATCTTCCTTTTGTAGGTGAAGAAACTGAGGCTCAGAAAAATTAAATGCCTTGACTAAGAAAGATCACACAATTATATATTTAATCATCTTAGGTTCATTCAAGAATGCTCTCATTATATGTTCTTTTGAGAAGGGCTTCTAAGTCTTATTTTTTCCATTCATCTTTGGATATATTTAGAGTTGTTGATTTATGGCTTAGGGATGTCAATTTATACCCCCTTTGGAAATGCTTAAGCTCATGGACCTCTGACCTTGTCTTATTATCTGTTTTGTGCCTCAGTGATCTGCTGTTCTGGTTACAGTGTAAAACCAGTAGAAATAGCATCTATACTGTCTCTGTCGCCACCTGTCTCGTGAACAAATGTACTGTTCAGGCTAAAAGAACTCATGATATGAATTCTGGGAATTTTAATGTGAAGCTGCTGCACTACACATTCTGTAACTCCAATTGGGCACCTCCCCCAGACAACATTATTATTATTTGTAGTTAATTTTAGATAGAAATTGCTGAACAATTTATAGACAGTGAAACAGCGGGGTTTCTTTTGTAGCAGCGTATCTACACATGGAAGGAGCACAAAGGCTCTTTGTCAGCTAGGGAGAGCAGACTCCTTTCCTTAGCTCACTAGTGCCATCTTGAGGCATGTACAAAATGACACCAAACAGAAAGATCATCTCCAAAGAGGTATCCATCATGCTAGCCATGGTTTATGTGATGATGTTCACAATAAAATATTTTGCCTATAAAGAGGAAATAAATCACTAACATAAGCACATTATTCCGATACTAAAAGTCAAAACAGACCTCCTGTTAGTGAGGACAGAACATAATTTGTTTTGTTTTAAAAGAAGATCTGGAGTCATACAGATTAGCTATGCACATGGATGAATTTTACTAGATAATTGCTCAATAACCCACTTGACATTGGCCTGAAGAGGATTATAATCCTATCAAAGATTAGGAGATGGAAGTGATGGCAGAAATCACCTGAGCCAACTCATTCATTTTACAGAGAAGGAAATGGTGGTGTGTTGGGGGAGGGGGAGGAGGATGGGAAATGACTTGCTCGAGGTCATATAGCTAGGAAGTAGCAAATTGAGATTTGAAACAGATGATTTGATTCCACATGACATTCTCCTCCTACCACCCTATAAGTATTCTGGTGGAAAACAGTATCTGTGATTTATTGTTATTGAAGGAAAAATAAAATGAAATAGCAGGATTGAACACAAAGATTTCTTTCTTATCTGGAGCACTAGACTATTGAAGATAAGTGATATGAATTCTGAATCCTGGTTTAATTTCTAAGAGACTTTGTGACCTTGGGCTAGTCAACTTGTCTGAACTCCAGTTTCCTCATCTGTAAAGTGGGTATAATACTTGATCCATATTAAGATAGTAAAGATCTCATTGGAAAAGGCTTTTCAAGTTATATAAGGCTACAAAAATATAAGATTTTGTTTCTTTGAGTTGACATTAACTATTATTAAAACAGGAAATTTTACCAAGGGATGCATAGATTTGGGTCCTTGGATAGATTACAAGGACTCTGAAACTGTGTCAGGGGAAAACGTATCCTTGGTTTCCTTTGTATTCCAATATAATTTGTTTTAGATATTTGTAAGCATTATTCTGAGAAGGTATCTAGAGATTTCACCATACTACCAAAAGGTTCCAAAACACAAAAAAAGATAAGAACTCCTTTGTTAAAGCAATGAGTAAAATCAATTTCCTATGAGTTAAGCATAAGGATTGTGGACTGGCAAAACTATAAAGGATTTTAAACTAATCATTTGCTCCAAACTTGTCATATTGCACATGAGAAACCTGAGACCCCAAGATGAAATAAATTGCCACAAGTATACAAAATATTAGAGCAATTGAGAACAAAATGCAGGCTTTCTGTGTCCTGCTTTTCCAGCTCTCTTTTTTTAAAGTTTTATTAATATATTTTGTTTTAACATCATAAGCTGTCTTCTCCTAACAGAGTAAAATGGTTAAGAAAAATCAGTGACATCTGAAAGGGCCTACAAAATTCTACATCTGTAGCACCCACTACTATATCTACCCCCCTCCAAAAAAAAAAAACTAATATAATAGAAATCACTTTTTTCCCTCCCACTTCAATCCTATTTTAAAAAGAAAAGAAAAACAGATTTCTTAAAATAAACATGCCTAGTCAAGCAAGACCAATTCCCTCAGTAGCTATATTCAAAGATATATGTGTCTCATTTTGTACCCTAAACCCTCTCTGTAACGGATGGTATATTTCATCATCAGTCCTCCAGAATTACAAATGGTCATTGTATTGATCATAGTTTTTGTGGCTTTCAAAAGCCCTTTTTTGAGGGGGAGGATCCAAGATGGCAGCATAAAAGCAGTAATTTACTTGAGCTCCTACTCTGACTACCTCCTGTACCTGTAAAATATGACTCTAAACAAATTTTAGAGCTACAGAACCCACAGAGAGAAACAAATATCCCACTGAATACAGCCTGGCAGGCCAACAGAAAGTATCTATAGCACCAGGCTAGGAGCAGAGCACAGTCCCATGGGAGCTGTGCTGGCCCAGACCCATGGCAGAGACCAGCCACAGCAGACTTCAGGAGAATGAATCATTGACAGCTGTGGTGGTTTCAAAGACTTCTTAACTCCTAAATGCCAAAGAGAAACTTAAAAGCTCAGTTGGGCGTTGTATTGGAACTAGGAAAGAGAAGAGTATGGTTCAGCCCCTGTCTCCAGGGTGGCAGAGGTGGCAGGGCTACAACTGTTGCCACTACTGCTGTTTCCAGCTCCAAGCCTACAGATTGTAGGGGGACTAAGTGGCCTGCATTTGCAGGAATCTCTTTGCTGGTGCTGAGTCAAGATTCTCTTGCTTTACCCTACTTGGATCTGGGTCACAGTCTTGAGTGTCAGAGCTGGTGTGAGGAGTGCTCACATGGTAGATATTGTTGAGACTGTGGAGAAGCAGTCATCCTTACAGTTCTGAGACAGGTCCCTGGAAAAAGCTCTGACAACAGCTGCACAAAACCCTAGCAACTTGGGACACAGCACTCTCCACTCTGGAAGCAGAGTTCTACAGTGGCAAAGAGCTCGAGCTCAAAAGTCAAGTAACTGACTGGCAAAAGGAGCAAACAGAGGAAGTGCAATCAGACTATAGAATCTTTTGGGGGGAACAAAAAGGATCAAAACATTGAATGAGAAGAAGACAACAAAGTCAAAACTCCTGTATCACAAGCCTCCAAGAAAAATATGAATTGATCACAGGCCTTGGAGGAGCTCAAGAAAAATTTTGAAACTGAGAATTAGAGGAAAAATTGGGAAGAGAAATAAGAATGATGCAAGAAAATCATGAAAAACAAGTCAACAGCCTGACTGAAGAAACTAACACCTTAAAAAATAAACTAACTCAAATGGCAAAAGAGATCCAAAAAGCCAATGAGGAGAATGCCTTAAAAAAACAGAATTGGCCAGATGGAAAGTGAATTTCAAAAGCTCACTGAGGAAAGCAATTCCTTTAAAATTAGATTGGAGTGAATGGAAGCTGACTTTATGGGAAATCAAGGTATTATAAAACAGATCCAAACAAATGAAAAAATAGAAGGCAATGTGAAATCTCATTGGAAAAACGGCTGACTTGGAAAATAAATCCAAGAGAGATAATTTTAAAGTTATTGCACTACCTGAAAGCTATGATCAAAATAAAAAAGGTCCTAGACATCAACTTTCAAGAAATTATTGAGTAAAATTTCCCTGATATCTTAGAACCAGAGGGCAAAATAGAAATTGGAAGAGCTCAGTGATCACTTCTTGAAAAAGATCCCAAAAAGAAAACTCCTAGGAATATTATGGCCAAATTCTAGAATTCCCAGGTCAAGAAGAAAATATTACAAGCTGCCAAGAAGAAAAAAATTGGGTATTGTGGAAACCCAATTAGGATAACACAAGATCTAGCAGTTTCAACATTAAGGGGTAGAAGGGCTTGGAATATTATATTCCAGAGGTCAAAGGAGCTAGGATTAAAGCCAAGAATCACCTACCCAGCAAAACTGAGTAGAATACTTCAGGGGAAAATATGGTCATTCAATGAAATAGAAGACTTTCAACCATTCTTTTTTTTTCTTAGAAGCAATTGGGGTTAAGTAACTTGCTCAAGGTTACACGGCCAGTCATTATTTATGTGTGGGTGCTCATTTTCTGAGGCTGGATCTGATCCCGGATCATCCCAACTCCGGGCAGGTGCTCTTACTCACTGTGCCACCTAGCTGCCCCACTTTCAACCATTCTTGATGAAAAAACCAGGGGTTTGAACAGAAAATTTGACTTTCAAAAGTTTTTTGTTGTTGTTGTTTGTTTGTTTTTGGCAATATTTTTCTTACTGTGTAAATTTTTGTCCTGGTTCTACCCATTTCATTCCTCTTCAGTTCATAGAAGTCTTCAAAATTGTTCTACTTTTCTCACTACACCAAAGCTGACTAATTCAGCAGAATTAAACAGGAAGAACCTTAGTTGTGGATATCCTTGTATCAATGTGACTTCTGAATCTGGTTTGCCTGTTTTTTTGCTTTGTTTTGGTTTGGTTTTTTTGTTTGTTTGTTGTTGTTGTTGTTATTGTTGTTTGCCAGATCATTACCCATACTTTCTTTGGTAACACAGGGTCCAAACATTAGTATGTATTTGATGAGGTCAAGACCCTCATCACAATTTCATTTTCTGAGTGCCATATCTTCTTCCTTATATAGCTCATTAAGACCAAGAGGTTAGAGTCCAAATGCCATAGTTTCACTGTCACTGTCACTGAAGATAACCAAGATAACCAAAATTACAGAGATGGTGGAAACTCTGTCCCATATTTTTTTTCTATTTGTTTTCCTCTTTGCATTTTCAGGAGGATCTGGATTATTTATGTCTAACACCACGGTTTTTTCGGGTTTCTTCTCTCCTCCTGCTTCTTCTTTTATAAGGATGTACTACTCATAATATTTAGCTATCTTCCTCCATAATGTTTGCAAATGAGCTTATACTCTTGAGTCTAAACCATTGTTGCCCTCAGTTGCCATGTCTTTCCACTGGATAAGATAGAGCATTTGCCAGTTGAATCAGTTTGAGCTATATCAACCTTGTTGTGATATGTATGTGTATGTATGTATGTAAACTTCCATAGAAAATGGTGACAATTTGCCAAAGTCAAAAACACAAATAATTGGATATATTTCCCATTCTTAACATACATTTTATTGAAATAAGTGAGGTTGAAGTTATTTCCACTGGATACAATCTCTTCTTTTCATGTTTTCTACCTTCTATTACAATATGGATTTTGACCTTTGCCATGGGCTGCTCGGTGTCCAGCACTTAGCATGATCCAGAGATGTGAATAAGAAATGACCAGGCCATGTGGGTAGTTCAAGGAAGAACCACGAACTCCATTTATTGGTTCTCAGGACAAGGTTTTTATAGAGCAAGGAGACAAAGGATGGGGACCCAAGTTTTCTAATCATTACCTTCATCTGTTGTATCCTGGAAGTAGCACAGAACAGATAATTTGATAAGGATTTGTTATCTAGGAGACTAAAGTCTTAGGGTAAGCCCTTTGATCTAGGCCTCAGGTACCTGCTAATGCAGCCACAGTCATAAACGGATACAATTGAGAGAGACTTCAAAGCTGAAGCACAATCCTCAAAAGACATCACGTTTAGAGCTGGCCACCCAAAGATACCCGAGTGCTGAATCAGGTATGTCTTGGGGCAGAGCCTGTTGGCCTCAGAACTCAGAACTCATCCTTATAAGTGTAACCCATATCAAAAGAACTCCGGAGCTGACTTAGTGAAAAGTCGAATCTTGAAGAGGTCTTTGTTGTTCAGGTCCACTGATATCAGGGTAATTATCTGAAGTCCTGGCTCAGGCCTCTTTGGCTCCCCACAGACCTTTATTCTAACCAGCTGTTGATCTGCCTGATCACAGACAGTTGATTGTGAAAATTTTCCATGTTAGTAATTACTATTTTGTTTTTCACTAAGAGAAAACCAATTTCATTTGTTACAATTGGGGTAGGGTAGGTATGCAGAACAGTGCTTGACATATTCATTGTCTTATAGTCTTTAAAAAAAAGTATTTATGACATGTCAGTATGAAGCTTATCGGTAATCAACGTCTTTGAGCTTTTTTTCATTTCTTAGTCCCAAAACATATTTCCCAGCATATTTTTTCCATCTATCTCTGTATCCTTCTTCAAATTGAAGTCACCTAGTATCATACTATATGATTTTACTGGTTTGCAGAATATACTCAAATTATTCATATAATTTGTTTACTTCTTCATTCCCTATAAAAGCAGGTGTGATAGGAAGAGTGCTGAGGGGCAAGTGGTCCAGTGAATAGAGCACCAGCCCTAGAGTCAGGAAGACCTGAGTTCAAGTCTGGCCTCAGACACTTAACACTTACTAGCTGTGTGACCTCGGGCAAGTTATTTAACCCAGATTTCCTTGCCTTCCCCCTCTCCAAAAAAAAAGAGTGCTGATTTGGAGTCAGACGACCTGGGTTCAACCTATGTTTGCCATTTAGTAGCTATGTGATCTTGAATAATTCAATTAATTTCTCTTGTCCTCAGTTTCCTCAATTGTACAATGAGGGAGTCAATAAAGGTTCCATCCATCTTGAAATCTATCACCCATAAAAGCTAACATCAATGTATAACCTGCAATACTCTTCAGGTTGGTCATGTTCATGTGAGTCATGCAAGGCAAAGTAACTGAGTATAACAAATAATGACTCCTTGTTGTCTCTGATTGGATAACAAAAGCTACTCTGCTAGCTAGGTTATTCATCTTTCCAGAAAACACCCACAGCCAGTTTTCCATTTAACATCAACTTCTTGGACTTTTGATTTCTTATATAGATGAAATGTGCAATTGATATTTGCATTTTTGCAGATGCATCAATCTTTTGATTGTTGAACCAATACTTTATATTTATGGCACCAATAGTTATATTAGTATTTGTGAATATTCTAAACATTGGAATTTTATCATCCCATTTCCCTCCATTTTTACCACCGACACTTTTGAAGACAATAGTGACTACACAAGATGGAAGGGTTTTTGTATTTTTATCTATTTCTCAGTCATTAGGGTCAAAGAATTTATAACATTTTAGCCAATCTGCTTCAGTATGAAAGCCCCTCTCTATATGACAGCTAGTCTAGGCCCCCAATGCCTCATTTCCTGTAGAATAAACATCCCCAGTTCTGCTCACTAATCTTTATGGGACATGGTTTCAGGTTGCTTCATCATTAGTACTTTCAAGTCCCCTCTCCAATCAATGGGATCCTGTTCAGAATATCTGGTTGTTACAAGCTCAGGCCACTCTTACTCTGGACATTGTGTCTATTAATCTACTCTAGGTTAGACAAGTAGTGTACATTAGCTTTGTTAGCTGTCACATCAAACTGTTGACTCACATCGAATTTGCAGTCCAATAATACCCCTAGGTGTATTCACATGAACTGCTGTCTAGTTGTATCTCCATAGAATCAATTATATCAAATGACAAATGCCTACAGGCATCTTCTCATCCATTTAGCCATGTTAATCCATTAGCTACAACTCATTTTGTCATCTCCATTCTTTGTTCTTCATTAATATTTGAAAAGGCAATCCTTTTGCATATCTTCTTCAAAATATTCTGCCACTTTCTAAATTGCCCTGTTATCAGTTATCACAGGGACACTTTATTTTGTTGTTTTTTCTTTTCATCACCCAGGAGCAATTCATAGAAATGTGAACTGCTTTATATCAAGCATGTGCAGCCAAGTTGCTGGGTGTTTAATGATTGCCCTCCATTCTAGTTCAAGAAATTGGAGAAATTAGAGCTAGCTGACATTTATACAGCATTCTCAGGTTTACAAAGTGCTTCATATACATTATCTCTTTTGATCCATGAAACAACACTATGAGGTAGGTACTACACGTATAATTAAGTCCACTTTACAGAAGAGGAAAATGAGGTTTAGGCAGGTTAAGTGACTTGACCATAGTTTAGTAAGCAATAGAGTGAGAATTGCAATCTAGGTCTGACCTGTCTCTATCTAACAATCTAGTCTCTTTATGATATGATATAGATAGATAATATATAGAAATACATACACACAAAACATATTCAAAACATATACGGGTAACTTTAAGTTGCATTACCTAAGGACAAATATAAGGTCTCATACAGAAGGTGGGAGTTTTAGAGAAAATCAGGTATTCCAAAAAGCAGGAATGAAGAATTAAAGCATTCATTATATGAGGGATAGCCAATGCAAAAGCACGGCGATGGGAAATGGAAAAACAGCAAGAAGACATTAGAATATAAAATATATGAAAGAGTACAAATAATAGCAAGGTCAGAAAAGTAGGATGAAGTCAGGTTATGAAGACTTTACAACGAAAAAAGACTTTTATATTTGACCTCAAAGGTAATAGAAAGGTACTGGAATTTATTGAGTAGGGTGGTGAAATGATCAGACTTGTGTCTACCATAAGCTACATTTTCACAAATAAAGCAGAGGAGAATTGGGGAACCATATGACCTCAAGGGCGTTTTCACACAATTCCTGATATTTTTCATTTGTGAATTTAAGAGGGATTCATGGGCCCTAATATTTCCCTCCCTAGGGTTGGATTGGTTCAAGATTCTAGGGTGGAGTGAAGCCTATAGATAGGGCATTAAATGATCTCAATTGCAGGAATATACAAAAGGAATCACACTGATACATAAAACGCTCATTACACACTCATTGTCCCCTAAATAGTGGCAGCATCCTCCTGGTTTTCCATTATTACTCTAGTCAAAGTGATTTTGGGGTCTGAATTATCTAAATAACTGCCTCATGTATCCTTTTTTACTTTGACTAAGAAATTCCTCCCTCCTATATAACTCCTTTTGTGCTGCCTATATATTTGTATCTGTTGCTAGGAAGGCTTTATTTTAAATAACCTTAAATATGCTTCTCAGATGCTTAAGAGTACCTTTATGGTAACTCATGTCAGGGGAAAGAATTAGACCCATCCATTCTGGTTCCCCAACATTAAAGGATCATTATGTATAGCTGTATGAAGTAATGGGAATTATTCTCCTTCCCCTTATCCACTGTTCGACCCTGCCATGTCCATATGGCTTCCAGATGAAGGCAATCAGACTTTTCACCCTGGGTCATGGTTTCCTCTTCTTTCTGCTCATAGTATCTTTCTTTCAGAACTCTTTAAGAACCTTGAACCTCGAACCAAGAACCCAGCCTTCCCAGAGCCTCTATTCCAAAACATTCCTAGCTAAGCATTCTGGTATTGGCATGCCCCCTAAGACAGGACTACATTTATAAACATCATTGATGATGTGCTGAGTGCTCAGGTTACAACATGTCCTTTGGAGTTATATTGTTGTCACTGGTAATTGGCTTCTATCCAATAGACTACAAGAGTTTATTATTTGGTCTTCTAGCAATGCATTTGGAAAATCAGCAAAGATTTGCCAATCTTTGCTAGAAGATAAAAAAATGTCAGATTTGAAAAGTCTTTACATACATTATTTCATTTGCTCCGTATAACAACCTTCGTGGGTGGTGGTGGTGCTAGTAATTATTGTTAGAAATTAAGGCTTAGATAAGTCAAGTCAACAAGACTTTAAGTGTTTGTATTCTTGTTTACTATTCAGTAGATTAAGTACTTACTACTGCCCAACAAGATACTAAATGCTAGGGGTACTAATATATGCAAAGGGAAAGATGTTCTTTGCCTTCAGTAAGCATGTATTTTTTTCATATTTTTAAAAAGTTTTTCATTAACATTTAATTTTCCCAATTACATATAAAATATTTTAACATGTGTTTTTCTTTAATTTTCAGTGGTAAATTCTCTTCCCCCATTCTCCCTCTTCTTCTCCTCTCCCCCCCCCATATTGAGAAGGCAACCAAGTTGATATAGAATGTACATGTACAGTTAGAGGATGCATCTTAATGGGGGGAGGCCACAGACTAAAAAGAACTAATGAAAAGAGGAGGGAAGAGTACCTTCTGCGAGTATGGTGGCAAAGGCTGGAAAATAAAAGATGAAGGACATCTGGTCTGAATTCTTCCTCAAAATGAAGTTTCTATGAGCAATTCACCCAGAGAAGGATGGTGCAAGACTAAAGAGGAACAGCAGCTGAAGTATGGTGGGGACGTCCAGAGAGTGAGGCATTGCTGGTCTGAAACCTCCTTCAGAATAGAAGTTCCAGATCTCATGGATAGAAAGAGAGATTCAAACCTAGCTCTATCCTGACTTGAAGTCAACACTCTATCCATTAATTCCCCTTCATTAAGGTACTTAGAGCTGTCCAGACAAATTCTCCTTAGTATATGACTGCTAAACTGAAACGTTAAGGAAGATGTCAGTATAGCCCATGTTCATGAAGCTTACTGATTCCCATCTATAACCACAATGGATCTCTTGCTCTTCTAAAGTCTTTGGGCACATGACTTAGGTCTTTCATGTCCATCTCTATGAAGGTAATGGAAATAGGTTGTCCTGCGACAATCACGGGAAGGGGGTGGTCCTCTCTCTTATTCTCCCTCTTACAGAGACAGTACCTTATAGTGAAAAGAATACTGACTTGGAGTCTGAGATCCTAATTCAAATTCTACCTTTCCTACTTACTACTGGTGACCTTGTGCAAGTCACTTTGCTTCTATGGGGTTTTGACTGCACCAGGACTCTTTCAGCTCTAAATTCTACCCTGTAGACATTTCCCTGAGAATAGAAATTTAAAAGCAAAATTTGACAGACTCTTAACTGCTACTATATAATGGTGCTAAATACACCACTATAATTTAATTACCCTCCTCCTTTCTGCTGCAGTGAGATGGTAGAGATATGCTTTATGAGAACATGAGCTATTATGCCACATTACTGTTTCAATCAGTGTTTAACAAATGCATTCATTCACTCTTCAATTACATTCTGAGAGTGTTCACTTTAATAGGCTGACTACTTTGCTAATTTGTCTCCTAATCACCACAAACATGTTTGGCCTCAGTTCAGAGATGGTAGATTCCTATGCATCAGGCTGCAATAATATTGCCTCAGCTATCCAGAAATATATATTCCTGCAGTTTCAAGATTCTGTTATGGTTCAAAGCTAAGAAAAGTTTTGTTTTAAGTGTACCTAACAGTGAAGAAACAGCTCTTGAAAAGAAAGAATAGGTTTCTCCTCACTGACAGAAGGGTTCAGGAAAAGCTGTGTGCAATGGCCAGTTGTTGGTTTTGTTGGAGGAGATTATTTTTCAAGAAGGAGTTTAGACTAAGTGGTATCTAACGCTCCTACCATTCCTGAGATTCCATGATTATAATGAATGATAATGGTAGAGTGTATCTAGTCATTTGAAAATTAAACTCAATGTCTGGATTTGTAAGTTTTCTAACAAGAAGATGGGGGCAAGAAACTTTACAGACCCTCTAGACCAGTAGTTCTTAACCTTTTTGATGTCATGGACCTCTTCAGCAGACTGGTAACACTTATGGACTCCTCATAATAAATAGAAACATGGAAAATAAAGTATGTTGGGATTACAAAGGAAGCCACTCATATAAAAATACAATTATAAAAAAATTAAAGGTCATAGACCAGGTTAAGAACTCTTAACCAACCTCTTCGTTTTATACATGAGGAAACAGAGGGCCAGAGGAGATAAGTGAAAGAATGTTTACATTCACTGATGATGTCTACAAAATGTAAGCCTCCGAACAAAATATCAAAAAACCCAAGAGAAACAAAAAAAAAGAGGAGAGACAAGTGAGGAAAGGAAAGAAAAAGAAAAGCCAGCAGCAAACGACAGGGGCAGCAAGCAGATGTTAAAAGTGCCTGGGAGAGGGCGGCTAGGTGGTGCACTGAGTAGAGCGTCCGCCCTGGAGTCAGAAGGACCTGAGTTTGGATCCGACCTCAGACACTTAACGCACACACAAACAAAAACCTAGCCGTGTGACCTTGGCAAGTTAACCCCATTTGCCCTCCAAAAAGCAAAAAAAAAAAAAAAAAGAAAAAGAAAAAAAAAAGTTCCAGGGAGGAACAAGTGAATGTTTCAAAGCAGTGACAGATGCAAGAAAGAGGTGACATTCTGAGAGGGAAGAGAGTGAGAACCAGGAAACCAAAGACAATGACTTAGAGGCAGTCAGGGAAAATCTCATCAGATCAGAAGGAAGACAGTAAAGTCTCCTGCCAGCTCTATAGCAAAATCCCAACCAGCTGGAGAAGATTATATAGCAAGGAGCCATCAAAGAGTGGTGCGTTGGCTGTTGATACTGTGGGTAGGGTCTTGCCCTGTGAAGGCAATCTTTCCCATATGGATAAAATAGTGCCATCGTAACTGTTAAAACCAAGTCTGGACATGATGTAGCCCCAGAGCAGATTTACACTATTGATGAAAGAGGTCTCCTTTTTTTTTTTTTTTTTAAAGCAGTTGGGGTTAAGTAACTTGCTCAAGGTTACATGGCCAGTCATTATTTATGTGTGGGTGCTCATTTTCTGAGGCCAGATTTGATCCCAGGTCATCCCAACTCCGGGGCCGCCGCTCTTACTCACTTCGCCACCTAGCCGCCCCTGGTCTCCTTTTGTGATGCTTATCAATCACAAGCTACCAAGCTACCAAGAAAGAAACATTTTAGAGACTGAAAAAATTTCATTGTTCTAGAGTTTGTTTTTTTAAAGTATGTGTAGGTAGACCAAGAAGTTCAAAGTTGAACTGATTTCATTTTTTATCTGAATTTTTTAAAAGAAGAAGAAGAAGAAGAAGAAGAAGAAGAAGAAGAAGAAGAAGAAGAAGAAGAAGAAGAAGAAGAAGAGAACTGCCCAAGGAAAATGAAGTTATGGGGCAGCTAGGTGGCAAAGTGAATAGAGAACTGGCCCTGAAGTCAGGAGGACCTGAGTTCAAATATGACCTCAGGCACTTAACACTTACTAGCTATGTGACTTTGGGCAAGTCACTTAACCCCAATTGTCCTGTCTTTCCCCCTCAAAAAAACAAACAGAAAAAGAAGTTATTCCATTGATTAAACAACCATAGTATTCATCTTGACAAAGTAGGATCCTGATTTCTTGGGATAGTTTTGTCATTTATTCTATTTTTAAAATCTATTTATTTTGTATTTATCTCTCCCTGACTCTACATTTCCCCCAAGTGAAATATTAAAATAAAAAATAATAATGAATATCGATACCGCGTTTTTAGGTTTGCAGAGTATTTTATATATGCTATCTCATTTAACTGTTAGAGAACAAACCCCAAAATCTGAAATGGTTTTAGAAAAAAAATTAGGTCATTTTGCAAAGGAGAGAACTGTGGAGTCTTTGTGGAGTTACATCATATAAAATTCAGACAAAGGTGCAAGAGCAGTTTGCCTGATTGGCCACAGGTAGGCAGTGAGGCAGTTTGGGGTGAATATTATCAGATAAATATAAACATTCAAATTCAGGCAATGCAAAACACAAGCTTTATGTTAATACAAAATAAAACCTGGGTGAGATCTAATTATTCCCTATAGCCATCTAACCTCCCCTAAATATCTTTAGGGTTAGCCTGATCTCTACCATAAGCTTTGAGTCAGACAATTTTTGAGACACATCAAGCTAGGTTCAAGCAATATTAATAAAATAATAATAAACATTTTCCCATGATTCTCATAAGAATCCTATAAGGGAGGTGTTATTATTATCCCCATTTTACTTTACTTATGAGAAAATTTAAATTGAGAGATGTTAAATGCTTTGCCTAGGTTCACACAGATATTAAGCATCAGAGAGAAAAGATTCAAATTGAGACCTTCCTTACTCCAAGTCGAAGGCCCTATGCCAACTAGCCACCTTAGGCTAAATGTTCAGTTTAGTTACTTGTTCAGTCATTTCAATCGTATCTAACGTCTCATGATCTCACTTGGGGTTTTCTTGGCAAAGATACTGGAGTTACTTGCTGTTTCCTTCTCCAGCTTATTTTCCAGATGAGGAAACTAATGCTTAGTTAAGTGACTTGTCCAGCATCAAACACCAAATAAAAATGAGTCTTTCTGACTCCAGGCCTGGTGGTCTATCTACTGCACCACCTAGCTGCTCAATAAATTTACACAGTCCAGTAAAACAAGTTCCAATTTGGACACTGGTCATGTCCAAAATTGTATATTTCATTTTTCATTGTAAATACATCACCTCCCTTGTCATTTTACTGCCTTCCACTGTCACCTTGCTTATTCAACAGAGATTAAGGTACTATTCAGAATATGAAACAACTTTGAAGGGATTACATGAGGGAGTTCATCTGTTAGTCATAATACAGGTCATCCAATCTCATTATAATATCCAAGGTACAGGCCTTGGCCTGGATTTCTATTCAAAGTGAAAAGAGAAAATCGGGATACTTGGGGGAAAAAATATTGTTGCCAGGTTCAATATTGGCAGAAATTTCATTTTGTCCCACTGAATAACGGGCAGCTAGCCAGGTGGCCTGCCATCAGGAAGACCTAAGTTCAAATTCAGTCTCAGACATTTACTAACTGTTACCCATGGCAAGTCACTTATCCTGTATTTGCCTCAGTTTCCTCAGTTGTAAAGTAGGGATAATAATATCACCTACTCCCAGGGTTCTTGTAAGGATTAAATGAGGTAAGAATTGTAAAGTGCTCAGTCCACTCCTTGACATACCGTAAGTACAGTATAAACATCAGCTATTAGCTGTTCCGATAAAGAATTAGGAGCCTGTAGAAGAAGCCCTCCCTAAGTACCCTAAAAGTCTTGAAATAATGAGAGTCACCCTCCATTCCCTATGTTCCCATCAAGGAGGGGTTGACACTGACTGGGAAGTATTAGTGCACTTAATACCAAAATAATCAATAATGCTTTAAATACTACTGATGAGTCCAAGGACCTTGGTAGCAAAGATGAAAAAATATTGCTACAGAGAATGAAAAATCCCTGGGAAGAAAGGTGCTTTGACCTTTGAGGCAATCATAATTTAATCTCACAGTATTTGCTAAGTATGTTGATTAAATTTAATGGACATTTAGTAAGCACTACATACAGAACTGCAAGTGTCTACATGGCTGAAGAGGTAGGCTGCAGCACTTACAGTCAGGAAGATCTGATTAGGAGATAGTGTGATATACTGGAAGGGCAAAGGCAGGGAAAGGGATCAGGATTTATTTGGCATCTACTATGTTCTAGGCACTGTGCTTAGTACTTTACAGCAATTATCTCATTTGATCCTTGCAACAGTCTGACTCTCTATGATCCCATTTGGCGTTTTCTTGGCAAAGATACTGGAGTGATTTGCCATTTCCTTCTCTAGTTTACTTTACAGATGAGGAAACTGAGGCAAAGAGTGTTAAGTGATTTGCCCAAGGTCGAACAAGCTAGTAAGTGTCTGAGACTGGATTTGAACTCAGGAAAATGAGTCCTCCTGAGTCCAGGTCCAGTACTCTATCCACAGTGACACCTAGCTGCCCTCATTACCTCCATAAGAAAATGCAAATGACCCCCAAGCCAGATGCCATCAGGCATTTTTGAAGACAGTTCTGGGATATAGCTTGGTATTAATGCTCATTCAGCTGCATATCCCATATTTCCATTTTCAGCTGCATCGACATGCCACCTGAGGAAGACAACTCTGTTCTAGATCACAGCATCAATAATCTTTAGCAGGAAGGGACATTAGGATCTATCTAATCCAATTCCTTCCTTTTACAATTGAGGAAAATGAGACTCAGAGAAATTATGGTATCTACATCCTTCCTCCCTCTGATACCTTCATCCCAACTCCCATTCATAAGTCTTCACTCTCTTTTTTTTCCTTAGGCTTAACAATAATTTCTCCTCATCGTTATATACATAATGTTGTTTACTGATCCCTTGCTATCTGAAATATTGGGCTAAATTCAGAATATTGACTTTGTAAACAGATACTAAACAGAATGTATCCAAAGACACATGACTGAAATGGGCTGGCAACATGGGAGCAACTCTCACTCAGCTGTAAAAGAAAACTTAGCATCACAGTAAAGAAAAGCAGATTTCAGCTCAGTTGTCTATGAGGAAGCACAGCCCAGCAAGTAGAGCCTTCACCTTTGATTGATGAAGACATGGGCTCAAGTTTCACCTTTGATACATACTGATTGTGAGACACTGAGTAACTTAACCTCTCCATGCTCTTCAGCTCTCTGACTGTTAATTGCATAAGAAATGAAAAAGAAATGTAGGCAATAAACATCAGGTTGTGGTCTTTAATTCTCAAAGAGGACCAAAATGACATCAATATGTTGAAGTCAAGGTATAGTATGTCCAACTGTGCCTGATCAGACCAATATGGATTCAGAAATAGCCCATATGAACACCTGGAGTGGAGTTGTCTCTAAATTTGTACATTTCATGTTTCTTTTGAGCTACTGCTATTCTGTTCCATTCATGGAGCACAGCACCTCCTTTAATGTGCCCATGCTTAAACTGGGTGATCCTGTGTCTCCCAATGTCTCACAATTGATTCCAAAGTTCTTCAGAGAAACCTTGAGAATGTTCTTGTATCACTCCTTCTGACCACCACATGAGATCCTGCTTTGCATGAGCTCTCCACAAAACAGTCTTTTGGCAAACATACATTTCACATCTGAACAATGTGGCTATCCCATTGAAGTTGTGCTCTTTATAATAGTTTGAATGTTTGGCAGTTTAGTTTGGGAAAGGACCTCAGTGTCCAGTACCTTATCTTGCCAGGTGATCTTCACAATCTTCCTAAGAAAATTCAAATGAGAGTGATTCAGTTTTCTGTCCTGGTTCTGGTAAACTATCCAGGTTTCACAGGCATACAACAATGAGATCAACACAATAGCTCTGTAGACCTTCAGTTTAGTAGGCAGTCTAATACCTTTTCTCTTCCCATACTTTCCAAACACATAGCTAGCTCTGGCAATGAGTGGGTCAACCTCATTATCTATGTGTAGATTCCTGAAAAGTATGTTGCCAAAGTAAGTGAACTTATTCACAGAATTCAAAATCTCAATTAAAAATTTCTCCATTTGCTGTAACCAATAATTCCACGTATGGATGATATCGTGCTGGCTGGTGGAAAACCTCTGTTTCTTGGTGTTAATTGTTAGGTCAAAACCAGCACAAGCAAGAAAAAATTGATCCATCCTTTCTTGCATCTCAACTTCAGAGGCTGAATTGAGTGCAGTAAAGCAAGGCTGTGTGCTTACTCCCGTACTTTTTTGCATGATGTTTTCAGCAATGTTGTCAGAAGCCTTCAAAGAGGATGAAAATGAATCAAGGTCAGCTATCACACTGAGGGTAAATTAGTTAACTTGAAAAGACTACAAGCCAAGACTAAAGTGGAAGGAGAGTTGGTGTAAGATTTTTTGTTTGCAGATAATCGTACACTCAGTGTAGCCTCTCAAGCTGAAAATACAAGGGAATAAATGTAGATAGAGAAAATGAAACCATCACACACACACACACACACACACACACACACACAGATATGTCTATTATCAATTATGATAGATTTCATTTATTTTCATTTCATTTGTGTCTAATTAAAATTATTAATAAATTCAACAAAGGTCTAGGATATAAAAAAATCCACATAAATTATTGGAATTTTATTGCCAACAAAACCTAGCAGAAAGAGATAGAAAATCCCATTAAAAAAAAACCATAGAATGTATACTAAAACATACATGGAAACTATATGAATATAACTATAGAATACTTTTTATACAACTAAAGATAGACCTAAATAATTGGAGAAATATGTACATATATATTGTACTTCTATATATATAATTTAACCCAATATGTATATGTATGTATGCATGTACACATGTGAATGTGTGTGTATATGTACGTGTATATTCACACATGTGTACACACATATATATACATATACACATGTTCCCAGCTCCTTAAAAAGTAAAATGGAAACCCCTTCAAACCCTTTACCCACACCCTCAGATTTACCAGGCTAGGATATTCTAGAATATTCTCCATCAGTAGAACAGGAGTCTTAGGTTTTTTTACAATGTTAATCTCATGTCTCAGAAAAATATGGACATGTATCAGTCTTGTTCAGACCTTTATTCTTCTCTGAGCTTTGCTTCTAACTCATCAGATTTCTTCTCTACTATGTTTTGTTCCTGCAATCTCCCCACCCTAGAAGATCACTCTGCCCTGTGACTCTTTCCTAAGATTGATTAGTTCCTCCAAGATACTTCAATTTAAAGAAAATATCCAGGCCAGTCAGTCAAACAGGCATTTATTAAATGTTTACTGTGTTCTAGGGGCTATGCCAAATTTTGAGGATAATCAATGCAAAAATAAAGACAGACCCTGCCCTCATGAAGCTGAGGTTCTAATTGGGGAAGAAAACATCTGAAAGGAACTGAAAAACAGGGGAGTAAAACAGAGGTTGTTCTCAAATGGTGGTATAATAGCTGAGTCCAGAAAATGAGGGATGGCTTGTCTGAGATTCTTTCCCAAAATGGAGATTACAGGAAGAACTCATCAATGGAAGAAGGACCTATAAGAGAAGAATTAGGAAGCAGCTGCAGTACGATATCATTGCCTGGAGAATCAGGAATGGCCGATATAGAGCCCTCTCACAAAAAGTGGAGATTCTGGGGGAAATTTTCATTTTGGGGAAGAACCAGTCATGTACATTTCTGTATTTTGTCCTGAACTCTTTACCTGACTCTTTAGACTTCCTTCTCCACCATGACCCAACTTGGGAGAATCTTCTCTCTCCTATGCCCTTTTTTCAGCTTGCTTTTGTGTGTTGTCTTCCCCCATTAGAATGTAAGCAGGGACTATTTCTTTCTGCATATCTGCATTTCTAGCACAATATCTGGCACATAGTAAGTCCTTAATAAATGCTTGTTGACTTCATTCTAAGTCTTTAATATAGTCACATAGGCAATGGTGATCTAGCACAATACAGTCATTTCATATACCCCTGAAAAGCTTCTTTTTTTCCCCTCTCCCAAACATCTTTGTGGCTCTAAGATTCCACAAACAGGCCATGTTGTCATCCTCCTCTCAACAGAACAGACAACCTATTTTAGTTACTCAGAATTGTAAACTACATCATTACTTTTTATTGCATCCCTCAAGCTTAAAGGTCAAGTGATGGATGCAATGGGGAATGAAATCAATTTCCCCTATCACCCTATAAAGAAAGTTGATCACTATTAACTACTTTGCTAAAACTTTTTTTGGTATCTTGAAATAACAGATTGCTGTGGAAGAAAGCACAGTCACATTGCCTAAGCTCCCTTCAGTTTCTGTTTGATTCAATGAAAAAATATATATTAAGTGCCACCAACTACAAGACATTTTGTTAAGTTCTGGGTATACAATGATATTTATATACGGATTCTGCTCTCAAGGAGCTTACAATTTAATTGGAGAGGGGGGAAGTTATATACACAAATAAAGGACATATGGAAAGGGACACTTCAAAGGAAACATCCTTCCAAAATGCTGGCAGGTCAATTTTTTTTGAGGGAGAGAATTCAGGGAAGGTGTTGGGAAAATATGTCAGCTGAGTTGGCCTCTGAAGGATTGCCATGAAGGAAATAGGCAATAGTGCAAAAACTATGCAAAAACTAAAACATTAGAGAGGGTAAGTTGAGAAGTGAGATAGCAGTCCATTTTTTGCTGTCATGTAAAATACATGAAGGGGAATAATATGTCTAGAAAGATCCACTAGAGATAGGCCCTTTGAAGGCCCAGAAGGAGAGGGCACATGAAACACCTACATTGACTGCCCAGGTGTTGCCAAGGAAGCTACATGTAATTACAAATTCAAGTCAAGTCAACAAATATTTTCTCTATGCCTCTCATGTACTAGGAACTCAAAAATGAAAAGTGGTGGAATTTCATAAAGCTTACTTAAAGCCTACTGTGGAGATATGTAAAGAGATATGGATAATACAGGGTGTGAAAGGAATAAAGGAAAGATGCAAAGTAGATCAAGTAAATTTGATTTTGAAATAACACTTTGCATGAGGTGAGGAGAGCAGATCAAGGGGTACTTCAAGGATACTGTGGTATCTAGGCTAAGCCTCAAAGAAAGAGAAAGATATTAACCCATAGAAGACAAAGGAGGTCTGTGTCCCAGGAATGGAGGTCAGCTTATGGGAGTACAGAGGTGGGAGATGGAAACCATAAAGGAAAACTTGCTCTTTGCCCAAGGCAAGGGGGGGGGGGGGATGGGACAGCTGTTCCTTACTGCATGTGTGTTAATTGCTTGGGAGTTCCTGAGTTAGTTACAGAGAGAGTGAGGGAGGGAAAAGTAATTCAATTTAATTTGATAAACATTTATTAAGTGCCTACTATGTGCCTGGAATAAGTCTGTGTGGAGCTTGGAAAGAATGTGAAAAATGACTGAGTAAAGGAGAAGATTCAGTGAATGAAACAGGAAAGAGAGGGAATGGGTTGAAAGGGTGAGTGCTAGAGCAAGGGAATTGAGTCCTGATTCCAGAGGGATTTTGTGCCAGAATCTGGGTCCTCCTACCTGTCTGTTTGTGAGTGTAGAAGTGTTTTAAGGCTCAAATGAGATAACAGATATAAATTACTTTGCAAACCTTAAAATGGCACATAAATGCTGGTTTATATTATTAGTCTCCAATCACCAGGCCTCCAGTCTGATGCCGACTTCATTTACTAAGCCTTTTACATACTCCTGTGAAGGGTTAACGGAAGATCTTCCCTGTCCACTAACAGGCCTATGTGACTACATGTGTTCCTTTTTCCTTTGGAACATGGGCCATATTCCCAGGTCGAAAGGTACACAGGTATTTCAATCACCGAAGTCTTGCTGCTTTGAGGTCCAGACTAGTCCACAGCTGTGACGCACCCTGAGTCACACAGAGCCCATCAGGTGATTCAGGGAGATTTATATTGCCTTGGAGGAGGAACTTAACTAAGGATGACCTTGTTTAGGGGGAAGCTAGCTTACAGAAGACTTGGTTGCAGGAAGGCTTTCATACCTGTTGGTAGTGAATCAATTAGACACTGAGTCATGTGGGTTGTGATGCCTTCTGGCTTTGAGCCCATTAGTTGAAAATTATATATACTGGGAGGTTGGTATTTTACTTTGAATGTTTCTTTGTGACTTGGTCAGAGGAGACTTTAGGTAGCCTCTGTTAAGGAGTCCCCCAGCTGTGCCTGAGCCCACATGTTGCTGCTTCTGGTGATGAGGTATCTGTTACTCTGTTTAAACATTTGGAGCCCTGTCTATTGGATTCTTTCTTGTACTACTATGCTTATCTATGCTTATCTGCCTGTTAATTAAAGTAATATCATTGGCCCCTTTAAAGCTGCCTTTCCTTTAGAAAAACAGATCAAAGAATCTGTGCTAGCAGCCCACCTTGTATGCTAGTGTGGTTGCTAATACATCCTGCTAAGCTCAACCACAATGTTTATAGACAGTGCAGAGGTGTGATGAAAAACATTTAACAACTTGGGGTGAGGGGCAGGGAATAGGGGGATATATGCACTCACTTTTAAGTTTAATCTGCATTTTCCCACTCTCTTAAGTATAGACAATCAACAAAATAATAAAGTCCTGATTTGTAGTTTGCTGATTTCTAAGTTGTAAACGCTCACAACTAAAAGTCTGACAATGGGCTCTTATTGGTTAAAGCTGGCTCCAGCACACCCCTGTAAGTCTATGTGTGTGTGTGTGTGTGTGTGTGTGTGACGACATATTACCTAAAAAGGAAGAAAATATGGGGAACAAATAGAAATTATTAGAGGAAAAAAGTAAAAAAGCAAGAAGCTAGGCCCACCATGGATGAAACCAATGTGGGAGACTTGAGGAGAAAAGAAAAGTTTTGAAATAGTTAATGTGTGTCAAATACTGAATAAATTAGGGAAGAGTAAAAGGATTAGCATGCTGTATCTAACAAGTCACACTAACACAGGTATTTCTTTGAAAAAAAGAGTGTAAATTTATTAAGCAAAGAGAATTAAGATGTACGTTATAATATTTGGAAAATTTTTGTTCAAAGACAAATATTTTGCTCATCAAAATAAGAATTATCTCAATCAGATAACTGTTTTGCCTTAGGAACTCAGTTTTAACAACCTATAATAGTAAATTGCATCATGAATAGTAAAGCCAGGCAGAAGAAACAATATGAGGGCAAATGGGAAAGGCTATGATTCATGAGAGAAAGAAGCCATATACGCAGTTAAAATATTGGAAAGAGAATTATAGGTTTCCATCTATAGTAAAAGTACCTCTAGGAAGAGAGGACAAAGGAATCTAGACACTTTTCCCAAGGACCTGTTAAACCACTATTAATGAGGTGGGTTGGATCTCCTAGTTAGGCAGAAAAAACCAAAAAGGTCTCTGATCCCCTCAGACCTCAGAAAGAGAGGAGTGGCAAACAGATGGGAACACTGACTGACAGAAAAAGACAGAGGGAAAGAGAGAGGGAGAGGGAGAAGGAGAGAGAGAGGGAGAGGAAGAAGGAGAGAGAGAGAGAGAGAGAGAGAGAGAGAGAGAGAGAGAGAGAGAGAGAGAGAGAGAGAAACAAGAGCAATTGTCATCTGAGCTCCTAGCCAGTTGGAGGAAAGAAAGGGGAAAAAATATAAAATTATCCTTTCCAAAACAAAAAATGCAAAGTGTGAGAGAGTATTAAAATGAAAAGCCCACCTTATAAACAACCTGCTTCTTATTCTTGTGTGTATATACATACATACATATATTCTTAACTGCTTATGGATACATGAATACCATTGTCATATGTTTAGATTTTCATGCTTTCCTGGTAGCAATATTTTATAAGTATTCTTTGTCCTATCACATTGCTTTTTAAATTTTAGTCTGGCCTTCCAAAAGCTTTGTCTGCTTTACAGACACAAATCGGGAGCACAAAAGAATGTTACAGAACACTTAGCTTCTTCTAGATTAGCCTAATTTACTGTCTGACTATTCCTCATTCTCCCTTGCTGGTTCATCATCCATCATGCCTACTAATCATGGGTGTCCACAAAGGCTTTGCCCTGGGTTTTCTTTTATTCTATCTCTACATTCCTCTCCCTTGGTGATCCCCCTAGCTTCCGTGAGTACAGTTATCTTTATGTAGCTAATCCCTAAATCTTCATATGGATCATTTTCTTGAATTCAAGTTCCATATCAACAATTCTCTGCTAGGTATCTCCTGGATGTACTGTCAACTCCTCAAACTCAACATAGGAAAAACAGAAACCATTGTCTTCCTCTTCTATGCCTCCCTTCCTAATGGCTCAGTTTCTGAGTCTGTGTTGCTTAATATTGCCACAATGACATTAGCAGTGACTATAGAAATAAATCTGTACAAATAAAGGGAGGGGGGTATGGTCATTGATTCTCTTCTGCTGGGATAGAGACAAATAAAATTTATAAAAACAGGTTGTCTGAGGAAAAAGCAAAATAAGGAGGTAACACAGAAGCATGCCATCTCCCACCACACTAGAATTTGGGGACTAGTTAGCCAGGTACATTTGATTAAAGGAACTTAATCTTATTTTTCTTTTAAATAATATATACTAGAACCTCTAAGAAATACAAGAAGTAGTGGGGAAAAGACCCTGAAGGAAAGCAGGAACTCTGAAATATATAGTATTTATAAGTCTACATGTGACTTAGTAAAAAAGGATAAAGTACCTGATTTTAAAATAAGACAGGATTAGAAAATATGTAACTTTTCCCCAAAGATTTCAATTGATAGGATGGTCACAAAACAGACATCAGGGCAGATTGAAGTTTGGGAACAAAATCAACACTGGAGTGAGAAAATTAAATGTGCAATTATGGCAACTACTTTGAAACTATGATTAAATTGTGAATTTTTTTTGTAATTTTCTTTTTTCAATCCAGCGTCTTTCTTAGGAGATCTTTTAGACAATGTGGATTTTCTTCTGTCAGGGATGATTTTAGTGGAGTTTTGCCTGAGGCAGGACTCAGAGTGATGCCTTGTACACAGTAGCAAAGTGACCCATCAATATTTATTGACTAATTGAATTTTTAAAATCAAATTTATTGACTGACTTAATTAAAAATCTTATTGAGGCCCTGTTAGTTCAAAAAGTCTAGTTCTGGAATGCTTTTGTCTGTTCATTTTAGCCCTACAAAGAAATGGAGTCATTCCAAATATAGACAGGGGTGGGGAACCTGTAACCTCAAGGCCACATGTGATCTTCTAGGTCCTTGGGTGTGGCCTTTTTACTGAAAACAAGTTTTACAAAACAAATCCTTTTATTAAGGGTATTTGTCCTTTGAAGTTTGGATTCAGTCAAAGGGCCCCACTTGAAGACCTAGAGGGCCACACATAGCATCAAGGCCACAGGTTCCCCACCCCTACTTAGAGCTGACCTGATAGACCATCTAGCACAGAAGTATCCAACAAGCCCCTGGCTTCATGCAGTCTATGACACTCCTGAGTGCAGCCCAGCCAAATTAAAATGTAATAGGGAAATAATGAAAAAATCAATAAAATATAGATAATATTACATTTTAAAACTAAGCCAATGTGACCTTAGAGATCCTTAAGTATAGATTATTGGTTCCCATTTCTACCTGAGTTTGACATCACTAAATTCTAACTTGACCCTTTTTTTAATTGATGAAGAAATTGAAAGACAAAGAGCTGATATGACTTGCCCAAGGTCACTCTTTATTTAGAAATAGAACTGGGACTGGAAGTCAAGTTTTATGATTTTTAGGTCAGAATCCTTTCCCTGAGACTGTAGCCCATCTCTCATGATAGTTATAAGTTACCTTATACTATATCCCAAACACTATCTACCAAGGCTAGCAAATCCCTGATGCCAACATAAAATTTCCCAAGTGAGGCTTCCTCCCAATAACTTCTAACATCTTTCATAACAGCCCACAACAGAGTTAGGAATGAAGTAATGAGGGCAGTCATGTGGCACAATGGCACAGATAAGAGTGCTGACCCTAGAAGACTCATTTTTATGAGTTTGAATATGGCCTCAGACACTTAGCTGTGTGACCCTGGGCAAGTCACTTAACCCTATTTGCCTCAGTTTCCTCCTCTGTAAAATGAGCTGGAGAAGGAAATGGCAGACCACTCCAATGTCTTTGCCCCCAAATGAGGTCAAGAAGAGTCAAAAGTGACTGGACAACAACAGCAGCAAGTCTTGGCAACCAATTGTCATTGCTTTACACTCTCAATTGATAAGGGTAAACTTCAAACTGTGACCATTTTTCTGTAGTTCCAATGCTCATGTTTTTGTTTCTGGAACATTTGGAGCCATTGCAGGGTATCGCCATCAATGTGCTTTAGAAATCTCCTGTGTTGTTTTCTATGAGGCTGGAAGCACTCCCTCAAACACAAAGGTGTCTCAGAAATCTATTTGAAAATTCCCTGGCCTTTTCCAGTAGGAAAAGAGAATTTGCCAATTGCCTCTGTCTCTCCCCATTGTTTTCTTAACAGGGATGTTTGCATATTGATACTGTTCCTTACTGAAGCTTTGTTCCCATATTTCTGGTAGATTTCACCAATCCAGCCCACAGTCAGATTCTCCTACATTTTGGTCTGCTCACAAGACTCTGTGTCTCACACACCCTTTATTCTTTCACTGTGGCATGCTTGGCTCACTTGATGAAGTTGCTTCAAAAGGCTGACTATATCCTCAGCTATGACTGACTCGAAATTATTCATGCACATGGAGGAAACCAAACTCCTTCCACCCTGCCACCCTATAGCTCTCATTGTCTGGACTATCATGTGATGCATCGTTCTGCACTGCCTGGCTCCTCTCTTGCTGCTCTGACAGCTTTTCCATTGTTTCCTTCTTTTCTATAACTAAATTACTAATGAGTCTCTTTCTTAGCTCCCTAGCTATCCTTGGTAAGCTTCTCAGAGGCAGGGAATGTGTGATCTCTGTAAGCCCTGTGCAAGGTTTTCCTTGGGAGAGCAATGAGGGAGTATAGCAAGCCCTCCACCAGCATAAAAGAATGTTGCCTCAGGCAAGCAAGCAAGGCTGACAAACCAGCATTTTCCTGAAGACATCTGCTCCCTTGGAGTGTGTTCTTCCTGACTCAAGGCTTTCTACCACAATTTTTGACCATGACTTTATACTCTTGTTTTCAACCTCCTGCCTCATCCATCAGTTTTAACATTCCCAGTGAAATCTGTTTGACCAGAGACTGTCTCTGGTTTATTTTCTCTCTGATCACTATTTGAAACTTAAGTATTTTTTCGAGGAAGAATCTACAATGCAATAAGAAATAGTTGTTGAGTACCTACCATGTGTAAATCATTAGGGTATACAAAGACTGAAATAAAACTGTTTATACTATTAAGAAACATACATTTTACAAGGTGGGAAGACAGAAATTCAATTCAGGTAAACAAATTTTGATTTTATCTGTGATGTGTCAGATAAAACACCATGCTAGGCACCAGAAAGACAGAGCCCTTGCCTTTAAGGTTCTTATGTTTTACTGGAGGGATATAACATGTACACAGAAAAGAAAATAAAAAGCATTTTTTAAAATTTTCAAGAGGGAAATAGCGCCAAATCTAGGGGTGCTAGGAAAGGCTTCCAATAGAAAATTGCAAATGAGCTTGAAAGAAGTAACAGATTTTTAAGTGAAAGAGGGGAAGAGAGAATATAGTCCCAGGAATCGTTCGTGGAGATGGTCAATGGAATGCCATAAACAGTTGAACAGTTTGATTGGAGAAGAGAGTACAAGCTGGGGAGTAATCGAACTTTATAGAGGTAGGTGAGAGTTAGATTGAAAAAGGTTTTAAATTCCAGGCTGGCGATTTTGTATTTTGTTCTAGAGCAATAAGGAAACAGTGAAGTTTTTGAGTGGGAAAATAACAAAGATCAATGTCTTCAGACAAGCAATTTGGCATCTATGTGGAAGATAGAGGCAAGAAGAGCCAGAATTGAGGCAGGAAAAGCAATTAGGAGACTATTGCAAAAGTCCATTTGTAAAGAGGATAAGAGCCAAAGCTAAGATGGTGGTTTTATGCATGGAAAGAAAGGAAGAAATCTGAGAGCTTTTGTATAAGCCATTGGACTCCGACTCTGATTAGCTAATAGGTGAGGAGAGAGTTGGGAGTGAAGAAGAACAAAGATAACTCAGAAGATGTAAGCCTAAGGATGCCCTCAGCAAAAACCAGGAAGTTCAGAGGAAGGATGTTGTTTGGGAGTTGGGAGGAAGGGGCAAGGGAGTTCTGTTGGGGATCTTTTTATGCTTAGATAACTCTAAGACATCTGTGTAGGTAGTAGAACAGTTAAGTGGTAATGAGGAGTTAGAATTTAGAGAGGTATTGGGGGTGATTGAGATGATTTAAAGAAAGGAGATAAAAAAATAAAAAGATAAGAGGGGTGAGGACAAAGCATCAAGTTATGTTGAAACTTAGTATATAATGATTCAGCAAAGGAGGGAGAGGATCAGAGAAAAAGCAGAGTAATAGAAACTGAGAGAGGAGTACTAAGCATCCAGAAGAAGGGGGTGATCTGCAATGTCAAAAGCTTCGTAGAGATAGAGTAAAAGGAGGACAAAGAAAAAACTATTAGATTTAGCAGTCTTTAGCCTATGGGTCACCTTGGACAGAGAAGATGCAATTGAGTCATATGGAAGTTAGATTGCAAAGGACTGAGAAGTCAATGAGAGGCTTTCTAGCTTGGCTTACCAGAAGCCTATGCACTGCTAGCAAGGAATTTAAGGTTACCATCTTGTTAGAATGAAGCACCCCCAGGAGGATTTTGGTGAAGAGAATTCACAGTTGATTTGCTTATTCCTTGCTTAAGTATGGGTAGAGTCTCTGGTGTTCATCTGTAATGCCATACACAAGCAGCTTTCTAGAAGAATACTACTATGAACAGCTTTTAAGGTTCTGATTAAGCAGTATAGTGAACACTCTATTCCATAACAAATCAAAGCAAAACATTCACAGTAAATCAAAGTACAGCATTCACAATGTGACAACTTATCACAGAAAATCAAAATACGGCCTTCACAATGACTTATCACTAAAATGGCCACATAGTTTTCACCAAAGTGGTCACAATATTTAAAACAAAGAACAATCATCTCAAAATACAATAGTCAAAGTCTTCCACTTGTAGGGCACACTAAATTAACTCAGTCACTTATTCAGCACTCAATTACTAAGTATCATTAATCACTAAGTACAATCATTAGAAAATATACAAACTGGGGCGGCTAGGTGGCGCAGTGAGTAGAGCGCCGGCCCTGGAGTCAGAAGGACCTCAGTTCGGAGCCGGCCTCAGACACTTAATCCACACAAACAAAAACCTAGCCGTGTAACCTTGGGCAAGTTACTTAACCCCAATTGCCCTAAAAAAGAAATATACAAACTGGGGTGGCTAGGTGGCACAGTGAGTAAGAGCACTGGCCTCGGAGTTGGGATGACCCGAGATCGAATCCGGCCTCAGAAAATGAACACCCACACATAAATAATGACTAGCCGTGTAACCTTGAGCAAGTTACTTAACCCCAATTGCTTAAAAAAAAAAGAAAAGAAAAAGAAAATATACAAACCCTCTACCCCTAGGTCACTAGTAAACTACAATTTCATCATTACTCAGTACCCACAGAGATGTCTTTTCATCTTGACTTGAAGCAGGCAACTCCTATCTGAATCCACCAGTCACCTGGATTCAAGGCAGACAGCTCCCAGTTCCTTGTCCAGCTCTCTGTGTAAGTCCTGCTCCACACTGAAGTTCACATGGTCCAGTCCATCTCAAATCCTTCACAATTTCTGTTCCTAGGATTTCAAGGCTCAATGAAGCCACAAACAGACAAAGTCTTAGTATCCAAGTCATGCTTCCTCAATCTTCTACAGTATCTTCAAAAAATCAGAATCACCTTATCCAACTTGGGGGGTGGGGGAAGAGGAGGTTGGGCTCCTCTCCAGAAGCAGCTCCACCACAAGTTCTCAGGAAATTCTGACTCAGTTCTCTATTCTCATTTCTCTTTTGTAGCTGCTCTGCCACCTGATGCTGGTCCCGAGAAATTCTGACCCTTCTTTTCTGGGGCTTTTCCTTATATACACACAACATTAGCTACTTCCTGTTTCAGTCAACCCCTTCCTGTTACTTCAGGAACAGGGGTTCATACCTTCTGTTTCTTTCACAGGGGTTTGATTAATTACTAAGTGCTAAGTATTTGCTTACTTACCAATACAAAAAGGGGTCTTCAATTTCAAATTCCATAACCATTACATCATCTCCTTTATGTAGCTCTACTGAGCTACATAAAATATTATATATGTGTATGTATGTAAGTGTATGTATGTTTATAAATATATATTCATATGCATATCACTTTAGATTTTTCAAAATACATTTACATTTATTATATCTTTTCATCCAACAAAATCACTATGAAGTAGGCACTATTCCTATCCCCACTTTACAGATTGGGAAACTGAGGTAGACTGAGGTTAAATAGCCTTTCCAGGATCATGCAGTTATTAAGTGTCTGAAACACTGATTCCAAGCCCAATGTTCTAGATCTATCCAGTGCACTACCTAGTTTCCCTTGTAGATAATACTGTGACAGCACAGTTTGTGATACATCTACCATTGTTCCCCTCACTGATCTTCATGCTCTTACCAAGCTGGGCTGGTCAGTATTTCTTCTGATGTTCACTTTTCTGTCTCTATGTCTTTGTTCAATCTTTCTTCCCCAACCTCCCAGCTCTAGGATATTATTCAAAGACCAATTTAAATCTCATGTCTTCTATGAAGTTTTCATTGAGTGTCTTAGGTCATGTTGATGCTTAGTAGACAATAGGATAATGATTCATCAAAGAGAATCCAAAAAAGAGCTCTGTCATAGAAACTGGGAAAGGAGCACCAAGTATAAATATCAAGGAGAAGGGAGTAGTCTACAGTGTCAAAACTGTAAACTCATCTCCTGTTGTATTTTTTTTGGTACTTTTTTCTCTAACACTTAGATTCTGCCTTGAATTATATCCCTACTAGATTAAAAACCCTTCAGAATAGGAACTCTGTCTTATTTTTCTTTGTATTCCTTTCCCCAGTGTGCTTAGCATAGTTTTCATCCACAATAAATGTTTATTAAGTTGTAGAAAAGATGGGGAAATATGGTCTGGCTTTTAGATTCCCTATAGTTCCCGTAAAGGTCCTCAAGCCATACCTGGAACTATTCAGACATGTGGTAGCTGACCACAGCACTAACCACAGAGGAGTCTGGAATCCATAATTTCCAAATTCCCTAATTCAGATTGCTCAGGAATATCCACATATCTTCATGATGAAAGAAGGGCATTGAGACATAACAATAAATGTATATGAATTGTAAGTCAGTATTATTATGCTATAATAAGTGATGAAGAGGATGGTTTTAGAATACTTATGAATTAAGGGAAAACTTGCAAGTTGAGGCAGGAGTAACTAAGCAGAACCAGGAAAACAATTTATTCTATAA
This sequence comes from Gymnobelideus leadbeateri, assembly GCA_011680675.1. Lineage (NCBI taxonomy): Eukaryota > Metazoa > Chordata > Mammalia > Diprotodontia > Petauridae > Gymnobelideus > Gymnobelideus leadbeateri. The sequence goes on along the minus strand of WOXC01007830.1, from coordinate 285,325 downwards.
CAATATTGTAAAAGTAACCAACTTTCATAGACTTTAAGAATCCTCGTCAATTCAGTGACTAACCCTGATTCCAGAGGACTGATGATGGACTATGCTACCCAGTGCCTGACAGAGAGGTAAGTATGACATGTCCAATTCCAGTGTAGGACACTTTGGACATATCCAATTCCAGTAGGAATCTTTTCCCCTTTGACTATGAATATTCATTGGGAATAGCTAGGTGGCACAGTAGAGAGACCACGAAAACTAGAATCATGAAGAATCATCTTGAAGAGTTAAAATCTGGCCTCAGACATTTACTAGCTATGTGATAATGGGCAAGTCACTTTATCCCGTTTGTCTCAGTTTCCTTATCTGTAAAATGAGCTAGAGAAGGAAATGACAAATCACTCTAGTATCTTTGCCAAGAAAACCCCATAGGGGGTCATAAATAGTCAGGGACATCTGGAAAAATGACTAAACAATAAAAACAACAACAATGACTATTTATAACAAATTGTTTTCTTTTTCTTTTTTTATTCTTTCTGAGGAAAGGTAAAAGAGAAGGGAGAGAGAAGAATCAATGTTTATTTACCAAAAAATATAATTTAATTTCTTTTTAGATACCTATTCTAAATATCCTATAGAATATGTGGTAGCCACACCCAAAAATTATAATATTTATCCCAGTAGAAGTGAACACAATTCCTGAGCCATCAGTAAGAAGTCCCAAGTATGACTCCATCTCTAAAACCTATTGCAAGAGCTTCATAATTTGTAATTTGGACCAGTTTGTAAAGTTTTGTTCTGAAGTACTGGCATTTAAATTCATACTATTAGCTGTACACATATTCAAGGATAGTGATTTGCTGTTGATTTTTCTCCTTTGGCCCTGTTGCAAGTTAAAACCTAAATCAGTTTCTTAAAAGGAACCAGCTTGAAAAAAAGACTACATGGTAAACCAGTGATACCTTCTTGGTAAACAATTATAATCCAACCTTATAGGTCATTTACACAGAGAGCTTTTTACATAAGCCTTTTATTGTTAAATATCTTTCCACCAGAAAGTTTCTGGGAAAGGCCCCACTTTCTGTGTTAGCTCATTTGACTTTAAATCAGAGGTTTGCAGATTCTGAGCTGGAAAGGACCTCAAAAGTTTTCCTGTCCACTATCCACATTTTACACATTAAAAAAAAAAAACTGGAACCCAGAGAAGTTAAGTGACTTAACTAAGGTTATACAGTAGGTGGCAGAACCGGGGTTTAAACCTAGCCCCTGTGAATTGAGAGGCAATATGCTTTCTACAATTAACTACATCAGCCATGTTCTCAAAATGTGACCCACATGGGATCCCTCCCACAGACTATTCCAAAAGGCACATGAGATCAAAACTATTTTCATAACAATACTAACATGCTATTTGCCCATTAAAATGCTCCTCTCTTTTCCAAGTACATATCAGCATGAGACTAGATTTTTTTTTCATTTTTCAACCAAAACAGCATATCACAATAGATTGAATGTAGAAGCAGATATGAGAATCCAGCTGACTTCTATTAAGCCAGATGTTTAAAAACAAACTAAAAATATGTAAAACAATGACATTCTTCTCACGATTTTTTTGTTTTGGAAAATACAGTTATTTTTCATTTTAAAATGTTATGTTAACATGTAACAGGTTTATTGTTATTTTAAATAAATAAATAGATGTTTTTAAAGTTACTAGTTTTAATTTCTAACTTGGTAAATATCAATAGATATATCAATAGATATAAGCCACATTTTGATGGAGTTAATAATTTTCAAGAGCATAAAGGAATCCACACACCAAAACTTTTGAGAAACACTGGTGTAAGAAATTTGGAATCATAATGGGGTGGAGGGAGAGACAAGAGTTTATTAAAGACCTACTGTGTTCTAGGCACTATGGTAAGTGCTTTATAAGTATTATTTCATATTTCATTTGATCCTCACAACAACCCTAATGAGGTAGGGGCTATTATTAACTTCGTTTTGCATTTGAAGAAGCTAAGACCAACAAAGTTAAGTGACTTGCCTAGGGTCACAAAACTAGTAAGAGTCTGAAGCTGGCACATGTGGATAAAGCATTGGCCCTGGAGTCAAGAGGACCTAAGTTCATATATGACTTCAGACACTTTCTGTGTGACCCAAGGGAAGTCACTTAACCCTGATTACCTAAAGCAAAACAAACAAAAAAAAAATCTATGGCTGGATTTGAGCTTAGATTTTCCTCATTCCAAGACCAGCATTCTATCTACTGTGCCAACTAGCTAACAGATAACTTGGGTTTAAACCCCATTTCTAAGGCTTGTTACCAATTAAACATGGACAAGTCACTTAACCTTGGTAAGCTTCAATTTTCTCTTTAGTCTTAATATGGATATTAATGTGTTTACTACTCGTGTGGGGGTGGGGAGGGAGGCAGTGGAATCTTGTGAAGATCAAGTGATAAGCATGTAAACCTTTAAATGCCATAAAGAAGCCAGTTAATTATAGCTAAAGCACTTTAAAGCTATCTGGTATTAATATTGTTCTGTCCTCCACCTTCAGTTTTCATGATCTTCCTAGTTCTTTATGGATTACCTTGACTTTACAACCTCTACCTTCAGATATTTGTACACTCCTGATTCTTTTCCTTCCAAATGGTTTTTGATCTACTATTTCTTTTGATAGTGACTCTTCATGCATGCCTTAGTTCTGGCTAATTTGTTTGTAATTAATGAACTTGTTCTTAAGTTAGGTTTTTGGAAATAGCCCCACTTGGACCTGTTCAACTGGATGCGGATCACCACCATGACTATTATTGGGAGACTACCACGTGATTTCATGGAAAACTTCTAGACTAAGAGTTAGGAGAACATGATTGGAATCCCAAATTCTCTACTGATTTATTCTGTGATCATGAGCATGGTACTGAACTTATCTTTCTCTCATTGTCCTCATCTGTCCTCATGCATAAGAAAACAATATACACGATGTTTATAGGGTGAGTTCCCCACTACTTACTCCTAACCACCACCACCCACAGTAATCAACTCAATTAGCTTTTAAAAGTTTAGAATTTTTGAAAGTATCTCCCAGTGGAGTGAATGAATTGAATGAAATAAGTGAATTGTGCTCAGGAATTTTATATCTAATATATGGCAGGGTGGAAAGACTACACATAAAGGGGAGCTAGAAAGAGGCAAAAAAGAGAAGCAGATTGAATGCCTTTTATAGCTATAGATAGATGTATTCTTAGCTAGACCAGAAATAGAAGCAATCACAAAAGATAAAACAGATAACTTTAATTATATGAAAAATTCTATACAAACAAAATGAATGCATCTATATTAAGAAAGGAAATTACTGAATAGGGAGAAAAATATTTGTATTGCATTTCTCAGATAAAGGTTTGATATCCAAAATACCAATCAGCTGGGTGCCATACTGAATAGAATTTTGGACATAAGTCAGGAAAATCATCTTCATGAGTACAAATCTGGCCTCAGACATTTACCAGCTGTGTGATCTTGAGCAAGTCACTTAACTCTGTTTGCCTCAGTTTTCTCATCTGTAAAATGAGCTAGAAAAAGAAATGACAAACTGCTAAATTATCTTTGCCAAAAAAAACCCCAATGGGATCACAAAAAGTTGGACAGGACTGAAACAACTGAAAAACAACATCCAAGATATAGAGACAAATAAATATGTATGTGCATACATACATGTATATGTATAGACATATAGACATACACATGTAATGAATATGTGTGTAAAGACATATGTGTGTATGTAGACATGTGTGTACACTCATGTATGTATGTAAATATTATATACATATGTATATACATGCATATATACACATATATTATGTACATCAGAGCCTAGCGTCCCTAGGGACAGAGTCCAGATTCCAAAGTGAGATAGATAGATAGATGGATACATAAGTAGATAGATAGATAGATAGATAGATAGATAGATAGATAGATAGATAGACAGATAGACAGATATCAAAGAATATAAACAAACTATTTCAAAAGAATTGTGAATTATTAATGATTATATTAAAGAATGCTCTAAATCAATATCAAGAAGAGAAAAGAAAGTCAAAACAACCCTGACAACTTTCCTTTTTACCCAGAAAGTTTACAAAGATAATAAAAGATGGGAACAGTCTATCCTGGAGGGGTTGTGCAAATGAAAGGACACCAACACAATGTTGGTGAAGCTATGAATCAGTACAGTTTTTTGAAAGCTATTGGGAATTATGCAAATGAAGTGACTAAAATGTAACCTTTGACCCATAGACTCCACTATTCCTCCAAGGATGTCATTGAAAAGAAAAAAGTCCTGACAGGCACAAAACATTTATACAGCAGAGTTTGCAGTAGAAAAGAACTAGTAGATGTCTATCAATTCCGAAATGACTAAAATTGCAGTACATGAATGTAATAGAATATTATTGTGTGGTAAGAAATGATAAACACATTGAATAGTGAGCAGCATAAGAAGACTTACATTAATTTATGCATAGTGAAGTAAGCAGTGCCAAGAAAGCAATGTACTCAATGCCTGTACCAATAAGTAGAAAGGACAACCACAAAACGATTGAAAGCAAATGTTACAGAGTTACAAAAAAGAAAAAACTGAATGAAAAGATAGCACCCCTCACTCCTTTACAGAGGTGGAAGGTTCATAGGCAGGGAAGACTGAATACAAATTCAATCATTTTTATGTATTGATCTGTTTTTCTGCTTTCTCTTCTTCCTCTTTTTCTTAAAAAAATATTTATTATACAGGATGGTTTTTGGGGAGGGGGAGGAAGAAATACTGGGAGAAATTTGTGTGATGTAAAAATAAATGTATTAGTAAAATTTTATTTTAAAAAGAATTTTTTATATATTAAAAAGAAAAGCATGTAGAATGATAGGATTTGGAAATGACCAGGAAGTAAATGTGAAGGCTTTGTTCTATGCAAGACAAGACAAAAGATCATCGAGAGTCCAGGGTCCCAGAGACAGAGTCCAGATTTCAATGGGAGAGGGAAAGGAAGATGGCATGGTGTGGAAATAGCACCTTATTGAGAAGACTAACGACATCTACTGATGAAGTTTCCATCTGAGTCAACCTTCGAGATGAATTGGTTAGTCTGGAACAACCCATTGGCATATCCTGAAGGATGTTTTACTGACAGAGTCTCCCCCCAAAAAACCCCAGAGTCTTGTAATATGATTTCTGGGAGGAGCCACCCATCTGTAGTGTCATGCAGAAGGATCTGACTGATCTGATAAGCCATTTTCCCTTTCCTTTTGCTTGCTAGACAGATCCTAAGATAGTAGCAGGAACCACTAATGATTGATTTAAAAGGTCAAAGGTACATAGAGCATCGATAGTTCTGATTTTGAACTTGTTGTCCATTCCCTGTCCTCTACTCTCTTCTCCCTTATTCTTATCCCTGTCACTTCAATCTCTCCTCCAAATTAATGTCCCACTCTAGATCCACTGCACTTTCTGGAAGGCCTGCTCCATAATTAACAAATTCTCTTTCATCTTAACCCTTTTTTTTGTTCTCACCTCTTCTGTCTTCTGGAAGTCACTGAGACTTGGCTCCCTTCTAATGATACAAAATGTCTGGCTACCTCTTCAAGTACTAGTTACACTTTTATTATTTTCCCAGCTCTCTGGTTGTGTGTGAAAGTCAGAATACTACTACTTCACCATTGCCACTTTCAGACTCTCTCACTACCACCATCACTTAATAACCTCTCCTTCTTTGAGGTTCATTCAGTCCATATACATCACTCAAAGGTTCTCGTGGATGTTAACAGCAATGCATGATACATGCTCCTTACTTCCTCAAATGAATTCAATTTTTGTCTCTAGTCTTTCTCCTCTCCCAAATTCCTTCCCTCATTTTATGGGACTTCAGCATATATTGATGCTCCTTCAAGCAGTTTAACTTCTGGCATCTCAACTGACTCATTTCTCATAACTTATTTCCATACTCCACCTCAGCTACACACTGATGTTATATTCTTGATCATCAGTAAATGTTCTACTTCCATTTTCATGAGCTCTGGAATTTCAAATCTGATGACAATCTTTTATCACTCCATTTTTCCTCTTGCTTTACAAACCCTAAACATATTCTTCAACCTCACCAGACTCTAATCCCTCCACCCCTCAATTCTTTCCCAGATCATCATCTCTTCCCTGGATATACTTACCTCCAATTTGCATCTTGGTCACCCCTTGGTGAAATCTACATCATCCTCTACACTTAAGTCCTTTAACCTTCTATCCTATTGTCAATCAGACTTTGTCATGGCCCATTCTTGGATTACTTCCACCGTTAACTGCCTTCAGTCCTATTCAAATACTGGTGAATGAAGCTGGAAGAAATGAAAAACTTAAATTGTGGGAGAGCCAACGTGGATTTACCTCAGTGCCCTTGAGAGGTCCCTGGACCTGTGACGGCACTGCCTCTGGGCTTAGGCGATGATGGCAAGGCCTCTCGCCCCCATTAACCCTCTAGGCACTTGAGGGACTGCTAGGCCCCCAGCTGACCCTGCCTTGTTCTAAGGAGAGAGGTACATCCGGGTCCACAAGGAATATCCTTGCTCCAGGTAGAGATCGCAAGAGTCCCAGGGTTAAGGTGTGCTTGACCTTAAAAGGCAAAGGGTGTTGTAATTGGCCAAGAGCCAAAATGGAAAGTGCTTGCGTAGGATAGGCTATATATGTAGAAGAGCAGGAAATAAAGTGGGAGCTGCCCCCTGAGTTGCTGTGTAAGTGTGCTTTGTTCTGCTCGGCACTCCCCGCCACATGGCGTCCAGAAGGCCCCAGGAAAGATCCGATGACAAATGGTGCCGAAACCCGGGACTCTGCACAGCGCTGGTCGCTGTTGGAGCCCCCCCTCATTAGCAGGTCGTATATCGCCTTCCCCCGCTTTTGCCCCCTTTCTCTCCAGTACCCTATCTGTAAGGTAACTCCTTAGCCAATTATACCCACACTGTGTCTCTGATGGCCTTGGTTCCCAGCATCTATTTTGTCAAGCCTGGCATTCTCTCTCCATACCCCGAGACTCCCCCCACCCCCCCATGTCTCTTGAGCAGTTGAAAACAAAACAAAACAAACAACTCGGTCTTCACGACCCCAAGAAGGAAGGATGGGCCAGTGTTTCCCCCTACATTTGGGGATCTGAGCCTAGATTATCTTAAAGCGAGTCTTACCTGGCCTCCATTAGCATCTATCTGGAATCCAAGCAAACATGATTTGTGCCTGGGGATTTCTAACAATCCTCTGTGAGCTTTTGGAACGTTCCTGTCAGTTTCTCTCTGTTCTGTTTTTTTGTGTGTGTCTGTGTGAATGAGTGAGTGTGTAATCTAACATCAGGTAAGGTTTATGATAAATGCAAGTCTAAGACTATAGGAAAAGCAAGAAAGTTTAAGCATGTAGCAGAGAAAGAAGCATGGGTAGGAAGTTAAGATAGAGATGGTATTTGGTATTGAGAAGTGTGAACAGAAGTTTTAAGATCTTTAAAAGTTTGAAAATCTCCTCTTCATTCGATAAGAAATAACGAGGGAATCTTCTCCCCTCAAATCAAAGAGGCAGGCAGACGAAAATGTAACTATTTCCTGCCTCACCTAAAAGAAGAAAAATCTGTGTATTAGACAAACATGTAGTAATAATACTGCTGATATTTATTGTGATAGCTGGTTGTTCATTTAACTTTTTGGCTATTCTGGAAATATGCAGTGACTTAAAGTTATAGTTTCCACATTACTAATGATGAAGTGAATGTACACAGGGAATTGGAAAGGCATTTTGTAGAATTCTTATTGAGCAAATGAGAAACTTGGGGGAAAAAAGGAAAGAAAAATATAGGGATATGGTTTTCAAGCTTGCTTCATCTAAGGATGTATTTATGTTAATTTGAAGGTTTATGGATCACCACATTCACCATCTATGTGAGATTCCAGAATGTAATTGATTTCTAGTGATAAGTTGATTGGGTATGTGGCATCAAGAAAATTTTAGTTCTGTGTAACTTCAAAAACTTGATTTTTAAAGTCACCAGATTGGTAATTCATTTGTTTTATTTCAAAGTTCAAACTTAAGAACATGATAATTGTTTATGATATTGTTACTGGTAAAAAGTTGTATTATCTATGCTGTATAAGAAGCAGTTTTCTTAGTCTTGGAGTATTGTCATTTGGGAAATCATAAGCTTCCAAGTCTGTCTTTGTTTAAAAGGAAGTTTCAGTTAAGACTGTTTAAAACTTGTAAGACTGTTAGAACTAAGTTATTTTGGCTACTGTTTTAATGTTAAAATCTAAAATTGTCAATTGATTACTGTATGTGGAAAGGAGGAGATTGGATGAAAACTTTATTCTGACTAGTTCTACCCATTCAGAACAGTCCTCCTGCATGTATGAGAATTGGCTAAGCAGGGGCATCATTATCAGCCCTTCCCCCAGTCTCTCCTCCTTAGAATTCATATAAATTTTCCTTATGGTGTAAAACTGCCAAATTCCCCCCAAAAAACTATCTCTATTAGGCAAGGTCTTTCAGCCTGTGAAAGGAACTTATTTAAGTGTAGTTTTAAATGAACCTAACTTGATAAGGAGTTGCAAAGATTAGAAGGATTTCTATCAATTGGCATTTAGATTTCAGAAGGAAAGATGGTAAATGGAATTCTTTACATTTGTGAGACCTGATAAATCTTCATTGCTTAGTGCAGCTCCATGAAAATAAAAATAACTAGCTCTAAGCTGTGATCCGTGAAGCTTGTTGTTTAAGGTAAAAGGCACTTGGGACCAGAACTAAATTTTATTTTGAGTTTGAATTTGGGTATAGTTGCATTAAATCAGTATCTCAGAGAAAATGCCACAAGCTACTCAGAGGGAATGTGATCCTGTACTGCTGATAGGTGGAAGTCTACATTCGGTAAAGGCTGAAGGGACAATCTTAGCCTCTGTCTGGGATGGGATCCCTCCTGGCTCAGTTTACCCATGGGATTCCTTTGAAAAGGAATGTTTCCCACCTATTCCTGAGTCTAGCTAGAAGATGGAACAGATTCTGCATGGTTGGATATCTGTGACTTACCTGAATTGAAACAGAGTCAAGGATGTTTTATCCTGTCATATTTGGAATGTCACATGTCCCTGCTTTCTCCTTCTATAGCAAGTTTCTATGATCAGAGCAAGTAGTCAGTAACAGATATAGGTTCTTTCGTGTAAGCTTACTGGAAAATCTAATATTATTTTTCATTTGGAATTGGAACATGTGCAGAAAGTATGCAAATTGCTTAAGATCATTTTAAAAGTTTTCAACTAACTTTCTTCATAAAGTTTAGTGATCAATTATAAATCTTGAAACTGTTTTAAAAGAAGGGAAAATACTTTCAGAAGAAATTTTCAAATCCCTAGCGTAATTTTAAGAGGCCTATTAAAACTTTCATTTGCAAGATAAATGTATTGCTAAACTAATGTAATGAGTTGTGAATCAGAAGAGATCTTGCTGTTTTGATCTGAATTTGCAGTTATTCCATTATCTAAGCAAAAGTTAACATTTGTAACTGAATGTACATGTACAAGATTCACTTTCTGAAGTGTCTCTTTCTCCCAGAGTGAATATAATCAGAGGATAAACAAGCTTTGTGAAACAAGGATGTATGTCTACCATTTAGCTGTGAGGTTCAAGTCAGAAGCCTCTTTTGTTAAAGGCAGTACAGTTATGTTAGTAAAAGAATAAAGACTTATGAGGTATCTTGTCTATGTAGTATGTAGAAATATGAAGGGAAGTGAAATAGTCTGAGTAATGGCTTATGCTAGCCCATCCTCACCCCACTTCTGGTCAAATTTCTCTTATTTTTGGCTCTTGCCTGCTTAACCTCCTTGCTAGGTTTATCTCTTCTAGGCTCAGTGCTATCCATCTGCAGATGACTGCTCAGACCGAGTACCAATGGTTGCCCGAAGCTGCTACTCATCACCCCTTGGATCTAGCATCGGCCAGATTCTGGACATTGGCCATGGACTCCACCCCTTGAATGATGGAACCCTGTGAGGCAGGGACAGCTCTACGCCCCTTCCCAGCAAGAAGCAGTTCGGGAAGCTGAGACCATCACCCCTTGTCCCCAAACGATTTTGGGTGCCATCTGTTTAAGGGGGGAATGATGGGGTCCTTGGGATGTATATGTCTGTAGTATCAATCTGTAACATCAGTTTGTAAACGGGGTACTTTAGGATCTATGTCTGTAAAATCAATTTGTAAAACCAGTCTGTACAATCACATTTCCATCCCCCCCAATCTCAGGGCATTGACTCTGCCCCTTCCCCCTGCCAGCACTCTGCCCAGCAACAACTCATGAACTGTCTATCTCTGCTTGAAACAATAAGGTACTTATGAATCCTTCACAAAACTATCTATAAACATTTTTAGCTTAGGCAAATGTTTCGCTTGCCATTCAGCAACTCAGTGAATGGATCTCCAGGCCCTGGGATGCCCGGCTAAGTGAAGAATTGGCCGATTTTACCTTTGCTATCGTGCGCTTTAATGAAACACGCTATGCCCCTGTTCTCTCCAGTTCCTTTTTTAATGATATCTTCCATGAGTTCACTTCATGGTTTTCCCTCCCTCACCTCACCCTAGGAATCTTGGGCATTTAGGGCCCTAAGCCGTAAGCTTGTGCATACCTGCCAAGACACCTTGTTGGCGGTAAAGGCCCTTTCTGCTTCTATTAAAAAGGAAGGGGGATATGTGGGAGAGCCAACGTGGATTTACCTCAGTGCCCTTGAGAGGTCCCTGGACCTGTGACGGCACTGCCTCTGGGCTTAGGCGATGATGGCAAGGCCTCTCGCCCCCATTAACCCTCTAGGCACTTGAGGGACTGCTAGGCCCCCAGCTGACCCTGCCTTGTTCTAAGGAGAGAGGTACATCCGGGTCCACAAGGAATATCCTTGCTCCAGGTAGAGATCGCAAGAGTCCCAGGGTTAAGGTGTGCTTGACCTTAAAAGGCAAAAGGTGTTGTAATTGGCCAAGAGCCAAAATGGAAAGTGCTTGCGTAGGATAGGCTATATATGTAGAAGAGCAGGAAATAAAGTGGGAGCTGCCCCCTGAGTTGCTGTGTAAGTGTGCTTTGTTCTGCTCGTGGCGTCCAGAAGGCCCCAGGAAAGGATCCGACGACATTAAATCACTAAAATTTGTTATATAGTCTCAACTAGGGCCTAATCCAGGATAAATTGAGGCTACAAATAACACTAAGACAAATATAAAGAAATGTTTTTTGCTTAAGTTTGGTGTAACAGAATGGAAACAAAAAAAAAAAAGATTGGAATTTTAAAACTAGAATTACCCTAGGAAAATATCTAGTCCAGTTTCCTCATTTTTCTGAGAAAGGAAATGACTTGACCAAGGTTGCTTAGGAGCAGAAATGGAATTTCTACTCAGTTCTTTTGACTACAAATGCCGTTACTTCTCTTGCACCGTACATAAAGCTGCTTCCAAGGGAGGAGGGGTTGGTGAAAATGAACAGCAGAGAAAAGGCAAAAGTACTCAGTTTTACTTCTGATTTCTCTGACTAGAAAAAATTGTTTCTGGAGTTAAAAAAAAATAAAGCAAAACTAGTTAATGAGGAGTTGAAATTCCCAAATAAGGAACAATTAACTGTCCTCAATGAATTCAAGTCACCAAACTATGTCCCAAGGTAGTGAAAGAACTGGTGCATGTGACTGTTGAATTGTTGTTAGTGACTGCTGAAATACAGTGAGACCAATCAAGATGACAGAGTAGTGAGAAGTAATACAGCTCAGTTCTCCTCTATAGTACTCCAAAAAGACAAAAAATATAACATATCATGCCAAGTCCTGATCAGGAAATCCAAGGAAAACTCAGTCGGGATTTTTGTAGCCAAGGTTGGCACAAGGAGACAGAGGTCTGAGGATATGGGATAGGGTCTAGCCAGAAAGACATTTCATAGAACATTCCAATGTAGATTGTTCTGGGGATTAGGACTATGCAGTTAAGGAAAGAAGGCCCAAATGTAGCAGTCCTATGAGGCCTGATGCAGCACACAGTGAACAAGAACAGCTGCCAACTGGAAACTCTTTCAGTCATACCCTGAGCTGAGCCCAGCAGACAAGTAGAGTCTCAGATCCACTCCTAGGCCAATCTGAAACCTGCCTAGGGCTTCACAGAAACTTTACCCTGTATTTCCCCTCAGATCAATAGTTTAATATTCAGTAATGCAGTGTTTCTGGGAAAAGAATAACCAAGTAGAATAACCAAGGAAGGTAAATTAGATCAAGGGAGAGTCTGAAGTTCTGTCACTTTAAACCTTTAGAGGCTTCCAACTAATTGCCAATGGTTAGGGCCATCATCAATCCACTAGAGTTCCAATCAGGGGTAATCCTATGGTTGTGTTGCACAGAGCCAAATCTGAATCAGGAGCTTGCAAAGGTCAGGCCATAAGGGCAGAGATCAGTCTTTGTTTTGGATAAGATTGTTTGGGGTACACTGAAATATAGTAGGCCCCCAACCTATACCCACATGACCTAAGAGAATACAAAACAAGAAAAAGACACAGATATTCCCTTCAGAACCAGCCTGACCAGTGAACACAATGTCCAAAGTTGGGAAGTAAGGATTGGAAGAGTAAGCAAATAAAAAAAATAATAATACTACCATAAAGAGCTATTATGATGATAGGGACACCCAAGATACAAACTCAGAAAAAGAAAATTATTCCTGGGAGTGAACAGAGCATGGGCCCTGGAGTCAGGAGGATCTGTGTTCAAATCCAGCCTCAGACACTTAACACTTACCAGCCATGTGACCTTGAGCAAGTCACTTAACCCCAATTGCCCTGCCTTCTCCCCTCCAAAAAGATAAAACAAATAAACAAACAAAAACAAGAAAATTACTCCAAAATAACTACAAACCAAGCCTCAACTAAAATAAAATATCTTGGGCACAAATTCAATTACAATTCTTACCAATTCCAAGATCAAATACAAAATCAATTGTTTGATCTTCAAAATCCTTCATAAACTGTCCACCACTACCTCTCCCTTATTTCCATTCTTCTTACACCTGATTCTCTCTAGGGACTCTTCAATCCAGGGACAGTGGCTTCCTTGCTGTTCCTTGCACACAACCTTAAATGACTGAGCATTTTCACTGGTTGACCCCATACCCAGAACTCTCCTCCACTTCATTTCTGCCTCCTTGTATCCTCAGTTTCTTTCTAATCTCAACTGAAGTCTCAACTTCTGCAAAACATCTTTCCCACTTTTTTTAATCTTAGTGCCTTTCCTCTAAGTCTACCTCAGATATATCCTGAATGTATCTTGTTTATACATAGTTGTTTGTTTGTCTTCTCCTTTAGACTGCAAGCTCCTAGAGGACAAAGACTGTTTTGAAATTTTGTTTTGTTTTGTTTTGTTTCCTTTTTTATATCCCTAGCATTTAGTACAGTGAACATAGCAAGCACTTAATAAATTGTAGTTGATTGAAATTGATATCTGGTCCTAGGTGCCACATTTTAGGAAGGACATTGATAAGCCCAAAAATATCCAGCATATTTTGACCAAGATGATGAACGGACTTTATGGCACAGAACATGCCATATGATAATGCATTATTGGAACTGGAGATGTTTAGCCTAGAAAAGACTTAATGGAAGAGAATGGAATGATACTTATCTTTTAATATATAAAGGGCTATCACATATAAGGGAAACTAGAAGTAAAGGGTGGGGATTGCATCAGTCTAAGACTGTAAGGAGAAATATCCTAGTAATTCCATCTGACCTGTAATGGAATGTTACGCCTTGGGGAGTAGTGGCTTCTGCCTCAAAGGCCAACACTTACAAACCGTAAAAAGGATTCTGATGAACCCTAGATTGGACCACATAGATTCTGATGTTCTTTCCAGCTCAGAAATTCCACAATCCTGAATAACAATCTTAAAGAAGAGAACATAAACCTGAATGGAATATGTCCCAGGATACTAGATAAAAAGGTTTATAGTATGAAATTGAATATTAACTTATAATTGGCCAAAACTTATAAAATCTGCATCTAAAAGTCATACAGCTGCAATGTAAGGACAATATTAGATTAATATTTTAGAGAAGGTAATGGATAGGGTTGAATCTGGACTCACTCAGTTTATACTGTATTCATGAATATACCCTCTCATTTCTGCCCGTTGACATCCTATGCACTACAGGAAGAAAGACAAAACTAGGTGGTTCAATAGATAGAATATTGGGCTTGGAGTCAGAAAAACCTAAGTTAAAATCTGGCTTTAGACACTTAGCTAGCCATGTGACCCTGGGCAAGTCACTTAACCTCAGTTTCCTAAACTATAAAATGATGCTTGGTCCAACTATTCTGGAGAACAATTTGAAACTATGGCCAAAGGGCTCTAAAAGTGTGCACCCAGCAAAACTGCTATTAGATCGATATTCCAAAGAGATCCAAGAAAAAAGAAAATAGCCCAAAGGTACAAAAATATTTATAGCAATTATTTTTGTGGTGGTAAAGAATTGGAAACTGAGGGGATCTCCATCAATTGACTAAACAAGTAATTATATATGATTATGGTGGAATATTACTGTGCTATAAGAAATAATGAAGGGGGTAATAAAATCTGTGAAGGCTTACATTAACTGATGCAAAGAGAAGCAAGCAGAACCAAGAGAACATGTAATAACATCAGGGTTGTAATGATAATCAACAGTGAAAGACCTGGAATTGTGATTTATAACAATGATCCAAGACAATTCCAAAGGACTTGGAATAAAAAGTTCTATCCACCTCCAGAGAGAGAAAGCTGATGAAGTCTAAATGCAGATTGAAGCATTTTTTTCTTCATTAACATGGCTAATGTGTAAATATGTTTTGTGTGGCTGTTTTTGTATAATAGATATATTTATTGCTTTCTCAATGGTTGAGGGAGTGGCTAGAAGGAAAGAAAGAATCAGAAATTGAAAATAATATTTTAAATTAAAAAAAAACATAAAATGGCAATCATGATGGCATCTATCTCCTAGGATTGTTGTGAGGATTAAATGAAAAAATATTTGGAAAATGCTAACAAGTTTAATAAATCCTTGTTTCTTCCTCTTCCATTCCACAATTAGGTCTACAAGGCTTAAGATGGAAATGTTAGGAAAGGCACTCTCACCAATTTGTAAATAATCAACAAACATTATCAGCTGCAGCCCGCCCATTTTTTTTTTTTTTTTATGATGACAAAGGGTTAGTGAGTAGAGAGAAAGCTTGTAGAAAATGCTTGTAGAAAAAGAGGAGAGAAGCTGAGTAGGTCAAAGGGGAGGATTCTAGAGAGGCAGAAGATAGACAGTTTCATCCCATTGAGGACAGGTTCCTGCTTACCTTCAGTGTTGTCAGAGAGAATAGCAGTTTTTCCCTCAGGGTGTTCTTGCTTCAAAGTTACAAAGGAGGGAAGCTGTGACTCCTGCAATTTTGGAGTGCATTTCTTTTTTAATTTAGAAATTATAAAGGACCTTCATTCTCAGAGGAGCCAGAAATCAATTTTACTGAATACTGAGTATCATCATTAAGAGTGATTCCAGAACCTAATTTAACCACCAGGTGGAGACAGCCTTCTAATAGATTCAGGAAACAGCTAAGACTTGTAAATGGAGTCAATCACTGTATGTAGCGCAATGTGTACATCACTGTATGCATTTAAGAAGGAGAAAATGAAAGAGCTCATACTCAGCTATTAGATAAGTCTGATAGCACAGGATCTTGTACATAAGAGAAAATTAATAAACATTTAATACCAGGGAGCGATGTTATTTTATTTTTCATTAAGATCCTGAATCTGCAATCTCATACTACGTGTTTCTTTTTTATGTCCACAGAAGATACATTAGACATGCTAGAGATTTTTGAATATTTCACAGACAAGGCAACAATCCAGTAGGCCATCTAGTATCACATTCAATCACTGTCCCCTCTTCATTTTATAGATAAAGAAACTAAGGCTGAGGGAGAGGGGAATGATTTCCCAAGGTCATACAAGAAGCCAATTTCAGAGTTGGGTTTGAACCCAGGACCTATAAGTCCAAAGCCAGAGTACTTCTACTGCACTACAGTGCCTCTTTTTTACCTTCCATTATGCTATATAATCAGTCCATCTCAGTTTTCTGACTGTAAACATCCCTGATGTTTTTGATACTTACTCCCTTCTTGTGGAGAGGGTGACACTGGAGATAGACTTCATCTGCTTAGACTTTCTTCACATCTTTCCATTGCCCTTTGAGTTGACGGCTAGGTGGTGCAGTAAGTAGAGCGCCAGCCCTGGAGTCAGAAGGACCTGAGTTCGGATCCGGCCTCAGACATTTAATGCACACACAAACAAAATCCTAGTGGTGTGACCTTGGGCAAGTAACTTAACCCCAATTGCCATCCAAAAAGCAAAAAGAAAAAAAAAATTGCCTCCCCTCAAGATTGAAATGTCCTATGATTCAAACCCATATAACCTCACAGGGGAAAAAAGAAATGTATGAGTGGTAATGGTGTTTGTGGCATGGATCAGCTTGGGATCATGGAGAGAGCCCATGAAGTTTTACAAATGTGGTCCAAGATGCACTCCTCCTATTCAATTCTGATTCTGCTCACCATCCTAACATGGGCATTTTCTGATGGGTATCATCACGCTGTCAATTTTAGTAAGAATATCTGGAGAACTTCCTTGTGTATATAGAATCACTTTTCCATACTGACTTTGACTATTTCTGAAAAGTACTTAGATAGTATTGAGCATTTAGGTAGCACAGTAGATGGAATGCCAAGCCTGGAGTCAGACAGATTAATCTTTCTGAATCAAATCTAGCCTCAGAAACTTACTTGCTATGTGACCCTGGGCAAGTCACTTAACCCTGTTTGCCTCAGTTTCCTCATCTGAAAAATGAGTTAGAGAAGAAAATATCAAACTACAAGAGTATCTTTGTCAAGAAAACCCTAAATGAGGTCATGAAAAGCCAGACAACTGAAAACTACTGAACAGCATTTAGAAAGTATTATTTGGATCCCAAGGACCGTCCAACTATAGGACAAAATTAGGTGTTACTTATTATACTTATTATAATGCAATTTCTTTTCTTTTTCAAATGTATTATTTATTTTTAAATATTCTTTTCTTTTTAAATGTTAAGCTCCAGGTTTTCTTCCTCTCTCCCATACCTCCTCCATTCACTGAGAAGGTAAACAATATGATATCAATTATACACATGAAATCATGTAAAACATTTCCATATTAGCCACATCATGAAAAAGAAAAAGAAAGAAAATGAGAAAATTGTACTTTAATTTTTACTCAGTTCATTAGTCCTGTCTCTGGGGGTTGATAGCATTTTTTCATCATGAATCCTTTGAAATTGTGTTGGATCATCGCATTGATCAAAATAGCCAAGTCTTTCACAGTTGATCATCATTATAATATTGTTGTTACAAGATACAATGTTCTTCTTATTCTTTTCACTTCACTTTTTATCAGTTCATATAGGTCTCGTCTTGGTTTTCTGAAACCACATCATTTGTCATTTCTTATATCAAAATAGTACCCCCAAACAATCATATGCCACAACTTATTCAGCCACCCCCAAATGAAAAGTATCCCCCCAATTCTTACTTCTTTGCCACCACAAAAATAGTTGCTATAAATATTTTCGTACATATGGGTTCTTCTGCTTTTTCCTTGATCTCTTTGGAATACAGACCTAGCAGTGGTATTAATGGGTCAATGAATATGCACAGTGTTGTAGGAGGGTTTTTTTTTGGGGTGGGGGGGGTTGGTTCCAAAATTTTCTCCAGAATGGTTGGATCAGTTTACAACTTCACCAACAATACATTTTTGTACCTATTTTTCCCTCATCCCCTATAACATTTGTCATTTCTCATTGGTATGACATGGTACCTCAGAGTTATTTTAATTTGCCTTTCTCTAATCACAAGTAATTTAGAGTATTTTTCATATAACTATAGATAACTTTGATTTCTTCTTCTGAAAACTTCCTGTTTATATCTTTTGATAATTTATTCATTGGAAAATGACTATTTTTATAATTGGAAGGAATTGTATATTCAGTATGTATTTGAGAAATTAGGCCTTTATCAGAGAAACTTACTGTAATTTTTTTGTTACTTCATTGCCTATGGTGCCTTTTAGTAAAATGCAGTTTCCCTGATTATTTCTTTTAATAATATCTATTTTTGCTTTTGCTTTATTTGAGATCATGGTTTCTACCATTGATTTTTTTACTTAAGGTGAAGCATAATAGATTCTGCTCCAGTCCTTAATTTTAACTGTCTTTCTTTTTCAAGTGTGTCTCTTGTACAAGTATGTTGTAGGATTTTGGTTTCTAATCCATTTTACTATCCACTTACATTATATAGTTCATTCCATGCACAGTCACAGTTTTGATTACTAACTGCATATTTCCCTCCATTCCATTTTCTTTTATTCTCTCTCTCTCTCTCTCTCTCTCTCTCTCTCTCTCTCTCTCTCTCTCTCTCTCTCTCCCTCCCCCTCTCCCTGTCTCTGTCTCTCTGTCTCTCCTCCCCATCATTCCTCAAAAATCTAGTTTGCTTCTGACCACTACCTCCCTTAATCTACCCTTTATCAACCTCTCCCATATCTCTTATCTCCTTCCCCTCCCATTTTCCATTGGGTAAGTTATATTTCTACATACAACAGAGAGAGAGAGGGAGAGAGAGAGGGAAAGAGAGAGAGAGAGAGAGAGAGAGAGAGAGAGAGAGAGAGAGAGAGAGTAGTCTTCCTTTATTGAACCAATTCCAGTGATAATGGGGTCCAAGCACTGGCTGCTACACCCTTATTTTTCTCCTCCACTATAATAGCTCTTTGTAATATGACCATTTTATATGAAAAAATTTTCCACATTTTAACTCTTCTCCCCTTCTCCTATGCATCCCTCTTTCTCACTTCTACACTTTTTTTGGAGATCATCCAAACATAATCAGTTCATACCCATACCCTCTTTCTCTATAGATTCTTTCTAATTGCCCTACTAATGATAATGTTCTTAGGAATTATATGTATTATCTTCCCAAATAGCCATGTAAACAGTTTTAACTTTATTGAGTCCCTTATGATTACTCTTCATGTTTACCTTTTTGTTTCTCTTGAATCTTGAGTTTGAATGTCAGGTTTTCTACTCACCTCTATTCTTTTCATCAGGAATGCTTAGAAGTCTTCTGTTTCATCAAATATCCATTCCCCGTCCCCCAAGGATTATACTCAGTTTTGCTGGGTAAGTAATTCTTGGTTTTAATCCTAGATTCTTTACCTTCCAGAATGGCATACTGTAGATCTTCTGCTTCTTTAGTATGGAAGCTGCTAAATTTTATGTGATACTGACTGTAGCTCCACAGTATTTGAATTGTTTCTTTCTGACTGCTTGCAATACTTTTTCATTGACCAGGGAGTTCTATAATTTGACTATTTCAATTCCTGGAAGTTTTCAATTTGAGGTCTTCTTTAGGAAGTGATCAGTGAATGTTTTCAATTTCTATTTTACCCTCTGGATCTAAGATATTGAAGCAGTTTTCCTGGAAAATTTTTGAAATATAATGTGTAACCTTTTTTATCATGGCTTTTAAGTAGTCCAGTAATTCTTAAATTTTCTCTCTTTGATCAAATTTTCCAGGTCAGTTGTTTTTCTGATGAGATATTTCACATTTTTTCCACTTTTTTATTCTTTTGACTTTGCTTTATTGATTCTTGAAGTCACATGGAATCATTAGCTTCCATTTGCCCAATTCTTATTTTTAAGGAATTATTTTTAGTGAGCTTTATACTTATTTTATTTGGCTAATTCTGCTTTTTAGGGAATTTTTTTTCAGTGAACTTGTGTGCCTCATCTGGCCAATTCTGCTTTTAAAGGAGTGCTTTTCTTCAATGGATGTTTGTGCCTCTTTTATCATTATGCCAATTCTGTTTTTTAAGGTATTATTTTCTTCCATTTTTGTGCCTCTTTCACCAAGTTGTTAAAATTCTCTATAATTTTTATAATTTTAATTTTTTTCCCAATTTTTCCTCTACCACTCATTTCTTTCTTTAATGCTGCCATGAGTTTGGCTTGTGTACAATTAGCATTTTTCTTTAAGGCTTTGCTCAGTTTTTTTTTAACAATATTGTCTTCTTCTAAGTTTATGTCTTGGTCCTCTCTGACACTGTAGAAGGTTTTTATGATCAAGTACCTTTTTTGCTCATTTTTGCTCATTTGTTTGATCATTTCCCCAGGCTATTTCTCTGCTTTGAACTTTATACTAAGTTTGATTTCTGCTTACGTGGGGTGGAGAGGCTCTGTGCCAAGCTTCAGGCTTTTTTGTTCTACTGTTTTCAGAGCTAGTTCTAGGAGTCTGATGTTTTCAGTGTTTCCAATGTGGTGTTATCCTGGAAGAGGTGTGGTCTCTACTCTCCTGGTCTACAATCTGAAGTTTACCCAGGAGGGGCCCCTGCTTCCTAGCATCCCCAAGTATTAGTGTTCCTCTTGATCCTGGAACTGTGACCAGAGTCCCTGCTCCCTTGTGAGTGATCACAAGCACTCCTTTCCACACTGCTACCTAGAACTGCTACCTAGAACTGCTTATGGACTGTTTAATAGACTAACAGATAGGAAATCTAATGCAAATAATGAAAGTCAATGACTCATCCTAAATCTTTCAGTTGGGTCTGTCTTTTTGGTTTTTGTTTTGTTTTGTTTTGATTTTTCTTAAGCATGCATTGAACTCACAAGACAGTTGATCTGGGGTCAGAAATGTAACCCCAGTGGCCATTTCTCGATCATTGTTCAGTCATGAGACATAGATATCCCTATTACTCCAATGATCAAACCAAATAAAAATTCAATTTTTCTGTTCAAACTACTTCAAATCTTACATTCTATTGTGAGGGATATGGGCCTGGCATGAAAATGGGAAAGGACCTTAAAAGCTTATCTAATCCAAACCATTCACATTATAGAAGAAGAAATATAATTAGAGAATGATTATTATATGTGTAAATCAGATTGTCCCCAGCTGTGTGGTTCCCCAAATATAGAGGATAATGACCCTATCTAATATCTACTCCAGCACAGCAGTGGTAATGATTATAATAGTTATTATTATCACAAGTCCCTTAAGTTCTCTGCACTTTGATTCTCTCATCTGGAAAATGATAGGGTTGGACTGAAGAACTTCTAAATTCCCTTTTAACTCTAAATCTATGGTCCTGTGTATATGTGGTATTGTAAGCAGCATAATATTATAGACAGAGTCCTGGACTTAGAGTCAAGAAGACAGGGGTTTAGGTACTATCTCTGACACTTAATAGCTATTGCTTTGAGCTTTGGTCTAAAAATCTTTGATTTTTAAATTCTCCCTACTACAGGGAACTCACTAGGTCTAATCTACTAAATTATTGGCATATTCTTGATCTGCATTACTTAAAGATGTTCCCTACCCTTGTTAAATTACAAGATCTTGCAGAGAAGAAAGTTGAGCTGGGACACTGTCCATAAAGTTGATGCTTTGACCCCTTTTGGAAGGCCACATGCTCTGGTCCCTCACTGAAGGACATAAACAACCAACAGGTTCTGATTGGTTTTTATGGGTCTGACCCTGTGGCCAGAGGTTTTATCAAAAAGGATTGGCTACCAAGTCACAAAAGATCCCCCACCCCAACCTGGTGGGCTATAAATAAATAAATATTCTCTAAAAAAAAGAGAATAACATTTTTCTGAGGTAACTTCTTTACTGGGAAACAGCAAATGCTAGTTATTCCTTGGTTTCTAATGGAGGGGGGACAGGAGAAGTGGAGGAAATTCCTTTCCCTTTCCAGTGCTCCAATAGCAATGGTGACAATGCTGACATGACAGAAAGGACATGTGCTCACCTAGGCAATCATGAAACTGAACCTTAAGCTCCTGGCTTCCTCTTATACTTTGTGCTTCTTTCCCTGGACAGGTGACTGAAAAGCCCATTCTGAGAAGGATGTTTCTAGCCCTGTTGACAACCTTCATGAGTTTGAGAAGTGGATAAAAATGCAGCACCTTATCAATTCATCCCTCCAAAATGCTAAAGAGAACATCAACAACTAGTCAGCATTACTATCATCATCATCAATAATTAATAACAATTTATACAGTGTTTTAAAATTGGCAGATCCCTTCAGATATACATCACAGGTTTGTTGTGAAGATCAAATGTATTTAAATATATTATCTTATGTGATCTTCATAACAAGTCAGTATTACTCTTAGACCCACTTTTTAAGAAGAAGATGATGCAAATCATAGGGTAAATGGCTTGTCCAGGATTGTACATCTAGTGACGATTTAGTACAGTGCCTGGCAAATAGTAAGCACTTAATAAATGTTTATTAATTTGTTGATAATGCTAGAATTTTAACCCAGTCCTCTGATTCCAAGTCCAGGATTCTATCCTCTTTATAATACTGCCCATATCTACATGCTGGACTATATGCCCACTTTCCCATCTATATTTAAATCATTATGAGTATAATCCACATCCCTACCTGGGAATTCCCTCATCAGTGAATTCATAGGCTTTTAATCCCTTTTAATCCTGTATTTAATCCTTCTGCTCTTTACCCTTCATGGTTTTTGTAAGATTCAAATGAGATCATACATATATCAACATTTCATAGAGCTTAAGGTACAAAAAAATGGAAGTTGTTATTAATATCAAGATGTATACATTCTCCATAACAAAACTGTCAAAATTTTCACTCAATCCACAAGCATTTATTATGTACTTACTATATGCTAGGCTGAGTGTTTCATCAATGAATCTGTCCACTGTATGCACTTAGTTATTTTTACTTAGTGGATCTAATCTGACCCTAAAAGGTCACGAGACTAATTATTTTAGATAAAAAAAAAACACAAATACCTCCTCTTCCATTTTGCTTTTAGTACCCCTGTAATTCAATGCCCCTTGCATAAGTCAGGTCTAAGATTTACTCATCCAATTTTGTGTCACTCTTTGCAATGCACTCTATTAGGTCAATGTTTAGGAGCATCTCCTTCCTTAGTAATAATTCTGGTAGGAGAGATGTTTCCCTTGATTTACTAAAATGACATAGCAACTGATTGATGGGTTTCAGTTAGCCATGTTGTCCCATGAATTGTGAGGGATTTGTTATCACACAAAAGATGCCCTGGATTCTACCTGATAAAGCTGCTGCCTGAAGGCTCCCTTTTCAAAGGAGCTCCACTGATTTGGTCCTCCTCATTTGAAATGACTCTTACTTGTGTGTCCTTTGTCTTTGGGAGCTAATGGCATCATTGAGAGTGAGGTGGTACAAAGATTCATGTCCTGTTTCTCCCTATTCTTCCAAAGAACATTTACTGAAAGCCAGCTGGACAAGCTGCATTGTAGTTCAGTTTTTTTTTCCTATCTGTCTGCCTTGGTGCTGCTGGACGCTCTAATTACATTTTACTTCATTTCCTAGATAATTTATGTGAAGCTCTTTCAATAGCAGGAAAAGTGCAGAGGCCAGACTATGAGAACATGACACTGTAAGATTTAGAACAGCTAGTTGGGATTAGGCACTGCCAGTGATTTCTCTTTCAAGGTTATCCAGCAGGCAGAGCATAAGGAAATATGAGGGTCCCACCCATGGCAAAATGTTGCTTTTCATTATGTATAACCAATATTGAACTGAGATGATTTGCACAGAAATTGGTTGTTTATTCTGCCAACAGATGCATAGTGTTTGCTATTTAGTTAGAATCAACTTGTATTCTGCTTTCTTTCTACTGAGATGAATATTGAGATAAAGGGAAAGATCTGATACTTGAAAAAGTAGTTGGTTTCATATTTTAACTCTTTTCCTTTTAAAGGTGAGAGCACGCATGTATACGGTGACTGCAATCATGAGAAAAATAACACTGAAAAGGCAGCAAAACTCTGATGAATAGTAATGACTAATTCTGGTCTGAGATAATAGATGCATAGATGAGAAAACAGAATTCTCTTCTCTCTATAGAGAAATGGAGGGAGGGGTATCTATGGTCATGGAATATTATACACACTTGTCATGTATAGTTAACTTTTCTTGTTTTAAAATTTACAGTTTTCTTTTGTTACAAAGGAGGGAAAATTAGTAAAGGATCATGCTGTAAAAACAAAATGGATCAATAAAATGTTTAAAATGAAATTAAAAATTGTGTGGGGGAAAAATCCACACTATATTTCACTTTCTTTAAATTTAATTGACCAAACCACAAAAAAGATAGGTTATAGTTATATGGCACTTAACAATTTTCTTTTTTTTTAATTAATTAAACAAATGCTTTATTAACTTCTGGTTTACATCATTCATTTCCACCAGATTATGAGTTACATTTTTTCCCCCATTTTCCCCTACCCACCAGCCCAGAATAGCAGTCCCACTAGATATCCCCTCATCCAATCTGCTCTCTCCCATATCTTCTCCCATACCCCCTTCGACTTTGCCATGAGGGCAAGGTGAATCTCTGAGCCCCACTGCCTGGACATCTTATGAAACATTTAATTTTAAAACTTCGATTTTCAGATCCATTCCCTTTCTCCCCTGTCACCCACTCCCTCTGAGAAGATAAGCAATTCAGTATGTGTTGTACATGTATATCTATGCAAAACATTGCCATAGTAGATATATTGTAAAAGACTGCTTGTATTTCCCTCCCACCTGTCTCACCTCCCACCTGGTCCATTCCCTACTTTGATCCTGTCCCTCTTTGATAGTGGGTACTTCTAACCTCCCCTCTCCCCAGAATGCCCTCCCCTCCATCATCCCCCCTCTCATCCCCCTTTCCCCTACTCAGGAGAGTGAGTGAGGTAAGATATTCCATTTAGTATGTATGTGATTCTCTCCTTGAGCCAACTTCAATGAGAATATGCTTTTGCCTTTTTGCCTTCCTGTTCTTCCCCTCCCCTGCAACTACTTCCCCTTACCTCTTCTACATGAGATAGTTTGCCCTACCCTGTCTCTCTCTATCTCCTCTTGCCACTTTCTTTTCTCACCTCTTGACTTCACCCCTTAAGAATCATCCCTTCCTTGGGGCGGCTAGGTGGCACAGTGAGCAGAGAGCCAGCCCTGGAGCCAGAAGGACCCGAGCTCAGATCTGGCCCCAGACACCCAACACACAAACAAAAATCCAGCCACAAGAACCTGGGCAAGTCACCCAACCCCAATTGCCCTCCAAACAAACAAAAAATAATAATCATCCCTTCCCATCAAATTCAACCTGTGCCCTCTATCCATGTATACCTGTGAACATATGCCATGTACCCTTCTTCAATTATTTTCATAATCAGAAAGGTTTCATCAAACACAGTTATTGTTTTTCCATGTAGGACTGTAAATAGTCCAACTTTGATAAGTTCCTTTTGCTTTCTTTTCCTTGATTACCTTCTCAAGCATCTCTTGCTTCTTGTGTCTGAATGTCAAATTTTCTATTCAACTCTGGTTTTTTCCTCAAGAATGCTTGAAAGTCCTCTATTCCACTGAATGACCATATTTTCCCCTGAAACAAGATACTCAGTTTTGCTGGGTAGGTGACCCTTGGGTTCATTCCCAGCTCTTTTGCCCTCTGGAATATCATATTCCATGCCCTTCTATCCCTCAGTGTAGAAGCTGCCAGGTCCTGTGCTATTCTGATTGTGTTTCCACAATATTGAAATTGTTTCTTCCTGGCTGCTTGTAGTATTTTCTCCTTGATCTGGGGATTTTGGAACCTGGCTATAATATTCCTGGGAGTTTTCTTTTTGGGATCTTTTTCAGGAGGTGATTGGTGGATTCTTTCAACCTCTATTTTGCCCTCTGGATCTAAAACATCAGGGCAATTTTCCTTGAGAATTTCTTGAAGGGTGATTTCTAGGTTCTTTCTTTGATCATGGCTTTCAGGTAGTCCAATAATTTTTAAATTGTCTTTCCTGGATCTATTTTCCAGGTCAGTGGTTTTTCCCATGAGATATTTCACATTGCCTTCTATTCTTTCATTTGTTTGGATCTGCTTAACAGCATCTTGATTTCTCATAAAGTCATTAGCTTCCATTTGCTCCAGTCTAACTCTGAAGGAATGAATCTCCTCAGTGAGCTTTTGAGATTCTTTTCCATCTGGCAAATTCGACTTTTTAAGGCATTCTTCTCCTCATTGCCTTTCTGAGCCTCTTTTGCCATTTGAGTTAGTCTATTTTTTAAGGTGTTGTTTTCCTCAGTCAGGCTGTTGACTGTCATTTCATACTTTTCTTGCATCTTTCTCATTTCTCTTCCCAATTTTTCCCCCACTTCTCTTATCTGCTTCTTAAGGTCCTCTATGGCCTGTAGCCAGCTTGTATTTTCATTTGGGGCTTTTGGTGCAGGAGTTCTGACCTCACAGTCCTCCTCCATGTTTTGAGCCTCTTTGCCCCTAAAATAGGAGTCCAATGTTGAACTTTTCTGTTTATTTTGTTTCGTTTGTCTAGGCATATTGCCACTTAATTACTTGATTTTTGGGCTTGTTGCCACAGTAGGACTCTGCCACCAGACAGGGGAGCTTCCGCCCAAACGTGGGGTCTTCACAACTTCCGCCGGTTGGGTGGCCTCTGTAAAGCCTCCACCCACTCTGGCAAGTTGGATACCCACCTCAAACTCCCCCCCCCGCCAGACCACAATCCAGATCCAGGCAGTTTAAAGCAAAAGCAATTAACCCCCAGACTGATTGCTGGATCTTCCTACACTTTGCAGACCAGGAGCTAGAGCCACTACTGACGATGCAAAATGGCTTCTGTGCAGCTGTTTCTTCAGCAGCTTTTTGCCCCCGGGGAGGAAGCCACGTGTTCCCTAAATACTGGTCCCAAAGTCCATAGGGCACTAACCTCTCACTTTGTCCTAGGCATATCTGTGCTGATAATTCTGGAATCGCCACAATTGCTGGTGTTCTGGGGTTCCACCAGCTGGCTGAAGGCCCGGCCGCCCTGGGGCTAAAACCGCGGACCTGGGCTCTGCTCTTCTGGCTTTGCTGTCGGTTCCCAGCGAGTTGTGCTGCCTGCTCTCAGAGCGATGTGCTGGCCACTCCCTGCAGGGCTGCTGGGCTGTCATCAGCAGGAGGTTAGCTTCTCTGTGCTGTTCTGTGGGTGCTGTGGCTTCAGAAGTTGTTCGGAGCTCCCTTTCACATTGTTTGAAATTTGTGTGGCCACTTAATTTTCAAAAGCACATTTCTTAAAACAACCTTGTGCAGTTGGGAGGGCAAAGTATTTTACAGATGAGAAATTGTGTCTCAGGGAGGAGAATAGGCTCCTCTAAGATAAAGCATCTATTAACCTTAGTTACAGGCCTATAGTCTGAAACCAAATCTCCTGGAGCTGAATTAATAACTCTGCCCACTATACTCTTCTCTGCTTTTACAAAGTTGAAAAAGACCATCTATGGCACCTATTCCTTCCCTGAATAAAATACTGGAACATCGGAGCTCTTGGGGAGCTTTGAAAACATTCATTCAAAAGGAAGGCATTTTAGAAGAGGAGAGTGAGTAGAACAGTACAACCATAACATCCACTATTGAAAAACAAGCAGCAAGGTGGCGCAGTGAGTAAGAGCGTCGGCCCTGGAGTCAGAAGGACCTGAGTTCGGATCCGGCCTCAGAAAATGAGCACCCACACATAAATAATGACTAGCTGGGTAACCTTGAGCAAGTTACTTAACCCCAATTGCTTTAAAAAAAAAAAACACAAACAATCTCTAATCCACTTAAAATTCACTTTCCTTACCCCAAATCTGGGCAAACAAACAGACTTCTAGACAATCGAATGATAGATTGTCAATACATCTACAAAGGACTGAAGAAACACTGTTATTCAATAATATCTACATAGTAACTATTTAAGAACTACTTTAAAACACTGAGTTTTTCCAACAGGGGCCATTGACATTTGTGAACCATAGCCATTAATAAAGATCATTGATATTAACACTCTGTCCTCTTTACTCTCAGTAACTTCCTTTGGGAAAATTCAAACAATCCTTGAAATTCAATATTTCACTCTAGAATGAGAGACAACGGCTTCCATGACTAGTGCTGAAGATGTCCAAAGCACATATGGTTTAGATAATAATAATTCTAAGCTTTTCACAATAGTTCCATTTTGAAAGAATGCATAATAGATTCATTTCAAAGCTTTAAAAAAAATCCTTAAGTGCTCTAAAAATGAGAAGAAATAGTAAATATTTATGTCTCCTAGGGTGCTCACAGCATTTTAACATTCTTTCAGATAATAGTCTTCTTCAAAGGAAATGTATTTTCCAAACATGGGAAGAACTTGCTTTAGGCATATCCAATAAGTGAAAATCCACAAAGGCAGGGCCTGCTTTTTAAACACTCAGTTTATTAACTGATCTGTAGATACAAATAGCCCCACCCATCTGAGGGGTCCTGCTACCCTTAATCTTTTAGACAGCCTGTGCATTCAGAAGAAGATGTAAAAACCTCAAAAAGCCTAGCAGTCAGACTTCTATACAGAACTGATCTCTCCTCATTATAGCTCCCCTGAACAAAAATAAGTTCTCTCACATTGCTTGAGCTTTTTCACTTCATTCTGTTAACATTTTCTGAAAGTCCAGCATCGGATGTAATGATTTTCTGTCCACAACAGAAGGATAAAGGGGACTAATAAGTCTGAGGGAAGTTCCCTTTAGATTAGGACCTTCAGATTTACTAGAGACTCTCACCATCCCTCCCAGTGAGATGCAAGAAGGCCCAGGAAGGCCATGTGGAAGAGGGCCATGTGTTTTATAGTGAGAATAGATCTTATCAGGGACATCTTATTGGTTTTCCAACTTTGATTTCACAGACAGGAAAGTGCCATTCAATGAGAGTGCTTGGGGCTGGAAGTTTCCAAGTAATTATGGGGCAATTCCCAAAAGGGGAAGGATGAATATCTGAGAAAATGAGTCTAGAAAGCAGAGATAGCCTATCATGAGAAAGTCTAGTCCCAAGAAACCAAAACAGACCTCAAAATACCAGAGACTAACTAAATGTTTTATAAAGATCATCTAGCAATAAATAATTTTGTATGGCTCATTCTAAATTGATTCAGGATAGCTTGTGCATAGGTTTTGTTTTGTTTTGTTTTGGATTTTTTTTTTTAATTTTCTAGTAAACTCCTATTGCCTGCAGGATAAAATGAAAACTCCTTTATTTAGCTTCTAAAGCCCCTGAAAATCTTCCCTCATCCTGTCTTTCCAGTCTCATTTAACATTGTAAAGGCCCTTCTTAGTCTTCACACAAAGCATACCAACTCTTTCTCCATCTCCATGTTTTTACAATTGGTTTTCCACAGAGATTGGAATTACTCTATCCTCACCTCCACTTCACAGAGTCCCATCTCGAACATGAAGATTCAGCTCAAGCACCTCTTTCAACATGAAGCCTTTGCTGAGGGCACCTGTTAGTGGCCCCGCCCTGCTTTCCTAAATCCCTTATATTTAAATACATTGTATTGTTTGCATTTATTCTCCTTATATTTATATATGTATTTGTCTCTCCCATTAGAATGTAAAGTCTTTGTGAGAAGGAATCAATGCATTCATTTTATTTCTTTCCACAATACCTACCTCAGTGCCTGGTGCCCAGTTGTCACTGAATAAATACTTTTTGGTTGTGTGATTGATTGTTCCACATTCCCAATCTCCGAGGGCTACTCAGTAATTAGAAATCACTAGATGGTTTCAGAGAATTTTAAGCTGTATCTTCATATGAAAAAGCATCTCTAGCTACCTTCCAACTCTGAAAGGTTATTATTCAAAACTCCTACATTATAGCAGCAACTTTCTTAGCTTACCTTTCTCTAGCTACCTATGTCCTCTCATCTCTTCACCAAGACATAGTTGATCATATATACTATATATAGTATACACATACATACACATATATACATACACATATATACATATATGCATATATGCACATATATACATATACATATATACTATACACATATATACACATATGCATGGGAATAAAGAATAATTAATATTTAATAATTAGCATTTAAGCATAGAAGCAGTATGGCTTGATAGATAGAGGGTTGGAATTGTATTTAGGAAGACCTAGATACAAAACCTCCCTCTGATACTGAGTATATGTGTGACTCTATACATATTGTTTAATCTTCATGTGTCTCAAGCATCTTCCTAGTTCTTGTCTACTAAGCCATAAAAGGGCTATAATGTGTGCTGGAGTAGGGAGTTATCACATGAAAATGCAGATCCTTTCATATTTGTGTGTCCTTTCAAGGACAAAGAAGGTTGGGTTTTTTTTTTTTTATAAATATATCAGTACTTTTTGTTTTTTTTTTAATTTCATCACAAAAATATCATTCTTGCCCAAACTATAAGCAATTGAGATTAGATTTGGAGATGTGATCACCCTAATTGCAACATAGGATAGAGGCCTCTTTCATCTGAACATGATGGGTATTTAGCAATATCTAAGCTCCTAGAGCAGGCGTTTCTCAGTACTATGATACATTAAAAAAGCATATTCTATTGAATTAAGACAAAGTAGCTGTAAGACCTTCTCTTGCAACTTACTGTCATAGTTTTGTTTCTGAATTACACATTTTTTCAACATTAGAAATGCTTCCCTCAATTGCAAGGTATCCCAGACAATCAGGAGACCTGGGTTCCAGTCCCATTTCTATGACTTAGTGGCTGTGTGACTTTTGACAAAACCTTTATACTCAATAGACCTGTGTATTTTCATCTGTAAAATGGAGATTGTATAAACTCCAAATGGGCTCACAAAGAATTGGAAATGATTGAATGACTAAACAACAACACCTCTCTACTATAATTCCCTTGGGAGTTTGGACAAAGGGCCCCGTGCCTTAGGTTAGGAAGAGGTACAAAAAAGAAAGACCACTAACTACATGACAACTCAACTCTAACAGTCAATATTGGAGGGTCTTGCATCTATGAAATGGATCAACAGACCAGTCGGGAGGGCAAAAAGAGGCTCCCATCACAATAATTAACACAAATTAACAAAAACACTTACTGAGCATTTCAGAGATATCCTTCAGTCTGAAAAAGCTAGGTTCTATTTGTCCACAAGTCTTTCAGGGTGTCAACCTCTCTGTTTTTGTTTGTTTGTTTTTTTCAATTGTTGTTTCTGTTTGGAAAAATCAGTCAGTGAACGAGTATTTACTAACTGCCTGGTATGTTACAGGTACTTTGCTAAGCACTGGGGCTACAAAGAAAGCCAAAAGACAGCACCTGCCCTCAAAGGAGCTCACAATCTAGTGGAAAAGATGATATGAAAACATTTTTGCACTAATAAGATGTATACAGGATCAGCTGGAGATATCTGACAGAGAGAAGGTGTTAGAATTAAGAGTTGGGAAAAGCTTCTGTAGAAGGTAGAATTTTAGCTGGGACATGAAGGAATGCAGAGAAGCTGAGGAGGATTTGAGGAGGTAGAGAATGCCAGGAAGGGGAGCAGCCACTCACTCAGTTCACAAAGTTTGGAGGCATCTTTTTGTTCTGCTCAATCCTTTCATGCCCCCTCCGCACTTCATCCTTCTCTGACATACTCTTCTGTCCTGTGGCACTTCAGGACACAAAGTACTTCAACAGCTGCAAATAGAAGCCTCAGGATTATCTTTCTATATGTGAGAAAAAAAAAAAAAACAACCCTGAACTAGGCAGATAAGCTCAGGTAGACACTATCTCAGAAAGAATTTTCATCACAGAAATAGGAAAGAATACTTTAAAATCTACAAGCCCTATCAGCAGGCCAGGGAAGGGCTAGTCTTCGGTTCATGTTGAAGTAGTCTGAAATATCATGCCAGTTGAGAGGTGAATGGAAGCGGCTACATGGCACAGTGGAGAGAGCTCCAAGCCTGGAGTGAGGAAGACCAGAGTACAAATCTCACCTCAGACAAGCACTAACTGTGAGACTTGGATGAGTCACTTAACCTCTGTTTCCCTCCCTTTCCTTACCTGTAAGATGAAGAAAATAATAGCACCTATCTCCTAGGGTTATTGTGACAACCAAATAAGATAATAATTTTAAAATATAGTGCCTGGCACTATATAAATGTTAGCTAATAATACATGTAGTACTGAATCTGGAGAAAAACAAACCGAATTTTAATCTCTGCCTCAAAAACTTACTAGCCACATTGAGCTATTCAACTTATCTGAGTCTCATTTTTTCTCTTATCTGTAAAGTGGGGATGAAAATGAGTCTCTCTCAAAAGGACATTGCATTGAACAATGAATGACTACTTTGTAGAATCTGAAAATAGTAAACAAATGTGAATTGTGATCAGTATCAGTTCTGCCACATCTCTCAGGCTTCTGTTGAACTTGTTGAGGTTCAACAGAATTTGTTGAGGTTCTGACCCTGACTCCTAACATCATTTCCTTCAGTTTCTAGACTTTTGACTCATCTTGGACCTCTGATGCCTAGATCCTTGGTCTCCCCACTTTTCGATTTACTTAGACTGACCATCTTGAATTCAAGACTTCCAATTTACCTCAACCCTTGCCTATGCCCAACTGGACTTATTTCTAGTTTCCCTGTAACAGTCTACTGTCTAGATCACCTTCCTAGTGGTAGTGAATTTGGCCTGCTCTTGGGAGTTTTACACCTGAATTGGACAAATAGTTTTCCAGAAGATTTGTTAGCTATGCAAGATGTATTGGAGAGGGTGGAGAAGGTAGTCAAGAGCAAGGTCATTAGTGAGGACTGAAACAGAGAGAACAACACAAACCCAAGAGTTGTTTTAAAGGAAGAATCAGTGGATATCACAACTGACTGGGCAAGGAAAAAGAGATGTCAAAGATGGATCCAATATCATCCAATAGTCTGAAGAGAGCTATTTTCCTTCCTGTTGTCCCAGCACTGATGACTACTCTTTGTATTTAGAAGCCATTACCAAACTATTTGAACTCAATTCCACAGTTATTGTCTTGTTATACTTCATTTTTGAAAGAGAAATAATGTAGTTAGAATGCTTTCAGAAATCCTAGGGGAAATTAATATGTTTACAATATTTCTATCCTATCATTTAACCCCAAAGAAAAACAGACAGCAATCTTCACAGATGGAGCAGGGCTCTGTAAGAAGAGGATCACTGCCATCTGACATCATTAGAAAGCAAATGTTTGTAGACGTTAACAGGACACTTAAGTTCAGAACTGGTTTTGAAAATAGTTATTTTAAAATGGAAATCCATCCCAGTATGCTAGCATTGATTTTGCTCCTTAAAGTCATTTGAAATGTTTGTTTTTCAATTGTTAAAAGTAAGTTACAGAGAGCTAAGCAGTACAGTATGTTGGACATCGAATCAGGAAGAACTGAGTTAAACCCTGCCTCAGACCTTTACAAGCTATGTGACTCTAAACAAGTCAATTAACTTCTTTCAATGTTTCATCATCTGTAAATTGAGAGTGATAATAGATAATAGATATCTGTTCAGATGTCTATTATATGATAACATAATAAATAATAGATAACCTACCTCACAGGGTTTTTGTGAAGATCAAATGAGCTAACATATGTAAAGTGCTTAGAAAACAGTAAATGATAACTATAATTATAAAGGCTGATCTGAAAGGTCCTAGATCCTCTGATTTGCAACCTGCTATACCTTTATAGCTTGCTTTTCTATTCGCTTTTTTCTAAGTCCAGTACCATTGAATTATGACTAGTTAACAATGCATGTGAAAAAAAAGATCAGGGTGAAAGACAGGAGAGCAGGGTGGAGGCACAAGCTTAAAATGAATCATAATAATATGATGTGACCGCCAAAAACCAAAAGTTGGATTAAGCTACAATAAGAGAAGCCTAACATCCAGCATGAGTGAGATGAAGCCAATCAGATGCTCTCTCAGTTATATCACAATTGGAATATTTTATTTTTTCTGGGTTCTACATTTTAATATAGACATTGGAAAGCTAGAGAACATCTAAGAAATGACAACCAGGATGATGAAGGTTTTCCAGATCAAACCATATGAGCATTACTTGAAGGAACTGATACAGAAGGGGAAGGGATAAAACAACTATATTCATGTTTGAACAACTGTCTAATGGAAGAGAAGTGACTATTTCTGCTTGATCCCAAAGGCCAGAACTAGGGGCAGTGGGTAGAAGGGGCAGAGAAACTTCCTAATGATAAGAGCTACCCAAAAGTAGAATGGGTTGCCTACAAACATAGTGAATTTGGAGTAGAGGCCAGATGTTCATTCATTGGGTTTGTTGTGGATGGAATTCTTGGTCAAATATTGGTTGTATTATATAGCCTCTGAGGTGCTTTTCAAGCCTGCAATTCTGTGAGGCAATACCCTATATCTTCTGGACTATTGCTTTTTTATTTTGTAATTACATCTATAAGTTGTTATTTTTTTTAAATTTTCAAATCCAAATTGTCTCCTCTATCCCCCCATTCATTGAAAAGACAATAAATATGATACCTATTATACGTGTAAAGTTATGCAAAACATGTTTCCACATTAGCCGTGTTCTGAGAAAAGAAAAAAGCAAGACAAACCCCCCAAAAACATGCTGCAATCTGTACTCTGAATGCATTAGATCTCTATCTAGAGGTGGATAGTATTTTTCATCATGAATACTTTGGAACTGTCTTAGACCACTGTATCAATTAGTATAGTTAAGTCTTTCGCAGTTGATCAACATTACAGTACTGCTGTTATTGTGTTCAATGTTCTAGTTCTGTACCCTTAACTTTGCATCAGTTTGTATAAGTTTTCTTAGGTTTTTCTGAACCATTCTCTTCATTATTTCTTACAGCACAATAATATTCTACTACATTCATATACCATAATTTGTTCAGTTATTCCCCAGTTGGTGGACCTCAGGTTCCAATTCTTTTCCACCACAAAAAAAGAGTTGCTAGATATATTTTTGTATGTTTGGGTTCTTTTCTTTTTCCTTTATCTCTTTGGGGTACAGATCTAGCATCAATATTACTGGGTCAAAGGATATGCTTAGTTTTATACTCCTCTGAGCATAGTTCCAAATTGTTCTCCAGAATGGTTGGACCAGTCCACAGCTCCACTAACAATGCATTAGTGTATCTCTTTTCTCATATCCCCTTCAGCATTTGTCATTTTCCTTTTCTGTCATGTTAGTCAATCTGATAGGGGTGACATGGTTCCTTGAAATCATTTTAATTTTCATTTCTCTAATTATCAGTGATTTAGAGCATTTTTATATGACAATTGATAACTGGTTTCTTCCTCTGAAAATAGTCTTTCATGTCTTTTGATCATTTATCAATTAAGAAATGACATTTTTAAAACTAGTTAAGTTCCCTATATATTTGAGAAATTGGACCTTTATCAGAGAAATTTGCTTATAAATCCCACCCCCACAGCCAGTTTTCTGCATTTCTTCTCATTTTGGCCGCATGAATAGAGCCCTGCCAATACACTGTGCTTTGTCTTTAAAAATTTATAAAAAACACTAAGTTGCAAATTCAGTAATAAATTAATCAACAAAAACTTATTTAAGTGCCTACTATGTGCCAAGGACAATGCTATATACTTGGGAAACAATGACATAAATGAAGAAGTCCTTCCTTCAGGGAGCTTTGCCTTGCTTTATTATGTATTCATGTATGTATGCCTTTTCTTCCATGTAGAAAATGATTGTCTTATTTTCTTCTGAATCTTCCACCTAGACACAATAAATACTTGCTGTCTATTACTGTGGCATTACTATGATGACTGCTCAGGTTTATAAATCTAAAAAGCATTAAAGTATAAATTAAAAATCTAATTATTTCTTCTTAGCATCTTTTCAGAGACTTTCTTTGTGATGAACCTAAGCTAACTTCAAATGATAGTGGTGCCTTGGTCATATGATCTATGGTACCATTGTTAAAGCATGTGCAAACATATATGAAAACCATAAACTTTCCATTCAATATCATATTTAAAATAGTGTTATTGTGTTAAAATAACTATAGTACTTAAAATAATATTAATAGTACAATAGATAAAGTAACAGACCTGGAATCAGGAAGACTCATCTTCCTGAGTTCAAATCTGGACTCAGACACCTACTAACTGTGTGACCCATGGCAAGTCACTTAACCATACCTGCCTCAGTTTCCTCATCAGTACAATGAGCTGGAGAAGGAAATGCAAATCATGGTAGTATCTTTGACAAGAAAACCCCAAATGAGGTCACAAAGAGTCACACATGACTAAAAAATTACTAACAACATATAAATAAGGGCAGCTAGGTCAAACAGTGAATGGACTACCCAATCTAGAGTCAGTAAGACCTGAGTTCAAATCTGGCCTCTGGGACTTACTAGCCATGCAGTCCTGGGCAAATCCCTTAACCCATTTGCCTCAGTTCTCTCATCCCAAAAATAGGAATAACAATAGCATCTATTGCCTAGGGTTGCTGTGAGGACCAAACAAGGTAAGATTTGGAAAGCATTTGGCACAGTAGCTATATAGTTATATAGTTAGTATTGCATGAGCATTAGCTATCATCATCATCATTATTAAGAGAGATAAATAAATAGCAAGATCTTATGTACACCAAGGTGTTTTTGGTACCTGTTTCACCAAACCTTGTCATGATCATTAGACACAGATATTGTTGATGTGGAATACCAAAACCATCCCAAGATGTGTACAACTCAGGGGATTTTGTAGCTTTGGCAGCTGTCAAAGGCCCTACTACTATTTTTTTTCTTTGAAGCCAAAGATCAATTAAGTTTCCTATTGAAAATCTTTCATATTCCTGATCACTGCTAAACAAAGGAAAACCCTTAGCTTTCCCTTCTAGTTTTCCTGATTTTGGTCCCAGTTTCCTTGCAGGAGGCAAAAAAATAAGAAATAATACCTAACCCATGCATCTCTACCACAACTTCTTTAAGTATCAACAAAAATCCCACCTTCCACAAGAAGTCTTTCTCTACTTAATTCTTGTGCATTTCCTCCATTAATTATTTCCTATTTTGTGTACATAGCTTGCTTTGTACATATTTGTTGGTTTATTGTCTCCCCATTAGATTGCAAGCTCCTTGAGTGCAGGGACTGTTGCCTTTTTTTTTGTATCCCCAGTGCTTAGCATGGTACTTAGCACATAGTAGGTACTTAAATAATATTTTTCAATTCATTGATTTATTGTATTTTTATTTCAGGAAATTGTATCCTAAATTCTTATTATTTCTTATGAATGTCTTGGATGAGTCTAATGGGGATTGGTTATTTGAATTTATCAATAAACTTTAAACACTACAGAATCAAGATTTAAAGTTACCTTTGAAACATAACAAAATAAAAAAAGGGTTATATCAAAAACAATTTTCTGAAAAAATACCTTTTAGGCAACATTGTGAGCCTTGAATATTGAGTCATAAGACATGAGTTTGAATCCTAGTTCTATGGCAATAATCTGTGTGACATTGGGTAAACAATTTCTCTGTTCTGGGCCACAGGTTTGTTTTGTTTTTTTTTTATAAAATAAGGTAATTGTACTAAATGACCTCTAAAGTCCCTTTGTACTTTAAATTTTATAATCTCTTCTAGAACACATTTTTTAACAAAGCTAAATTAAAAAAACTAAAGCCAAAATCTGAAAAATGTAAAAGGTACTTTAAACAAATAAATAATATTGTTTCAATGTTATATACCCAAACAATTGTCACAAATTTAAAAAAGACAAAGTTATGTTAATACTTTCCATACATCACTTACATTTCTTGTCATTTTTTTTAATTTACAAAGCTGATATTCAAGTCAATATGCATTTTGTCAAAATGAAAACCAGATTTAATGAAGAGATCATTTTAAAGATCACATTGTAAGCACTCATTCCTATTAAAAACACTAGAAGACATAGAAATAAACAGAGCATTCTTTAACCAGTAAGCAGTATCTAAAACTATCAGCAAGCATTATTTGTAATGAGGATGACCTAGAAGCCTTCCCAGTAAGATCAGAGGTGAAGCAAGGGTGCCCATTATCATTGGCTTAATGTAGTACTATTACTTAATATAGTTCTAAAATGTTAGCTATAGCAATAAGAGAAGAAAAAGAAATCAAAGGAATTCAAAGAGGCAGTAAGGAAACAAAACTATCACTCTTTATAGATGATATGATGGTATACTTAAAGAAGCTTAGAGAGTCAACTAAAAAACTATTTGAAATAGTTAACAACTTTAGCAAAGTTGCAGAATATAAGACAAACTCATATAAATTATCAGCATTTCTTTATATGAAAACAGCAAGAGGTAGAAAGAGAAATTCCACTTAAAATAACTGTAAACAATTAAAATATTTGGGAGTCCACCTGCGAAGACAAACCCAGGAAATATATGAACACAATTATGAAACACTTTTCACAGAAATGAAGTCAGATCTAAACAATTAGAAAAAAAATCAGTTGTTCATGGGTAAGCCAAGCTAACACAATTAAAATGGCAATTCTGCCTAAACTAATTTAATTATTCAGTGTGATACCAATCAAACTACTCCCCCAAAAAATTATCTATAGAGGTAGAAAAGATAACAACAAAATTCATCTGGAACAACAAAAAGTTAAGACTATCAAGGGCATTATTTAAAAAAAAATACAAAGGAAGAGATGGCCTAGCAATACCAGATCTCAAACTACATTCTAAAGTAGTAGTCATCAAAACTTTCTAGTACTGGCTGAGAAATAGAGTGGTGGATAGGTAGAATAGATTAGGTACACAAGACACAGCAGTCAATCACCATAGTAATCTAACATTTGATTAAACCCCCAAACACCAGCTTTTGGGACAACAATTCACTATTTGACAAAGAGTGCTGGGAAAACTGGAAAACAATTGAACACAAACTGGGTATAGACCAACATCTCATACCATATGCCAAGAAAAGGTCAAAATGGGTGCATGATTTAGATAGAAAGGGTGACCCATAAACAGATCAGAAGACCAAGGAATAATCTATCTGCCAGATCTATGCAAAAGGGAAGAATTCATAACATCCCCAAAGGTAAAATAGATAATTTTGATTGCATTAAATTAAAATGCTTTTGTATAAACAAAACCAATGCAACCAAGATTAGGAAAAAAGCAGAAAGCTGGTAAACAATCTTTACAGTGTCTCTGATTAAGACCTCAATTCTTAAATATATAGAGAACTGAGTTAAATTTACAAGAATATAAGCCATTCCCCAGTTGTCAAATGAACAAAGGATATGAAAAAGCAGTTATCAGATGAAGAAATTAAAGCTATCTCTAGGCATATGAAGAAGTGCTCTAAATCACTTTTGTTTAGAGAAATGCAAATTTAAAAAATTCTGAGGTACTACTTCACACCTATCAGATTGGATAATATGACAAAAAAAGGAAAATGATGAATATTGGAGAAGATGTGGGAAAACTGGGACACTAAAATACTGTTGGTGGAGTTGTGAACTGATCCAAGCATTCTGGAGATGAATTTGTAACTATGCCCAAAGGGCAACCAAACCATTCATACCCTTTGATCCAGCAATTACCACTACTAGATCCCAAAGAGATCAGAAAAAGGGGAAAGGACCTACATGTGCAAAAAATTTTATAGCAGCCCTTTTCATGTTGGCAAAATATTGCAAATTGAAGGGGTATTCATCAATTGGTGAATGACTGAATAAGTTGTGGTATATGAATGTGATGGAATGCTATTGTGCTATAATAAATGATGAACAGGCAGATTTCAGAAAAACCCGGAAAGACTTGTATTAACTGATGCAAAGTAAAATGAACAGAACCAGGAAAATACTTCACACAGTATCAGAAACAGTATGTGATGATCAACTATGAATGACTCAGCTTTTCTCAGAAACAGAATGATCCAAGACAAGTACAAAAGACTCATAATGGAAAATGCTATCCATATCCAGATAAAGAATTGATGGACTCTGAAAGCAGATCAAAACAAGTTTTTTTAGTTACTTTATTCCTTTCTTTGATCTTTATTCCTTCATGGTCTTTTTCCTTTTGAATTGTTTCTTCCTTCACAACTGTGACTAATTTGGAAACATGTTTTATATGATTGCACATGTATAACCTACATCAAGTTACCTACCATTTTTGAAAGAGGAGAGGAGAGGAAGAGAGAGAGAAAAATTTGGAACTCAAAATTTTATAAAAATGAATGCTGGGGTGGCTAGGTGGCTCAGTGAGTGAGAGCACTGGCCTCGGAGTTAGGATGACCCGAGATCGAAACCAGCCTCAGAAAATGAACACCCACACATAAATAATGACTAGCCGTGTAACCTTGAGCAAGTTACTTAACCCCAATTGCTTTAAAAAAAAAAAAAGAATGCTAAAATTGTCTTGACATGTAATTAGGGAAAAACAAAATACAATTAAAATAAATAAGTAAAGATCATGTCATACAAATTAAAAGAAGAAGGTAAGTTTTGCAAGTTCTTTATTGGAGGGCCACCATGGCACATGATACATGAATATGGCACTAGATATCGAATCAAGGATTCCATGGCATCAAATCCCAGCTCTTCTACTTAGTAACCTGTGTGACCTTAGAAAAGTAACCTCTCTGGGTTTCAGTATCCTCTTCTTTAAAATGAAGTGTTTTAAGTAAATGATCTCTTCTTGCTAAAAGTCTATGATTCTAGATGTTCTTATAGGATCATTTAATAATAGTCTACAAGGATGAGAAGAATCCAAGGTCAGGATGTTTGCAAGAGTTTTGACACAAGTGGAAACTATAATAACTCTCCAAACTGATATTTCTTTCCTGAAGATTTCCTCTGGAGGTATCATTACTAAGAAATCTTAGGGATCCCATTTGTTGATGACCATATCAAATTTTAAATGAAGAGCTATCTCTCTTAAATGAGTCTATTTGTCTAACAATGATTCAAATAAGTTAACTTGTTACAAATACTGGAATCAACTGCTTAAAAATGTGTGGATAGACACAGTCATTGATTAGTAAGAGATTGAAATACAGTAAAACTATGGAAGAGCTAAAATACTGGGGTGGGGGGAGCATCCCTTTGGATTAAATGTAGATACTGATCTTAGCTAAATTATATCACATTTTATATCCCAGTTGCAGCTAGTTATCAATTAATTGTTGTTTCCCTCCTAAGAACTCAGACATTTCCCTCCAGTCTGTGTCCATTCACAATA
Organism: Gymnobelideus leadbeateri; assembly: GCA_011680675.1. Lineage (NCBI taxonomy): Eukaryota > Metazoa > Chordata > Mammalia > Diprotodontia > Petauridae > Gymnobelideus > Gymnobelideus leadbeateri. The sequence continues at coordinate 244,136 of WOXC01007830.1, read as the reverse complement.
CGTAATGGCTATACCTAGTAATTTCTCTTCTCATCATATAAATCCATCAGTACTTTCTAAATGAATAACAGATAGAGCATTGCATTCCCTCTAATAGGAGTCATAAAGCATCTGGCCAGTTTCAAGCTTATTGCCTAAGATAATTTCTTGGAAAAAATGCTAAGAAATGCTTGTTCTTATGTCAAAGTTAATTCAGTTGTTTCCCAAATAACTTGATATAATCTATTCTTTTGGGGTTTTTTTTTTTTTGGTTAATAATTTCCAGGACATCCCTTCCAATTATTTTTTCTTAGTTTAAAGTGAAAGCTTTTTTGTTCAGATCCTCAAAAACAACATGAAAGGCTTGTGAATGTATCTTTAGAAATGAGCTATTATAGTTAATAAGCCAGGGCAGAACCTTTGGCAATTGAGAAAGGCTGACCGTGGTGAAATGAGGCTTATTTGGGATGAAAGCTCTCATACAAACTTTAACATATTATTTATGAAACTTTTTCAGACTAGAATTTAAAGTGAATGACATGGGGAACTTAACAGTTTTCATTCTGAAAGTTAAGATATCTGGAGGTTGCCACTCTAAAAAAATTGAGGGCTGCCAACAAATATAAAATTAATTTGTCAAGAAATGAACATTGATTATAAAAAGAAACCAAATGTTCTCCTCTCTCCCTACTATTTTTCCTTTCCTATCTTCTTTCTCCTAATACACACACATAAACATGTATGTACACATATGTGTGCATGAATATGTATATACATATACATTAATGTGTGTATTGTGTTGTGGTGGTTGTTGTTCAGTTATGTCCAACTTTTCATGATCCCAGTTGAGGTTTTCTTGGCAAAGATTTTGGAGTGGTTTATCATTTCCTTCCCTACCTCATTTTTCAGATGAGGAAACTGAAACAAACAGGGTTACATGACTTGCTCATGGTCACACAATTAATAAGTATCTAAGGCAATATTTGAACTCAGGAAGATGAGTCTTTCTGACTTTATCCACTGTGCCATCTAGCTGTATTACATAAATGTGGATGTATACATGTGTATGTGCACATATATGTCTAGGAGAATATGTGTGTATACATAATTACACACACTATAGCATGTAGCTATGTCTTTGTGTATACAGACATGAATGATAATTAAGAGTTGAGCTTATAATATGAATGTTAGGTCCAGGCTACTATGAAGAAGGAGAAAGAGGAAAAGAAGGAGAAGGAAGAGGAAGAGGAGGAGAAGGAGGAGGAGGAGGAAGAGGAGGAGGAGGAGGAGGAGGAGAACAAGAAGAATAAGGACAAGAACAGCAACAAGAAGAAGAAGCTTGAGTCAATCAAGCCAATTATCACCCTGAATCAAATCATAAAAAAATGTACAGAAATCTTTTCATTGCTATCACATGGACCCAGGACTTAAACCAATGAAAAACTTTGATGGGCTCTGATACACACTTTTTGAAAGATGAGTCTAGTGAAATACTCAGCTTGGAGTTCAGAGATAATGAGTTCTAGGCATAGTTCATCACAGTCTTGTGATATCAAGTTACAGAACTCAGTTTCTCCAATTTGTGAAATTAGACGAATGAAAGTCCTTTCTTACTTTTGAGTAGAAATATTTTGAAAACACATGTGGCAATGGTAACGACAACATACATCTAATCTGTTTACTAGCTAGGAAATGGAATCTTAGAGAGGAAGAAAGACTAAGATAAATAGGATTCGGGTTGAACTGATCCAGAATAGAAGGGCCAGGGGAACGATATGGGAGAAAGGTCTAAGAAGAAGGTACAAAAATGGGGGTAGAAATGAAACAAGCTTGCAATGGATGGAAACCTGAGGGACATTCAACAAGAACTATGCATATGACTTGTTCAACCAGGGCCCAATAATGGTGATACTTGAGCATGGAAGAATGAAAGAAAATTGCTTGTCCTTAGCTAGGAGTGTAGAATCAGGGCATGTATTTGTATCCTTAGTAATTAGCACAGTGCTTGGTGCATAGTAACCACATAGCACATTGACTAAATGAAGTACAAACAACTATATGAGGGTTGGGAAAGGAATGAATAGTGCGCCAAACCTGGACCTGTGAATTGTAATTGTGAGATGCCTCCACTGTATATACTTTGTACCTTGGAATTCTTTTATGCCATAGCAAGATTTCATGGATTTGAGCCACCTCTGAGTGTTGGACTACAATGGATTAGATGAAAGAAAGAGGGACCAGCAAAGAAAACAGAAAGATCATTTCTCAGTGGATCATAGGGTTATAGATTTAGACATGGAAGGGACCTCAGAGGTCAATCAGTCCAACTTCCTCATTTTGCTGAGGAGGAGGCTGAGTTGGGGCTTGTTATTTGTCCAGGGTCACGAAGCTAGTGCATGGCAAGAACACAACCCCGATACAGAACTTTTCCTCGATTTTTACACTCCTCCTTAGCCTGTAGAAGCATAAAGATAATCTGAGAGTTAAAAAGTGAGATCAAGATGAGAATCTTTGCTTGGGAGTCTTTATCTACTGGATTAAGGGATGCCTTTGCCCCATGGCTGGTGGAAGGGGTGTATTTACCTTGAAACCACAATAGACCTAAAGTCATTCTGAACTTCTTGGAAATATAATCCTAACCATAAAACTAAAGGGTATGAACTGCCTGTAAACCCCACCTGATACGCTCTGGATCTAGCTACAAAGTCAGGGACTGGGGTCTCTTTCAAAGCACAGCTACGGTGGAAATCACAACTTGGTGATTGTGACAAACATCCCAATCTCTGTTGGTTTTCTAGCTTCAGCCTTTTCCTGGGCAGGATCCTCTCCCGTCTATACTGTGTGCTGCCACCTTAAAATTACATATGCATGACCAGCAGCATCCTTGTGAGAGTACCAGATGTAGGAGCTTGGATTTCTGTTTCGAACTGGTGGAGAGCAGTGCTGTTCCCCTGAGCTCATGTCCAGGAAACACTGACTGATGCAGACCCTTCTGCCTGCCCATTCTCTTGCTGTTGCCCTGATGCCTTGCTGTTACCCTGATGATAACAGCAAATCCATCTGCTACCATGAAGTCTTCAAAGTTGTCTAGGCGCTATACAAGCATCAAGAAGAATGCTAGTCAACTCTACCCTTACAGGGAGCCACTGCAGTTCAGGTGAGAATTTCTTTGGCTTTTTGCATAGTGGATTTCATTAAATCTTTATTGTTATGTGTCACCTATGCTTTAGGAACAGACCAGAGAGAGGAGAGACAAACAGAGACACAGAGACAAAGACAGAAACAGGCACAGATCTGGCAAGAGACAAAAAAAAAAAGACAGACGTAGACAATGAAACAGAGACGTAGAGACAAAAAGAAAGAGATCTAGGTAGAGAAAATATGAGAGAAACAGGAAGACAGGGACAGAAACATGAAGACTAATACGGAAATATTGACAGAGAGAAACAGAAAGAGAAAGAGATAACGACCCAGGTAGAGATAAAAAGACAGAGACAGAGAAAACTGGAGAGAGGACTCTAGAAGCCCCAAATCTGTGTTCCAATCCCAGTATCATTTCTGAGTGACTCTAAGTAGGTTATTTTTTAACTTTATAAAAAGAGAGAATTGAAATGGTAATGATAGAGATAATATGAGAATTAATATGATGCCCACAAAATGCTTCAAATGAATAGGTACTAAAATTATTTAATAAAATGTTATATACTAAAATCTCACCAATAGAAATGAAATTAGAACTACTTCACAACCACAAAATGTGATGTATGCTATTATCATTTATATTATTACTATTAGATTAATTTGAAGAAAATCAGAATAATTTTCAAGAGATGCCATTTATTACTTTCAAGCACAGACTGTAATTAACTTACTAACAAAGGGCTCTCAAGTGGAGATCCCCCTGAACTGACTTTAAGGAAGAGGAGATGCATTTATAATGAGTGTATTAATTATATGCAAACAAATGCTTGAAATTGTTCTCTGAAATCAATTAGGCATATTTTTCCCCGAAATCTCATTTCCAGTATACATTTCCTTAGCCAAACCTCTCCACAGAAAAAGTCAGAGGCCAGTTGTCACAATTAACTTGAATTCTCAATAAGAGATTACATAAATGAGATTTTGCTATATTTCTCTGCTTATTTAGCTCACATTATCATAAGAAGCAGTTCTATCCCTACAGATAAACTCCTCTTATTTTAGTGAAGTTATTCTGGGAGGAATCATTTTGCACTTACACCAAAGACACTTCAGAAAGCATAAACCTCTCCCCTTTCCTTTATCAGTATGCTCAGATTTGTTTCACCAGGAGAAACAAGTCCACTCAAGTGAACCCTTGTAGCAATAGTGGGCAGGAGCAGGTTAGTGCCACCTGGAACCTATTACACCATGATGATAAGATACTGGGATCAGACTGTGTTAGAGTTGCTTTGCTGGAAAGTGTATATCAGAATAATCCTTTTTCCCCCCTCAATGCTTCTTAAACTCAGCAACTTAGAAGACAGTGATGATGAAAGAGAGGATAATAATGATCCAGAACAAATCTTCCAGAACATACAGTTCCAGAAAGATCTCATGGCCACAATTCGCTGCAGACCATGGCCCATGAAGCAGAAGCTAAAAGCTCTCAGGTAAAGAAAGCTCATCACTGAGCATTTTCAAATCCTTTCTGATCTTTGACCAAGGGAAGGAGGTCACATAGCAAAATGAGCGATTAAATAAGGAATGACTATCCATCCTCTGTGTATATGAAGATTAATGGCCCAGTTTAGATTTAGGACATAATGAACTAAAAGGACATAAACTTCCTTTTCACTAATCCTGTTAGAAGCCATGTATTGAGACTATTATGGGATGGCTATAGTGGGGCAAAATCAAATAATGCCCAAGTTTTTGTTTAATGCTACAAAATCCAAATTATGTTCTCACTAGCATATTTGTCATAATTTCTGACTTTATTTTTTGAACTTTATGTGCTCATTACAAAACCCAGAAAGGTTATGTTAGAGATGATAAAAGCGTTAAACTGGACATCTTAGGACCGGAGTTTGAATCCTGGCTCTGGTACTTACTACCTACATAGCTTTTGATAAGTCAGCATCTCTGGACTAAAGTAGCCTCATCTTTAAAATAAGGGAGTTGTACTAGTTGACCTCTAAGATATCTTCCAGCTCTTAATCTAAAATCCCATAAATCTTAGGGAATCGGTCAGACTAAAATGAGTCATATATGTCCAGTTCCTTAAGGAAATAAGCTCTCATACACTTGAAATAATGCTCATTCTAATAACTTAACAGTTAAGGGGAGATTAATCTCCATTAATTAATTAACTAGTTAAGAGGAGAATAGACAATTATCTGATTAACTAGTTAAGGGGCAATTATTCCCTGGGTGGCAGTTTACTCTGAACCTATTTAGAACAGGTAGATCTCAATATCTCTACTCTGGAACCAACTCCTTATATATCAAGGGTGCTTTTTAAAAAAGACCCACTACAGTGAACCCCATGCCTCCAACTCAGCAGAATAAAGTACTTAAAGTTGGAGCAGAACTTTTAGGCAAGACAGCATAGAGGTAATGTGAAAGCCATTAGACAGCATATCAGGAGACCTGAATTCTAATCCTAACTCTGCCACTCAATTTCTGTTTGGCCCACCTCGATATGGCTTTCATTAGAAATTTCTTTTTCTATTTATTGAACTAAAGATCTCATCTCACACCTTCTACTTATCATCCCTTCAGTCAAACAAAACAAATCAAGTTTTTCTTCCACATAATAGCCCTTTCAATCAATATTGCTATGGCATGGTTTTGAATTTCCTCACCGTCATGGTCTTTATCTGGATATATACTCGTTTGTCAATGTGCTCACTAAATATGGCACCCAGAAAGTGGACATCGAACTACAAATGTAGTCTGATAAGGATAAAGCACCAGGATGACATGATCTCAATAATTTTGTACATTGTGCTTTTTGTTTTAGCTGACACATTGCATTGAATCATACCACTCATAGTCTACAAAACCCTATATGTCCCTTTCACATCTATCACCCTATATATCACCTTCCACATGAGCCATGTTTTCTCTAATCTGTGCTTGGGCATTTTTTTTTTTTTGAACCAAGGCATAGGATTTTACATTTGTCCCTGAATTTTTTTCTTTTATTAGATTTTGACCAGCACAGTGGCTAATTTTTTCAAATCTTATCCAATAATGTTAGCTGTCATTCCAAGCATGATGTCATACAAATATATGGTAAATATTCCATATATGCTTTTATCCATGTCGTTGATTAAAAATATTTATCAGACTAAGGACTTAGAAAGAATCTTGTGTCCATTTTCTAGCAATCTTTTTCCAAGATGATAGTGATCCATTAATCATCACTCGTTTGATCCTGGTCATTCAACCAGGTCCAAATCCACTTAAGGCTGCTACCATTCACTCCATATATCTTCAACTTCTCCACAAGGATGCATGAAGGACTTTAGTCAAACTCCTTACCAAAATCCAATCATAAATGATTGTGACATTCTCCTGATCTACCATTCTACTTTGTCAGAAGAGGAAATTCATTTAGTTTGGCCACACTTGATCTTATTGATTCACAGTGATCATAGTTTTCCTTCCTAAGAATTAATAAAACATCATTTAAATAATTCATTCTAGAACTTTTCCAGATGTTGAAGTCGAACTGATCATCTTAGAGTGAATAAAATATCCTTCTGATAATTGGTTAAATATTTGACCTAGCTGCTGCTTATAATTCCCAATAAAGAAAAAATTTGACCCCCTATAGCCCTGTAGGCCTCTCTCCTTCTCCATTTTTTTCCTAAGAGCAGCAGCAGTGGTTCACCAATCACTTTAGCTAGTTCTTTCAGTATTTGTGACATAATTTTTCTGGTCTTGGAGACCTGAACTTATTGATGGTCACTAAATGTTTTCTTACCGTCTCCTCATTTTGTTGGGTCTCACATTCCACCATCTGAAGATCATTCTCCAGAAGCAAAATAGGAATTAACTTCTATCTTCTCACCATTATCACTGTCCCATCTGTACCAAGAGTCAGGCCTCTTCATTGTTTGATTTCCTTTTGTGTCTAGTTTATCTAAAATAGCCCTTTGTGTTTCTTTAATGTGTATTGCAAGAGAGTTCATTTGAAGCTTCTGAATCTCCAGCAGTCTTATAGGACCATGCCACTCATTGTTACTCACTTTGAGTTCATGTCTTTGATACTATCTTCTTTGTAATATTTTTCATTTAAATTGTCCAGTGATTCTCTGAATAACCATATCGGTCCCTTAGCCAACTTCACTTTTTCCTTCTCAGGCAAATAAAGTATTTTTTTAAGCATATCCCTTCCATCCTGAGCCGATTTCCCTGGGAAAATCTTAGGCTCTGGGTTCCAAACTATCATTTCTCTGGATGCTGTAATCTGTCCTTCCAAAATATCAGGTACATATCAAAATATACCAAGTTTTCCCCTACTTACTTTGAATTTATATAAATTTTGTATTTATTTATATGCATACACACAAGTTCTCCCAAAACAGAAGAAAATGTTTCATTTTTGTCTTTGTATACTCAATGCCTAGGACAGTGCCCAGCATGTAGTAGGTGCTTAATAAATGTTGATTGATTTATCTTTTATGGACTCTAAAACTTTCACATCACTTGCCAAAGTTTAAGTCATTTCTACTTCATTAGCTAGTTTTTCTTTTCCCCCCATGGGGACATCCCTTTATTTTCCAATTTTAAAAGGCAGGAATACAAAGGATTATACACTGTAAACAATTAGAGACCTCAAGGATCATTTCATAGGATCCTCTCATTTTAGAGAGAAGAAAACTGAGCATAAGGAAAGGGAAGTGACTAAATCAGGGTCACACAGTAAGGCAAAGTTAGTCAACGTTAGACCAGATCTCTCAGGTACCAGGGGAGGGGTTGATCAAGGGTTATAGTTAAGTTGTCTCTTGGCCTTGGGATAAGAGGCTGATGATCTTTGGTTTGGGGGCTGTTTGATCATCTGACTGGGCCTGATGTAGGCCCCTGGTCCCAATTCTTCTTTATTCTAGCGCCTTTCCTATGTTATTTTTTTTTAATTTATTATATGGCTTGTACGTATTTGTTAGTTTATTGTCTCCCCTGTTAGATTGTGAGCTCCTTGAGGGCAGGGGCAATCTTTTGCCTTTTTTTGTATCCCCAGTACTTAATACAATTTCCAGTACATAATAGGTGCTTAATAAATCTTCTTTGACTATACAACCAATTCCTTTGATGCTGATTCTAATATTGCTGCTAAAACCGTGGTTATACAAGCCAACTGTAACACCAACATGATATTCACAGTGCCTATGGTGGTTATGAATATATGGGTGTAATTCTGAATAAAAAAATATAATAGACTCTCCACAAAGAAGACAGAACCAAAACATTTATTCAAACACCAGAAAGCTGAATACCAACACCAGATAGCCAAATCCATCAAAGAAATATATACATAATAACAATGTAGAGAGTACCACCATCTCCAAGCCTACCCCCTGCTTACTTTCCCACAAATGAGCCCATATAGCTCACTGCCTGCTTCCTCTTTCTCGCTCAACTGTAACTGCTCTGACCAATTTCCTTTGGGCTCTGCTCCACCCTTCCTACTCTTCCCTTTTCTGTTCCACCCACTTGACAAGCTCCTCCCACCACAGACTCATGTGACTCAGGTGCCCATGTGATTCAAACAGGTCCCATGGGTCTATTAATGGATGGGAAAGATCTTCCCATTAAGCAAAAATATATTAACAATACACCACCCTCAATAGAAGTCAATAGTTTGAAATCCCTCAGAATGGGGAAGGATACTCATGTTCTTCCTTTGTGGTTGGGATATAGAATGTTTGGAAATGATAAAACTGCAGAAGATGTGAGGATCCACAGTCCTAACTTAAGGCAGATACATTTTGTTCATTTGTTGCTGGTGTCATTTTGTTAACTTCCATTATTATTTTAGATCCTTTTGTTTAAACTGTAATTAAATACATGCAAACGCACACACTCACACTCAAGCACATGCATACCTTCAAGGCCTTGTCCTAATACCATAGGGCCAATAGACAAACAGATTAGACTAAATTGTCAGTCAATCATCCAAATAAAGAACTGTCTGAATATATTCATTATTATAGAATCTCAGATTTCCTGTCTAGGAAGGAAACTCAGAGATCCTCTAGGTGGACCCCTACCTGAGCAGGAATACCCCTTCTAACATCCTTAGCAAGTCAACTTCAGCATCCACTTGAAGACTTCCAAAGTGGGAAAAGCCACCCTCTCCAGAGGCAACCCATTCCACTTTGAGGATTTTCTCATTGTTAGGATTTTCTGAATTAAAGATGCTTTCTGCCTATGCAAATTCAATTAGTGACTCTTTCTCAATCCTCCAAGGTCAAATAGAACCAGTCAAATGAAAGAGGAAATCAGTGAGGTTCAAGTTCAAATCCTGCTTCAGACACTGACAATCTGTGTGACATTACTAGCTTTAGTTTCCTCATCTGTAAAATGGGAATACTAAGAGCACCTATCTCACAAGATTTGTGAGGATAACTGGAGATTACCTGTATCAAGCACTTTACAAACTTTAAAGAATTTTATTAATACATTAGTGAAATAAGGGGGCAGGACTAGCCCTTAATTATGGTACACATACAATCCTGTGATCCTAAGGACATAAGTAGCATTTAAATATCACTTTAAGGTTTAGAAAAATGTTTTACAAATACTATCTCATTGGCTTCTCACATCAACCTTGGTGGCCAGGCTTTATTATTGTTCTCATTTTATAGATGAGGCAACTAAGGTTGTGTGATATGTCCTTCGTTCTAGAAGAGGACCATGATATTAGGGAGATGATGACATTACCTGCAGTTGACTTTGATTTGAGGTAGGGAGGGCTGGGCAAGGTCACCAGCCTCACTTTCTCCTCCAGAGCCATCTAAGTCCAGTGACCAGATATTCATGCAGATGACTGGAGATGGCCCAGAACGCAATGGGAGATCTTGACCCTTTTAAGCTAAGGTCTTTTCAAGTGTTCACTTTGATTAAGGCAATACTTATTCAGTGAATAGGCCTCTTTAAAAAGTGAATCAAGGGATGGCCCCTTTAATCAAAATAATAATAATAATAATAAAACTGGGAGGGGAAGACCCTCAGGGTGGCTGGCCAAAAGAGAACAGTTATTATTCATATTTAATTCACTCTGAACCTGGAGGGCCCAAGGAAGGCAGAGATTAAATGACTTGCCCAGGGTCACATAGCTGGTGAGGGTTTGAAACTGGATTTGAACTCAGATCTTTCTGATTCCAAGTCCAACCTTCTATTTTGACACCAATCTAACTTGAAAAGAACTATCATGTTCCCTCTAAGATTCTGGGTCTGAATCCTTGCTCATCTGTTTTTAACATGTATATTTGATCTTGAGCAAGCTGAGAAACCTCTCTGGCTCTTAGTTACTTCATTTGTAAAATTGTAACTAAATTTTCTTCTGGTACTAAATTCTGCGATCCATGATCCATAATGATATTCATGGGTCAGATTTACTGTGGGATGGGGAAAAGAAAGCATCACAAAGAGAAAGGATTTTCTCCAAGGTATACACCCAAAGTTGCTTCAGTCAATCTTTATATGATATGACTTCCAGATCTTTACTCTTCCTGGTCACCCATTTCTGGATATCTGTCAGTTTTTCCATAGTTTTCAGTTGTGTACAACTCTTTGTGACCCCATTTTGGGTTTTCTTGGCATTTCTTTGCCATTTCCTTCTCTAGCTCATTTTACAAATGAGGAAATTGAGGAAACAAAGTTAAATGACTTGCCCAGGGTCACACAGCTAATAAGTGTCTGAGGTCAGATTTGAACTCATGAAGAGAAGTCTTCCTGACTTCAGACCCAGCATTCTAATCACTATGCCACCCAGCAGCTCCTGTCAGTGTTTTTCTATTGCAATATTAGAACTGTATACAACACTCCCAATATGATTAGTCTGACAAGAGCAGAGTACACCAGGACTCTTATTTCATCAACCTAGGCCTCTCAGTCCAGCCTTGGATTCTCATTAACTTTGTCAGCTACCACATATCATGCAGCTGATTCATTCTGAGCTTTCAGTATTTTCATATTAACTGTTGGTTTGTTTTAATTAACTGCCCTGATGTTGTGAAAATAGAACTTCAATGTTCATATCTACCTGCTAGTGGTAGCTATGTAGAAAGATCTGGACTTGGAATAAATAAGACCTGAGTTCAAACTCTATCCAAAAACCAGTTTTGTGACCCTGAGCAAATCACTTAATCTCTGCCTACATGAACTTCCTCATCTATAAAATGGAGATGCTAATGGCACCTACCTTCCAGGGTTGTTGGGAGGTTTTTAAAGCACTTTGTAAACCTTAAAAGACTATATAAATGCAAACTATTACCATCATCAGTGACCATACTTTCCTGGGTGTGGCTCTCTAACAGTGGTTTTGGCTTTCCTGCTCGGATGAGGTCTTTATGACATTAAAGAAGCCATTTATTGCAGTGGAAAATGCCCTGGATTTGGAGATGAATCCTGGCTCCAATACTTTCTATCCACATGACCTTCAGCAAATCATTGACTTCTCTGGACCCCATCTGCCAAGTGAAGGGGTGAGAATAGATAACTTCAAAGGTCCCCTTCCATTGTAATCTATGATCTCAAGCTATACCCCTGGTATGGCCATATAGCTCACACGATTTCCAAAGTTAATGAGCCAAACTTCCCCCTCTATGCCCTAAAACAGAGGGAGGGCATTAATATGTGAGAAAACTTCATATAATATTAGTACTTGGAAGAATATGAGATGCCTTACAGGCTTGGAGTTGGAGGGGGAGGGAAGCAGGGAGAAGCTAAAGGTCATGGAAAAATTGAATTTCCTGATCATCCCAAAGTGGTTCAAGGAAACATTTACATAATTCCATCATGCACGGCAACATTTCATAGGTTCTGGGACAACTGTTTACTGCTTTATTTATTCAAATGTGTTTGGCCCAGAGTTCAGAATGTAATAAAATGCAGTTGTCTGGGCATGATGACCTTTCCTTCTTTTGCAGACGAGCTAAAGAGATCGTGTTGAAGTTTGAAGGGAGACTGACCAGGACAAGAGGCTATCAAGCAGCAGGTGCTGATGTAGGTACATGGTCTTCCTGCATGCCAGGGCATTGTGTTGGCTACTGGTCCTACAGTACTGAGTCTATTGGGTCTCTGGGTCTCAATCACATCCAAGCAAACTCAGTTTGGACAACTAATCCTAATCACTTTTAGCTTCTTATCCACTCCATTGGAAACATATTATACCAATTGCAAGTCCCCTAGTACTTTGTACCATCACTTTTATGGCTGAAGCTATTTCCCCATTTATCTCTACTTATTTGTTGCATATATCAGAGGCAGCTGTGATATGGTGCATATAATGGTGGCTCCCACAGTGGAAGGACCAAGATTCAAGTTCTGCCTCAGATACATAGTGACTATGTGATGCTGGGCAAATCATTTAGCCTCTACTGCTCCAGTTTCTTCATCAAGGTAATAATAGTACCTACCTCCCAGGGTTGTAGTGAGGATTGAATGAGATAATATTTATATAGTGGGCAGCTAGGTGGCACAGCAGATAGAGTGCCAGATTTGGAGTCAGGAAGACTCATCTTCCTGAGTTTAAATCTGGCCTCAAATACCTAGTAGCTATGTGATCCTGGGCAAATCACTTAACCCCATTTGCCTCAATTTCCTCCTCGGTAAAATAATCTGGAGAAGAAAATGCCAAATGATGCCAGTATCTTTGCCAAGAAAACCCCAAATGGGGTCATTAAGTGTTGGAAATAACTGAAAAATGACTGAACAACAAAGCACGTGGTCTGGCACCTGGTAAGTGTTTGATAAATACTTGTACCCTTCTTTCCTTCCCCAGGCAATTCACTGACTATGAATGGATAGATGGATGGATGGATGGATGGATGGATGGATGGATGGATGGATGGATGAACATAGATCCTTAAGTGTTCAATATATGAAAGAGATTTCAGATGGAATGACCCAGCAGTCCTTAGCATGCAGTGACAAAGCAGATAACAATATATCTTTATTATTGTCCTTTCCAATGATAAAACCATATCTATTTTTGATGTTAAGCAATTTTACAATGCCAAGGATCTGGCAGTGAAAACTTATTTTTTATAGCTCTTCAATAGTTGTAGACACGTAGAAGGAGACAGCTATGGCATCTGTGGTGACACTGTCAGATCTACATATGTAAAAGCTGCTCCCCCAGAGAGAGCCCCTAGTTGTAGGGAACTAAGCTGGAAGCAAGGTCACTGGTCTGAGAAATGCTGCTCTTCTCAGGGCATGGGCTTACTTGCCCATCATTACCAATTTTTCAGTGATTGGTCCAAAAGAGTGTCCTTCTCTATAAGGGTGGCCCTGCAGAGCACATGCCAGTCTACATTGGTAGAGGAAATTCCTCATTCACAGTTCTGTATACCTATGAAATGATGGTCCAACTCCAAAAAAATAAACCCATTGGTCTTACCATGCCTTGCAAATGAAGACCTAAAGCATAAATAGACCCTAATATCCACAGCTGGGAAGAAGCATGATCTAATTTATGAATTGTGTTTTTCTGTATGCCTTTCATTGATGCTAATTGTTTAAATAGAGTCTTTGGCTTTGATTAAGATAATTAGTTAATGGAGCTTTTCCCCCATAAAGATGATACATTTTATGGCAAGTTGACTACCCATCTCAGCAAATCATTTCACTAGACCACAATATTGATACTGACAGAAAGCCTTCATTAAGCAAATAATTTGCTCTCTATAGAATAATAATCAAAACAACTTGCGTGTATGCTATTTCCTCTTCTCTGCTCTGAACATGAACCAGGGCTACTGCTTGCATTTATTTGTGTGTCTGATTCAGATGTTTTAGTCTTGTATATAAAATCCTAAATGTAATCAACTAGTCATGGGCAGCCAGGTGGCGCAGTGGATAAATCGCTGAACCTGGCGTCAGGAAGACCTGAGTTTAAATTCAACATCAGACACTTACTAACTCTGTGACCCTAGGCAAGTCACTTAGCCATGTTTGCCTCAGTTTCTTCATCTGAGCAAAATGAGCTGGAGAGGGAAATGGCAAACCAGTCCAGTATCTTTGCCAAGAAAACCCCCAAAGGGGTAATGATGAGTTGGATAGGAATGAAAATGATTAAGCAGTCACTATTATCTCCCCCAATCCATCCTGAGGATTTAGCAACTATGAATAGACTAGTCAAAGTCATAACCTAGAGTTGGAGCTAGAAGGAACATCTGAGCCCATCTAGTTCAGACCCGTTGTTTTAGCAATAAGGAAACAGAGGTCTAGGGAATTTAAATGCCTGGCAAGTCATAAGCATCAGAGGCAGGATTTAAATTCAGATTCTCTGACTCCAGAGTCTTGTTTTTCACTGAACCATGATGCTTCCCCATCTCAATATGTTATTTCAGTAAATGTCTTTAGGTTGAAATAGGTTTGTCCTCTAGAAGACTATAAAAAGATAAACATGTCAGTGCTTATGAATTATGAGAAGGAAGGAAGGAAGGAAGGAAGGAAGGAAGGAAGGAAGGAAGGAAGGAAGGAAGGAAGGAAGGAAAGAAGGAAAGAAGGAAGGAAGGAAAAGAGTTAAAAAAGGAAAGGTAAGGGACATAGGAAAGGGAAAGGGAAAGAAAGGGGTATCATGGAAGTCTGTATCACAAGCACACACAGTCTCATAGCTAAGGATCTCTTAATTGCATTTGCAGTGGGGTATTTCCTCAGTAATTTTGTTTGTCTCCAAGACAAACTCTGCTTGCTTTTCTTTGAAATGCATGATCTAGTAAGGTTGTTTTGTCTTTTGTTTTTAACAAATAGCAGTAGTTTTTAAAATGGCCTTAGATATTATTTTTAATTCAATTCAACAAAGATTTATTTAGGTGTTTCCTATATACAAGGCCCTTTTTTCTTTCAGGGGACCTGATGACAATTTAATTTCTCAACTCAAATTGCAAACCAAGGGGATCTTTCACTAAACTGCTCTAGATTGGTGAGGTAGTTACAGTCTCAGCTAAAATCAATGAGTTGAAGATAGGATTACAATGACTAGAATAACTCTAGAGATAGCTTAGTGAATTTAACAGGAAGCACACTGAATTTAATAATTCAATAATGAATAGCTAGCATTTGTATAGGGCTTTGAAGTTTGAAAAACCCTTTACAAATATTATCTCATTTTATCCTCACAACATCCCAGGTAGGTAAGTACTATTGTTATACTCATTTTAGAGATGAAGAAACGGCAAAACAGAGGAATGAGGTGACTTGCCCAGGAACACACAATTGGACAATGTCTGTGGCTGTATTTGAACTCAGGTCTCCCTGATTCCAAATCCAGCACTCTTCCTATTGAACTGTGTCACCACTGAATTTAGAGTCAGAGGAGCTATGTTCAATTCCTTGTTCTCCCCAATACTACCCCTGTAATTTTAGGCATTGATAGTTTCTAAAAAGCATTTTTTTCATTTCCTTGTTTGTAGAATGGGGAGGTTGTCCTAATTCAGAAGTTCTTTTTTAGGTTATGGACCCCTTTGGTAGTCTGGTGAATCCTAGCAATTCCTTCTCAGAATAATGTTTTTAAGTGCAAAAAATAAAATATATACTATTATAAAGAAAACTGATTATATTGAAAAACAATTACCAAAACATAAAAAAAAAAACTCATAGAGCCCCAGTACAGAAGCCCCAGTCTCAATGACCTTTAAGGTTGCTTTCAGTTCCAAATTTATGATCCTAAACTTTGCCAGGACCTCTGCCTGAAAAGGTCTCATCTCACCCAGAAACGTAAAGAATGCTACCATTTTGGATAAAGTTATCGCTTGACATGTGAATCCCTAAATATTGTATCTTTTTTTCAGGCACCTAGTGGTCCTGGATAAATGTTATATAGTTTCCAAGTTTCTACTCTAGGACATGAGGAGGTTAAGGGATATGGACAAGTCAAGGTCATGGTCTCATTGGCTGCGTCAGTCATTCCAAATCCAAAATAGTTAGGCAAGTATACAGAGGTATAGGCTTTGTCAAAGGGTCGGAGGGTTATGTCCTGGAGGTCTACAGGGCAGCAAAAGGGGCTGGTGTGAAGCTGAGTTCTCTGAGGACTATAGCTATAGCGGGTAAGAGAGGTACCTGGAAATAGTCACTCTATCAAGAAAAAAGGAGGGCTTTTGATGTTTTCATCTAGGGGGGCATAGCTTGCCTGCTCAAGCTCTCTCATTAGACCCTACCTACCTAATGAAACACTCTGGTTCTAGTAGGCATTCTTACTTGTCTCTGACCACACATCCTATTCAGTATATTCCAGGAGAGGCCTCTTCTCTGGACAAATAGAAAGTCAGGAAGCACTAGAACAACAGCAACAGAATCATGACATTTCTCCATAGATGTATTCACTTTCTAAGGTTTGTGCAATCACAAGGTTTTGGATCACCAGACCTTTAATCAATTGATCAGACATCAGATAACCCAAAACAGCAGCATATGAACTTAAACTGGGAAGACAAACTTGAATTCTAATTCTGCCACTTACTATCTGTAGCACCGTGGGCAAGTTTCTTCACTTCTGGGCCTCAATTTTCTTCTCTAAAAAATGGGGATAGTAATTTTTTTACACTATTTACCTCATAGGGTCATTATCTCAATGAGATAATGTGTATTAGATGCTCTGTGAAAGTCTGTTACATTAATTTAATGGGGTATTTTCTATGCATCATCTCAATGAGCCTCATAAGAATGCTATGAGTTAGAGATTGAAAGGATTACTGACCCCACTTCACAGATTAGGAAACTGAGACCCAGAGAGGTGCCATGACTTGCCCAAGGTAATGATTACATCCCCTTCACATCTAAACAGTGATCTTACATACTATCTCTGAATATCTTTTAAATATTCATTAGCATACTGGTGTACTAATGTATCAATTACCAGGCCAACTGTTTAGTTACAGGTAGAGTAGGTATAGTCAAGAAGATTCTGTTTAGCACAATTTTATAACATATAGATTTACTCTTATTCTTCTCTGTCCAGAGCCTTTTGAGCAATCTGAGAAATTAGGTCCTTGATTCTAATCTCTACAAACATAAAAGAATATGAATGAATAAAAATATACAGAAGTAAATAATAAAGAAATACTATTAACAATTTCTATTTCATTCCAAACTCTTTCCATTCTTGTCAGAAACTCATGAACATATTCACTGATTGCAAGATTTAAAAGCAGCAAATTCTTAAAAAGTCTTCTAGACAAAGAAGATGTAGAATTCTTTTTTCTTTTATTTTTTGTAGATTTCTGGAAGGAGGATTTCTTTAAGACTTTACCTTAGAGGATAATGTAGAGCAGTATCTTACCTATCTCTCCCAGGCATTGCCTAACCTCAGTATAAAGGAATCCTCATTTGTCAGACTACAAATTCTTTTAAATAAAAATCTTCCTAATACATAGGGTTTTAGAAATAATTTGAAATTAATAAAAATCTGATAAGAAGATTTGAAGACCTTATTAAAACATTTGTTCATCATTCTAAAATTATGATGTGATGTGATCATATGATGTGATGTGATCAAATGTTCTAATAATGTGAATCTGGAAGGGATAGGTAAGACAATACATGACAAAATAAGGATCCAAAAAGATCTTGATGGGCTAGAACATTGGCCTGAACTTAATAAGATGAAATGGGGATAAATATAAAGACTACACTTAGTTTTAAAAACACCAGCATCACAAGGACAAGATCAGGGATACTTGAGCTGATGGTAGTTTATCTGGAAAAAAATTGAGGGTTTTAATGGGCTAGGAGCTTAATATGAGTCGATAGTGTGATGTGGCAGCCAGGTAAAAAATGAAGAAACAAACTTCATGTGATTTGGGGCTTAATTGAGAGGCATTTGTCATTGAGTCATTTTTTCAGTTGTGTCTGACTCTTTATAACTCCAGTTAGGGTTTTTATGGCAAAGATACTGGAGTGGTTTGCCATTTCCTTCTTCAGCTCATTTTACATATGAGGAAACTAAGGCAAATAGAGTTAAGTGACTTGCCCAGGGTTATAAGCTAGTAAGTACCTGAAGCCAGATTTGATTTCAGGTCTTCCTGACTTAAGGCTGTACCACCTATCTGCCCTTTGAGAGACATAGTTTCTGTAAATAATGATGGAGTCATTCCTCCATGTATTAATCAAACTGCATCACTAGTATTGTTTTCAGTTGTGGAAGTCATAATATAGGCAGGAAATCAAAGGACATACACAAAAGGGAAACAAGGCCTGTAAAGCCTGAGTTCGTGATGTATGAAACCAGGGAGATTTAACCCAGAACAGATAAGGCTGAAAGAGGTATGTCTTCAATCATTCAAAGAACATAGAAGAAAGATTAGACTTCTATTTGGCCCCAAAGAATTGAAGCAGAAAAACAAAAACAAAGAAACAAAAATAATAATAATAATCAGGTAGGAGTTACAAAGGGGTAAATTTAGGTTTTATATCCAGGGGAAAAAAACTTAGAACTGCCCAAATATATAAGGGACTAATTCTAGAAATAGTAAGGTCCATCTCACTGGAGATTGTCAAGCAGAGGTTGAATGATCTCTTCTCAGGTATGATATAGTGGGGGTTTCTTTTAGACTCAGGTTGGATTAGCTGGATGCTGAAATTACTGCTGACTCTAAATTATGTGATTCTTTGATTCTATGATATTAGAATTTTATAAGAAAGAAAAAGTTTTAAAATAACTTGACTTCCTTCTTATCCCTCCCTCTATAATTCTCCATTTTTACCACCTAGACATATGTATTTCAAATTCAACTCAATATATGCTAAAAAAGTATTTAGGGATTGCAGGGCATTATGTTAGGTGCTGGAGGAGACAGAAAGTTTAGAGGAAACATGGCCCCTTCCTATATAGAAGTTGTTGTTGTTGTTGTTGTTATTGTTGTTGTTCAGTTGTTCATGACCCCATTTGGGGTTTTCTTGGCAGAGTTATGGGAGTGCTTGCCCTTTCCTTTTCTAGCTCATTTTACAAATGAAGAAACTCAGGTAAACAAGGTTAAGTGACTTGCTCAGGGCCACACAGCTAGTAAGTTTCTGGGGTTGCATTTGAACTCAGGTCTTCCTGACTCTACGTCCAGTGCTCTATCCACCAAACCACCTAGCTGCCCATGCAAGAGATATTGATGTGCAAACTGTATTTGTCTCCTTGGTTTACTAATGTATGCTTATTTTTTTCAAGATAAAAATTATAGGATTATCAAGTGTCTTATGAAATGTTGTTTCTTGTTACCCTTAGATATGTGATGAAACAGAGTCTACCAACTCCTTCATTTGCCTCTCTGGGGTTGCCTTTAGTGCAATTTCTTTATCTTATCTACTTTCATTTATAGCAAATATCCATTTGGGTCTGGCTCAGTTTTCAAAAAGTGGTAATAGTTGTTGGTTGTTAGGTTGGATCTCACATTAAAACAATAACTGACTTTCATATCACTTCAAAGTTTAAAAATCACTTTTCCTATAGTCTCTCATTCAAGACACTCAACAGACCTAGAATATCAGTAGAGCTGAAACTCCAGGGAGATAAATGGAGCTTTTCCTAGATATTGTAGAATTTAGAGGTGCCATGGTGGCACAAGAGGCATAGGAGGATGTGGCTATGGTTCATGAAGGAGAATTATTCGGAAGGGTAGGACAAAATACAAAATAGGCTCTTCCTCTTCACCAGAGCATGTGGAAGGTGGAGCCAGACACCTTCTCTTAGGACAGCATGCTTCCAAAACTGAAGAGAACTCTCCCCTCCCCCAAGCCAATGTCAAATCAGAAAAAAGACATGGGAACAGAAATGGCAAACAGTTCTGAATCTATAAATCTCTCCACTGGGGATGAGATAAGTCATGAAGGTGGTTTTAGATTTCAGATAGTAGTTACTAGGTCATTTTGTTTATAACAGAGAGTTTATGAAGGAAGATAATACGAAACATCTGGAAAGTCAAGTTGGAGTCAGAATATGGTATGCTGTAAATGCCAGATTGAGTAGTATGTATTTTATCCTAGAGGCAATATTGATCTACTGAAAATTTTTGAATAGGATAATGACATGATCAGAATTAGGTTTTAGGAAGAGCAGTAAATAATTTTATCTGTATTAATTATTATAATTATTAAGAATTTTATATAGTATATACATGTTTATCCCTCATCATTTCCCTGATGCCATGGTCCTCTTTGAAAACAAAGGACAAACACAACAACAACAACAGCCTGTCAACCCAGAAGGCATGAGTTTATGTGACAAAATCACTAACTATGATAAACTGACGCAGCCTCTCAGACCGAATTATTTGGAAGCATGGGCCCCCTAATAGAGTCTTCACACTCCTGTTTCATAATGAGTTAATGTGAGTCAGACTTTTTCCAGAAGCACAGGTGAAAAAAAATATCCCATTGATGTTTACTTTTTCCCATTAGTTCATTCAAAGCTATAAAATTATTCTACTTCCTGGAACTAAAATCCAAATACTAATATTTGTTTAATGATTAATCCTGAAGTTGAGAGAAAATTGTTGAGAAAATGTAATTAATATACCTTTTTGTTATATTTCACTAGTATGTAGGGGAGATAATAGAACTATTATCCCCATTTACAAATAAGAAATTAAGATTCAGAGAGGTGATGAGACTTGTCAAAGGCTATACAGCTAATTAGTTTTAGAGACACAACCAATCCTAGGTTTTTAGACTAAAAATTAAAAGGGTGGTAGAATTCAAAAGATCTCCACAGTCTAGAACAATGGGACAAAATGAATAAAGTAAAATGTGTTAAAGACAAATGTAAACTCTAACAATAGATCCAAAAAGTCACCAACTTCACAATTACAAGGTAGGGGCAGACATAACTTAACAATAGTGTAAATGGAAAAGATCTCAAACACATGCTCAGTATGAGTCAACAATGACTTTGCAGTCAAAAAAGATATTTAGGCTATATTTAAAGAGACAGTAACCATGAAGAGGAAAGGGATAATTCCATGGTATTCAGCCCTGGTTAGACTACATCCAGAGCATGATATTCCCTTCTAGACAGCTACTTTATATACATACACATATACATATACATATACATATACATACACATACAGATGTGTGTGTGTATGTGTGTGTGTGTGTGTGTGTGTGTGTGTGTGTGTGTGTGTGTGTGTGTATACAAGCTAAAGATCACCAAGATGCCTTTAGACTGTGAAATCATAGGACTGGTTGAAGGAAATAGAGATGTCCACCCTGGATCAGAGGAAATATAAGGAAGATGGGCATTTGTTACCTTTGAGTATTTAAAAGGCTGTCTTATGAAAAAAGAAAGAAGATTTATTGTACCTAGCTCCATAAAGAACAAATGGGAAGCTGGCAAAGAGGTGAATTTCAGCTTTGCATAGAGAGAATATTTCTAATATTTAGAACCTCATAAAAATGAAATGGACTGCCTTAGGATATTCTGGGTTCCCCCTCACTAGATGTCTTCAAGCAAAGAATGGAAGAGCAGTTTCAGAATGGCAAAGGGGAATCTTGCTTAGGCAGATGTTGGACCAGATGGCCTCTGGGGTCCCCTCTAGCTTTGTTAGTCTTTGAATTTCTGACTAGTTATCTTTAAATGTGTCACTTATTGTTCTTCAGTTTCCTCACATGCAAAATGAGGGAAAAGAACTAGAAAATATCTAAAGTTCCTTTCCAGCTTTAACATTCTAATATTCTAAATAGAGTACTGTTTCCACTGCTCCACACCAGAGATGAAGGGGAAAGAGGATGGATGAGAGACAGAAAGACATTATTACACAGGAAGAAATGGTGAAGGGAAAGAGGAAAGGAATGGTACAAAATTACTACAATGATTAGAGCCCGAGTGACTGGGGATATGGCAGCACCAATGCCAGAAACAGGGACTCTAAAAAGAAAGTTTGAGTGGTACATGTGGAATTTGATGAGAGAAAAGGATATCCAAATATAATGGCTCAGGAGACCATTGGAAATGAAAGATTGACACTGGTTGACAAAGAAAATGACTTAGAGAATCACAGAATATGTGTTGGAAAGGACCTCAGAAGTCATTGGGTCCAACCAATATTTAACCAGGAGCTTTGATTGCAAACTTCCAGTGAATGGAAATTGCCATCTCCCAAAGCAATCCATCACACTTTTGGTTGCTTCAATTGTAGGGAAGTTTTTCTTTATATCAGGTTTAAATTGACTTCTCAGTAACTTCTATCCATGACTACTAATACTGCTTTCTGGGGTCAAGCAGAATAATTCCAACACCTCTTTCATATTACACACACGTATGTGTGTCTGTGTGTATGGGAGAGAGAGAGAGAGAGAGAGAGAGAGAGAGAGAGAGAGAGAGAGAGAGAGAGAGAGAGAAAGAGAGAGAGAGAGAGAGAGAATTACATACTTTTCTCCTCTCCGACCACACCATCTTCTCTTTTTAGGCAAAACACCAGCAGTTCCTTCTGTTAATCTTTGTATGGCAAGGTTTTGGGTCACTTTATCATCCTGGCTTCTTTCTTCTAGACATATTTGTGCTTGTCAAAATGTGATTACTAAAACTGTACCCAATACTCCAGATGTGCCCTTCCTGCCTGGGCAGAGTGCAGAGGACTATTAACTCCTGTCTTTCTAATACCCAAATACCACTTCTTGCCCTTCTAGCCTCTCCTATTAATTCACACTAACATTATGTTAGTTGTTTTTTTTTTTTTAAGTTGCCACATCACACTTTTGACTCATTGAATTTCCAGAGATGGAAGTGACTCAAACAATGAAAGTAATTGAATCTAAAAGATAGGAGACCTTGAAGGAATAAACAAAGTATTATTGGGGAAGGTCTTTTACATCCTCAGCAATCTTAATAAGGGCTTGCCTTGGAATTTTTCAATTTTGTCAAATATACATAATAAATATTCATAAATATAGCTATATATATATACACGTGTATCTGTGTGTATACATATACATATGCATATACACATACACATACACATATGCATACACATACACATACATATACATAAAATTTGACCTTCACAACAACCATGTCAGATAGGTAGCACTACATAGTCACTATGACTATTCTTTACAGATAAGAAAACTGGGGTTCAATAAGGTTTAGGCATTTGCCCCAAATTAGAGTTAAGAGTGCTTTAATCAGGGCAGGGAGTCTGGAACTTTGCTCTAAGACACTGAAACTTTGAGAATTCTATTAGTACTTGTGGTTCTTCTGCCACTAGAAAGAACAGAGTTTATGATCTAGATTAGAATCTTTAGTTAAAATAGGAAGCAACCAGATGGAACTTCTTCCCTTAGTAGCAGCACCCCAGGTAATGTCCCCACCTAGATCACCTCCCCTTGGAAGTTTTGGCAGCTGAAATCCTATGGATTCTCTGTCTTCCTCAGATAAGACTGTCCTACAGTCTCTCCCTCAAACCTCCAAATGAATTTGTCTTTTAAAAGTCCATTTGACAAGTGTTTGGTGCTATTTGTCCCAGGCATGTTTTGTGCTGTTTGCTTTGTGGGTAAAATTACCTGTTATACCTCTGGCCAATGTTAGAGTTTGAAGATCTTTTGTCAGATTTTTAATTATTAATCATAATCTGAGCTACCCTAAACCTTCGAGTTATCTGTCCTAAAGACTCTGCCAAACCTTAGGAAAGAGGGCTCCCTGGACCCTGTTGCCTCATCCATAAAACAAAGGGCCAAAGGATCTTTAAATTCTCCAACCTAGAGTAATATTTCAAAGGTTAATATAATTACAAAACTTTAGACTAGTAATTCCCCATCCTGATCTGGTGACATTCCAGGGAATTGCAAATTAAAGTATCACACGGATGAGAAATCTGATGTCTAATAAGGTAGAGTCCAAGTACATGCAGGTTGTAAATGATAGTGCTATGAATCAAATACAGACTTTCTGATGACAAATCCTGTGCTCTCTTTCCTACAATTGGCAGGGTCATTAGGATAGGAGCACAGAATTGCAGGACACAGCTTCCCTATGTTATTTATTTTGAGATATTTTTGTTTTGTCATTACACTATATTTCTAGAGAAAAGAAAGCTGGGTTGTAAAATGGTATAGCAAAAAATATGTCAAAGTAAACATCATCTCAGTCTTACAAGTCTGAAAGATAACAAGGAGTTTCTCTAGTCTGCTTCCTCCTTCCACCTTACTAATGAGCAAACTGAGTCCCAGAGAGATGTCATGGCTTTTCCAAGGTCACACAACCAATTATTGCAAAGCTAGGACTGAAAATCTGATATTCTGACTCTCAGTTCAGTCTGATTTCCACTACGTTGTGATACTAATGTTTGAAGGCAACAGATTAAGAGGTTTCAGGTATGACTTAATTATCTTTAAATAATATGATTATGACTTAATTATCTCCAAATAAAAAAAAGGTAAACCCCATATGCACCTAGGAAAATCTTATCAAAGCCTATTCAAATACCACTTCTTCATTGAACCCTTTCCTGATTGCACCTCTCTGGAAGGAAGGAAGGAAGGAAGGAAGGAAGGAAGGAAGGAAGGAAGGAAGGAAGGAAGGAAGGAAGGAAAGAAGGAAGGAAGGAAGGGAGGGAGGGAGGAAGTTATGGTAGTATGAATCTGATTATAGTTCTTAAAGTGTAAGAGGTGGAAAGAGAGATGGGGCATCAGAGCAGAAAATGATCAGGGTAAAGATGAACCTGTTTTGTCTCAGGAAGTACAGAGTTGAGTTGTTTGACTCCACCCGGGCATGGCCTCTGGTGAAGTTGTTTGGAGGATGAAGCAACAGCAGCAGTAGTAGAGGGGGGAAATGGCCAGGGTGAAGAAGAGGCATGCACTCAATAGCTTATTTTGATACTTATGAACTATGTCACTTTAGGCAAATCATTTCAACTCTCTGATTCTCAATTTCTTCGCCTGTAAAATGAGAAGAATGTTACTTCTACTGCTTAAGCACACAGTTTTTTTAAGGCATTGGTAAATGTGAACAATTATTAGTGTACTCCTTGGAAGTCTTCCTCGAAGCCTCATCATGGTACAGAGGTGATTATTGGTTTCTAGAAGGTATCACCTATATAGATGAATTCTAACAAACTGCAATGGCTTCAAGTGCATTCCTGGTGACTGATTATCTCCTGTTCAGGACCACCCTGGTCAAGTTCAGTTAGACTCATAACATTGATTGAAGGATAATTTATTTTTCAGTTGTGGCTGAAAGAACCTTTACTAAGCTGTAGATCTGCAATCTGCATCAATTGAGAGAATATGTATGCAGATAAAATCACAGGTCCTAGGGGCATTGAAACATACTTATTATGTCTCCCTTTACATAAACTATCATAATACCTTAGAAATGAAACTTCAGGGCTGAGCTTTTGTCTAGACCCTGACCTTGGACAAGTCTCTTAAACCATTTCTTGGACCTTTATTCAGCTGTAAAATTAGTCAAACTAGATAATTTATAAGATTCCTTCAGAATCTAAAATCCTGTGATTTTCAGCTAGATTATAAGTATGTTAAAGGTGAGTCCATAACTGGCTAATTTTATATGCCATGATGTCTGTAATAGTGCCCTCCATATGGTAAGTGAAGGATGAATGATATGTCATATCCTGATTTTTGTTTGCTGGGAAGGATACTGTGAGATTATATACAACAGAGGAAGGTATACTGAATTTAAAATCAAGATAATTGGATTACAGTTAAAGTTCTGCCTTAGGACCTTGGGTAAGTTTCATTTTTGTACTGCCAACACAAAGATTAATTACTGGCACATAGTAGAGACAGAGATAGGAACTAGAATTGTGATATCATTGGCAAAGTAAGTAAGTCTCCTAACAGAGTACAGGATCTCCTCTACAGATTTTGGTTAGATTGCTGCCTAGAATACTGAGAGCTTCTGTCTTTCCCCAAGACCAGGATATCAGAGTCGGTACTGGGATACAGTCTTCCTAAGCTTTGAGGAAAGCTTTCTGGCTGCTATCTACTACATAGTGATCTGTTAATGTGTATTTGTTGATTGCTTGATGTGATTGTTTGATTAAATTTGTTAGTCATCAATTACTTCATTTATAAAAAGAAAAAGATTGGACTAGAGCAATGATGTCAGATAGAAACAGATCCTTGTAGGCTTAGAAAAACTACAAATAAATGTGGCATTGTATTTTCATTTATTTTATTAAACATCTCCCAATGACATTTTAGTCTGTGGGTTACAATTTTGGCGTCTCTGGACTAGGTGATTTCAAAGAACTCTTGTAGCTTGACAGTTCTATGAATATTAACCCATATTTTGAATGCAGAAACAATAAGATGATGAAACTATAGAAAAGCTGGTTTTCATTAACATTTAGCAAAGGCTAAAATTTCTTATGTTTTTCTGCAATGAATGAGCTTTATATCTGCATATTATCCTCTGAATCATTTAGGATACTCATAAGAATTGAGTAGTCTCAATGGTTCCTCTGAAAAGGCAGAGAATATCTGCTCCAGCCTAAGGGAATTTACCAAATCCATCATGTTCAAGGATTACCAGGATCATACTGAACATTCAAAGGAAGATGTCTAATGTCAGGAAAAACCCTGTAGTCTCCCTTCTCTCCCCATCCAAATATGTTTCAGAGAACATAATCCTAACTCCTCCTAGTCTTTTATAGTTCTCTGGCCATGCACTTGGACATCAACCTGATCCCTAGATCTTCTGATGGCTGCTTTGTTCCTGAAAGTGACATCCTCTTTTTCCTGTCCATTTTTATTTAGCTTTGGAGGAAATTTGTCCGGCTTGCCTATAACTTTGTGGTCATCTTCATTCCATGGGAAATGAGAATAAAGAAAATAGAAAGTAAGTATTCATAATCTAAGGAGAGATAGGGAATGTTGGCAGGCTTTATTTCTAATGTTCTGTTCTAGAAAGCCTTTGAGTAGACAGAAAAATTGTGTTATCCTTTTCTTTTTAATTTTTTTAAAATTAATGAACGTATATTTTCTCTCTCTCTTTCTCTCATTCCTCAAAGTAAAAAAGAAAGAAAGAAAAATAAAGCCTGCGTAACAAATATGTAGAGATAAGCAAAACCAATTTCCTACATTGGCTGTGTCCAAAAACATACCTTAAATCTATCATTTTCCTGAAAAAAAATGGGAACCACATTTCCTCATTGGGACTCTGGAATTATGGTTGGTCATTGCGTCAATTAGTTATTAGCTCATCATTCTGTTCCAAAGTAATGTTTGCAGATGAAGTGTTGCATAATGAACCAAATATTAGTCTTGGAGTCAGGAAGGTATGGGTTCAGATTCTACCTCTGAACTAGTTACATGACCATGGAAAAGCCATTTAATGTCCCTAAGTCTCAATTACCTCATGTAAAATGGATATAATACCTACAGTTACATCCTGAAAAAGTTTTGTTGCTGTGAATCTCAAATATGCAGTGATAGTAGAAGTATTACAAAATTAAAACACTATTTTAAAAGCATTTTTTAAAATTAAGAACTTGAGCAACTTCATAGAAATTAAAAAAAAAAAACAGCATTAAACTCTAATCGTAATAGTACAACTAGTACTTCTTTCTCCTGAAGAAAAATTCAACTTGGGGGTGATAACACAAATGATAGTGTTTCTGCTCCACGTAAAATCACTAATGATCCCCAAACCTACAATTCCTTCAAGGCAGGGATATAAGCAACAGGCAGGAGATCCTAGAAGGCAGAATCTAGGAGACATGTACCATAGGAGAAGACCTGGGAGAAATGGCAGATGGCAGGAAAGAGAAGAAGCAGTAGCACCAAGCAGTAGAGAACCATAAGGCGCAAGAATGGGTAGCCTAAAGAACCATGCCCTCTCCCATTGTACCTTGGCACAAAGCTCCATTGTTCCACCCCAATTACAGCTCCAGCTCCCTTTAAATTCCATTAAATAATAATGAAGATAAGACATTCCCATTTCTCTAGGACTTTTACAAAGCACCTTCCTCACAACTGTATTAGAGAAGTAGGGTTGAGTATGATCCACAGTTTTCCATTCTATAGTAAGCAAAGGCAACATGGTATAATGGAAACGACACTGAACTTGGAGTTAGAGGAACTGACTCTCCTACTTACCACTAGTGTGGCCTTTAATAAGCCACTTAAATTTTCACTGGAATTTTTTTCTCCTAATCTACAAAATTAGGATTTAGATGTCAAAGTTCCCTTTCTATCTCTAAATCTTATAACATTTCTGAATGAGTACTTGTGATTCAATCATTATACAGACAAGAACAAATTATGAAAAAAAAAACCTTGCTTATAAAATTAAATGAGTAATGTGCTACTCTACATATTAAAACTCTAGTTAATATAAGTCTTAGTGTTTTCATCTGCAAAATGAAGAGGTTGTATTGTTGTACCAAAAACACGAACAAGACCCAAGTAACAATTTAGAAGTGAACCCTTTACTGGCACCATGTTGGTTGATCGGGGCCCCTCCCCACACCAATTAGCCCTAACCTTAGGCAAAACCTCAGCTTTTAAAGGCATGCAGTGCAGCCAACAATTAAGTATTACATAAGCAGGAACTTGCAGAGGCTAAGATCAGTGATTGGTCAGTATACATTTTGAAACTCCCACACGTTCCAAGTCTCCCTAGGCAGAGCTAAACCCAGAAGCCCACCCACCTCCATGAAGAAGAGCTGACTGGGGAAAGGGAAAGGGATCAAGGGAACCAGAATGAGGCCATGTACATTTTGCTCACTTCCATGAAGGAGAGCTGGTTGGGGAAGGGGACCCAGAATGGAGCCAGGTACAACATTCCTCACTTCTTATGTGCATGTGTCAAACCCTTGACATAGCCAGGGACGCATCAGTTCTGTTCCCAAGGGTTGGTAGTGGGAATCCCTAACAATTAGCAATTTAACAGAGTTAATAGGGACTTAACAAATTGCAAAAAATTATTAATGAGGTAGGGTCCTATAATCAGGGGCATAGTCAGGAGGAGGAGGGGTACATGTACAACATTTACTCTACTCCTCATGGACAGAGTGTCAAACCCTTGACCCTTGATACGGTATGGTGGGGCCACAGTTTCCCATTGGTCCTCTGGTTGAATTTCTCCAGGAAAGAAGCTGTCCCAGTAACAGCCAGGTCCGTACTCTCAGGAAAGCTGTCTGCATCTGATGTCATTTTTTTTCAGATCCCTTGGCTCAGAGGAGGGGTAATCTTTAGAGAACTAGAGTTCATACGTACAACATGTGCAAGTTGGCACAGCCAGCCAGACCTGACAAGAGTTCTCAGAAACATGATTTAACACCAAGAGTTCATATAAAGGTCCAATTTTCTAGCCATGCAAGACTAGTTTCAAACAGTATAAACAAATAGTTCAGTTTTCTTAGCCACACTGGGCTAGGCTCAAGCAATACAATAAGGTTTTCTCACAATTTGCAGAATGACATGATTACATTAAGTCAGGTACATGTCAACAAGATAACCAAGAAAATTTACACACAAACTATACAAGAATCATTATTAACATACAATTCCTTATATCCCAGTGACCTATTTCATTTTAACACTTTTGAATCCCAGATGCCTCATGTAGTTACAGGATTTGAAAAGGAGTTCTGCTTTTCCAGTTCAGATCTAGAGGTTATCAGATAATTCTGACTTAAATTGAGGACAATCACTTAAGATTAGTCCCATATTTTGAAACTACAGAGAATTTTCAGTTTATTTATTCTTTGTTATTTCCACCTTTCCTAAATCTTGTACCTGGTAAAGGAATCTTTTAAAATATGAAAATCCTTTTTAAAAAATGATTTAATCTGCCCTTTGTAAAATTATCAGACAGATGCTTTAACAAATTAACATTAGTTTCACCCTTACCACTATCTTATATAATCCTTGTGCTAAAATCCAAACCTTTGATCTTATTCCCAAATATGCTCAAAGCTTGAATTCACATAACAGAATTTTTTAAAGGCAATTACATGCATCTGTATTTAATTCTAGGGGAATAATCTAAGTCTGATCCTGTTGCTGTCCTCAAACTTCAATATCCTAGTCAATTAGGTATCTATTTCATTACATTTTGCCTTATTACTAATCATCTCCTTTTTGAAGGATGTTATCTCTTTATTCATTTATTTGTCCCTGAATATTACTTCTCAATGGATTTGCTATAGAAGAAAAAGAGGGACAATGTCATAAACCTTGCCAGAAGGAAAATTTCCTTAGCCCTGTTTGGATTCAGGCATGAATCATTTCTGGTAGTCATTCAGATAGCCACCAGGTGCTGAAAGCAGGGCTTAGGCATAAATGGGGGAGAGGGGGCAGGAGGGGGAGTTTCCTTTTCAGAAAGAAAACACACAGTTTGGAAATAAAGTGAGAGAGATCCAACATGGGCAGTGTCTGAGATTGTCTCCAAACTTTTCCAAGCACAGACATCCACCTTGAGCTCCCATTATTGGCTTTTATGACAATGATTCCTGTAATTGAGGCTTAAAATAATAGTAAAATTTACAGTCCCCCAAATTATTAAATAACAAATAAATATGGACTAGTGTTCTTCATAGAGAGCCATCTAAAATTTGATTGAGCTATTAATTACAAAATCAAGTTACAATCTTTCTGCCTTCCCAAAACTTCCTCATACTCTCTCAACATACTTAACCATCTAAAACTTATATCAGCTATCTCAAAATAGGAGGGGCTTGGATAAACCCCATTTGTCCCCAAACCTTCTTATCTGCCTTATTCAGCTTTCCTTTACAGACTTAACAATAGACGCTCAGAAATTATCATACAAGACCTTTCAAAATATCTTTTCTAAAAGTATTTCTTTCCTTAAAGACAGTTTGAATTTATCCTTGTGTTAAGAGGAATAATCACTAAACCTTTATGAAAGAAAAACCAGTTGGAAAGTTTTAAATGATATCTTTCTTTTCCTTAAAGCAACAATAAACCTTTAAAATTGGAATTCACTAAACTATGTCCTTGAATAGCATAAATTCCTAATGTACTATACAGAATTCCTAGATCTACAAAGCTTAGTCTTAAGTATTTTGCATAATTTTCTGCCTAGTTTTAATTCTAGATGAAAAATATTAGATTACCCAGTAAGATAACACAAAAGGGCTCATATCTTTGACTATTTGCTCATAGAAAATTTGCTATAGAAGGAAAAAATCAGGGACACATGACATTCCAAACATGACAGGATAAAACATCCTTGACTCTGTTTAAATTCAGATAAAGTCACATTTTTCCAACCATGCCTCATATATTGATTTGATGCAGACAATTATATCCAAATTCAAATTTAAAATGAAGTTAATTATGGTCCCGAGTGCCTTTTACCTTAAACAGCAATTTAGTCTCATTGAATTGCAATATACCACAAAGATTTACCAGGACTCATATACATAATGAATTTCCATTCTAAATTCCAAATTTGTACTAAAAACCAATTACTAGAAATCAATTTTACCAACTTTAAAGGCCAGTTTGGAGACTGACTGATTTCTCAGTAAGACTTCTTCAGAGACTGAAGAAGTCTTACTGAGAAATCAGTAAAACTGCTACCACTCCCCTCCTTCCTGGTGGGGAGTGGTGAAATTCCCGTCTTAATCTGATCTGTAATAAACGGAATGACTCTTTAGGAGATCCACCTGAAATTCCCAAATCCCAGGGTCCCATCTAGAAACTTCAGAAAAGTCACATGCAATACAAACCAGATTAAAATTGCTGAAGCTTTCTCTGTAATTACAGGTAAAGATGTAGATACCTGCTTTTCTAAAAGCAGAGATACACACTATAAGACAGGGCTAGCAGAATAGATAAAGTAACACAGCTGGTTTTACACAATTTTTTCCATCTTTTAGTTTCATCTAACACCATTTCTGACTCACAGTGGTCACTCAGTTTTTACAGTACAAGAGAATCTTACAATTTAGAGCTACCATATTAACACAATGACATTATGACAGTGATTGCATTAACAAATCATTGCATACAAAATTTATTGATAGAAGATTGGGCTCGACAAGTGCAGAGGCTTTTCTTCTCTCCCCACAGCTGTGGACCCTTGTTTGTGGACCCAGGGGTTTGAAAGGAGAGAAGGCCGCCTGCATGCCTAGAGGTGTGTGCTGCAGGGCACCCAGGGGCCCAGGGCTGTTGGTTCTAGCTTTTCACTGTATCCTGGGACCATGTGGGGAGCACTGTGGCCCGTTTGGTCAGAACTGGATCACAGTGAGAAGGTACCACAGCCCTGGGCTTGTCAGAGGGGGAACTACAGGGAGAAGAATCTTGGTGGATTTTTCTGAAAGTGAGAGCTTTGAATCTGCCAATCTCAAAGCTTCACCTCTGAGGTGTCTCTTTTACAGATCTATGTATTTTCCCAATTTGCCCAGAGTGAATTCAATTGCCTTTCAATTGCATCCCATACACAAAACTTCTTTTAGGTGAGGCATGACATATTTAGATGTTATCCTGTCTGCTTCTTTGATCTGAAGGGAGGGAGTCCCAAAGAGGGACACACTTCCCTCCCTCCCCTGATGCCCCACAGGGGAAGGGAAGGAACAGCATAGGGTAGAAACTGCACTCAAGCAGAGTGAGGTGCCTTTTCTTTAAGTTTTGGAGATCAAATTTCTTAAGACACATGGCCAGAGTCTCCTTTCAGGGAAGGCTCCTGCCCTGCCCCTGCAGTACCAGAGAGAGAATTTCACAATTGCCCCAATTCCCTCTGGAGGGAGGGGGTGTGCAAGTCCTAACCCCACTGTCCTTTCCATTTCAGAGGGTGGAGAACTCCTCTTGCTGGCTCTGCCCTCTTCCCCCTCACAACCAGCAGCATAAGGCTCGGGGAGGGGGCTTGTGCCTTCTCTCTCATGGGGCAGCACAGGCACCAAGTTGGTCAGCCCTGCCTCTGGCCTGACACTGGAGCTAGGCTGGCCAGACCCCCACCCCTCTCCCAGACACTGCAATGCAGAAGGGGTGCCATGGGGCATCTGCTGTGCTGCCACTCTGGCTCCCCCCTCCATACAGCTATGTGGCTTCCTCCTCACCCCTCCCTTTTCTTATTTCTCTGTTTCTCCAAAGAGGAGACAAAGAGAAAGCTGAAAGTTCAACAATTGCCCTTGCTATCTCTGAACACAAAGGCTTTTAGTTACAGACAGACAGACACTTCTCACGGAAACACATAAGACTCACAGATACTAACATACAGACCTGTGGGAAACCCCAGTCACACACCAGATGACAGGCCAAGACACAGCTAGCTCTGTCCCAGAAGGCCCACCCAATGTTTTTGTGTGGCCCAGGAAATGGGAGGTTTTGCTGTGTCCAGTCACCCCAATTTCCCAACAAGTGAGTACTCACGGAAACAGAAACCAAACAGCACCTCTGGCGGCTGGTACAGAGGTCTGGGTCCACAGATCCAAAATAAGATCTGATTGACATCGGGGGGTGGTCTGGGCTTTCTCAGCCTTGAGTCCTGAGCCCTGAAAAGATTTCAGGAGCTGGCTGCCCAGAGGCCAGGGTTAAGTAGCCTCCTTTCCCTGAGTCCAAGGATCTCCCAGGTTGGGTCTTGGGCAGCAACATGAAATGCAGCCAGTCTTGCTGGGGCCTCCAAATGCTGTGCACAAAACACTAGCAAGACCCAAGTAACAGTTTAGAAGTGAACCTTTTATTGTCACCATGTTGGCAGATCAGCCCCCCCCAGCCCAAATCAATTAGCCCTAACCCCAGGCAAAGACTCAGCTTTTAAAGGCATGCCATGCAGCCAATGGTTAGGTATTACATAAGCAGGAACTTGTAAAACTAAAATCAGTACACATTTTGAAACTGCCACATGCACCAAGTCTCCCTAGGCAGAGCTAAACCTGGCAGTCTGCCCACCTCCGTGAAAGAGAGCTGACCAGGGGAGGGGAAAGGAAGCAAGGGAACCATAATGAGGCCATGCACAGTCTGCTCACTTCCATGAAGTAGAGCTGGTTGGGGAAGGGGACCCAGAATGTGGCCAGGTACAGCAATATATGATGTCATGGATAGAGAATACAAGACTAATGGTACCACACCAAGAGAATCCCTCAAAAATTAACTTTGGGTTGTTAAAGAAGCAACCCTCTTCACATCAGACCTAAGCCATTTAAATAACCCATGATAGTAGAGAAAGGCAACATCTAACTTTTGTCTCCTCTTTATCATGGTTGGACTGTCCACTCAGTCACCAGGAAAAGTCAGGCCCTTATCAGTTCTCGCCTATATTTTTGTAATAGCCTTCTAACTCTTTTCCTTGCCTCAAGCCTGTTTCCACTTTAATTAATTAAATTTAATTAATCCTCTGGCTATCCAGTTGGCAGAGATTTTCCTAAATCTCAGGTTATCATGCTGCTCAGTGAATTCCAGAGGCACTATCTTATCTTCAAGATCAAATATAAAATCCTCTGTTTGGCATGTAAACCTCTTTATAACCCGATCCCGCTTTATCTTTCTAGTCTTTTCATATGTTACTCCTCTATACTCACTCTTTTATTCATTGCATTACTGATTAATTCTACTTATCCTAGTTCTAGAACTCTGACCTTCCTCCAGAAAGCTGGATGGAGTTTAAGGAAATCTAAATGCACTACTCCTTCAGAAAGCTGAGTTTAGAAACTCCCATTACTATGGCTTTCTTCCATGCCTTTGCTCCCATCTGTGGCTGGGATGGAAGAGAAGGGAGAAGCTTTCTCCTCACAACAGTTTTGTAAGGGTGTCCATGAAATATCAATGCAGTTTTAAGCTTTAATAATACACTCTTCCCAAGTTTTTAGTAGAACTGCGCTCAGACTTTTGGATCATCTTGTACAGTAACATTGCTTTAGTCAGCCTTTTGCTAGCCTATTCAACCAGAAAAACTGGACCCAAAGGTGATCATATAAATAGCAATATCTGCATTTCTAAGTTACTCTTTTTCTTTGACATTGTATGCAACAGTAATAAGATGATTAGAAGCAAGAAATGCACTGCCCCTTGTGCATTGTGATCTAAAGAGAATCATCATTGCCATCTGAAAGTAGAGCAATCATCATCTGACTTAAAGAAAGCCTAGTGGTAGGAGTCAAAAGTGAGCTGCTTGTGTATTCTTTTGTCTCCTAAGGTCATTTTGGATCTGGTGTTGCCTCCTATTTTATCTTTTTGAGATGGCTGTTTGGAATTAACATCGTGCTTACCATAATGACAGGTGCTTTTATTGTTCTTCCAGAGGTAAGAACTGGGGGGGGAGGGAAGAAAAGAAATACATGGCATTTAAGGAAAGATGAAAGGAGATTACATTTATTTCATGGAAGGTGATGGGGGGATAGCTTAAAGGTTAAAATAGAATCATAATTAGAAACTCAATTCATTGTTAAATGCCATTTCTGCCCATTTATCAATGGTGTTGCTCTCTAGCCTGTGTCCAATTGCCATGGTCAAACCTAATAGGATACTATGTATCCTCCCAAGTTGACCTCATTCCATGTCAAGGGCTACTATCCAACCATCTAGTCTCTTACCTAGCATTGAGTGGTAGACACAAAATTTTCCATTAATTGATGAGTATATCACATAGGACAAATTTAATATCTTCCCTAATATGAGATAAAGTGCATCTCTGACTTCCTTTCAATCTACCAACTGCCATAAGAAATAAATCAGATTAGTATAAAAGTAGGTTAACTTCTCTTTTTTTAAATTAATCTCCTATCCAGCAATGTGTCCTCTTTTATGTCTTTTTACATACCTCACTCCAATCAAAAGTCTTGTCTCCTGAGTGTTTAATCAGAAGTTGATTTGATTAAATGAATATTGTGATCATTTTCTCTTAGCATTGGCATTTCTGGATATAGAAGTTACATTTCCAGATTTAATTTCCTAGATATATCCTTTTATAAAGTATGATCCTTACATTGCACACTCTCTAGTTCTCCATGAATCCTCAAAAATGGTGATACAGGTATCTCCAGCACATTGTATGTATATTACATCATGGTAGGCTTTGGATAAGTGCAGGATATGCTTTATTACTGTATTATATTACTTTGATGTGTTGATGGATCTGTGTGTATTCCTACCAACAATATAGAACACACTCTATCCATGTCTGCTTTTTCTCTCCAACCACTAACCAGCTGTACCCGTAAATACAACATGAAAAGTCCACCCAATGATTTGGAACACCTTCCAGATCTGTTGTCATTGAACAGATACCAATGAAGCAAGTGGGCTGAGAGCTGAATTTCCTTCCCTCCCTCAATGTGACCTGTCTGCCTTTTTTTTTTTCAAGTCATACATCACTCTGAAAACATACTATATAATGCTTTGCCTCCACAGTTCTTCATTGGAACTGTGTTATAGACTGTTTAGTGCACCATCAGACTCTCTCTCTTGCACTTCAGGTGACTTTCAGCTATAATACTTTAGATAGTGGAGAATGCCATACCTCAGCTGTAGAGTCTCACTAGGGGAATATTATTGTTAAAAGATGGAACTATTTAGGATCATGAATATCAATGAAATTTTCCAAAGGCAATCCTGGTAAATCTATTCAGCCCCAGGCCCAGCTCACTCTCCATTTTCAGGATCTATTCAAGGGTATATGTAACAACAGACCACCTCTATGAGTCATCCATCCAATTGCCTATCATAGACTGAACCAGTTGCACCAAACTCAAATAGAAATGGGGGCTACTAATCCATGCATGAAGATGCCTGTGGGCTGCATAGTGATTTAGTTTTAAAATGTAATATTATCTATAATTTATTATATTTTTATTTATTGTTAAATAATTCCTAATTACATTTTAATCTGGCTTAGGTTGCACTCAGGAATGTTGTAGGCCATATGTTTGACACCTCTTGTCCGGACAATAGGCATTCTTCATCCTTTTGATTTTATATTTCCCCCCAAAACAGTGATAAAAATGGCAATACCAATACATCTGCCTACTTTCTCATCTCTACAAAAATGTTAAGAATTATCTACATGTACATTGCAGCCTTAATGGAGGTTTAAGAAGGAAACAGGAAAGCTTTTGCAAATAATATTCTATAGCAGACCATAGCTATACAATCATACATTTGACTAAGCCATCTGGAGGATACAAGCTCTTGTTTTTGGTTGACTCTAAAAGCATTTGGTTTCATGTCTATGCATGCGTATGATTGTATAGGAGACTTTTCTTTGGTACTACACTGTATAAGTCTGTCCCAAAAGTCTTAGTGAAGTTTTAGTCTATTAATAGTTTCTTAATAGGATTAGCATTTCAGTTTGTATCTAGAGAACACATTAGATGTCTGCTAGGTGAATATACTATACAGGATGTCCCAAAAGTCTTAGTGCAGCTAACTGAACTCAGCAAACATCTAATGTGTTCTCTAGGTACAATCTGAAATATATACAAATGGTAAAAATATTTTTTGTCCTGCTTTACTAAACCATAATATTTGAAAAGAGATAACCTCAAAACTTGTGCAGAGTTTAGGGTATTGGACTTTGAATGAGGATGACCTGTATTCAAATCTCCCCTCAAATATTTACCAGCTGTGTATCCCTGACAAGTATTTAACCTGTTTAGTACTCTCTTAGTTTCTTCATCTGTAAAATGAACCCAATGCCTTCTAAAATCCCTTTTAGCTCAAAGTTAATATCCAATGATTATTTCTCTTCACCAGATATACAATTAACACCAACTGTATGTTGAAGATTGTGAGTTATACTCCAATGGTGATGGTCCTAAGTGCCAATGCAAGGTCCCTTTATCAGGCCAGTCAGCTCATTTTTCCCTATTCCCTCTTCTCCCCATATTCCTCCAGAATGGATAGTCAATTTATGGCACTGATCTTTCTTTTTTCATCAGCTGATTGCAGGGCAGCCCTTCGGAAGCACCATTAGCAAGACTATTCCCAAAGACCATGTTGCTTCAGCACAAGACTTGGACACCGTCTGGTCCCTGGGGGTAAAGTTTCTAAATCTCACTGGCTTTCTCTGTAAATACAACAAGGTTTGGGAAAACCAGAAGTCAGTAATGATGTCAATGGTATTCTCTTTGCAGGGCTATCTCAAGTACTCTGTTTTATTTTATGGCTACTATGGCAAGGAGAGGAAGATTGGCAAAGCAGGTTACCGACTGCCTTTGGCTTACTTCCTGGTTGGCATGGCAGTGTTTGTTTACAGCTTTATCATCCTATTAAAGAAGTAAGGTTGTGAATGTGCTCGAATCTTTTTCTGGCCTATTGTCTTTGGTCTTTTAGCCCATTCTGTTGCAGCCTTACTGTGTGCTTCTAAGGCAAGGGCCCTTAGTTTGGGTTCCATGGACCCATAAGGCGTCTGTGGATAAATTTCTGAAGGCCCATGAACGTGAAGGGGGAAAAAAATATCACATTTATTTTTACTAACCTCTAAATGAAATTTGGTATTTCCTTCAATTATAAATGTAGGCAGCAAACCATTACTCTGAGGAGGCATAATAAGATTATTCAAACTGTCAAAAATGTTCATGACCCCCCCAAAAAGGTTAAGAACCTTGCTTTAAGGAAATAAGTAGTGAGCACAATCTAGCTAGTGAAGTAGAATTTTTTTTAAAATATTGATAGAAATATAATAGATCCTCTATACTCCTATGATATACATTCTAAGAGTATTATGAATGGGGAAATCCATGGATGCCATATCCTACATTTTTGAAAATAAGAGGGAAAAAGGAAAAGATGAGAAGATTGGGGGTGGAGGGAGAGATAGGATACCTACATATGTTTCTTTTTCATGTGCTTTTCTTTTTCCTCTTTCCCTCTCCTCATCTCACACTAGCCATGTGACCCTGGCAAGTTACTAAACCTGTCTGGGACTCCCCTAGTTTCCTCACCTGTAAAATGGGTTCAATGTCTTTTTTTTTTTAAAGCAGTTGGGGTTAAGTAACTTGCTCAAGGTCACACGGCTAGTTATTTATTTATGTCTGGGTGCTCATTTTCTGAAGCCAAAACCAATCCCAGGTCCTCCTGACTCCATGGCCAGTGCTCTTACTCACTGCGTCACCTAGCCACCCCAGGTGTTCAATGTCTTCTAAGGTTCTTTCCATATTTATTTTATGATCCAATGATCATTTACCAGATATACAAATGAACACCAACTGTATGCTGGAGATTATGAGCTGTGATCCCTGCAAATCCCAGCACTGAACAGAACTGGAAAATCAGTTCTTTCTGACTCTAAGCCCAGGACTCTATCCACTTTGCTACCTAGCTTCCCTACACAAATGAGTATAGATAAAATAATCTGATTTAGATAGGGATACTAAGATAAATTGGGGAAAACTAGAGTTTATGAGAGGCATACACTTCAAAACCAGTCCCATGTCTTCAGGTATCAAAACACCAACTGCTGCTAAAATTTTGAAGTTTGTCCTTAACATCTCTGTGCTAATGACTTTCCAGCCTCCCATCTCTCCCTTCTACTCCCAAGTCTGCTCTCCACACACATGCCTTCTCCTTTCAGCCTTCATTCTGTCCTCAGATAAAGTCCTCCTTACCTTGGGTAGTTTCTGGAGCTTCTCTTTCTTCCACAGAGTGCTCTTGTCCTCCAGTATGATCTTGGTATGATCTTGGTATGATCTTGATTAAAGTGAATTGAACCCAAGATTGAATGCTGCCCTCCCTACCACCATCTTTTTTTTAAAGAGAATCTTAACTGATTCAAATGAATCTCTAATTGGGTTAAAGATTTTGGTGATGATGCTAAGAGAGTAGATTTAAAGTCAAGAAGACATTTTTAAAAATTTGGAAAATAAAATGATGAATTTGCTATAGAGTTTAAAAGAAAAGTATCCTATCCAAAATATAGACACTAGTGCACATGAAATCTGCTTCTTCAGTTCTATTATGTATATGGAAATACTTATCCTATTTTGCATTAGTAAAGTCAAAGTTTTAAATAAAGAAAGAAAAATATTAGGGTTGAATAAGGAAACATTTTTGAATAACTTTCCTGGGAACCTTGTCTATACTTGATCACCACAACACTCTCCATAATAATCCCCTTCCAGAGCCATTGCTGTTCCTATGTCAGAAAAAAATGCAAAGGAAGGTAAAAAGGAAAGAAGGAAGGAACTAAGCATTTAATAATTACCTACCATGTGCCTACCACTTGCTAAGTGTTCTCTGCCAATGTAAAGTTCTACATGAAAAAAACAGATCAGACTTTCTTTGTGACAATGTTTTACAGAATGGCAAAGAATTCCAGAATGAGCCTTGCAAGTGCATCCAATGAAAACTACACATTTTGCTGGCGGGTGTTTTGTGCTTGGGATTATCTCATAGGAAACCCAGAGGCTGCAGAAAGCAAGGCTGCTGCTATTGTAAACAGCATCAGGGTAAGCAACATGACTGCTGAACCAACAAGGGGATAGGGAATAAAGAATTCCCCTCAGGATATATTTGTTTTTGAGAAGTTATCCAGAAAATTTATTAGGAACATTTAAGACTCTTTCAATAAATATGCCACATCCTATCTCTCCCCTGCCCCAAAACATACACTGGAAGAATGTTAGCCTAACCTCTCCAGTTCTTAACATCTCAATTAACATCTTCTTTATCTTAACTAATGAAATTAACATCATATTTTTATGCTATTGATAACCTTAGCATCATACATTTCAGAAAGTATTAAGATCAAAGGATCATAGGACAAATTTAAAATTGTAAGGCATTTCAGAAGTGATGTGATCCAATAAACTTATTTTACAGATAAGGAAACTGAGCTACAGGGAAGTTAATGACTTGTCTAAAATTACATGTGAAGTAACCATCAGAGGATTTGAGCCTTCTTATTCCATTGGCCAATGTTATTTCCACCATAACAAGCTGAACCTTCCCTTACCTACCATATTGTTGAACTATGAATGGGTTATTATTAAGAATGTTCAAATTATTCAGTTTACAGATTATTACCGACTAGTGTTGGTAACCATTGGAAGATTTATTTAAGTAAATTTTGTTCATCAAAGGTTTAAGTGCCTCCTATTTGCTAGGCCTCTGGGAATACAAAGACAAAAATGAAATGGTGCCTGCCCTCAAGAAACTTACACTCTACCATAGGAACCCAACATATATACAGATTAATAAAGGAAATTAGAAGAGGGAAAGAACACTATTGGATGAGATCAGGGTGGCGTTGGAGGTTCAGAGAAGGTTTCAGGAGATTTACAAAGCTTACAAAAACTGACCCTTGAAGGAAGAGAAAGATTCTGAACGGGAAAAATAAGGAGGAAATGCATTCCAAGAATATAAGGGACAGTGAGATCAGGAAGAACAGGTAGCTTACAATAACACCTCCTGTATCCAAAGGTCATTTGCCTGACAGCCTTAACTAATATTAATATAGCTAAGAATTTGGAAATAAGCAAAAAAGATTAGTTAAGGATGCCACAGCACTCAAGCTCTACAACTCATACACTTTTCTGATAGGATAACCCCCCTCAGGATCTTTTTCCTTTTATTATATGCACAGTTCTAGCAAGGATGTTTATCTGAGTAGTTTAGCTTACAGGAACAAAGGATATTTAGCTTAGAAAAGAGAAGGTGGAATTTTTATCTTCAAAAATTCAGAACTAAGCAAAAAAGGGGAAGAGGATTTTGATTTGCATTATTTGGCAAAACTAGGAATAAATTTTAGGAGATACAAAAAGAGAAATTTAAGCTTACTATAGGGGAAATTCCCTAACCCATTAAAGTTATCCAGTACTAAAATGGGCTATCTCTGGGAATCCTGATACAGGATTCTTCTCAATTGAAGTCTGAAAGCAAAGGTTCAATGAACAATTTTTGGGTGTGTTGTCGGGTATTCTTGCTCATATATAGATGGGACGAGATGGCCCCTGAAATGCCCTACAGCTCCAAAAATCTGTGATCTGGTTGCTAGCCCACATTAGATGAGACCCAGAAAGTTAGAAAGGAAGGGCACAGCTCAAAACAGGAACATTGACAGCTAAAAATGAGAGCTAACAATCTGACAGGGGAGAACATAAACTATAAAATAAGGGTGGGGGAAGAAGAAATCAAATGACATAAGAACCTAGGGTCTTTTCATATAAGGTCATATAGGCTATTGATTTCAATATACCCAAAGGGCATCCTTGTATTTTAGCAAATGGAAATAATTTAACCCTGAGACCTTCATTCTTATATGTGTATAACCTCAGAACCAATAACATTCCTAGTGAAATAAGCTTTATAATAAAAAAGAAATATGATGATCAACTATTATATTTATTTTAATGTTATATGTTTTCTTGAAGGAGGCTATCTTAGAGGAACAGGAGAAGAAGAAAAGCAAAAATTTGTATGTATTAAAACTATACTTTTGTGTTCACCCAAGTAAGTCATGTATTTTCTCTTCATTTTTTTTCAAATCAATACCTCATCTGTAACTAATTTCCATAAGCATTATTACCAATGTTCTTTTTATTTTTCAGTATTCATCTTTCTATATCATTCTTCTATGATACCAGTACTGAGTAGGTTGATAATTTACCTAATGTGGAATTCAGATAGATTATATATCTTTCCACAGTTCACATACAGTTCATAAAAGTACATCCCAAAATTTCATGAGATGATATAAGCTTCTGAAGAAGTCTGAAGGAATCAGTTCTTTGCTATTCTACTTGAAGAATATATCCTATGGCTTTTCCTCAGCACAATATTCAGGCATCAAATGAGCAGATGTTTGAGTTCTATTTATCAAAGTTTCTGTCTTTCTTCAGAAACAAATCCTTTTCTTAGGGATCATGAGGCCCATAATTAAGCCACCTTCTATTTCAGTTCAATTCCAGAATTTACAGGCTTTCCTGGGTTATTTCTTTTGGTTTATGCCTGTCAGATGTGTACTGACATCATCTGAATTATCAGTACAACTCAAACTTCCCTTCCCTTGTTTCTTTCAGTCTCCTATTTCCTCTTTTGTGGCCCATGGAATTTAAAATTAAGCCAGCACTCAGTGATGAAGTGTTAGAACTAATTAAACCTCCTAGAAGAGAACAATAT
Source organism: Gymnobelideus leadbeateri (assembly GCA_011680675.1). Lineage (NCBI taxonomy): Eukaryota > Metazoa > Chordata > Mammalia > Diprotodontia > Petauridae > Gymnobelideus > Gymnobelideus leadbeateri. The sequence goes on along the minus strand of WOXC01007830.1, from coordinate 200,987 downwards.
CCAGACCAGGAAGACATATAGATGTTAACTCCTTTCATTTTGCTATTTAAAAATAGCTAAAAGTCTATGCTCTTTGATGTTCCCAGAACACAGAAAGTTTGTCCTAAAAAATTAATAGCTCAAATTCATCTGGTGCTTTAGAGTTTAGACTTATAACAACTTGTGAGGTAGTCACTGAAAGTATTATCAGCTCTATTTTACAAATGAAGACATTCAGATGTGGAGAATTATTTGCTAGCTGATCACAGAACTTCTAAGACTAAGAGTAAGGACTTGGTACCCCAAGCCCAGTCTGTGTTTTCTTCCTCCCATAACCCACTACATTTTCTGAAGAGTTCGAGGTAATCAATTCAATTTTCCTCAATATATGCTTAGTAAACTAAGTGATGAGAAAAGAGCTTTTCTTTCAGGATGAAAGATCACCATCATATACCATAAAAAGCTGGAGAGCCAATTAGCTACATGACTCACTAGTTATATAACTTTGGACAAACCATTTTACTTTTCTGAGCCTCCATTCTGCCATATATTAGAAAAGGGTTTAATCTTTGAATTTGCTCCCAGTTCTGGTATCCATTGATTTTATGTGATATCAGCTTCTTGTGACTTAGGAAGGTAAGCAAAGGGACCCCAATATAAGGATAGCTTGTACCCTTCCCTTGGAAGATTAGAAACAACATTGACTAAGTTCTTTACATTTCTGGAACAAACAGGTCTTCATTAAGTTATATGTAGGTTCAAATGCTAGATGAGCCATAGAAGTTTCACATTTTGACTTGGTTCCAGATACTCTTAACTCTGATATTTCATGAGTATATTCTATTACTTACTAGAAGGGAAAAAAAAACAAAAAAGTATGGCTGGATTGCTGCAAATTGATCATCAGTACTAGGAAAATGAGCTTAAATGCATGCTATTTAAAGCACAGTCAATGTTGCAAAAAAGAACACTAAACTTAGGGCTAGAAAATCTGAGTTTGAGTCATAAATTCATAGGATTATAGATTCAACATGGAAGGGAATTGAGAAACTAAGCCAACCCTCTTATCTTACAAATAAGAACACTGAGGCCCAGAGAAGTCAGGTGATTTTCCAAAGATTACTCAGCAGAGCATCAAAGGCAGAATTTCAACTCAGGCCTTTGACTCTATCAGAGGGTGACTGATGGGTGGATTCTTTTTGCTTCCACTTTGCCTTCCTATTCTAAAAAATCTGGGCAGTTTCAAGATTTTCAAAAATATGATATCTTAGGGCATTCAGATAATCCAATGATTCTTAAAGTTTTTTATCCTCAATCTGTTTTCAATGGCAGTTGTTTTTACTATGAGGTACCTTACACTTTCTTCTTTTTTTTCAGCCTTTTGACTTTGTTTTAATAGGCAATTTGTTTCTTGGGCCAAGTTTTCTAATTCTTGTGCCAAGCTATTAATTCCCTTCCCAATTCTTTCTTCATAACTCTCATTTCTTTTTTTTTTCTTTGTAATTAATGGAATAAGGCAAGCATTTCCATAGCATAGTAGTATAAAAAGATGTTTGCACATGAAACTGCAAATTTGCTATGCACAACTTGCTGTTCCTCTCAAATATACAACAAAATTATCGTGTAAATTTCCTTTTATTCTTTTCTTCCTTTCCTCCCACCTCTTCCCTAGAGATGGCTACCATTAGACACAAGTAGGTATATGTATGTGTGTGGATATATATGTAAAATTATTCTATTCATATTTCTATCTATCAGTTCTTTTACTGGATATAAGTAGAATCTTTCTTTATATATCCTTTATAATTAATTTGGGTATTTATAATAGTCAAAATAACTTATTCACTCATATTTTCCCACTTAGGTGGTCTCATGTCATTTATAAAAACATTTTTTAGCCCTTGCTTTATCTCTTCCAGAAATTCTAATAGTTTGTGCCTATGCTCTCTCTTTGTCTGAGGTAATACTTGTAGATATTTTGGAGTCATTCTTTTCTTCTGGGTTTGTGTCTTGAGCACCCCTGCCACCAAAATAGCTGATAATAGTAGGATTCTCTTTTTTTTTAAATTGTTATTGTTCCAGCTTACTTACTCACTCCTGACTTGATGTCAGGGCTGGGTTCTAGCACACTTCTGGAGAGAAATTCAGGACTGGTCTTATTGCTGCCTATGATAATGTGGATGGTGTTATTCCACAATCACAGGGACAGGCTAGGGACCTACAAGTTTTCAGTACAGCCAAAGTGGTCTGATGAAGGGAAAAATCTGGTTGCTGCCCTCCTGGTCTGAGCTCTGCAAGTTCCTAACCTGGTTTTGGGTCTGAGCAAGATTAGACTGCTGCTGAACTTGGTACACATCAACCAGCTAAAAATCTCTGAACTTTCTCCTTCATGTGCAGCTCAGGACCTCCCTACCTGGAAATGGCAGTCCCCTGTGCAGATACCCTTTTCAGTGCATCTAGGTAGTATATGACAAAGCTGCCAGTTCATAGCTATCCTCATTGTAATGCCCCAGGTTGTGTCTAGTGGTGGCCAGTAGGAGTCTGGGACCTGCTCTAGTCCTGGGCCCTGGAGAGCTCCACACATGGCATGTTCCTGGTCAACCCTGGGGTCTATCTAACCTCCTCTCTATCTCCCTATCAAGAAGCTAGGATGGACAAATGATTCACTGTGGCTTTTTCTGGAATTCTTCATCAGGATTTGGCCTGGTACATTTTATAGATCTGTTTGGAGAAGTTTATGGAGCAGAGGTTATCACACAATGCTTCTTACCATTCTTCCATCTTGGCTCTGCTGCTCTTTAAAATTAAACTGAGTGCTCTTAGTATCTCACTAACTCTGCTACTTATTACTGTGGCACCATGTCTCTTAATATTTCTAAGTCTGTTTCTTGATCCACATGATGAAGATAAAACACCTATATCACCAATCATACAAGGGTTTTGTGAGAATCTCATGAGAAAATGTATAGAAAACACTTTTGAAATATAAAGCACTCCTGAAATCAAAGATATTATTATGTTTGTATATCAAGGGTAGCACATTAGTGGTAGTATGTGCCCCCAGCAGAATACCCTGAAAGGGAGCATAATTCACTGTGGGAGTGTAGAAGAGCCAGTATTCCCATCCATATATCCTATGCAGAAGTCTCCATCACCACATACTTGCAAGGAAAACAAAAATGGGCAAGAGATAAGCTTGTTGGTAACTTTCATGTATATGGCTGTCTATATTTTACATTCCTCAAGAAACAAGTAGCTGTTCAAATAGCTAATTTTTATTCCAAACAGAAAAATCCAATTTGCAGTAAGTGTGTTTTATTACTTAAAGTATACTGTGTGATAACTACCCTTCCAAAGAGAGGCCTGTGACCCTTTTTCATCTTTTTTTTCAGAGCAGTGACCATATGTCTCCGAATCATTGCAAACATTCTCGTGCTCCTCTCACTTGCTGGGAGCATTTATCTCATCTACTTTGTGGTGGATCGGTCCCAGAAGCTGGAGCGGACCAAAGAGGAATTGACACTTTGGGAAAAGAACGAGGTCTTGAGTATTAGCTCAGTTTGAACAAAAGTGCCTTTGAGAAGGCTCGTTCCAGTCTTGCTATTGAAAGTACTGATTTGTAGTCATTGCAGCTGTGTTCCTTTTCTCTTTTTTTTTCCAAATACAGTCAGAAATATGCCTAAGAACTTACACTCATCACACCCTCCAAGAGTTGCTTATTGTACCTGCTCTCTAAAGCTTCGAATGCAAGGGATGTAAGCCAGCAGCTACACATTTCAAGTCTTAATAGGAGACTTTTTTTTTCTTCTCAGCCACAGAGGGCTTTGGAAATGTTAGTTCAAGTCGATCCTCTTCTACTTCACATATCCTTAAAACAAATGTCACCTCAGCTCCAGAGATCACTTGTTGAACTACAGGGATTTAAAAAGCAGAAGGATTTTCACTTTACAGAAGTGTTTTGTAGGAATGACAAATTAATAATCAAGTTCTGAAGGAGCTAAAAACTCAGGTCCCTTCCAGCTCCAATATTTGAGAATCACATGGCATAAAAATATCAAAAATTCTAGGAATGGTAAAATAATCACAGTCCTTCTGCTGAATGTTTTTTTTCAAAGTGAGTTATGATATGGAGTCAAGGTTAAAAAGAATTTGGAGAGACAATCTACTTAGTCCAATCTGTTGAGACTACATTGAGACCATGCCACTTGAGTGAATATCTATCCACATTTTTTCTATGACATTAAAAATAAATTCCAAAATTTCCCCTGGTAACAATTTCTCTGCCAGAAAACTTACAACTCAGACTTAAATCTATTTGATATCTTCCTCCCTTTTCTCTTTTCAGTGAAGATGGTCAACTAAAAGTCATTATTGTCTGAAAAATGAACCAAACATAGTTTGAATGATTTTTAAACCATTTTTATCTTCTCTATTTTTCCATGCTTTTTTCCCTTGGTCTTTTATCCAAGTTGAGGAAAATGGGGACAGAGTGAGCATACTACTGAAAAGGACAATGAAATTCATTGTTCAAATCAACAAATATTTTTTAAAGCACCTACTATTTTTAGAATGCTCTACAGTATGGAGATTCAAAGACTAAAATAAGATGCAGTTTCTGGCCTCATAGAACTTATAGTCTGCAGGGGATATAACACATTTCATATAACAAGTGCATTAAAAGATTTATAGACTAGATGCTATATGGAAATGATCTTAATGACTGGGGAGGAGGAAGGAAGATCAGAGAAGGCTTCATGCAAAAGCTTATGTTTGAATTGAACTTTAAGAATAGATAAGGGGGCAGCTAGGTGGCGCAGTGAATAGAGTGCCGGCCCTGGAGTCAGAAGGACCTGAGTTCAGAGCCGGCCTCTGACACAATCCACACAAACAAAAACCTAGCCGTGTAACCTTGGGCAAGTTACTTAACCCCAATTTCCCTAAAGGGGTGGCTAGGTGGTGCAGTGAGTAAGAGCCGGCCTCAGAGTTGGGATGACCCGAGATCAGATCCGGCCTCAGAAAATGAGCACCCACGCATAAATAATGACTAGCCGTGTAACCTTGAGCAAGTTACTTAACCCCAATTGCTTAAAAAAAAAAAAAAGAATAGATAAGAATTCAACAGGTAAAGATGAATAAGATTTAAGTTGTTGACATAGGTATAGGGATCAGAATGAGCAAAGACATAGAGGTGGGAAATAGGAGCAACAGCTACAGGGTAGAAGGGATAGTTCAATTTGATTAGAGCAGAGAATATATGGAGGGCAATACCATGAGATAATACTGGAAAGGTAGGTGATACCAGGCTGGCCTTGCATTTCATGTTAAGGAATTTGAGTTTTATTTAGTAAATAATAGGAAGCCATCTCAGAGTTTGAGCAGAGGACTAACAGGTCCAACTCTATGCATGAGGAACACTTCTTGATAGCAATAGGTTTGGAGGGGTGAGAAAGTTGAGGAGGAAAGACTAGGATGCTATTGTAATAATCCATATTATATATTATATATATTATATAGTTTAATATTATATATATATATATATATATATATATATATATATATATATAATATAGTTTTCTAAGTCAATATACAGCTGCAAGGATCCTTACGTATGGTTTAGTTGCCGGGTTGGGGAACCTGCAGCCCTGAGGCCACATGTGACCCTCTAGGTCCTCAAATGTGGTCCTTTGACTGAATCCAAATTTCACAGAACAAATCCCCTTAATAAAAGAATTTTTTCTGTAAAACTTGGACGCAATCAAAAGACCCCACTCTAAAAGGCCGCTTGTGACCTTGAGACTGCAGGTTTCCCACCCTTGGGAAATCATCTTTTCTATTTGAGTTTGAAACACTGAGACTGATGATCACTGAGGTCTAAATGTACAAATCTGAGTCTTCCCCAGATACTCAGCCTGAGAAGCATTGGGTGGTATAGTCATATACAATGAAGATCAATTCTCCCATTATCCAAATACATGTATTATTACCATTATTTTAAGAGTTTTCTACATCAAATGATCACTGTTATTTTAGAATTGCATACTGTTTCAGGAATTGTATGGCATTCCTAATCACTCACATCATTTGTTTGCTATGTCTCATAATACACAAAGTACTCTTATGACCTCTGATGTAAAAGAATTGTAACTAATACAGAAATTTAAGCTGATTTCAAACCTCTCAGTCTGAATTTTCTTTCCTCTATAGGTCAGCGTAGTAGTTTCCTTGATTACCATGATAGCTCCTTCTGCCTTTGAACTTGTGGCTGCATTAGAGATGTATCACCCACGAACCACATTGCGATTCCAGCTTGCAAGGTGCAGTAGTCACTTTCTGCATAGTCAGTGTATGTAGTGTGCCCCTTCCACAAAAACTAAAATGCAGCAAGTTTGGAAATCCTTTAAGGAAATTCTTTCCTCAGGGCTTAATGTTGAGAACCTGGCACTACTATGCTTGTCACTAATAAATGTGAAATGAAGCTGACATCTGTTATGTTCTCCTTAACTCCAAAGCCCTTCTCTGGTAGTAACACAAATAATGAAGGAGAGGTATCTATTTTCTATGGAAATGAGGTGACATTAATTATAGCATCACCAAAAAAATAAACCATATTCTAGAATTTTTAGATCCAGAAGGGAACTTAGAGATTATTTAACCTTGCTCCTCCTTTTGCCAGTGATAAACTGGGGTCCACAGAGATTAGGTGACTTCCCCATGGTATCATCGTGAGTGACTACAGAGCTGGGACCAAGTCCATTTTCCTTTTGACCATATCATCATCCTCTCTTAATCTAAGAGATGAAAATGCCTTGCTTTGTGCCTACCTTCCTAGGAGGCATTAGGAAGAATCTAATTTGTTATCTCATTTGTCCTCACAATAATCATATTAGGTCAATTGGTACCATTGTTCTTGTTTCACAGTAAGGGGTGGGGGGAAGGCTTAGTGACTTGTCTTTCTACTTCTTTACTAGATTGTAGCTCCTTGGGGTGAGGAGTTATGCTTTCTTTGTCTTTGTGACCCCTTTCCCCTCCTCCCCCTCACCATTCCTAACAATTTGTTTTATATCTAGTAGGTTGTAAGGAAAAGGGAAGAGAGTTTCTATTTAAAACACACACTGGTTTGTGCTACTACTTGCATCTCTCTCTCTTCCCAAATCTGACCATATGCTCACCTACATAAAGGAAGAATAGATGACATAATATATCTCAGGAGGGAAAGGATTGTAAACTGCTCTCTGAGATTGGCTTAAAATATCTGATCTAATCTAATCTCCACATTTTGCAAAGAAAGAAACAACCAGAAAGAACTCTAGTTATTTGTTCAAGGTCACACAGCTAGTGTGACAAACCCAGGACTAGATTCCCAGAAGCCTGACTCTCAACACTTCCCATTGTACTAGATTGATTATAGTTTCTGCAATACAGATCCATCAACCAAATGTGTGACAGCTAATTCCTCATTGTATATTTGTTACTTTCAGGGTTCTTGTGTTATATCTGGGAAACCTATACAGCTTAATCATTGCACTTCTGGACAAGGTGAACAGCATGAGTACCACTGTGAGTATTCCACCATGCTCTAAAGATTACTGTTACTATATTTGTACATGTTGAAAGATATCCTATCTGCCACAAAAGAGCCACAAACCCAGAAAAGGAAGGAAGGAAGGAAGGAAAAGAGAGAACCTTCACAAAGGATAGATAGATAGATAGATAGATAGATAGATAGATAGATAGATAGATAGATAGATAGATATCAAACATGAGTTGTTCTTAAATTGATAGAACAGTGGACAAATGATAACTTTATGCCCATGTCCTTCAACAGCACCATGGAACATCTGAAATGAGAGCTGTGTTGAAGATGATGAATTGGGTCAGTCATCCTAGGTCCCACACTTGGGGCCCCTGGCAATTATATACTAAGTCTAAAAGTCAATGATTATTGAAGAAGGGGGTGGTATTTTTGAAAAGGCTTTGAAACAGAGTAGAAGGAATACCTAGAGAAGATGATATTGGTCTGATCCAATGGAATCTCTCTCTCTCTCTCTCTCTCTCTCTCTCTCTCTCTCTCTCTCTCTCTCTCTCCACTTCATTATACATACATATGTGTGTTTATGTATATGTATATATATATATATATGAAGACATATATATGCACACATAAATATCTATAAGATGCTTATCTATTATCTATCTATCACTGGACCTGTGATATCATTGGTGTGAGGAACCCATAGAATCACAAAATTTGAGAATTAGAAGGAACCCTAATGATCATCTAGTCAACCCATAAATAAAATGAATCCCCACTGTAACATAACTGACAAAAGGTCTTCCAGCTTCTGCCTGTAGACCATTAGGGAATGAGGACCTATCCGCTCTCTAAACAGTCCACTGTACTTCGAATAGTGCTAAGTTTTAGGAAATGTTTCGTGACATCAAGATCACTTTTGCACCTTTGCAGCTTCCACCAATTGTCCCTGGTTCTACTTTTGGGAGGATAAATAGAACAACTCTAGCACCTGTTCCATGTGGTAGCCCTTCAAGTATTTGGAGAGAGCTATGATGTACTTCCCACCTCCCCAGTCTTCTCTTTTTCTTTTCTTTTTTTGGTAAATATGTAATTTTTAAATTAATTTGTTATTAGTTTTCACCATTCACTTTTATAAGATTTTGAGTTCTAAATTTTCCCCCTTCCCTCCCGTCTCCTCCCCAAGACAACATGAAATCTGATATAGACTATACATGTATGGCCTACTCTGTATGTAGCAGTCTTCTCTTTTCCAGACTAAACAAGTAAGTACTAGTATAAAAACTAAACCACAGTTTTCCAATAGCTATTCTTGGCCAAAATGAGTTAGGTTTCTCATTCTATAAGCAAATGAGGTCATTTGTTGAAGGAAAGAAATCCCAGGGAACAGAGTTTCATTGACACAGGTGTGCACAAGCTCTGTTTTCCTTCCTGTAGGAAACTGAAGCTAAAAATAATGTAAGCTACTGGGTGGATTCTCCTCACTTCCTACCCACAAGAGCACTTCCTGAGGAAGAAAAATGGTCCCCAACTATTCCTGGTATTCAAGTGAAACAAAATAGCACAATTCAAAATTACCTGGTACCCATCACCATCATGAATAAAACAACTTCCTACAACTATAATGTGCAGAACCAACAGGACCAATGCTGGGAAACATATGTTGGACAGGTAATCAGGCTTTATTACCTATGAGGGAAAAAATCTGTGACAACTAACTCCGGAGAAGCAAAAGGATATAGAATATGGAGGTTATGAGTTTGGAAGATGATAAGAGAAATTAATTCTGCCTGAGTCTGGATGGGTTAGATTTATACCATTCTGGATCCAAGGAGGCTCTGTGAAGTACAAAGTATGGCTGGAGAATAAGGAGGAGGCTTGTGGCTTCTGCTTTCTGGGGCAAGAGAAAGGGAAAGAGGAATTATAGAAGAACACCATGCATGAGAGAGAAAAAAAGGCAAAGTGGGTAATGTGTGCTTTAGGCAAGCAGATTCTAAGAAGAACTGGAAAAAAGGAGGAGTCATAAAAGGGATTTAGGGTGGGAATTAGAGAAAATAAGCCCTAAGCCTCAATACATGTGTATATGGCATAAGGATTAACTCGCAGACCAATAAAAATGCTATTATTTTTTAAATTTTATCCCACTATTGTACATGATAGAGAGACAGTACAGCTTAGTGGAAAGGGTACTAGGGCTAGAATCAAGGTGATCTGAATTCAAATTTTACCAGATGGGTTGCAATATGTTCCATGAAGAAGGACCCCAACAAATGTAGTTCATTTTAGTATATGCCCCTTTTAAGCAAAAGCCTGAAAAGTGCTGTGTGTCACGTTCTGGAAGCAAGAGGTCAAGAAAAAGTCAGTTACCATTAGCCAACTAAACATGGAGAACCCAGGAAAGAGAAGAAAATTGATAAAAGGAGTTTGCAAGCCAAAATCTCAGATATGGGGGGTGGGGGATAGGGAACATATGAAGAGTGAAATTGTAGACTATAGGAAGTCCATTAAACCCCTTTGAAGGTACCACAATGCTAAAATTTTGGGGAATAAAGAAGTATCACCATATATCACATGAAAGATGATTTGAAGGTATCTAAACAGATTATATAGAAAGAGACACTTCTTTCTATGTAACCTAGAATAATCAAATCACACATCTGGAAGACGCCTCAGAGGTCATACAGTGTGACCCCTATTTGAAGTATAACAACCTTTGACCTTTGACTTATATTTCCATATTTTAATGTTTCAAGAATCTGTGATTCCATTGATGTGGCTGTTCACTGAAGATGGCATTGCTGGTACTGTGTTGGAAGAGTAACTCTTCTGTGCTTTAGTAAATTCTGGTCTTTGTGTTTGGCTATGGCTAAAAAATTCATCACTCTGCAGGCATCTCCTGAACCTAGCTAAACTGTTTGTTGGATGGCAGATAGACATTCTTAAATTCTTTCCAGCTTGGTTAGCTCATGCATGTCAATGTTTATTGGACAATTAGCTAGTTATTGGCAATCTAGGGCCATGAGATGATACACATTAGAGGAGGACTCTGGTGGAGGTCTAATATATTTCCCTAAATTCCATTTATCTTTAGATACCAATTCCTTTGTTTAGTTCCACACATTTATTTCTCAGTATGCATTGGCTTTCTTCTGTCCATCAACATTATAAAATAACAATAACTACAGCAACAATAATAACAAGTAATGCTACATGTATAAAGTAAAACTATAATGTAATGAGAACAATGTGGTTAAAAATGGATCAGAACATAAATATCCAACTGAGTGTTACCTTGTTTCAAAGTAGTCACCTGGAGAAGATTTCTGCTTTTTTCAGTGACTACCCTGACTGTTTAGAACTTTTCCTTGGAAAAGGAAGACCTTCAAGATCACTTCGTGAATATATCTGTTCCCTTCCACCCCCAATAGCCCACCCACCCATATACTTCTCCTCAGTACTTTACTGCCACTCATTTCTCACCAATTCATATGTCCCAAGAGAACATCTGGGGAATTTGTCTAGTCTCCTATGGGGATTCCTCTGATGCAGACAACACTCACTTGGATCTATCCATTCTGGTTGTCTAACAGTGTTATACTGTCTGGGAAATGAAGGTAGCATTTTTGGTATAGTGGTTTGTTTTCTATAGGTATTAAAATATTGTAAAACATGAAAAGTCAGCACTGGACTATTAGAGACTGAAATGGGAGTCAGAAGACTTGGGTTCTAGTCACATTTATACAATTAAAGGACTAGATTTTGCCAGGAAACTCCAAAGGTTAATTATATCCACATTTTTGTTAGCATCTACCACATTCTCAAGGACCCAGTTGACAAAACCATAACTAGGGCAAGACAATTAAGATTTTACATAGGGGTGATGACATGGGGAAGAGGTACCACAATAGCTACACTTTGTTATTCTCAGTTTTCCTCTTACCCCAAGGGATGTGATCCTATTTCCTCACTCACCACCAGCTGCCACATCTCTGATCCCAATACTCTAGCATCCCTATCCCTGGGCCCTCCTCCCCAGTCTCAATGAATTGAAAGCCAGGCCTCTCTTCTCTTTGAAATTACTGGCAAACTTTGATTCCTTTCCAGTTTTTCTTTTCTCTCAAGGGCTGGTGTAATTGACTGACAGCCTCAAGTAGGTACTTAATCAGTATTTATCAGAAGAATTAATAGATTAACATCTAGAAGGCTCAAATAGAGATTAGCAGACAACCTAGGATCAATGCAAATTCATGTGGGTGGGGAAGGAATTTGAGGGTGTAAGAGGAAGACAACTGGTGGAAACCGGACTGCCTTAAAGTAGGTTAAGCAAAAAACTAAAGAGACATAGTACTGTTTTAGAAGAAGAGGAAAGCAATGTCAATAAACATTTATTAAGTCCCTACTAGGTACCAACCACTATGTTAAGTACTGGGGATACAAAAAGAAGCAAAACATAGTCCTGCCCTCAAATTGCTCATAATCTAATGGGGGAAACAATCTTAATTTGGGGGGAAATAACAACATTAGAGACAAATGGAGAAAAATATAATCCTAACTCATAATTTTAAATGTAAATGAATTGAGCAATCTGCTAGAACCAAAAATCTGATAGATAGGATGAAAAACTATAGTATTGCTTATAAGAAAATTTTTAAAAAAGAAATACACGGAACAAAAATTAAGGGGTGGAAAAAATTTACTATGCATCAGTTTAATGTAGAAAAAAGAGTTTGCAATCATAGTATCAGACTAAGTAAAAAAAACAGATTCAGGGGGTGGCTAGGTGGCGCAGTGAGTAGAGCGTTGGCCCTGGAGTCAGAAGGACCTGAGTTCTGATAAGGCCTCAGACACTTAACAGCACACACAAACAAAAACCTAGCCCTGTGACCTTGGGCAATTTACTTAACCCCAAAAAAGCAAAAAAAAAAAAAAAACAAACAAAAGATTCAAAACATAAAAAGGGACAAATAAGGAAACTACATTATACTGAAAGGAGCCATTCTCTTCAAGATCACATTTTACCACTGCTAAAAAGAGAATGAAGGTACTGGCAAACAGATATAGAAGTGATAGGAAAACTTGATATGTATGTATATACATATATATGTATATATATACTGAATTTATATATTCAATAACACAAGACCTTTTATTTTACAGGAAATGCTGAAGCTCTCTATTATCGATATGATTTTCACAGTGGCAAGCATTCTGCTTATTGACTTTTTCCGAGGTCTTTTTGTTCGATATTTAAGTGACTGTTGGTGTTGGGACCTGGAAAGCAAGTTTGTAAGTTCAATGCTATATTGGTTTAAGATATCTTGCTCAAGAAGTTCTGAGTAAGCTAAGTTTACCTTCTCCTGATGGTTAGATTGCATAGGAGAAGGGAAGGACTAGTTTCTCGGGAGACTGATTTGTTCCTATCTAACTCTCTCCATGGCCCCCTCTCTAAAAGGCTTACAATATTTTATTTTACAATATTCAACAATAGTTTACACTATTTAATTATTCATTTTTACTTTTAGCCTGAATATGGAGAATTCAAAATAGCTGAAAATGTGCTCCATTTGGTCTACAACCAAGGAATGATTTGGTAAGTAACAAAATTGTTTTTATGTTCTGGTCTGTCCATTTCATTTGGAGGCTTCAGTTTATGAATACACGCTTATCAAATGTATACAATAGCAATTATCATCAATAATATCATAAGACCTTTCCTTGTCAGTTCTCAAAACCCCTTATAAGCCAGTGACAGCATGTTTCCAGAAAGGGTGAGAATGATCAAGAAAACATATTCAATTCTTTTTGTTGTTGTTGTTTGAAAAAATCAGCTACCACATTTAAAAGTGATCTCACAGAAAAATTCAATAAAAGCTAACATGAAACAGCTTTTCCTGAGCTCTACAGAAAAGTAAGAAGGGGTATAACTAGAAAAAAAAATCATGGAGGAAAAGGATAATGAGAGCTAGTTTAATGACAATCTCTTCTCATGCATGAATCTCCATGTGGTCCGTCTATAAAATAAAGATACTGGACAAAGTGATCTCAAAAGTTCTTCTAATTCTAACAACCTATTATCAATGAAGTGACCATAAGTTTCCATCACACATTATCTTGCTGAGATGCTATCACCATCTTTTGTGAGAGTCACAACAATCTTCTCTTAAAATGTTTCCCAAGTATCGCCCTCCCCTAATAGAAGCACTAAAAGCTCACTTCTCTCCTCTTTTTCTCTACCTTCTTTGTCTTCTCTTGTTCCCCTCTCCTCTTACTGCCTATAGCTTTTACAAGAACAAGAGACAGCTGTGTCTGGGGGGAACTGAAAACTTCTCAGTCTTGGATTGTTAACTTCCCTCTTCCCCCCTCCTTTACTGCTGTCAATCAGCAGCAAGCACTTTAGGGAGTCTTTTGACCCCCACCTTCAGTTTCTGTGTTTGGTTTTCCCTCCTCTGTGAGCCCCTCTTCCCAGCCAGTGGGAGTCAGGGACAGCCCAAGCTCACTCCCCCAACCAATGGAAGTGAGGGACAATGGGGGAAATATGACCCTCCTGTGTTAGGGTTTAAAAACTTTGTTTGCCACCCCTTGGGTGCCTCTTCCTCATGATCAGTCATGGGGAAGACCACCCTCTTCTCCCATGGAAGAGAATAAATTCCCATTCTTATCCTAAGAGGTCTCAGTGTTCTTGATTTTGGATGAGGTTTTTCTTGCCAAACAGCTGTGATAAAGTAGAAAGATCACAGTTGAAGACTAGGGCTCTGCTCCTAGTTTTCCCCTAAGTAGCTATGTGACCTTGGGTAGGTTGCTTTACTTACCTAAATTTTCGCATTCGCATCTGAAAAGAGATGAAAGGTTGAGCTAGAAAAGTCTCTAAGCCCCCTTCTGACTTGTCTTCTCATATCCCTCTTCTTCCTCCCTCTTTTTTATCTTATCCCAATATCTTATCCCAACTCCTCAGCTCGTTCCTGTCCTTCCTTTCTAAGTTCTCAGCTAGCTCTAAAATATTAGGAGTTCTTTGATTTTTTTTCAATTCTCTCATTTGCAGCTGATAAATGGTCTCATGCTTCTTCTTGAAGGGAGAGGAAAAGGCTCATGGCTCCTCAAACCCCACAGATTTCTCCCTGTCTCAGTTATATTATGGTACAATGAAAAGAACACTGGATTTGAAATTAGGGAATAGAATTTTATTTCCCAGCTCTGCCACTTACTACATTATGACCTCTCCTTGGCTTCAGTTTTCTTATTGGTAAAATTAGTAAGAGTACATGATTTCTAAAGAGTCCTTCTAGCTCTAAATCTATGCTCCCTTTTTACAATCACTTCTGCATAATTCATTTCTACACTGTGCTATCACTGTTCTATTACCTCCACCTTCTGACCTACTATAATGTCAATGGGATTTAAGATCTTCCCTAATCATCAATAGGCCTCATGCAGAGCCATTAAGGGAAGCTGGCTAGGGGACACTTACTTGAAAGAAGGATTTAACACCTTTTGTTAATTTCTAATTAGACACTGAGTCAGGAGGGTTGTGATGCCTTCTGGCTCTGAGAAGGGTCTATATACTCTGAGTTGTTATTTTGCTTTGGGTGCTCACTTATGAGGATCTTGTGATTCCTTGTTCAAGATTGTGAGTGGCCCTATGTTTGGGGCTCCCCAACTGCTCAGGTGTAAAGGCTCTCCCAATCAAGGGATGTATGTAAAGTATATAGCAATATTGCTTTGATTCAAGAAGTTAGAGCCCTGTCTGTTGGTCTTTATTTCTCTGCTTGTATTTTCTCTTAAGTTCAGAGTGCTGATTTTTTCCCTGAACTAGTGAATGTAATTTTAAAAAGATTGTTGACCCCTTCAACAAGACTTGTTCTAGCAGCCATCCTGGCTATGCCAGTGTGGTAACCACTACACCAACTGCCTGAGTAGCTACAACATTTCTAATGGCTCCATGTGTTCCTCTTATTCATTGGTGATGGCCAGGAAGCCACTTTCTCACAATGTATCACTCACTCACATAAGTAAAACTCCTTTAATCATTAAAACAACTCTGTGAATTAAATATGTCAGCTGTTATCTCCACCTGACAGTGGAGAACTCTGTAAAACAGAAAAGTTCACTGACTTTTTTAAGGTCATATGCTTATTGATGGATGCAGGATCCAAGTCTCTTATCTCTTAATACAGTGGTCTTTCCACAGGACCACATTGTGCAGTCCTAATTGTTAACTGGCCCTTCCTCTTAATTCTACTCAGACCAACTACCCACCATACCCAATGACAAAAGGAAACCAGGCAAATGAAGTTTTAGTATAGTCAGAGAGGTGTAGCTAATACATGGGAAAAACTTTCATTGTGCCAACTAGTATTGGGGGAAAAAGACTCCTAAAAGGATGGTGGCCTTTATTTTTTTCCCTTTGATAATATTTAAAATAGGATTCCCTTCCGTCTGTGGAGAAGATTCAGGTCTATGAATGTTTATAAATGGAGATGTTGGACTTGAGCATTCCTATGGTATGTTTCAGTTCTAATATTCTATGATTCTGTGAACACATACGTGGTAATAGTTCTACCTAGCCCATAAGTATATGGTGCTATTGTCCTGTTTAATCTTTTCATGGTACTTCTGGATAATTACATCAAAATTTAATTTACAAGCTATTCAAGTCAACACTCACTTGATTTGCACTGCATGCATGACATAATGCTAGAAATCGGAGACTCAAAGACATAAATGATAAAAATCTTTCTCTGAAGAAGTTTACAGTCTAATGGAGTGAAGAGGCATTTATACAAATACCTATGATATAAGGGAGGAAGAGTCAAATACAAAGAAAGGTCCAAGTAAAGTGCTATGAAAATATGAACTATCTAAGGAGAGAGGGGAGGCTTCATGTAGAAGGTGACTAGGATAGGACTTAAGGATAGATAACTACTTCCTTAGATGTATTGAACCGACCTTTTTCAGCACATAACCCTTTCAGCCACCATCACCATTGACCTTCTCTATTCTTACTAGTCCCTCCTGAGGATAAATAGATGGACAGAGGAGTTGTTAAATGGCTACTTAAAATTAATGGCATCCTTTACCATACAATCTTCCTTATTCTCCCAATTTGTCTCCTTTGTTCCTTTATTTAAAGTCTCGATGCTATAGCTAAATGATTTAATAATTTGATTTCTTCCATCCTCGAATATCTTATTCTCCTGTCTTTCCATTATCCATGATTTTCCAGTCTTCAGCCTTGGATCATCATCTGCTTTCTAGAATAATGATCTATGTCCTATTTCCCAAGTGCAGGTCCTCCCCTATGCTCTCTCTTGGACCATCTTTTCTCCCCTTTCTACATTCTTTCCCTTGGTGATATCATTACCTCTCATTGGTTCAATAATTATCTCTATGTTAATTATCCCTAAATTTATATATCTAGCCCTAATCTTTCTCTCACCTCTAACAGCCTTCTAGGTATCTCTACATAGAAATCCCATCAGTATCTCAAATTTTATCATATTTAAAGCAAAAACTCCCCCCCCCCCCAACCTATTCTTCCTATCCTTATTTCTGTTAAGGGCATTACCATTCTCCCAGTCATAAAAAATCCTAAATCTGGAGTCATCCATTATTCTTACTTTTTTCATATTTAGATTAAATCAATTTTCATCTTGCCAATTCTATCTCCCCATCATCCTTCATATTCATCCCTTTTCCTCCACATCCACAGCTACCACCTTAACTCCGATCCTCATTATTTCTTGCCTGAACTATTATTAGAGACTGCTCATTGTAATTGGTTCTTCTGGTTTTTCTCCTCCCCAATCCATTCTCTACACAGGTGTCAAACTGTCTTCCTAAGCAAAGAAAGACCATTTTGCTCTGCTGACCAAATATATTTGTAGTGGCTTTTTAATGACATTAGGCTTAAATATAACCTGGCATTTAATGCCTTCCATTATTGGGCCCCAAGTTCCTTTTCCAGGTTGATTTTGCATTATTTCCCTTCATGAATTCTATATTCCAGTGAAACTGGATTACAAACTGTGTCCTGAACACATTTCGCCTCCTACCTCCATGCATTGGCAAAAGGTCTTTCTGATACATTCCCTCTTATCACTGCATCTCAGAATCCTGGTTTTCCTTTATGGTCTAGTTTAATTTTGACCTCTTTCATGTAGCCTTCTCTGGTTTCACTAAATTCTTAGTGTCCTTAAATTACCTTACATTTTCTTACTTGCACATATGCTGTACCACCTTCCTCTCACCCCTCCAAGCAAAATGTAAGCTCTTTGAGGACAGAAGTTGCTTTCATTTTAATTTTTTTTTATCTTGAGTATCTAGGATAGTGCTTTGAATATGTTAAATTATTATTACATATTTGTTAAATTAGACAAATTCAATGTGGAAGAGTTCATTCTACATATAGTATAAAATAAAACTTTAGGAAAAGATAGGTGAATGGTCAAGAAGAGATAAAGAGTAGTCCAGTTTGGTTATAACAGTATATAAAGTAAGGAGTGGAATAAAATAAAAGTGGATAGGCAGGTTGAAACCAGACTGAGGAAAGCCTTGAATGTAAAGATCAGGAATTTGTAATTAAAATAAATAAAAATATATATATATGTATATGTATATATATATACATATATATATATATATAATGAGTAATATATTATATGGTAATGTCTTTTCTATTTTTTACAGGATGGGGGCCTTTTTCTCACCCTGTCTTCCAGCATTCAATGTTCTCAAGTTGATTGGTCTGATGTATTTACGGAGCTGGGCTGTGCTAACCTGTAATGTGCCCCATCAGCAAGTTTTCAGAGCTTCCAGGTCAGTGAAATAACTTCTTTTTTGTTTATTTGTTGTATTTAATCAATCACTCTAGTACAGAACAATTTTTAAACTGTTGGTTATGCTAAGGTTTTTTTCACTTTATAGTTTTCTATTTTTCCAATTAAATATAAAGAGAGTTTTTCAACAAAGATTTTATAAGATTTTGAGATCTAAAATTTTCTCTCTCCTTCCCTCTCTTTCTCCTCCCCCAAACAGCAAGTAATCTGATATGGGCTATACATGTATGATCATGTTAAACATATTTCCACATTAGTCATGTTGTGAAAGAAGAATCAGAACAAAAGGGAAAAACCATGAGAAAGAAACAAAATATAATGAAAATAGTATGCTACAATCTGCATTCAAACTCCACAGTTCTTTCTCTGGATGTGGATAGCATTTTCCATTATCAGTCTTGGAACTGTCTTGGATTGTTGTATTGCTGAAAAGAGCTAAGTCTATAAAAGTTGGTCATCACACAATGTTGCTTGCATTGTGTACAATATTCACCTGGTTCTGCTCACTTCACTCAGCATCAGTTCATGTAAGTCTCTCCAGGTCTTCCTGAAATTCACCTGTTCATCACTTCTTATAACACAGTAGTATTCCATTACATTAATATTCCACAACTTGTTCAGCCATTCCCCAATTGATGGGCATCCCCTCAATTTACAATTCTTGGCCACCACAAAAAAAATGTTGCTATATTTTTGTACATGTAGGTCCTGTTCCCTCTTATGATCTCTTTGGGATATAGACCAAGTAATGGCATTGCTGCAGTTTTTTAGTCCTGTGGGAATAGTTGCAAATCGCTCTCCAGAATGGTTGGATCAGTTCACAACTCCACCAACAATGCATAAATGTTCCAATTTTCTCACATCTTTTCTAACATTTATCATTTTCCTTTTTTGTCATATTAGTCAATCTGATAGGTATGAGATGGTACCTCAGAGTTGTTTTAATTTGCATTCCTTTAATCAATAGTGATTTAGAGCATTTTTTCATATGACTACAGATAGCTTGGATTTCTTCATCTGAAAACTGCCTATTCATATCCTTCCCCATTCATCAATGGGTGAATGGCTTATATTCTTATAAATTTGACTCAGTCCTCTATAGATTTGAGAAATGATACCTTTATCAGACTGGGGGTAAAAAATTGTTTACCAATTTTCTGCTTTCCTTTTAATCTTAGCTGTATGGTTTTCTTTGTGCAAAACCTTTTTTAACTTAATATAATTAAATTATCCATTTTGTATTTTATAATGTTCTCTATAATTTGTTTGGTCATAAATCCTTCCCTTCTCCATAAATCTGACAGGTAAACTATTCCATGCTCTCCTAACTTGCTTTGGGTATTACCCTTTATTACCCTTTATTTACCCTAAAACATATGCCCATTTTGACTTTATTTTGGTATATAGTGCAAGATATCGGTCTATGCCTAGTTTATGCCATACTATTTTCCATTTTTCCTAGCAGTTGAATTATTCTTCTCTTATTTCTAAAGCCAGCATTTCTAGTGCAGTTATAATGGGCACCTTTGTTTTAATAATACTGGGGATGCTTCTAGCTTATCCTCATTAAATGTAATGCTTGCTGATGATTTGAGACAGATATTACTTATCATTTTAAAGGACATTCCATTTATTCCTATGCCTTCTAGTGTTTTTAGTAGGAATGGGTGCTATATTTTGTAAAAAGGTTTCTCTGCATCTATTGAGATAATCATATGATTTCTGATGGTTTTGCTATTGATATGGTCATTTATGCTGATAGTTTTCCTAATACTGAATCATCTTTACAATTCTGGTATAAATCCTACTTGGCCATAGTGATAAACTGTGAAAAATAGCTATAATATCTTTGATAAAATTTTATTTAAAATTTTTGCATCAATATTCATTAGAGAAATTGGTCTATAATTTTCTTTCTCTATTTTGGTTCTTCCTGCTTTAGGCATTACCACAATATTTGTGCCATAAAAAAATTTAGTAGGACTCCACCTATTTTTCCAAAGAGTTTGTATAAAATTGGAATTAATTGTTCTTTAAATATGTGGTAGAATTCACTTGTAAATCCATCTGGTCCTGGAGATTTTTTTTTTAGGTGGTTGATTGAGGGCTTGATCAATTTCTTTTTCTAAAATGAGGTTAAATATTTTATTACCTCTTCTGTTCATCTGGGCAATTTATATTTTTGTAAATATTCACTTATATTCTCGGGTTTATTGGCATACACTTGAGTAAAATAGCTCCTAATTATTGCTTTGATTTCTTCTTCATTGGTGGTGAATTTATCCTTTTCATTTTTTTTCATTTATCTCAAAATGTTTTATTAACTTCTGTTTTATATCATTCATTTCCACCAGATTTTGAGTTACAATTACTTTTCCCCCCTGTTTTTCCCCTACCCACCCTCCCAGAATAGCAGTCCCACAAGATATCGCTTCCTCCAATCTGCTCTCTCCTGTATCTTCTCCCATACCCCCTTTGACTTTTCCATTAGAGGAAGGTGAACTTTGTGTCCCAATGCTGCACATCTTACCTCCCAATTACAAGCAAAAGAGTATTAATAATAGTATTTATATATATTTGAAAAATTTAATCTTAAGACCTCGAATTTCAGATCCATTCCCTTCCTCCCTTATCACCCAATCCCTCTGGGAAGATAAGTAATTCAGTATATATTGAACATGTCTAGCTATGCAAAACATTACCACGGTAGATATATTGTACAAGGCTGCTTATAATTCCCTCCCACTCATCCCACCCCCAACCTGGTCCATTCCCTACTTGATCCTGTCCCTCTTCTATAGTGGGTACTTCCAACCTCCCCTCCCCCCAACGATGCCCTCCCATCCATCATCCCTCCTCTCATCCCCCTTCCCCCTATTCTGCTGTAGGTTGAGATATCCCATTTAGTATGTATGTCATTCTCTCCCTGAACCAAATTCAATGAGAATGTGGTTTTACCTTTTTGCCTTCCTATTCTCCCACTCCCTTGTAACCACTTCCCCTTGCTTCTTCTACATGAGATAGTTTACCCTACCCTGTCTCTCCCCATCTCCTCTTGCCACTTTCCTCTCTCACCTCATAATTTCACCCCTTCAGTATCCTCCCTTCCCAACAAATTCAACCTATGCCCTCTATCCATATATAACTGTAACCATATACACACACATTCACATATGTATTCATATGACCACACACCCTTCTTCCATTATTTTCATAGTGAGAAAGATATCATCAGTCACAGTTATTGTTTTTCCATATAGGAATGTAAATAGTTCAACTTTGATAAGTTCCTTTTGATTTCTTTTCCCTGATTACCTTCTCAGGCATCTCTTCCTTCTTGTGTCTGGATGTCAAATTTTCTATTCAGCTCTGGTTTTTTCCTCAGGAATGCTTGAAAGTCCTCTATTCCACTGAATGACCATATTTTCCCCTGAAACAAAATACTCAGTTTTGCTGGGTAGGTGACCCTTGGGTTCATTCCCAGTTCTTTTGCCCTCTGGAATATCATATTCCATGCCCTTCAATCCCTCAGTGTAGAAGCTGCCAGATCCTGGGCTATTCTGATTGTGTTTCCACAATATTGAAATTGTTTCTTCCTGGCTGCTTGTAGTATTTTCTCCTTGATCTGGGGATTCTGGAACCTGGCTATAATATTCCTGGGAGTTTTCTTTGGGATCTTTTTCAGGAGGTGATCGGTGGATTCTTTCAACCTCTATTTTGCCCTCTGGATCTAAAACATCAGGGCAGTTTTCCTTGAGAATTTCTTGAAGGGTGATTTCTAGGTTCTTTCTTTGATCATGGCTTTCAGGTAGTCCAATAATTTTTAAATTGTCTCTCCTGGATCTATTTTCCAGGTCAGTGGTTTTTCCCATGAGATATTTCACATTGCCTTCTAATCTTTCATTTGTTTGGATCTGCTTAACAGCATCTTGATTTCTCATAAAGTCATTAGCTTCCATTTGCTCCAGTCTAACTCTGAAGGAATGAATCTCCTCAGTGAACTTTTGAGATTCTTTTTCCATCTAGCAAATTCGACTTTTTAAGGCATTCTTCTCCTCATTGCCCTTTTGGGCCTCCTTTGCCATTTGAGTTAGTCTATTTTTTAAGGTGTTGTTTTCCTCAGTCAGGCTGTTGACCCTCATTTCATACTTTTCCTGCATCCTTCTCATTTCTCTTCCCAATTTTTCCTCCACTTCTCTTATTTGATTTTTAAAGTCCTTCTTAAGGTCCTCTATGGCCTGCAACCTGCTCATGTTTTCCCCTGGGGCTTTTGGAGCAGGACTTCTGACCTCACAGTCCTCTTCCCACTCTAAGCTTCGATCTTCTTTGCCTGCAAAGTAGGAGTCTAAGGTTGCATTTTTCTGTTTAATTTGTTTCCTTTGCCTTGGCATGTTGCCACTTAATTACTTGACTTTTGGGCTTGTTGCCACACTATGGCTTTGCCACCAGATAGGGGAATTTTCATCCTGAACGTGTGGGGGGGCAACTTCTGTTTCTGGCAAGCTGGAAACCCACCCATGACCTCCACCCCAGATCACAATCCAGATCCAGGGAGGTTAAAGCAAGAGCGATTACCCCCCAAGACTGATCACTGGATCTCCCTACAATTCACAGGCCAGGAGATGGAGCTGCCTCTGAAAACTACTAATGGCTTGTCTCCTCAGCGGCTTCTAGCCTCCAGGGGAAGAAGCCGATGCATTCCCCAAATACTTGTCCCAAAGTCCATAGGGCACTAACCTCTAACTTTGTCCTAGGCATGTCTATGTTGATAATTCTGGAATCGCCAGCTACTGGTGTTTTGGGGTCCCTCCAGCCAGCTGCTGGCCCTGCCACCCTGGAGCTAAAACTGTGACTCAGGCAGACCTGTGCTCGGCTCCCCGCGCTCTGTGCACTGCTCTGCCGCTTCCCAGACCGCTGCGCTGGTCCTTCCTGCAGGGCTGCTGGGCTGTCCTCAGTGGGAGGTTAGCTTCTCTGTGTCGTTCTGTGGGTGCTGAGTCTCCAGAAGTTGTTCAGAGTCCCCTTTTACATAGTTTGGAGGTAATCTGGGAGCAGAGTGGCTTGGACACGCTGTTTCTACTCCACCACCTTGCCTCCGCCCCCCCTTTTCATTTTTTATGCTGGTAATTTGGTTTTCTTTGTTTTTTAAATCAAATTAACCAAAGGTTTATTTATTTTATTTGTTTCTTTTCATAAAACCAGTTGTTTGTTTTATTTGCTAGTTCAATAGTTTTATTATTTGCAATTTTATTAATCTCTCCTTTGATTTTCAGAATTTCTAATTTGGTATTTAATTGGGGCTTTTTAATTTATTATTTTTCTAGTTTTTTAATTGCATGCTCCATTCACTGATCTGCTCTTTCTCTATTTCATTCATGTAAGCATTTAGACAAATAAATTTTTCCCTACATACACAGTACTCCTTTGGCTATATCGTATATATTATTGTCATTCCCTTTGGTGGAATTAATGATTGTTTCTATGATTTGTTGTTTGACCCACTCATTCTTTAGGATTAGATCATTTATTTTCCAATTAATTTTCATGGCCCTTTATTATATGTAACTTTTATGTGTCATGATCTGAAAAGGATGCATTTAATATTTCTGTCTCTCTGCATTTGATTGTGAGGTTTTTGTTCCCTAGGACATGGTCAATTTTTGTGTAGGTACCATGTACCACTGAGAAAAAGATATATTCCTTCATATTCCCATTCAGTTTTCTCCAGGGATCTATTATATCTAAATTCTAAAATCATCCTAAAATTCTATTCACCTCCTTAACTTCTTTCTTGCTTATTTTGTGGTTAGATTTATCTCATTCTGAGAAGGAGAAGTTGAGGTCCCCTACTAGTATAGTTTTGTTGTCTATTTCTTCCTGTAACTCATTTAACTTCTCCTCTAAGAATTTGGATACAGTACCACTTGGTTGCATATATGTTGAGCAGAGATATTAAATCATTGTCTATGGTACTTTTTAACAAGATGTAGTTCCCTTTCTTTTATCTTTTAATTAGATCTATTTTTGCTTTTGCTTTGTCTCAAATCAGGATTGCTATTACTACTTTTTTTTAACATCAGTTGAAGTATACTATATTCTGCTCCAATCTTTCAACTGTACTCTGTGTGTATCTCTCCACTTCAAATATGTTTCTTGTAAGCAACCTATTACAGGACTGATTTTTAATCCATTCTACTATCCACGTCTCTTTTATGGAATAGTTCATCCCAATCATATTTATATTTGTGATTACTGTGTATTTTCCCTCATCAAAATTTTCCCCTCTTTATACTTTTCTCTCTCCCTCCTTTCAGCCTGTCCCTCCTCATCCATGTTTTCCTTCTGACTATCACCTCCCTCAATCCGCCCTTCCTTCTATCACCCACCCACCCCCTTTTCTTTTCCCTTTCCCCTCCTACTTCCCTATAAGGTAAGGTAAATGTCTATATCCATCTGAGTATGTATATTATTCTCTCTTTGAGTCAAATCCAATGAGAGTAAAATTCAAACAATGCTCCCTCCCTCCCATCTTTCCCTTTACTGTAGTAGGTTTTTGTGCCTCTTCATGTGAATAATTTATCCCATTCTGCCTCCCCCTTTCTTCTTCAACCAGTACAAGCCATTTTTCCACCCCTTAATTTTTTTTTTATATCATCACATCAAAATCAACTTATGCTCACCCCTTCTGTCTATGTTTACTCCTTCTGACAGCCTTAAGAGATACAGTTCTCAAGAATTACAAGTATCATCTTCCTGTGTAGAGATATAAACAGTTTAACCTTATTGAATAACATGTTTTTTTTCTTTCCTGTTTACAGTGAAATAATTTCTTGAAAATAAAAGTAAAGAAGCTTATTACTTTGTGCAGTAAAAGTGATAACTTGGGTAAACACAAAGTATTCACTGAAGTCTTAGTCATAAAAACATTGAGAGACTATCAGTCAAAAGTTATACTCCTTCCCTCATTTACTGAGTACTTGATATGTGCTAGGTATTGTAGGGAATAAAAGACTGTCTCTGTCCTTGAGGAGTCCATGAGAAAACAGGGACTAGCCCCAGGCAGGGAAGAAGATGGGCCACAGTTTTTCATTCCAGTTTATTTATTGTATAGACTACTTGGCAAACCTTTCATTGCTGCCTGACTCTGAACTTGTTGGGGAGGTGCAGCTCTACCCTCCCTTCAGTCACTCATTGTATCACATGTGAGGGAAGTCATTTTCTGGTGCCTGATCATGGCACCATGGAAGCAATCATAACTGTAAAGATTTCTAGTACTCCAGGTATGAACATCCCCAAACCAGTTTCACTAAGATCAGAGAGGCTCAGTATCAGATTGACCACAGGGTCATGAACTTTTCATAGAAATCTCTCAAAGACTATTTACTAAGCCATAGAAGAGTTTCAATCTACATTAATATTTAGATTGCTTACAACTGATGAAATCACTAAATTAAATAAAAATATTGAAGTATAAATTGCTTGTTTATATGGCATAATCTCTTGCTAAGTTTCAAACACCATGGAAACAGTGACTATCCCTTATCTGAAACCATTATTTCCCCAGAAGTGGTCATAGAGGACTTCGTACATAGTAGGTACTTAATAAAACAATTTCTTGAATTTGGTTGAATCTTCTGTGGCTAGCATGAATATCCAAAGGTCTAATGATCAGCCAGAAGGAAGGAAGGATCCCAGACTATAGGTTTAGGTTATCCCTCTCATTGCTTCTCCACAGAAAACAGCTGTGTGAACTTGGACAAGTCACTTAACTTTTCTGAGCTTTAGTCTCCTCGTCGGTAATACAGTGGGGATGGGGGGTGGGGAGTAAGGAGGGGTTGCATTATAAACAGTAAGGTCCCTTCCAGCTCTAAATCTTTGATCCTATGAATAAAGTGAAGAATTTAGAACTGGAAATCCCCATTTCTATGGAGTTTATTCTATGAAGAGGAATCAGGGGATCTCAACTTGAATTTGTCCCATGACTTAAACCACCTTTTGCTCATAGTTGCAAAGAAAACACTGAAATGAGCTGCGGGCAATGCCAACTGAAAAGCCTTCACAGAACTTTTTATATAGTGAGGTAAATTAGGTACTGAGTGTTGGAAAACAGATTCAATCTGGGGTAGAAACAGATACATCGTTGCTACATCTGCTCAGACCATTCAGTCAAGCAAACTGCCTTTGTTAAAATTCCTTGAGTATTTTGTTTTAGGTAGCCATGGGTTTGAAGGAAGAGAACTCAGGTTGCTATCTTTCTTCAAAGTAAAAAAAGGGATATGGCCAAATACTTGAGTTATACATAGACTTATACAATGAGAAAAATAAATAAATTTCTATATCCAGATAATCAGCTGGATCACATTCTAAACAAAGTAAGGAATTTCTTTAAGGCCTAGGCTGGGTGCCCAAGCAAGATTTGTCTTTGTGTGCAATTATAATCAGTTAATAGTAACAGTTAGCATATAGCATTTTAAGGACTGCAACATGCTTTACATATGTTATCTCATTTGATCTTCATAACAACCTTATCTATTATCACAACAATAATGATCATATTTTACAGATGTGAAAACTGAAGGACAGAGATTTTAAGTAACTTATTCAGGGTCACTCAACTTGTGAGTACCTGAGGCAGGATTTGAATCAAGTTTTCCTGACTCCAATTCCCATGTTCTAACCAGTGAACCACCTAATTACTCATCTGGATGTTTCTGTACCACTGTTGGTCCCAGTAGCATCAATTCCACTCAAAGAAGTTACTTAATCTCAAATACCTTGTTGACTCAAATTTGAGATATAGGACCCAGTCAAACCTCATACACATATACTTACTTGTATATTTGTACAGCTTCAGACACTTTAAACACATAATATCAATGAGAGAATCATTGATTCTCTTAGCATAATCTCCATCAAATGAAATACCCATGATATATTATCTTATAGGTCACATTAATAGAATACAAACAGTCTTCAATTTATAGTCATTCCCACTTAGACTATTCTGCCCAATGCACTAATGTTATTATTTGAAGCATATTCAACCAGATAACAACCAATAAATTGTTATTCTGCTTACTGATGGACTTCAGCATGTAAAACAAAGCACAAAACTCTGTCTCTTCATGCCAAGTCTCTGGACCGTCATGGAATCAAAGATTTAGAGCTAGAAGGCACATCAGGGATCATTTAGGCTATCCTCTTTCATTTTACAGGTGAGGAAATTGAGTCCCAGAGAAGTTAAGTGATTTGCCCAAGATCACACTACAGTTACAAAACCAGGTTCAAATCCTGATCTTTTTCTACTACCCTGTACACACAATTTCTCTCCAAGGTAGCTTCTAGATGAATTAAGTTTAGATAATTGGTTCCCAGATTGCTGTATTTAGGTAATAGAAGTATACCGTTTTTTGCACCAAAATTCTATTCCATTGTCTCACTGTGGCAAAGCATGACCTTGATTTCTCAAAGTCTATGCCAGCAGAGCACAAGCTCTGGTAAGCAATACTGAACTGGAAACTGTCCTGGTAAAAGATTCCTGTATATGGACCATCTAAGGACAAACATAACTAAGGCAAAGATATTCATCATCCGTTGAGCCATGGAATAAAAAAACTGGAGGAGGGAGACACAAAAAATTATTGAATATTATCTACTGTCAGTGAAGAGTTAAAGTGTGTAACAGGGGAAGGGATGTTACATTAATAAATCAGATTATTTAAGTATTCAAGTATGAATATATATTTTACATTATGTAAAGTAAGGTGCACATGGTGATAATTTAAAGTTCAATTCAACAAAGATTTACTAAGAACTCACTAAGTGAAATTCTGCATGCTAAACCCTGGGGTAATAATAATAACCAACAATAATTACAAATTATAATTACTATTATGAAAATATAACAATATTTAGCAATAATTATATACACATATTTTATTCAGATATTATTGCATCAAATCTCAAAGCATTACAATGCCCCTTCAATGAAATATATTACTCTAAAGAAGTTAACCTCATAAAAAGTGAAACCAGAAAGATGCTACATTTTTATTAAATTTTTTTTTTAAAGCAATTGGGGTTAAGTAACTTGCTCAAGGTTACACGGCTAGTCATTATTTATGCGTGGGTGCTCATTTTCTGAGGCCGGATCTGATCTCGGGTCATCCAAACTCCGAGGCCGGCGCTCTTACTCACTGCGCCACCTAGCCGCCCCTTTAGGGCAATTGGGGTTAAGTAACTTGCCCAAGGTTACACGGCTAGGTTTTTTTTTGTTTGTATGGATTAAGTGTCTGAGGCCGGCTCTGAACTCAGGTCCTTCTGATTCCAGGGCCGGCGCTCTATTCACTGCACCACCTAGCCGCCCCTTAAAATTTTGGCAAAGCATTTGATAAAGTCTTTCATGCTAGTCTTACTGGGAAATGCAGTCATGGGTTAGATGAGAGCTCAATTAGCTGGATTCAGAATGAATTGAATGATTACAACCAAAGAATGATTATTGCTACTTTGGAAGGGAGTCCAAATGGAAGTTTGTGGGGATCTATGTTTGTTCATGTGTCACATATTTGGATAAAGACACAAATTAAATGCTTATCAAATTTTCAGATGATATCTCCACTAAGTTGGGGGAGGTAACTAATCCACTAGCTAAGAGAGTAGGGATTCAAAACTATCTTGGTGGGCTAGAACTTTGGATTGAATTAAACAAGTTTAAATTTGATAGTAAGAAAGTCTTACCCTTGAGTTGAAAAAAAAAATCAATTTCATGAATACAAGACGGAGGAAGAAAGGTTAAACAGAAGTTCAAAGAAAAAAGATAGGGGGCAATGGGAGGGAATATTGGAATTTCAGCTAATTTTGTATCAGCAATGTGATAAGGAAGTTAATAAGAACTTTAAGCTTTAAACACTTTTAAACACTTTAAGTGTTAGAAAAATAAAATAGCTAAGAATAAGAAGGCTATAGGGTGCTGAGTGGTGTGGTAAATAAAGCACTAGGTCCAGAGTCAAGAAGACCTGAGTTCAAATTCTGCCTCAGAAACTTAGCAGCTGTATAATCTTAGGCAAGTTACTTCACCTCTGTCTGTTCCAGCTTATTCATTTGTAGAAGAAAAGGCTACCACGGATTGTGAGGTGCACCAATGGAGAGACTACTCACATTAATGAAATCACAGATCCATTGAATTTTTTTTAAATGTAGCATCATATAAATCAAGCATCATATATATACATAACATCATATATATACAGGATTCTAAATTTAAGTGAAGCAAAATGTAAATGCTATACACATTCATTTCCTTTTTTTTTTTTTGAGTTTTCTGGTTAAGATAGGTCAATATCAAAGACCTTCTCTTTACCAGTTCCTTGTATTGTACAGGTTGTATACAGATTTCCTGCAAAGTGAAGCCAACTATCTTTGGTTTTCTCATAGATCCAATAACTTCTACTTGGCTATGTTACTGTTCATGTTGTTTCTGTGCATGCTGCCAACAATCTTTGCTATTGCCCGATATAAGCCATCTTTAAACTGCGGTCCATTCAGGTGAGTCATTAAAGTCTTTAAAGTCATTAAAGACTTACTTTTGTTTGGAAACTAAAACTAGTTTTAGGGAAACTGTCTAGTCTGCCATTTGGGATCCTCATAGAATGTTAATGATCCAATTCCCCTCAATTTACATAACCTAAAACTAACAAAGGAGAGACCGACAGACACAGAGATAGAGAGACAGAGACAAACAAAAAGGCAGAGAGGAACAAAGACAGAAATGGAAGGGGGAGGGAAGGAGGGAAAGAAGTAGAGAGAGAAAATACTTAGAAACCAAAACTCAATTTTCATGTTGATTGCTCTTTATGATGAATCAGCCAATTTTGATAACTTATATTTGAAATAAGACTCTAAAGTTTGTTGCCTTTCATACATCATCCCATTTGAAATTCACAACCACCCTATGAAGTAGTTATTACAGTGTAGAGAAGTTAAATGATTTGTCCATGGCTACATAGCTAGTAAGTGTCAGCACTGGGATTTGAACTGAAATTTTCCAGATTCTAAGGCCAGCGCTCTACCCATCTATGCAAAACCAATGGCATTTTGTGAGTTTAAGATGATTAACTAACTTCAATATGACTCCACTCTTCTGCTAAAGAGGTTAGAGTACAGTGTGGGATCAGGGTGGAGGGGAGAGGAAAGAGTAGTATGTATTGCTTTGTTTTTCATTTCCAAATTATATGCATGATGCTAGAATTCATAGTTTCAATAATAATTAGATAGTTATCAACTAAAAACCAGATATAATTGGCAGGTACTTAAGTTGTCACTTATTAGTATTTAGTGAAAAATAATTATGGAATGGCAGGTTAAGATAATGAATAGTGAGCATCCTTGGAGGAATGAAGACAAATTCCACCTCTGATATATTCTGACTGTGTGACCCTGTCCAAATCTACTCAGTCAATCAATCACTCAGCAAGCACTTATTAAATGCTTACTCTATGTCAGTCACTGTGGTAAGTGGTCCAATTTTTAAAAAAACAGGCTATGCAGCGCAGCTAGGTGGCACAGTGAGTAGAGCATCTGCCCTGGAGTCAGAAGGATCCGGCCTCAGACACTTAACACACACAAAAATCTAGTCTTGTGACCTTGGGCAAGTCACTTAACCCCAATTGCCCTCCAAAAAGCAAAACAAAAAAACAAAAAAACTACAGCTATGTGGCTTGCTTACGTTTCCCTCCACCACCACCCACCCCACCTCAACCCAATATGTGTTCAAACATCATAGATAAGAACAGTCTAATAAAGGGATTACAGACTGCAGGATGAATTAGAAAAGACCTGATGGCCATCTTTAAATACTTCCCAGACTGCCATGTAGAAAAAACTTTATGTTGCTTTACAAGGCAGAACTAAGAACTTCTAAGTAAAAGTTATAGTGAGGAAGTTTTTGTCTGGTTTTTTGTTTTTGTTTTTGCCAGAATTTCCTAACAGGCTTACTTGTGTAGTAGTGACTTCCCTACACAGAGATATTCAAGTAGGGGCTGAATTACCCCTTTGTCAAAAACATGATTAGGAGGATTTCCAGTACTAGCTGAGAACTTGAACTAGATTGCCTACAAGGTTTCTTCCAGCTCTATGAGTCTAGTTTTTTCAAGTCCTGATTGCCTCAAATATTGCTTCAAGTGTTGAAGTATTAAGGCTTGGGCCTCGTATTTGTTTGTTTAACCAGTAGCAATATAACTTGCTTTTTTGTTTGTTTTTCCCCTCTCTCAGTGGGCAAGAGAAAATCTATGATATTGTGTCTGAAACTATTAAGAACGATTTTCCCTTGTGGTTCAACTCAGTGATTGGCTACATTAGCAGCCCAGTTGTCATTCTTCCTGCTTTGCTTCTTCTCTTGTAAGTATGATACTCACAAATCCGTTATAATGTTGTTTCACAGTAGTGATTTAATCTGGTTCACAGATGTAGTCAATGCTCTTTAACCTTGGATTTAATTGGTTGATCCCAGTAATATTCCCCTACTTTCTCTTTTATTTTCATCTTTCCCTTCAAGTCTTAAACATATACATTGGCTATTTTGCCTATTACTATGTGGCATTCAAGAAAGTCATTGTATCCCTTGGGCCTTCAGTTCGGTTTCTCTGTAGAACAAAGGTATTTACTGAGTACATTCTTAGCTGTGGCTGGGATTCAGGAACTTATCTCCCAAATCACCAAAATCAGTAATGCCCCTATAAGTGATTCCATGCAACCAATATCAGTGTCTCAAAAAATCAGACTCTAGTGTTTGTCCTCACTTTTCCTACAAACAGAATTCAGTTGGGGTAGGGAAGGGGAAAGGATGAACACAGAGCATAGTCAGATTCAGATAGATAAAATTGTTCTAGCAGAAGGAACTCTCCATTACCCAGAGATCCTGTCCTTGACCCCAATCTTCCTCACATGACTGACAGTCATCAACCTCCCAACTTCAGAGAGGAGACAGAGGTAGGGAGAAGCATCAGATGGAGTAAAGACAGTGAACAAAGGCAGATCTTTAAGGAATAGAAAGTCTGGGCAAGTGAACGATTCTGTTGTGGGATTTTGAAAGGACATGAGGTGAAGAGACATAGATCCTTGATAGCAATGGAAAGGAATTGTGCTTTGACTTACCCAAGATATTAGCACCTTGAAAAAATGTTTGACCACTTTGCTATAGTGGCTTTGTCCTTTCTGGCTCCATATGAGACCTTCCCAAAATTTAGTTGCTCTTAAAAGTGTATGCTATTTTTCTCCCAACCAATTATATGATTTTACCCTGTTCCCTTATAGCATGCTGATCTATTACCTTCAGAGTATTGCAAGGTCACTGAAGTTCACCAACAGTCAGCTGAGAATGCAAATTCAAAGTGCAAGTATTAATTGAAACTACCTATTCTGTGTTTTTATTCTTTCCTATTGACCCTAAACCCCCATAAAATCTCAAAGCAATATTATTTTGGAAGCTTACAGAATATGTGATAGTTCTTGCTGAAATTTATTATTTATTTTCATTTCACTAAAGAATTCATCACCTATTTGAATTTAGCTACCTATTCTTAGCTATGCTGGTCATTGGAAAGTAGTTTACTGGCAGGACTATACCTGAAAGCTTGCCTGCTTGATAGAACCTGCTAAGATTTGTATTCTGCTGATAGACTCCAAAGCCATCTCCATGCTATGATACTGCATTAGAGAGGTTTAGGGGGTTCTATTGGAAGACAAAGGACCTGGGTTAGTATCCTGGCTCTAATATTTACTGCTTCTTTGACTTTGGGCAAGTCACTTTATGTTTTAGGGCTCAGTTTCCTCACCTGTATAACAAGAGAGTTGGACAAGATGGTCTCCAAGATTCTTTCTAGCTCTAAATCCATGATCAGTGATCATATTTATCTGACATGTTGTGGTTGTTCAGTCATTTTTCAGTCATGTTTGACTCTTTATGACCCCATTTGGAGTTTTCTTAGCAAAGATGAAGTGGTTTGCCATTTCCTTCTCCAACTCATTTTACAAATGAGGAAACTGAGGCAAACTGGGGTAAGTGACTTGCCCAGGCTCACACAACTGGTAAGTGTCTGAGGCCAGATTTGAACTGAGGAAGATGAGTCTTCCTGAATCCAGGCTGGGAACTCTATTCACTGGGCTACCTAACTGCCCTTATCTGGCAAAACATGTGATTAATACTGTCTCTAAGCATATCATCAAATAACTTCTTGTTATGATGATACTGCTTATGGATATGTAAGGCACTTTTTCACCTAAGAAGGATATAATAGTGTCATCATCATTTTTCATCATTCAAGGTGGGGGGGTAGGTTGGGTGTGTTTGTGAGGAATGGTGTCCTTTTTAGAAGTCTGAACTGCAATTTGGATATACTATCCTCAGGTGCCTATTGTTTTTGTCTTAGTTCATCAATCAATCCTTAGGTTCAGGGGTACAAAAAGACAGTTTTGTACTGAGAGAGCTTCAAAAAATTAGTTCTGAGGCACATGCAAAGGCAAGAGAAGAAAATCTTCTCTTTCTCTGTTCCCAACAATGTTCCTGGCTGGTCAACCATGAATTAGTTTCAGACCAGACAGTAATAGCTTGAATTGGTTGTGCAGCGAGGGCTATCTATATCTGGTCTAATACTGATTGATAGCTTAGCCACATAGCCAAAGGAAACAATGAAGTTCTGAAGGAAATTATATAGACCTTCCTCTTTCTGCTCCATTGATTCAACAAAGAAGATGCCAGGCAGCATACTAAGAATTCAGTGTATCCACCGCTTCTCTGGAAACACAAATACAACAGGAAACCTCAATGAATCCTAACACTGCTACTTAATATCTTCCGTGCCAGAGACTAATTAGGAAAACATTTCCACCAAACATAAAAAATAGTTTGTGGGGACACAATGTGACATAAGCATCAATGGCACAGTCATAGTCTGACCATGTGCACACTCAGGCAAGGGGAGGAGGTTGTCTGCAATTGATGGGGAAAAGAGGATTGTGGGGATCCTTGGTGGAAAGGCAGACTTTGGAAAAATGACAAGAAGGCTATGGTTACAGGACCTATGGTGGTAGTGGTGGTGGTGGTGGTGGTGGTTGTCCAAGGACAGTGTGGCTATGTGGATGGAAGGATTGCCTCTAGCCTTCCTTTTGGAGAAGAATGGGGGATGGGGCAGGACTTTTGGGGCAAAGCTCTCATTCTAGTGAAGGCTCTATGCTTTAACAGTATATAAGTTACTGGGAGGGGGATGGAAATGTTGGGGTGGAGATATTCTCAGTGGGCCAATGTCCCCTAAATGTCCCAATGTAGTTACATCACTAGATGGGTATATACATTTCTAATCTCTAACAGTGTCACTAATCTCTAACAGTGTCACTTTTTTATTGCTTAAAGTTTGATCCATATCAAAATCGAAAATAATTGTCATGTATATTTTAGGATAGATCTGAAGACAAGAAAAAAGTTGCCCAAATGATAGGAGGTAAGTGGAAAATGTAAAATAACACAAAGAATGAATATCTTACTTAGTACAATATATTAAAAAAACACAGGATAGGAACATTGAAGTCATTGTGGGAAAATTGGTCTCATCCATATTTACTTCCTTACCAATTATTCTCAGCTACATGTTTGTTGTTGAAAATGAAGAAAATAGGGGTGGCTAGGTGGTGAAGTGAGTAAGAGTGACAGCCCCGGAGTCAGGAGGACCCAGGATTGGTTCTGGACTCAGAAAATTAGCACCCACACATAAAAAAATAACTAGCTGTGAAACCTTGGGCAAGTTACTTAACCTCAATAGCTTTTTAAAAAATGAAGAAAATAAACCAAATATAGTGATCAAAAATGAGTTTAATACAAGGTTCAATTAACAGCTTTAAGACACTTAAGTGTCAATAATATAAAATAAAGAAAACTTTATTTGATGCTTGAAGACTTGGATTTAGGTCTGCTCTGCATCATTTGCTAGCTGTATGATCTTGGAAAAGTAAATCTCAAACTCTCTCAGCTTCATATTTCTCTCTCTCTCTCTCTCTCTCTCTCTCTCTCTCTCTCTCTCTCTCTCTCTCTCTCTCTCTCTCTTTGAATTCAGGTCCTCCTAACTCCAGGGCCAGTGCTCTATTCACTGTGCCACCTAGCTGCTCCAAACATCTGCTTTCTCATTTGTAAAACAAAAATAAGAATAACTTCCCTATCTATCCTATAAGGTCATCGAGAAGATTAAAGTGAGATAATGTATATGAAATTCTTTTTTTTTTCTTTTTGGAGGGCATTTGGGGTTAAGTAACTTGCCCAAGGTCACACAGCTAGATTTTTGTTTGTATGTGTTAAGTGTCTGAGGCCAGATCGGAACTCAGTTCCTTCTGACTCCAGGGCTGGCACTCTACTCACTGCGCCACCTAGCCACCCTTATAAAATTCTTTATACTCATGTGATGTATTCTGTTGTCATTCAGTCTATTTCAGTTGGGTCTGACTCTTCGTGACCCCATCTGAGGTTTTCTTGTCAAAAATACTAGAGCAGTTTGACAATTCCTTCTCCAGTTCATTTTACAGATGAGGAAACTAAAGCAAACAGGGTTACATGACTTGCCCAGGGTCACAAGTCTAGTAAGTGTCGGGTCAAATTTGAACTTAGGAGAAGGAGTCTTCCAGACTCCAGACTGGGAACTCTATACACTGCATCACCTAGAGGTCCAAAGTGCTATATACATTAGTTAAAAACAAATGAATGAATAGATGAATCCACAGTCAAAATAGCCTTCTAAGCTAAAATGGGAAGATGGTGAGGTAGATATGTACAAAGAGAGAAAATATGCAATTCCCAGAGAATGAACCTGAAATAAATAGAAAGCCCTACCCCCCCCCCAAAAAAAACACATCGGATGGATCTTGATGTCATTTTGCCATATCTCTCTGCTCCATGGAATTACTAATTATTACCAGAATTACCAATCCTGCCTTTGTACTGATACAACATAGCCTCAGTTCAAACCCTGTTTATTTTTATCCCTATCTATCTGTCCCTACCCACTTCCCAACATACATACTTAACATTCTTCCCTAGCACCTATTGAGAATTGAAACCAATCCAATTGACTCTCTGGGAAGGCTTAATCATGGAACCTGACTTTGTTTTAAGAAATTATAATTCAGGAGCCACCTACAGCTTCTTCACCATACTCTAATGGAGCCATATTTTCTGTTAAAGAATAAAAGCATATGGGGTGGCTAGGTGGCGCAGTGAGTAAGAGTGCCAGCCCAGAGTTGGGAAGGCCCCGGGATCGGATCCAGCCTCAGAAAATGAGCACCCACACATAAATAATGACTGGCCATGCAACCTTGAGCAAGTTACTTAAACCCAACTGCTTTAAAAAAAAAAGAATAAGTGCATAATTTTATCTATTTTAAGAGTCATTTGAAAGTTCTCAAAGCACTTTCCTGCTCAACAATCCTGGAAGGTAGGGAATTAAATCATTCCCAAATTTCTCTGAGGCGATTAGGTGATGCAGTGGATAGAGCTCTGAGCCTTGGATGAGAAAGATCAGAGTTCTTATCTGGCCTCAGATATTTATTGCTGTTTGACCCTTAGGAATTTGCTTAAGCTCTTTCTACCTCAGTTTTCTATACTGTAAAATGGGGGTGATAATAGCATCTACATCCCAGGAATGTTATGAGAATCAAATGATAATATTTGCACATTTGTACAATGTAGCGCATTGTACCAATGGGATTTGAATTTGCCACTCCTGACATGAAGTCTAAAGCTACGCTTCCTTCACCACACTGTCTCTCCAGCTATGACTAAACAAACCTTTCACTGGAAATTTTTTACCCAAAAATAAATAAGACCTCTGCTGATTCCAGTGAGTGGAAAAAGAGGATAGTAAAGAGGAACAGAGAGTTGAAATACATGGGGAAGAGCTTCACTGTGAAGAGACATCTGAAATAATAAGGGGCCTAAGGTTCCTGGGTTAAGAGGGTTAGGGATGATGGTTAGGAACAGATGTTTTACTGGAGTTAGGAGAGAGCCACCCAAGGCAGGGCATGTAGTCAGTGAATTCCATCTGTGGATGCTTCTCACTACAGGGGGGAAAGCATGGAGAAGTGCTGGAGCTATGCTGAGACAAGGAATATTAACAATTCTGAAAATCATGAGATCTAAGAAGAAAAGGAAGGAGGGCTCTGAACTTTTAGAGCCAAGATAGAGGGCAGAGGATAGTAAGCAGATCCAAAGAGAGAAATTATAGTTATAGGTCAAGTCATAATGGAAGAGAGGGTAGGGAACCTTGAATTAAGTGTCATGGGATCTGGGTTTGAATCCCTGCTGGGCCACTTGTTGATTGGGCAAGTCATTGACCTCCTTGAACCTCAGTTTCCTCACCAGTAAAATGACAGGATTGATGTAGATGGTCTCTAAGGCCCCTTCCAATTCTAAATCTATCTGCAATCTTGTGATCTACT
The DNA here is from genome assembly GCA_011680675.1 of Gymnobelideus leadbeateri. Taxonomy (NCBI): domain Eukaryota; kingdom Metazoa; phylum Chordata; class Mammalia; order Diprotodontia; family Petauridae; genus Gymnobelideus; species Gymnobelideus leadbeateri. The sequence goes on along the minus strand of WOXC01007830.1, from coordinate 163,175 downwards.
AAATGACTGATTTGGGCTAGATCACCTCTAAGATCCCCTATGGCTCTGATTCCTTGACTGTAGGAGCCTATGAGGTTCTTGTTATAGTACAGTCAGAAGCAATTTTTGCTAGTGAGGTATCTGCAGATGTCTAGTCCTATCCCTGTACCACTCCCTTTGATCCTTAAAAGACTCTTGCCAGATGGCCAACTAGAAACTAAAAATTGAGACAGTGGTGGTTATATCTACTTGTCTGAAACTCACCAAGCTGGCATCTTTGGAGTTTGAACACTGGCAGAAAGTTTTACTAAGCAGGAAGATTATTTTTAAATTCTATTTATTTTTATTTTTCAACATTCACTCCCACAAGTTTTAAATTTTCTCTCCGTCGCTTTACTCTTCCCTCCCCAAGACAGCATGCAATTCATTATAGGCTCTACATATACAATACCATTAAACATACTTTCACATTAGTCATGTTGTATAGAAGAAACAGAAGGACTAGAAGGAACCACAAGAAAGAGAAAAAAACAAAACAAAACAAAATAGTCTTCAGCGGGAAACTTATTTTGGACATCCATGAAAATGTGGGGCCCACATCATCTCAAACAGCTAATAAAAATGTTCTACTTTAAAAACTAGATAAAAGAGCAAGATAGGTACATTCCCATTTTGTAGGGACTAAAAAACAATGATGATGGGAGTCATACTGATTTCAAATTATGAGTAGTTATGTGAATATTCACATTTATGTTTATTATTTATTTTCATTGAATATGTACTTGTCCTAGTGATTCACTGTGAATCATGAATTGTTGTTTGTTCTTTGTTTTTGAAGAGGACCAATGACATCACCAGGTGATGTCTTAACTTGTATGTGAACAGATTTAAGTGATGCAGAGCTGCACAAAGTTGTCAGTCTCACTCTCTCCCAGAGTCGCTGAAGTCCAGTGGCAAGACAAAAGTCAGGATGACTGGTGATAGCTCAGGAAGAAGTGGATGCCCTTGGGGTCTTTGATATCTGGCCAAGCTCTAAGCACTCCACAGGGCCTGCTTCAGCTACCTTCATGGCTGTTGAAACAAATTAATTCTATGTCATGATCACTGCCAAATAATATTTGACTATTGGGCATAGTCCAGTGTATATAGGGTCATTTTCCATTATCAGAAATTACTAAATTCCTCAGGATAATAATAGCATTCATTTTATAAACACAAAACATCCTGATGTTTCATAATCTTTTATTGTTTCCTATAGAAATCCTGTTAAATTGATATTATTAGATCTACTGCCAAAAAAACTCTCTCCTCTGAGTCTCAGTTCCCTCATTTGTAAAAATTAGGAGAATTATTAAATCATCTCCAGGGGCTAAAATACGGTGGGACAATTTCCTCTTCTTCCCCCACCCCACCTAACCCACATATTACATAGCATGTGACTGGAAAAGTTAAGTGTAGAATTCACTATGTCTGATACACTTAGTTCATGGGTCCCTTGTTTTTATACTCAACTATTTAAAGAAGCAAAATCCCCGACAGGATCCAAAAGCCCATAGTATTAAAAGGCGGAAGGGGGACTTTAATTTAATAAATCATCCCAGTTGGGGGTTAATTCAATTCATGAGACATTTATGAAGCACTGACTACATTATAAGTCCCAAGAGATACAAAGACTAGATCAGATACTATGTTATCATGGAGATGACAGTCTAGAGGCATAATTTTATTAGAGAGATGCCCCCAAATGTACCATATCAGGAAAGAGAAGTCATTATACATTGGGGAAATCAGGAAAAGCTTCATGGAAGAGATGGCATGGGTGAGGTTTCAAAAGACAAACAGGAATTCATCAGGAGAATAATCATAAAAATTCACATTTATGAAACAATTTAATCCTTACAAAACTTTCCCTACAAATACCCCCCAAAATAGGCAGTATAATTGTGACTAAGCCATTTTTGCTTATTAGGAAACTGGGGTGTTAGGAAGATCAAATAACTTGTCCAAAGTCATAAAGCTAATAAACAATGGAGCTATGATTCTAACTCAATTTCTCTAATTCTACAGTCAGTGCCTTTTTCATAAACAGCCTCCTATAAAGGCAAAGGGAAGTAGAAGTAGTGACAGAGGGACATTCTAAACAAAGGAAACGGTGAGCAAAGGCATGAAGATTAGAAAACCAAGAATGTAGAATAGAATAGTATGAGATAAGGCTAGAAAGACAGATTGTGGAGGACATTGAATTCCAAGAAAAAAAGTTTGACTTGAACTTGGTAGACATTAGTCAATATACATTTATTAAGCTCCTATTATATGACAACTATGGTGGTAAGCTCTAGGGATATAAAGAAAGGCAAAAAAAAAAATAGTCCTGGATCTTGAGGAACCCAGTCTAAAGAGGGAGAAAACACACAAATAAGACTTGACAGGATAAATTGGAGATGATCAGCAGAGAGAAGGCCCTAGTAGTAAGTAGAATCTAGAATGGTTTCTCATGGAAGACAGAAACTTGAAGGAAGGCAGTGAAGTCAGGGGACTGAGATGAGGGAATTCTAGGCATGGTGGACAACTGATGAAAGTGTGCACAGTTGGGAGATAGAATGTCTTACTTGAGGATTAGAAAGGAGGCCATTGTCAATGGATTGCAGACTGACTACATGGAGGGGGGAGAGATATCCTGAAGGTAAAAAAAAAATGATAGGATTTGGCAACAAATTAAATATGAAAGAAAGTGAAAAGTTAGAGGTTGACACATAGGTTGTGAACCTAGGTAACTGGGAAGGTGGTTCTGCCCTTTTTAGGTTTGAGACTTCCTTGAGGGCAGGGACTATCTTTTGCTTCTTTGTGTCCTCAGAACTTTAGTACAGTTCCTGTGACATGGTAGACATTTGATAAATATTTACTGATTTCCTCACCAGTAATAGGGAAATCTGGAAGGGGGTGAAGGCTTGGGATAAAGATAAAGTTAGGTTTTGGATGTTTTTGAGTTTAAGTTGCCTACAAGACATCCAGTTCTAAAAATTCAGTAGGCAACTGGATATACAAACCTAGAGGTTCAGAAAGAGTTTAGGGATAGATAAGTAAATCTGAGAATTATCAACCTAGAGTTGAGAACTGAAGCCATGGGAGCTGATGAGATCACCAAGGGAAATTGTATAGGGGGAGAAGAGAAGGGGGCCTAGGACCCAGCCCTTAAGGATACCTAGCTTTAGTGGAATGACCTGATGAAGATCTAGAAAGGAGGCTGAGAAGGAGCCACTGCAAAGTTAGGAAGAGAACCATGATAGACCAGTTTCCTGAAAACCCAGGAAGAAGAGAGTGCCAAAGAGAGGAGGGCAGCAGGTTGTCATTGAAGAATTTTGAACAGAACAGTGACATGAATAGGTCTGAACATTAGTCTTTGCTTCCATTTTCAGCCAGGACCCAGGCCCAGGAAGGAAGCAAGAAGAAACCTCAGGAAAGTGATTTTGTCAATCAGCAAGCCTCAGCTCACACAATGACTCCCAGGAAAAATGGCAATATGGTCAGCTTTGACTCCCCAGGAAGCAAAATTCCAACCATTTCACAAGCTATGCCCCAGACTAAGATCTCCAGGCCAGTGGAGATCTCTTCTCCAGTTACTGGTATCTCCAAAGCACAATCTGAGCCTGTTGACAACAGGTAAGGTTCAGCCTTAATGGGACTAGAAGAAACTCCTGCATTTAGCCACAAGGAGAATAAAAGCATAAACTGAGTAGTGTTTTGAACAACCTTGTACTAAAGGACTTTTAGTTTATGAAAAGGCTTAGCTATACATGAGCACTTTGGCATAGTCAAACTAAGTCAACAAGGTGCTAAGGAAAATAAGGAAGCTGTATAAAGTGGTATTTGTGGTTTTATTTCGGTACAGATTTAATGTGGTATAGGAAGTTCTGGCTAAGTAAACTGCCTCTGCCAATGCAGATGGCACCTGCTCTGCAATTTATAGTCTTAGAGTAGGAGTTCCTCATTTTTTTTAAGTCAAGGACTCCTTTGGCAGTCTGGCAAAAATTACAGACCCATTATGAGAACTCTGTTTTTAAATTCATAAAGTAAAACACGCAGGACTTCAAAGGAAACCAAAAAGCTAATGAAAATAAAGATGTAATTTATTTTCTGATCCAAGTTTGTAGGCTCCCTGAAATCTATCCACAGAGGCCAATGGTCGTCACAATGAAGGCGGTCTTAGAGAGTTGCCCCAGAGCCCTGAAAGGTTAAAATGATGTGCTCAGTCAATACAATCAAAAAGTCAGGAGGATTTCAAACCTAGTCTTCTTTCCTCCCAGGAAATTAAGAGGGGGAAAAGAAGAATATTGAAATGGACATATTCTCTCAGGATTTCTTCAACCAAACACACTTGTTATACCCCAACAAAGGAGAGTTCATAATACAACTCCAACTTGTTTATATTTTTGACATGATGTTCCCATAAATCCCATCTTCAAAGTCCTCTAATACCTCATTGTGGAATAGAGGTGGCATAGGGTTCATCTCTCTGCCAGCAGAGAGCAGATATTGCCAAGAAGAAAAGACTTCATGCCTAAGTTCAGCCATGTATCATCTAGCTGAGTTAAGGGAAATGTTTGTTACCAGCAAGTTAAGCACCAGATGAATTTCTATGGGTGAAGAAGAGATAAGGGGTTAGGCAGGGTTGTACTAATTGGTAGAATTACAGACCTTTGAAATATTGAAGAAAGCATCCTTGTGAAACATGTAGAGAACAAACATCTTTGTTTCCATTTTACAGAGAAGGAAACAGAAAAGTAATTCATAGTTAAATGACTTGCCCAAACTCAAGCTAACATTCCAAGGTAGAGAATAGAAATGCTATGGCAATTATGGCATCACACCTTTGTTCCACCTGCTCACATGCAAACATTGCCCAAAAAATCTTCCAAAATTGAGAAAGACTTTGTTTTTTTCTAGGTCACCACTAATTTAGACTTAATATTCTTAGTGTCAAAAAAAGAGGCTAAATATTTTCCCCTAGGTATTTCCTCACCCATAAAATGAAAGATGGGGTTAGATGGCCCTTCCAGTTCTACCTCCTTGGGATTCTATGATCATTTTTCCCCAAGGTATCACAAGATGCTGTCTACAGGCCACAAGGAAAGAATACTCATTTCCATTTCAACAAACATTGATTCAAAGTAGGCAGCACGGAACTTTGTTCACCAGAAATGTGGCTCAACATATGGTGGAGTAGGGTAAGCATAGACAGATATAACTGTTTGGTGTTTGGAAGGTTTTCAAGTAGATTAAACCAAGTCCCTCAAAGGCAGTTGTGAGCTCCACGTCTTCAGGATCCTTTAGAAAAGACAAATTAATGTGATTTCATGATTAATGTGTTAGTATAATGTACATTTAAGGAATTTGGTAGAGAAGGCAAATGAGCTTTTTCAAATGGCTTGCTTATCAGGTTTTAAATTACACACCAAAGACATAAACTCTGGTATGAGATAAAGCATTCCCCATAAAACTTTGGCATTTACAACTCAGGAAGAACAGAGTCCAAGGTTTGTTCATTCTTTTTTGTTTGTTTTTGTTTTTTTTTTTAAGGTACCCATATTTTACACATGATAGTGAATTCTGCAAGGCCAAGCCCTGCACCCCAGTTACTTTCAAGAAACACCTGGAGGATATCTACTCAGAGCCTCTCTTTCGAAAAGGCAACCAGCAAATGAACCCTGATGTGCTTGGAACAGGGGCCCCAGGGTTTGTCGGAAGGCGAACCCATGTCCCTAGATATTACATTGTTAATGAGAGAGAATCCCGCCGAAAGCCTCGTTCCACATCGCGATCACCAGGGCACTTCCATAGGGAAAAAGTGGGTGACTTTGGGGAGATATATCCTAGGAACAAAAGGGGCTATGTGTTATCAAAACCCTACCATGCCTACACTCCACATTTGAGTGATGAAGAGGAAGAGGAGGAATTGAGAAGGGGCATATTCAACAGATCCTTTCGTCCACGATCCCTCTCAGACCTTCATCAGACACCTCATTTTTATGTTGGTGAACGAACAGAGAGCCAAATCTTGGCTCCTGAAGATCTGGCTAGAATGCACTACCAATCTTGGAACGAGGGCTTTGAAGTAGACCGCTACCAACCAGTTTATTTGTACAAAAAGTCTCGATTACGGAATTTTGACCCAGAACCCCAATATCAAGAGCATTTCATGAAACCAAAAACCAAACGAAAGATGGAGCCATCCTTTACAGAGTCAGATTCAGTGTCTGCCTCTAGCAGTGACCAGCAAAACAGCAGCACTGATCAATACATCCAAGTCATTCATAATAAAGACAAGTACCTGAAGTCTGCAGGCAAGTTTAGCAAAAAGAAATCCAAGTCTAGGCTCGAACTGACTATTGCAGATCCCAGTGAATTGATTTGTTCAAATGTCTAAAAGGAGTAGATTTGTTGTCACCTCTGGAGAATAGCAGCACATCATTGTGATTCTGATATCAAGAATGAGGGTGCACATTAGAGACTTTCTGGAAAGAAATCATATATCATGATGGACCAATGGGGCTAAGATTTGACCTGTGACGGAAACAAATCCATGATGTACTGCATATTCATGGATCCCCAGTGCTCTGAAACCTTTCTGTTCTAGAACATCAGCAACAAATGTGTATTAGACAACCATTTATGTTCTTATGGGCAATGGTTTGCAGGCAAACACTTGGCACCACTCTTGATGTCTGAAGTCAAAGGAAAGGGACACATAACTCAAGCTGTCTTTCCACCTCATTCTGCTTCAAAAAGGGTATAGTCACTGCCATTGGAGATGCTCCATTTATGTAACTGAGATAGCTCCAATTAGTTGTTCATGCTTAAAAAGAATTAATAAAGACCTGTGTTTATTGTTGCACTGTCTTTTAAGAAGTAAAATAATTGGGGTGGCTAGGTGGCCCAGTAAGTAGAGCGCCAGCCCTGGAGTCAGAAGGACCTGAGTTCAGATCTGGCCTCGGATACTTGAAGCACACACAAACAAAAACCTAGCCGTGTGACCTTAGGCGAGTTACTTAACCCCAACTGCCCTCCAAAAAAAAGAAAAAAAAAAAAAAGAAGTAAAATAATTTCCAAAAAAATCTGTCAATCATTTTTATTTCCCTATGGCTCTCTCTCTCTCTCTCTCTCTCTCTCTCTCGCCTGTGTGTGCATGTATGCATATGTAACTTTACCCAGTCAGTCAATAAACATTAATTATGTGTCAGGCACTATGCTAAGTGTTGGCAGTCTAGTAAAGCCTATGTATGGCTCTCTTCTTAGAATAATATGTTAAATGTATATAATAAAACTCAAAGGAACATAAATGAAACCAATTATATTAAAATAAATTTATCAAAATATTTTTATGATGAGCAGGTGGATTTCAGGAAAAAAAAAAACCTGGGAAGACCAACATGAACTGGGTGAGGGAAGGAAAACCAGGGGAACGTTGTACACAGTGACAACAACATTGTATAAGGATCAACTTTCATACACTTGACTCTACTCAGCGATACAATAATCCAAGACAATTTCAAAAGACTAATGATAGAAAATGTTATCCACATCTAGAGAAAGAACTATGGAGTCTGAATGAAGATAAAGGCACACTAGTTTCTTTTTTTTCTTTCCTGTAGTTTTTCCTGTTTGCTCTGATTCTTCTTTTACAACATGACTAATGTGTAAATGTTTAATATTAGATTGTACATGTATAACTTTTCTCAGATTGCTTGCCATCTGGGGGAGGAGGAGGAGAGAGAAAAAAACTTTGGAACTCAGAATATTATAAAAGTAAATGCTGAAAACTGTTTTTACAGGTAATTGGATAAATAAAATACTATTAAGTGAAGAAAATATTTTAAACCTGTTAACACATGTTCATGGGCCCCAGGTTTAGAACCCTGCTCTAAATTGAGGCTCTGTGCTAGGTGCAGTGGGGACTAAACAAGCATAAAACAATGGGACCTGGGAGGCACAAAAGTTAATGTGTACTCTCAGATAGTTTTAATGGAAACAGAGTATCAATTAATCAACCATCAATAAACATTTATTAAGCCTATGCACCAGGCACTGTGCTGGCTATTAGGGATACAAAGACAAGAGTGAAACAGTTCTTGCAATCATAGAACTTAGATTCTAATGGGCAAGACACCATGAATGCACATAAGTAGGTATAAAATATACAAGGTAGATACATAGTTATATTGGTGGATGTGTGAGAAACACTAGCAGCTAGAGAAATCCAGAAAGACTTCTTGCAGACAGCTGCTCTTGAGTTGAGTCCTAAGGACACCAGTGATTCCAAAGGTGGAGGTAAGGAGAGAGGGCATTCTAGGGATGGGGATAGCCAGGGCAAAGGCACAGAGACAGGAAATGGAGTGAAATCTGTGAAGACTATCAAGAAGGCCAGTACAACAATGATGATCATGGCGGCTAGTCTTTATATAGTGCTTTAAGGTCTGCAATGCAGACCTTTTCTCTGGTGATCCTTAAAACAACCTTGTGTCATAGGTGCTGTTATTATCTCCACTTTATAGATGAGGAAACAGATTTAAGAAAGCCTAAGTGGCTTGCCCTAGATGACACAGTAAGGTCTTAAAGCAGGATTTGAATTCTGTCTTAATCCAATTCTGGCATTTTATCTACCATAGTTTCTGGTTCATTTTGGCAGTAGTGAAATGGGTGTAGAGGGGAGTATGTAAAAAGGTTTGAAAGGCAGCACATGACAGATTGTAAAGAGTTTTAAATTCTAGAGGTGTTTATATTTGATCCTAGAGATAATAGAATAGAAATATGCATTTATGGGGGGGAAATTACTTTGACAGGTATGTAGAGGACAGAATAATGTGAAGAGAGTCTTGAGGTAGAGAGATTGATTTGGAGGCTATTATAATGATCCAGATAAAAGATGCTGAGGATCTAAACTATGGAGATGGCTATGTGAGTGGAGAAGAAATACACATGCATACATATGTGCATATACATACATACATACATGCATGCATGCATGCATGCATGCATATTGTTCAATCATTTCAGTCTTTATGACCAGAGTTGGGGTTTTCTTGGCAAAGGTACTAGAGTAGTTTGTCATTTCCTTCTCCAGCTCATTTTACACATAAGGAAATTGAGGCAAATAGGGTTAAGTGATTTGCCCAGGGTCCTACAGCTACGTTAAGTATCTGAGGCCAGATTTAAACTCAGGTCTTTCTGATTCTAGGGCCAGCACTCTATTCACTGAGTCATTTAGCTGCTCCACATACACACATACATATAGTAATTGGTCTCTCCATGTTTGTTCAGCCCTTGTATAAACTCCTACAGTTTTAAGAATTCATAGATTTGAACATGAGAAGTGGCCAGAGATTCCTGTCAGTGACACTAAAATGCAGGGACCTAAGCTAAACAAAAGACAGTGCTTCAGATGTGGCCTGACTAGGTCAGGGTATAGAAGGACTACCATATCCCTCATTCTATGCTATAAATAACATTATGTCATATATACATACACATGTATACATGTATATAATGTAGCACATCCATAAACACATGCATGTGTACACATGCACACATGTATATACATATGTGTATATGTGAGAGTGAAGAACTGAAGATGACACCAATGTTGTGAACCTAGGTGACCAGAAGGATAGAGTATCCTTCACAGATATAGGGAAGTTTGTAAGGCTTGTGGGTGTGGGGAGAAAGATAATGAGTTTTTCTTCTGTACATTTTGAGTTTAAGATGCTTATGTAACAACAACTTGGGAATGTCTAATAGGCAGTTGGTAATATGGGACTAGAGTTGAGGAGAGGTGTGGACTGGGCATAGATCTGCACAGAATAGGGGATATGAGCATCCTTCCCCAGTCATAGCATATCTGAAGCATTGGGTTTAGTTTAGGACCCTACATTTTAGTGTTATTAATGAGGACTTCTGGCTGCTTCTCATACTCAGATCCATTATTCTTAGAATTATGGGAGTTTCTGCAAGGATTGACCAGACAGGGAGAGAAATTTTCTCTATCCCAATTATCATCTTGCCTTCTCTGCCTTCCCCTTGTCTCTGACCTTAAGATTTCTAATTCCCATTTCTAATGGTTTAGAGATAGATCATATACTTTCCAATCAGAAACTGAATTTGGCCTCTCCTTCATCCTCTTCTTACCCTGTAGTTAATAAGAGTGGTAGAGTGACAGAAATGTATTAGCTCAGATATTAATAAATTGGACCATTTTTAAAGGAGGGTGAACAGAATTGGAGGGGGACCTTAAAATCATATTATTATAAATTGTTTGGCTGAAGGAATTGGGGAAATTTAATCTAAAAAAGAGCAGTTTTAGGCAGGAAGAGGTAATAGGTTTCAAGTATTTGAAAGGGAAAAGAAATCAGATTTGTCTTATTTATAGAGAAGTAAGTATCAACTTATTATTTTTTTTAATTTTTGGTTCTACTCATCTCCAACTTATTTTTTTAATAGGAAAAAATAGTAGCTTATCAAAAAACAGAATGGCTGCTTCAGAAGGCAGTTATCCCTGGAAAATCTTCAAATGGATATTGAATGATCAGCTGTCATCCCAAATCTTGTCTTCTGATATCCTTTACATTGTTCAGTACTCATTTCTTGACATACACTCCAAGGCAAGTTATTAGATTCTCACTTACTACCCCTCTAAAAGGACCAGAACAAGAAGAAATACTCCTTGCTCCTGAATGTCACTTTCAGACCTATCATTTTCCACCATTACTCCATCAGTTCTTCTCTTCAATGTTTCCTGCATCTTTCCACATCCTGGTGGAAATTATGACCTTCAGGTCATAATTCCTCCTCAATAAATTCATTAGCTGCCACATCGTCTTCTCTATCCCGATCCCTGACCCTATTAGAAACTTTTGGTCTTCAGGCTTCTCACCCTCCTTAACTCTCAGGACTTCTGTCTCAGTCAGAATCAACCATTCAAACTTGTGGCCATGCATTAGATACCACCACTACTACCACTACCACTACCTAACCCTAGCTCAAGAGAATCTGTCCCAGACACATGAAGGATAAACCCATAGAGATAGATGAATAATTAGATGAGAATTATAAAGAAAATGGGAAAGAAGAAAGGGTCGTCAAATAGATTTTTATGTCAAAATGACTGCTGGTATCACTGAAAATGGAACAGCAAGCCAAGATAGTAGTGTGACATTCACATGGAAATGTACAGTAGATATTTTAAAATATAGTACTAAAACTGGGATGAGGAACTGTTTCACTCATTATTTTGTGCCCATAAAACCTAGTAATTGTACATAGTAGGAGCTTAATAGGTACTTGCTGATTTATTAGTTAGTTTATATATTTGAAGTACACAGGTGATGACCACTGAATATGAATTCTGAGGGAGAGGTGTAGAAACAAGGGACTGTATATCAGTATTAAACAAAGTATCAACATAAACAAAAGAAGAGTATTTTTTTGGAGGACATTCATATTTAGGAAATGAGAACTAAGGAGCTATCCAAAAAATGGAAAATTGTTATAAAATACTTTTTATACAAAAAAGTCAACTCTAAATAATTGAAAATATCAGTAGCTCATGGGTAGGCCAAACTAATTTAATAAAAATAACAATTATACTTAAATTATTTTACTTATTCAGTACCATACCAATCAAACTACCAAAAATTATTTTATAGAGCTAGAAAAAATAATAGCAAAATTCATCTGGAAGAACAAAAGCTCCAGAACATCAAGGGAATTAGTGAAAAGAAATGTTAGGGATGGTGGCCTGGCCATACCAGATCTTATATTATAAAGCAACAATTATCAAAACTACTTGGTACTGGCTAAGAAATAGAGTGGTGGATCAGTAGAATAGGTTAGGTACACAAGACACAATAGTCAATGACTATAGTAATCTACTGTTTGATATATCCAAAGACTCCACTTTCTGGGATAAGAACTCACTATTTAACAAAAGCTGCTAGGAAAACTGGAAAATAGTATAGGCATAACCAACATCTTATACCCTATAGCAATATAAAATCAAAATGGGTACATAATTTGGATATAAAAGCCAATAGTATAAGCAAACTAGGGAAGCAAGGAATAGTTTACCTGTCAGATCTATGGAGAAGGGAAGAATTTATGACCAAACAAGATACAGAGAACATTATGAAATGCAAAATGGATGGTTTTGATTACAATAAATTGAAAGGTTTTTACACAAAGTCAATGCAACCAAGATTAGAAGGGAAGCAGAAACTGGGAGGCAATTTTTATAGCCAGTGTCTGATAAAGGCCTCATTTCTCAACTATATAGAAAACTGAGTCAAATCTATAAGAATACAAGTCTTTCTCCAATTGATAAATGGTAAAGGATATGAGCAGGCAGTTTTCAGAGGAAGAAATTAAAGTTATTTATAGTCAAATGAAAAAAATGCTCTAAATCACTATTGATTAAAGAATAATCAATCAATAAATAAAAAATCAATAAATAAAAAATCAAAACATCTCTGAAGTACCACATCACACCTGTCAGATTGGCTAAAATGACAAAACAGGAAAATGCTAACTTAGAGAAAATATGGGAAAAATAGAACACTAATGCATTATTGGTGGTGTTAACTGATGCAACCATTCTGGAGAGCAATTTAGAACTATGCCCAAAGGGCTATAACACTGTGCCTATCACTTATTGGTCTATATTCCAAAAAGAACATACAAATGGGAAAAAGACCCATGTGTACAAAAATTATTTAGAGCAGCTTTTTGTGCTAGTCAAGAATTGGAAATTGAGGGGATGTCCAGCAATTGGGGAATGGCTTAACAAGTTGTGGTATACAAATATAACGGAATACTGTTGTGTTATAAGAAATGATGAGTACAGGTGGACTTCAGAAAAACCTGGAAAGACCTATATAAACTGATGTTGAGTGAAGTGAGCAGAACCAGTAGAACATTGCATACAATAAACAACCACATTGTGCTGATGGGGTACAGGCTCTGGGAACCCCCTTGAACTCTCCTGGAATCTTCCCACTTGATCTGGTATTCACCTGAGACTATAAGCTTTTCATTATTGTTTTGCTCAAATTTCTGTTACCTCCTGATTGTCTCCAGCTACTTCCTACCCTGGATCCTATCAAAATTCCATTCTCTTGGTTCTTCCTGCCAGACTTCTTGGCACCCCAGACTACTGGTCACTCCCATTATGATCATCCCTAGACCTCTCCTCCAGTCATCCCAGACTATCTGGCCATCCCTAGATCCTTCCCACAGTCTTTCTGTATATAAGATCTATCTTGCCTCCAAGAAAGTGCTCAGATTCATTTTGGCCCACTTGTCAATACAAGCGTTACAAATGCTCAGATTCCTTAAGAGGCCACCCAATATGGCAAATCTTTAATAACTTTGATTTTTCTTTGACTGAAAGGCTTGGGTTGAATTCATTCAGGCAGGACCCCATGTGTCTCTATTTTGGGGCCCTGGAACCCCTACACCGCAATAGTACAATAACCAACTTCCATAGACTTGGCTCTTCTCAGCAATGCAAGGATCTAAGACAACTCCACAAGACTCATGATGGAAAATGCTATTCACATCCAGAAAAAGAACTCTGGAGTCTGAATGCAGATGGAAGTATAGTATTTGCTCTCTTTTTTTGTTGTGGTTTTCTTATGTTTCTTCTTTCTTGTGGTTCCTCCCATTGGTTCTAATTTTTCTTTACATCATGACTAATGTGAAAATATTTTTAATAAGAATGTATTCATAGGGGTGGCTAAGTGTCGACGTGAGTAAGAACGCCAGTCGGGAGGACTCAGGAATGGTTCCAGCCTCAGGCTTAACACCCACACACAAAAAAATAACTGGCCTTGTAACCCGGAGCAAGGTACTTAACCCCAATTGCTTAAAAAAAAAATGTATACATAGCACCTATATCAGATTGCATGGGGGGGTGGGAGGAGAGGAGAGGGGAAAGAAAATTGAAAACTTAAAAGCTCATGGAAGTAAATGTTGAAAACTAAAATATATTAATTTTTTAAAAAGTCCAAAAATGGAGAATTAATTTAAGAACTGATGGGGGACTGAGAAACCAGAAAATTATGTCAGAGAAATTAAGTAGGGAGAGTTTTAATTAGGAAGGGGTAATCTATACCGCCAAATGCTGCAGAATTTGAGTCAGGAGGTCTGAAACAATGCATTGGAATTTGCCAAGAACTCCATGGGCAACCAAGAGTGATTAGTACAGAGATCTAGAGATAGAAGGTTAAGGTGGAAGTAGATGGTGAAGAACTAGGAGCTGTTGATTTGGAAAGCCTGGAAACGAAAGGAAGGAGGAAAAACAAGGATAACCAAGGATTAAAGTGGAGCAAAGGGAGGATTTTGACCCCTTCCCCCAGTATTGGGAGATTATCCTGTGCTCCAGTCTTCTTGGGATGCTTTAATCTTGGTGTATCGGTGCCTCTGGGTTGTCAAAGATTGTGCTATCGGGAAAAATAATTCTGCCAAATTCTATCTAATTGGAAAGGTTTACTTAGTACTACAGGTGTCATTGTGTGTTTTATAGTGAGAGGAACAGCCTTAAATGCGGTAGTTGTTTTGTTTCTGTGTTTTCCCACAGAAACTCAGAAAAAAACCCTCTTCTCAGCTGTGGAATGGCTGATATGGAACAAAGGTCCAGAAGGAAGAAATTCTGAAGACTAAACAGGTACTAGGGTCGGGAATTAAAGGGGTCAGAATATTTTCAGCTTGAAGGAGCACAGATCCTTTTGGCAAAGTCTGGGGACTCTTTCCCGACACAGTTTTTAAATAACTGAAGGAAATGTTAAAGTTCAATTAAAAGTTATTGAAAATAAAGACCCCATTTTTTCCTCACCCAAGTTCACCGACATCCTGGAATTCCAACCGGGGAGCCCAGGAGCCCATGGATCCCAGGTTAAGAAACCCCATCTAATTCAATCAGCGCCTTCCCCACGGTTGTAGGGGTCTTCGGGAGCTCAGAAGGAAGAAAGCAAGTTATGGTTTTGTTTTGTTTTTACCGAAGAGGGATGTGTCTTCGCCTGGGACTTCCTGTAGGCTGGGGTGATATGACGACCTGTTCGTTCTAAAGAAGAAAATGTTTGCTGAGTAGGGGGGAGAGTAGCATGGTGGGAAAGCCAGGCCTTTTCCTCTCTTCCTGGTAGGGAAAAGGGTAGAGGGTGGAGGCATGCTAAACCAAGCCCTGCCCAGGCAGAATCCTAGATTAACTCAACTCAGCTTTTCTATCACTGGAGCTGGGATTCGCTCCGCCTATCTCGCCAAGGGCGTCTCCCGACCTTCACCAAGCAGGGCAGCCCCAGGAGCCTCCTTTCCAAAGGCAGGCAGAACTGGATTCTACAAAAAGCAGAGGCCGGGAAGCAATGAAAGAAAACCAGACCTCATTGGACAGACCACGTGATGCCTTGCCTTGAAGGGCCAACCGGGAAATGGGAGGGAAGGTCCCCAAGAATGGGGATTTTCGGACCAATGTGTGCGGCGGGGGCGTGGCCTGGGCCGGACTCCTCCCAGGTGGTGAAGCCTGTCAGCTCCGGGTGTACCTGCTTCGGTAGCTCCCGGCTCACTTCTCGCCATGGACCCAGCTCGGGCAGCTGAGGTGTCCGGCACAGTGGCCGAGAAAATGCTGCTCTACCGAAGGGATGAGAGTGGATGGAAGACGTCTCGGAGCGGCGTGAGTGCTGGGGCCCCAGCGGGGACCGAACAGTCTGACTAGGGGCGGGACAGCCGAGGACTTGGGCTCTTCTCTTTTTCTCCAGCCTGCACCAGGCTGGCACAGTGCATCCTCCAAGTCCACATCTCCTTGAGGAACGAACACCGTGCTCTGCGCCTCCTTCCTTTCCCCACCTCTTTTCCGGGCCTATGCCCTCATCTCCCAGACTTAGTACTACTTCTAAGCTGTGCTCCCTCCACCCAAAACAAAAGGATCTTCCCTTACTCAGTCCAGACTTTCTGTCCATCTACTCCATAATACCTCCGTACCCCGATGAGCCTCTTCACACACCCCCCCACCTTAGTCTCGTAATCACTGCCCCTTTGAGTCCCGTTTTACCTAATAATTTCCCAGAGTCCTGATATCCCCTGGCCCCCATTGGAATCTCAGAACTTGAAACTTGCTCTAAATGAATCAAGCTGAAAATTCGGAACTCCCACCTAAAAGAGGATTTTAGTTTCAGAAACCATAAACAGAAAATTCCATTCAACAAATGTTAACGAATCACCTACAATGAGCTAGACTAGGGAGATGTGAAGATAGGTTAAGACTACGTTTCCCTGAAAACACACGTGGTCTGCTTGGGTGTTAAGTAAACTGTTTCAATTCCTTGAAAAATCTGAATTTTAACAGAGGCTCTAACTTGTGTAAAGACTTTTAAATTTTTTCTTTGTTTTTGTAAAGCACCTGAAAGTTTGGTGGGATTTGAAAAATTCCTGGGACTTTTTAAATCTGATGGAGATGTCCTTCTCAAGTGTTTTTCTCTTCCCCAATAATTTTGTTAACAGAAAGGAGTTACAATTTCTTGGAGGCCTTCTACGGAGTTTCCTGGGAACCTGTAAGTCAATGTGTTTAATTATAGAAGATATTAAATCTTTAGTATAGATAGTACAAGGGTCCCTTGAGATCAGTGCATCAGGATTGTTTTTCTGGGAAATATAATCTCTTATTTTGAAATAAATCATTTTCATCTAACCAAATTGGAATGTGGAGACACAGATATATTATATAGAGGCATAGGAGGAGGTGGGCTGATAAGCTTTAGTCTCCTCTCTTGGATGTATTGCTCAATGATTTGTTAATTCAAGAAGCATTTATTAAGTGCATTATTAAGAAGCACTAATTAACACAGTATTGGGAGTGTGAAGACAATGACAATGGCTTTTATGTTCACTCTATATTTATATATATATATAATTTTTTAAGTTTCTCCAAAGATGAGCTATAATACCTCAGTGCCAATTTTCTTCACCCCTCCCCCACACAGGTACAAAGGAGAAGGAATAATACACGGTATTCCAGAAGATGTATGGAAATTTTTAGCACCAGCAGATAATGGATTACGGGCAAAATGGGATGAGAATGTGAAAGAGTTTCAAGTACTTGAATTGATCAAAGATGTAAGACACCTTAAATGATATAATATAATATTAATTAATGATAATCACTATGGCACAATGAGAGAGAAACAGCTTTGGAGTCAGTAAGACCTGGGTTCACATCCTATGTCTGACATATAATGTCTGTGTTATCTTGGGCAAGTCACTTAACTCAGTTCTCCAGGCATCTTTCCAAGACTTAAGTTACAGACAAGTTGCTGATCTGTGTCGGTGAAGGGAATTTTCACCCTAGGATTTCCTCACAGGAGTAAAATCATAAATCCAGAGCACGTAGAATTTAAAATAATTATTACCTCTTTAGATATTGGTTATACCATATTATAGTGATGTCACTTTAGAAGGAAACACCAAGTAACAAGAAATATGTTGAACTAGGAATCAGAAGACCTACTTTTGAGTATTGTCTTTACCATTTATTATCTATGTGATTCTCATCAAGTCACTTACTTCTCTAGGTCTCAGTTATATCACCTATAAAATGAGGTAGTTGGATTGGTTGATTCCCCAAGGTTTCCTTCCAGCTCTAACATCCTATGATTTGTCACTTCTAAAGCATAAGAACTATGTGCCTATAATGCTTTTAAAAGCACAAGAAACACCATTGGATGAGCTTATAAAACTATTAAATATTTATTCCTGGTATTTAGACCTGGAAGGTGCCCCAAAGATCACCTAGCTCAAGAGTTTTAAACTTTTTGTTTGTTTGTTTCTTGGACCCTTTTGGCAGTATACTCCTTTACAGAATGCTGTTTTAAAATAATTGGAAGAAATGCTAAATATCATTTGGAGACAAGTACAAATAAAAAAAATATGTTTTTTTTTTCCTTTTTAGTTCACCAACCTTCTGAAATCTACCCATAGACCCCTCAATTCTGTTTTCTTATGTGTGAAATAAGTGGGTTAAGCTAGATAATTAATATCTGAGGCCCTTTCCAGTTCTTACATTTGATATTGTTTGCTTTGCCCAAGCTTCTGGATATTCCTAGGTGAAAAAAGCATCATGATGACAAAAAAGGGGTGAGGGAATCATAGTGGGAACACTTGCTTTACTCAGACTTAGTACTGTATTTTGGCAATGATACCACCCCTCAGCCCCCGCCCCCATCAATATAGGAGTGCAATCTTAAGTAACTAGTCTGCTATTCCCTAGAAGAATGGTGACTTTGCCTGGAGCAATGTGACTGCTGGCTTTGTCCCCACCCTCTCACTTGGGTCCTGAGTCTACTTACATAGGTTGTTCTGTAGATTTCCTTGGTCCTTTTATTAAACCTTTTATTTTTCTCTTGACTCCTATATTTATATTTCAAAATTTCTTTTCAGGGGCAATTTCTCCATCAGGTATGTTTAAAAGTCCAGAGAACTGATAATGGAATGTACTATCTACCTCCTGACAGAGACATGATAGATTTAGTATGCAGAATGAGATATGTTTTTGCATACACTTAAGAGAATTGGTTTTTCTTGACTATTTTATAAAAAATATCTATTTTGAGGATTGTTTTCCTTTCTCTTTTTTAATGGGATTAGGAAGACGGAAGAGAGAAAACATAGAAACTGAGGCAGGCAGAAATTAAATGACTTGTAAGGGATCACAGAGGTAATAAATATCTGAGGGCCAGATTTGAACTCAGGTTTTCCTGACTCATGGCTCATAGGAATGCTAGGTTTTACTGAAATAGAATTAAGGATATAATCCTTTTAAAAGTTGCTCTTTTGGGCAGCTAGGTGTCGCAGTAAGTAGAGCGCTGGCCCTGGAGTCAGAAGGACCTGAGTTCGGATCCAGCCTCAGACACTTAACACACACAAACAAAAAAACCTAGCCATGTGACTTTGGGCAAGTTACTTAACCCCAATTGCCCTCCAAAAAGCAAAAAAAAAAAAAAAAAAAGTTGCTCTTTTAAAAGTGATGTCACTCCTACTTGCAAAACAGTAGAAGAGCTAGACTGACAGAAGTCAATGGGAAATCACAATGGGAGCTTCAGATTGTAGAGAGATAGATAGCACAGTGTGATAGAAAGATGACAGACCACTTACTGGGCTATGATCATGGGTACCTCACTTGACCTCTCTTAATTTCTTCATCTGTAAAAACTAACATAATGATATCCTTACCTTTCTTATCCTTGTCTGATGACCAATGATTTTGGCTAAAATTGTGTCCAAGAAAATAATATTAATACTGTACTCTGTATCTAGACACCAGTCTACCAGAATCAATTTTATTTAATTTGACCTTGATCAACTTATATCCAAGTCATTTATAGCTTGGAAAGATAGATGTCCAAAATGGCATAGCTCCTCATGCCCTGAGACAAGAATCTGTCCTAGAATGTTTCTGGTAACATTTATAGGAATATTGAATAAGGAAAAGATAGCCTAGGTTAGCATTTCATCTGATTTTTCTTGGACCACTCCCCCTGAAAAATATTTAGAGGTCCTGCCAGAAATCTGTGGGAAATCGATCTGGAATGGGAAGCTGAGCAAGTGGTGCTTCTTCCTCTACTGAAAGCATTTCCCTTTGGATGAGCCTTAGTTTTGATTGTTTCAAGGTTGGAGAGGGCCAGGATCATATCTAGACCACAATTTAATCTGTTTATCAGCTTTTATCTGTTTCTCTAAAACAGACTTTTTTTTTTAATATTCAGCCCAACATTCAGCCCTTTCCAGTGGGCTCTTCCTCCTGTATTTTGTTTCACTTTTTTCCCATTCTTAGTCTTACCTTATTATTTACTCCCTCTCCCCATCCCCCACCCCTACAAGGAGTAAAAGCTGTTTTTTTTTTTTTTTTTTAGGTTGAGTCTGGAAAGGGCTTTAGGGGAAAATATTGTTTCTTAATATTTTCAGTTTTACCAAACAGGTTTTAAGTTTGGTTACACATAAGAAGAAAAAAAACACACTTACCACACATGTTGTGCAGAGGATTCTCATTCCACAAAAAAACTGGACTGGGTGATTTCTCAGGTTCTGATTTTCTGTGATTCTTGATGGTTTGTGAAGTATAAAGTTAAAATATGTAAGTTTCAGTTCCCAATGCATGACGCTTACAAAGCATCATGTAGATGTGGAAGTGGTGGGGTACAGGCTCTGGGAACCCCCTTGAATTCTCCTTGAATCTTCCCACCTGACCTAGTGTTCATCTGAGGCCATAAACCTTTTATTATTGCTATCCTTATCCTTAACCTATCCTAGACCTCCACTGTCCATTACCACCTGATTCCCTCCAGCTACTCCCCACCCTTGATCCTATGGTTCTTGGCATCCTGACCTCTAGTCATGCCAGTCCCAGCAGGATCCTGCTTAGACTCCTCAAGATCTTCCCAACCTTCAGTCCCCCCAAACTACTTGACCACCCCTAGATCCCTCCTTCAGTTTTTTGTATCTAAGATCCATCTTGTTTTCATGAAGGTTCTCAGATTCAATCTGACCAGCTGGCATTAGTGATACAAATGCTTAGATTCTTTGAGTCTACCCAATATGGCAGATCTTTAATAAACTGTTTTTCTTTGGCTGAAAGAAGGCTTGGGTTGAATTCATTTGGGCAGAACCAGTGTGTCACTATTTCAGGGTCCCAGGACCCCTAAACCTCAACAAAAGTTGACTGACAGTCGCAGGTTCCCCCCCCCCCCACATTTCTCCTGTATTTTGTTTCACTTTTTTTTTTCCCATTCCTAGTCTTATCTTATTATTTACTCCCTCTCTGCTCCCCGCCCCAGGAATAAAAGCTGTTTTCAGGTTGAGGAAAACAAAAAGAACTCACAGAAAAAAAGATACTCACCAATGAACATTTTTTTCTCCAGAGACTGTAGAGCCTCAGTTACTTATAGGGAGGCAAGAGATCTGCTTCTCAGCAGCCATTGTTCTGATTGTTCAGGAGAGGATTCTTTGGTCCTTCCCCATAGTTCCCACTGGCGACACTGGTGCTACTCCCTGTTATTTTTCTCTTTTGTAGTCCCTTTTAAAAAAATGTCTTATTCATTTTTTTTTTGTTACATTGCTATCATTTCTCAAAGCACATATATATTACCAACTCCATATTACTCTTTTTCATGATAAAGGAGAAAGAACGATGAAGTTGTAGTCCCAGGACCCAAGTTAGAATCCTGTCTCTGCTGCTTAGTACCTATGATCCTTTAGTCTAAGTCACTTAACATCAACTTCTCTGGGCCTGGATTTTTTCATCCATAAAATGAAGGTATTGGTCTAGATCAGTGGAATCAAATGCAAATAGAAATAGGGGCAACTAAATCATACATAAAAGATCCCTACAGGCCAACTATTGATTTAATTTTAAAATGTAATTTTTAACCTATGTTTTATGGATTTTTAAATTTTGATGAATATTTCCCAATTATATTATCATATGGTTTTAGCTGTACTCAGTAGGGTTGAGGATTGCATTTGGCCCATGAGCTGCATGGTTTCACATTTTTTTTATCTAGATAACCTCTAAGATTTCTTCCTGCTCTAGAGCTGTGACCCTATGTTGGAGTGTGACTATGTTTTTTAAGTGTCAAGGGGCTTTTTTATTGAAAAGATACTATACAGATAATTTTTTTCTTAAATTTGGCAGGATCTCTTCATAACCAGAACAATCACACCATCAGCTGCCATGAAACTCATTTCCCCTAGAGATTTCGTAGACCTGGTATTAGTCAAGAAATATGATGATGGGACTATAACTTCTAATGGTAAGCTGTGACTCGATGTGTTTTTTTTTTTTTCATTTCAACACGTGTGTGTGTGTGTGTGTGTGTGTGTGTGTGTGTGTGTGTGTGTGTGTGTTGACTATCAAATGAAATGATTCTTGAAGAAGGGGACCACTTGGAAAATATTAGCTTGTGTTGCCTGGGCCCTCGACATCTTGGCAGGGGGGAAAGGGGGATCTTCCTATCTCTTCTACATCAACTGTTTCCAACCTTCTCTTTTCTTCTTTCACCCCTACTTCATCCCATCACATCCCAATCCTCCCTTATTGTTCTTTTAAGTTTACAAAGAGAAAAAGTTCTCTGTGGCCCTCCTAGTTCATATTTTGACTTAGATCCTTTTGTAGGGACCCCTTCTCCTAAGTGGAGGTGGAGGGAGGGAGGAGAAATCAGAGCACAGAATTTCTGATTTGGGAGTTTACTTTTACTTTTAGTCCATGATCTCAGTTTAGTCAGTTCTTTAAGTTTAGCCAAAAACCAATTTGTATAATCCTGATCCTGGAATCTATTAGAGACTAAGATAAAAGTAGCTAGTAATGGGTAGCATAAACCTATAATAACTAGTAGCATAAATTGGCATAGCATAAACCCTGCAATAAACCCTGCATAAACCCTCTTATCTCCTTTTTTCCCTAGTGAACTTCCTTGTTGACTATATCTTCTACCTTGTACCATTTTGTTTCTGCATTGTCTAGAGTCTGTAACACCAATCATGGAAGCACACCTGAGAACGGATGCTGTGAATAATTTTAAGGGTCTAATCGTATAGTATAATTAACTCTATTCAGAACTAAACATTTTTCAATAAAGCATAACATTCATAGCAACATCCTTAAGCAAAATATATCTATTTATATCTATATCTGTACATCCATATATATCTGGATATATCTAGATATTTATTATAACACTCAGTATGTCATATGGTACATAGTATATATCATTGCATTCAGTAACATTCCCCAAAACACTTTTTTTACACAATCAAGAGGTCCCACGCTAGGGCCCTCCATAACATAACACATCCTAAAGGATTAACAGAAAATACTATACCATCCACCCCTTGGTCACAATAAAAACATCATACTATTTAGCATATATCATTGTACCCCCAAAATCAAGGGGTCCCAGACTAGGGTCTTCCCTAGCATAACACATCCTTAAGGGATAGGAGAAAATACCACACCATCCACCCCTGAGTCAGTGTAAGAACAATCTCCTTAATCAGTACCAAATGTCCAAGTAAAGTCTTCTTTCATCTTTTTTTTTTAATTAGGACTTGCATTTATTTCAAGTATGCAGTTTACATGCCTATTATTGAGCAAAATTGTATTGCAAACAAATATGCAAATATTATAACAAGCATTATCAAATAAAATAACTGGCACTAGTGTTATAAGCATATTAATGGAACTGGTAAGGAAGAATCATCGAAAAAGACTGAAGCCCATAGTATTTTTCATTTTAATCAAATCCAAACTCTCAGTAGTACCATAGTGTCAATACTTAAAAGAAACATAGAAAAGAGAACATTTTTACTATTATTTCTTTCAGAATCACTTGGTTTGCATTTTGGTGAATTAGGCAGGAAAGTTAACAGTGCATGTATTTTGGCTAGAGTAACCTTCTTTTGTAAAGCAAAAGTTAAAAGGAATTAAGCTGGCCATACTGGGAATCTTCCTTTTATTCCTGTGCAAGCATTGTACTGTGCTTTGATTCAGTGATGGGAGATGGGCATATGTTTTGCAAACTGCTTTTATGTAAAAGTTGTCCACTAAAGTCTGAGTGAGTCTTCTGTAGATTAATACTTTTGCAGCAGCAGCAGCAGCAGCAGCAATAAGAATCATGTGTTTCCCTATCTACCACAGTCATTCTAGGTTCTGTAGTTTTTCTTTATGATCCAAGGTGGCCAAAATAGTCCTCTTTCATCTTAACTTGAGCTTGATTTCCATGTTCCGTGACTCTTCCTCTATGGGCTGACTGCTCCCAACTCTTGCCTGAAGTCATACATAGACAACTTTCTGCTCCTGCTCCAGGTCTCAGCTCACAGGAAATGCTCCACTCTAAGCTCCTGCCAGACAGCAGGCTTCAAGGCTCTTGCCCATAGGTTCTGCCTCTGGGAAAACAAAGCTTAACCCGACAACAACAATACTGATACATACCACTAGCACCCTCATCTCAATTCACTTCCACAGTCCAGAGGCTCTGTATTAACATTTCTCAAAAGGAGCTCAAGCTAAGCCTCCTTCCCATGGGCAGGTTTCTGCCCTACAGTTCTATTCACTTTCAAAATTCAGGGACTCCTTCAGCAAGTCTCTGCCATCAGAGGTTGCCTCCCAACTCTTAGAGGTCTCCTCTCTCTGCCCCCTCAAGCTACATCCTCTCTGAGCAGTGTGCTGCTCTCTCATGGTGGGCTCCCTTAATGCCTGCTTTCTTAACACCTGCTCTCTTTATATACATTTCTACTCACCATCTGATTGACTGGAGCCCACGTGTACATGTCTGATTTATTAGAATCCACTTGTACATGTCTGATTGGCTCAGCACAGAGACATATAAAACTGAGACTGAGAAACTGAATAACACACACAGAAAAACAGCAAAAAATCACGCTCTGCTTGCTGTTACAATCCCCCACCCCTATTTTCACTCCCATGCTATGACACCCCCCCCCACCCCTGAGCCATAATACCATAGATAGATCCATTGAACACCGTAGACAGAAATCCATGGTTGATGCCAGAAAATATAAGAGCAGCCTTACATTGGACTTGTTGCCATTAGGTCATATTTATATCACCTATACAGAGCTGCAGTTATCTCAGCGTTAAAAGGGCCTTTATTCTACTATTTCTTTGCTTCTGCTCTTTCTTTCGATGGCTCATGAGGCACAGAAGGAAACCCTAGGGGCTTTGCTTTTCTAGCATTAGGTGCTTAACCTAGACCTAGAAAAAAAGATATCCTCTCTAGGAGATAAAAGAAGAATGTATTGGAAAATGTAGATGACATAAAAACAAAGATATCAATCATTAAAAAACAAGCAATAAACCTTCAGACCAGCCTAAGCATGAAACGATTAACCATTTTCAGACTGGCCACTAGCTGATGAGTTCTTAGACCGTCAAAACCCATGAAACAAATTAAGATATAAAATGGTGCTCAGTCCTACTTTATCCCCTTTCAATTCTATAGTGGAAGGTAGCAAAGTAAGAATAGAAGGTGGCCACATGGGGAAGTGCTAAGAATCATAATTTTAAGACCATCTCTAACCATTAAACTAGCTGTTTGTCATCCAAATCTTCATACAATGCCCCAGGGGACACATTACTGGGAGAACCAAATCATGTAAATATTAAGATTCTCACTATAAATGATGTTAAAGCAGATGGAGCATGAGCTCTGTAGTCCATCTACGAGTTGAAATCTGACCTCTGATGCTTCCTACCTACACATGATCCTGGTGAAGTCTCTTAACCTCTGTAAGTTTCAGTTTCCTTACCTTTATAATGAAGGGGTAGGTCTAAATGATCTCTGAGGTCTTTTCCAGCTTTAAATCTATGATCCAATGATCCAGAAAACAAGAGGAAAATTGTAGCTAAAGGGAAGGTTCTCTCTGGAAATCCCAACCCTCAAAAAAAATCCTTTCTCCCTCACCCCAGGAGAGGGTTCCCTTTCACAGGTTGTCTCAAAGCAAAGACTAGACAGACACTTAGTAGTTA
This sequence comes from Gymnobelideus leadbeateri, assembly GCA_011680675.1. Lineage (NCBI taxonomy): Eukaryota > Metazoa > Chordata > Mammalia > Diprotodontia > Petauridae > Gymnobelideus > Gymnobelideus leadbeateri. The sequence goes on along the minus strand of WOXC01007830.1, from coordinate 137,626 downwards.
TGTTGCAGAGAAGGGTTCTTATTCAGAAATGCATTGGGGGGCGGCTAGGTGTCGCAGTGAATAGAGCGCCGGCCCTGGAGTCAGAAGGACCTGAGTTCAGAGCCGGCCTCAGACACTTAATCCACACAAACAAACAAACAAAAAAAAACCTAGCCGTGTAACCTTGGGCAAGTTACTTAACCCCAATTGCCCTAAAGGGGCGGCTAGGTGGCGCAGTGAGTAAGAGCCCTGGCCTCGGAGTTGGGATGACCCGAGATCAAATCCGGCCTCAGAAAATGAGCACCCACACATAAATGACTAGCCGTGTAACCTTGAGCAAGTCACTTAACCCCAATTGCTTTAAAAAAAATTTTTTTTTCAAAAAAAAAAAAAAAGAAATGCATTGGACTAAGTGAACTCTGAGGGTTTTCTCATCGCTAATATTAGTTGGTTTTATCAAGGATCCAAAGATAAAAGAAATATCATTTCATAGGACATTTGGTCATCTTGTATTACAGTACTCATGGTGTACATTTGTAGAAGAAAAGCAACAGCAACAAAACCCCACTGTTTTGTTTAAAAAACAAACAAGTGTTAGGGTGTCTACATGGTGTAGTGAATAGAGCACCAGCCCTGGAGTCAAGAGGACCTGGATTCAAATCCAGCCTCAGACACATAATACAAACACTAGCAGTGTGACCTTGGTCAAGTCACTTAACCCCAATTGCCCTCCCTTCTCCCTCCAAAAAGAAAAAAAAAAAACTGAGGGAATCAGAAAAATGATCTTTTGGGGAGGTTTCACTTGAGCTTCCTCAATAGTCATGGATTTCAAGAGGTGAAGAAGGTAAACAGGGAAACCTCCAGACACAGGAGAGACCATTGAGGCAGGGAGTGAAGTAGTAAGTGCAGGTGAATAATGGGAAATTGATCTATAAAGATGTGATAGGTCCAAATTATGAAAACCTTCAATGCCCAACCGAAATGCTAATATTTTGTCCTAGAGGCAATCAGAGCCCACCAAATCTACTTTAGTGACACTAACCGATGAATAAACATTAAGCACCTGCTAGGTACCTGGCATTATGCTAAGCTATAGGCATTCAAAAAGAGGCAAAAGATGGTCCCTTGCCTCAAGACGCTTCTCTCTAATGGAAGAGACGACGCTCAAACTATATAAAAAGCAACAATATATAGGACAAATAGGCAATAATTAACAGAGGGAAGGCACAAGAATTAAGAGAAATTGGAGAAAACTTCCACTAAAAGATTATTAATCGTGGAGCAATGATTAAATGCTTTCTCTTTACTAGAAGCCAGATGGCTCAGTGGATAGAGTGATGGACCTAGAGTCAAGAAGATCTGAGTTCAAATTTGTCCTCAGACACTAACTAGCTGTAGGACACTGGGCGAGTCACTTAATCTCTATTTTGCCATAATCCAAAATGGCAAATCACTCCAGTATGCTTGCCAAGAAAACCCCATACAGGGTCACAAAGAGTCTGACATGACTAGAAAAATGAACAACCAAAATGCTCTGCCATACAGGCCCAAATACACAAGATGCTGCCTGCCCTCAAGTAGATTACATCCTACTGAAACAAAACAACTTATTCACAGAGAAGTAAATGCAGATATATAGGGAAAGGCTTGGGTGGTGATATGGCAAGGCAACTGGAGACCTGATGGTATTAGCCTGTGAGTTCCTGGGGAGAAGGGACTATTTTTCTTCTCTGTTGTTGTTGCCTTTCTTTGAATCCCCAGCCCTTAATAACTGCCAGTTTACTGGCTAGTAGGGACTATAGTGTAGCTAAATCAGTCACTAGGATATCAAGATTGGAAGGGGAGGAAGGTGTAACCACAGTAGTAGGGGTGATGGCCTGGGAAAGACCTAAGGGGTTGAGGGATTAAAGGTCATGGTGAGGACAAAGAATAAGTTTAAGAGGAATAAAGTATAGGGAGAGATGGAATGATAGGAGATTGTTATCCAATAAAGGCATTTCAGCATGGAGCTGAAGGCAGGCACACATGGAGCTCTTGGCATGGAGCTTGAACTATTCTGGGTGATAACAAGAGCAGAGGCAGAAGCTCAGGTCTGACCCTTTACTACCCGTGTGACTTTGAACAAGTCACTTGCTAGCTCTGGGTCAAGTTTCCTCAGCTGTTAGATGGGGGAGTTGAACTGGAGGGTCATCAAAGCCCCTTTTAGTTCTGCTGTCTCCATATGCAGGTCCTTGCTAAGAGTTTTTCCAGTTCTCAGAATCTATGCTTCTAGACACATTATAGGAATTTAATCTGATAATAGATACAGGTCCTTGCCATTCTTACTCTCTTTTCTTCTCGTACCCATGTCCTAAAATTCCCTTTCTATGGCATGCTGTTCACATTGATTCAGACTGGTCCTGGGATGTATTCTATGTCCCTGCTTCCCTTGATCCTCTCCCTGTGGCACCCCATTACAGTAGGTTTTCTGAATGTCCTGCATGCCAAGTCAATGTCAGTGACTGCTTCTCTGTTCTTTGTTTTCTAGCTACCTACGTGGACTATTCACCTTGTCCCCCACAATCAGGTTATGTGAGAGGCTTTAATCATCCCTGTGGTTGCTTTTGTGAGCCTGTTCCAGGGTAAGAAGAAATCTGTTCTTTTATGCATAAACTGACTCCACCAATTTTCCATCCTATACAGACATAGACACACATACACACACACACACACACACACACACACACACGCTAAATGTGTGTGTATGTGTGTGTGTGTTAGTGAGGGAGGGAGTACATGCATATAGTTGGGGCAAAATGGTAGTTATATATTAAAATGAAGAAGTTTTTTTCAAATATGAAGCCAGGACCCACTTTGAAAATTTGGGTTATATTATTCAAAACAAACACCTCCCATTTATATAGTGCTTTAAGGTTTTCAAAATGCTTTCTTTGCAGCAGTCTATAATGTTGGTAATTTTGGACAGGACCTGTGATTTCAATGATATAAGAATTTGTAAACAAAGCAAACTGACAACTTGCCACTGTTGTCTATTTCTACCAACTATAATTTTTAAGGAATTGAGGCAAAAAGAAGTTCAAAAATACATCCAGTCAGTGGTGAAGCTAGTACTGAAAATGAAGCCTCTCCATACCAAATCTAGGTCACTTTTCCTTAACTAAACCTCTATCAGTTAATTTAAGGTTGCTTTTTATGGTGAGTAAAAGATGAAATGACTGAAGTAACAAAGGTTTGAGTTTCAGATCACATCAATTGATTAATCAATGCATGCCAATTGCATAACAAATTGGGGTCAGTGGCCTTCCTCAACTTTGTCACAGGACAGATTTTTTTATGTTTTAAAAACAGTTACTCAAATAAGACTAATTCATTAAAAGAAAACGATTAACCAGGCTACAAATTTATATAATCTGATTTCTAGTTGGAGGAAAGATTAGGGACTTTCCAAGTTGGGAGACGGAGAACAAACAGATACGATTCCCTGAAATTGGAAAAAAGAAGTGTCTTATTCCCCCTAAGTGACTATATTCAATCAAAGGAACGTGGAAATGACAGCTGATTGACCAGTAAGGGACCAGTTTTCAGATAAGATATATGGGTTACATGAGGTATATAATTGTGAGAAAGCTCCTTGAATCAATCTTTGGATCTTACTGGATTTCTGATCAGCATAATCTAGGTCCTTAGTCCTCTAAGTAGTTCAGCCTCCCAGACATGAAGGACTATGTTCAAACAATGCAATAAAGTTTTCTGACAATTCTCACAATTAAATAAAGTTTGTTGTTGTTTTTCTTTACATTACAGCCATTAGACTAGACCCACAACTGAATAGGGAAGTGGGCTAGCTCCAGAACTGAGTCACAAGATAAGATGAATCAATGTGGTTCACCCAGTTCTCACTACCACTTTCTGTTCTAATTCCCTTACTGCTCAACCTGGGCCCTGCCCATAAGGCTGTGCCAAATAACGCACCCAAAGACGTTTGCTGACTGAACTCTGCACTGCTTGTTTCTTTGAAGAGGAGGAGAAGGGCCTTCCCTTCTCCTTATTAATTAATCCTTATTAATAGGAACATAGATTTAGAACTGAAAGGGTCATTAAAAGTGACCTCCTCATTTTACATATGAGAAATCTGAGATCTGGCTTGCCTAAGTTCACCTGGCTAGAAAACAATAGAACTCGACTGTAAACCCAGACCCTTTGACTCCAAAGCCAAGGGCGCTTTGTCTATACTCCATTTTTATATGTGTAAGCTACTTCCCCAGTTTTTGTGAGGTTTTTTGGTTATAGGATTTCAATTTGGTTTGTTTGGTTTTTTGGTAAGGCAATGGGAGTCAAGTGACTTGCCCAGGATCACACAGCTAGTAAGTGTCAAGTGTCTGAGTCTTAATTTGAACTCAGATCTTTCTGACTCCAGGGCCAGTGCTCTATCCAGTGTGCTACCTAGCTGCCCTTAGGATTTCAGTTTGGAAGGACCTTAGAGGTCATCTAGCCCAGCCATCCCATTTTAAGTAAGAAAACTGAGGCCCCGAGAAGTAAAAAAAAAAAAAAAAAAAAAGGTCTGGTTTCAAATCTACATCTTCTGACTTTCAATTCATTGTCATTTCCACCCTACCATGCTGTGTTTATATGTGTAGCTAAAGAACCAATAACACATTCAGCACAACTGTCTTTTTAGAAGCACCATTTAAAAGTAGTTTTAAAAATGTGTAGCTAGACAGTTATAAACTTGAAAGATACCATAGCTGCCATAGCACATGGTGTTGTGGAAAGAGCCCTAGATGAGAAGGGAGAGCTGGGTTCTAATCTGCCACTCCCAAGGTATTGGATCTCTTGGTAAGTTATTTCATCTGTTTCCTTACCTGTGAAATAAAGGGGAAAAGTGTTTGCACTCAATAACCTCTGAGGTCTTTTGCATCTCCAATACCTAAAATGCAGAAACAATCGGGTGGCATAGTAGATAGAATGCCAGGCCTGGAGTCAGAAAGACTCATGTTCATGAGTTCAAATCCAGCCTCAGACACTTACTAACTGTATGTCCCTGGGCAAGTCACTTAACCCTGTTTGCTTTAGTTCCCTCATCTGTAAAATGAGCTGGAGAAGGAAATAGCAAACCACTCCAGTAGCTTAAACCCCAGATGGGGTCATAAAGAGTGAGACATGACTGAAGAACAGCTGAACAATGCCTAAAATAGGGACAATGTTCTTTTTTTTCTTTGTTTTCCTGGTTACAAAGGTCATGGAGTTGGCCTCAGGGCTACCATTTCATGTTTTCCTCTCTTTAGACACATAGGGGTGTGTTGGCTAGGATTTCATGCCTTTCACAGCTTTTTGTCTTAGGAGCTAGAGAGTTTGGGGAACCTCAGAAAGAAGACAAAATTTTTCCTGACATAGGAATTCAGTGAATACGTTTGTTTGACTTATTTTGTTCATATTATCTTTCTTGAAAGACCTTAGAATATTTTATGTTTCTTTATCCAGTAAGGATATTTCACTTCTATAGTGTATTAATGTTTACAAAGAAGTTTCCCAAAGCCCTGTAGTAATTTTAGGTAGAGAAGGAAAGTTAAATGGAATGATTTCTCCAGACTCCCACAGGAGTGAAGTCAGGATTTGAGCCAAGTCTCCTAGCTTCAAGACCCACTACAGGGATAATTTCCATTTTGCCAATGAAGAAACTGAGTCCTAGAGAGGCCAGATGGACCTCTACTAGGAATCTGATTTTGACTTCTATTTCCTTCCCCACACCTTTACCCTGAAGCTTTTGTTAATAGTACCACGAGCAAGAATCTGCAAAATTCAGGAACCATTCTCTAGCATCCATAGAACCATGAACTTATTCTATTCACCAAAATCCCATTTAGGGCATCCTTTGACACAGCCAGAAGTCATGGAATGAAATATATCCTTTATTATAATTTTGTAAAAGAAGTATCTTTCATATTTCACTAGTTCCCTTAAAGAAATTTAAGACATCTTGTTCCATATATTCCACATTCACTCATGAAGTAAACTAGAAGGTTATCTCATCCCCTGCTTGCAGTTCATGCCCAAGAGTTTGAGATGTCCACCCCCATCATCATCAAACATTTATCACATACAGTACGCAGGGCTCTTGGCCAGGGGCTAAGGATACATGCTCTCTGCCCTCAAGGAGCTTATGATCTAGTTGGGGAGAAAAAATGCATTACATTGGAAGTCCAACAGTTCCTGCTGCCCCCCACTCTTATTTGTCATCTGCTGTGTGAGCTTGATCAAAACACCTAATCTCTCATATCTCTTCTGTCTCTTCAACAACTGAAGATATTCTCAAAGGCTATTGGGAACTCTTTAATAATATTATAATACTTTATGTAAATATATATAAAGTAATCATAATACTTTATTATTTCCATACTAGAAAGATATAATTTTGAGGGGGAATGAAATATTGAATATGATTCTCAATTGGGCAACTAAGATATTTTCACTCAATTATATTTTTAATGAGATAGTCTTAGACAAGTCAGTATGTATTCAATATTTCGTATCTCATTTTTAATTTGACTAACAGTCTAGTTGTTTTTATTTGACTTATTTAGACTTATAAACCTCTGAAATATGTTGAAAACTTATACCCTCTTCCTCTTCCATTAAATTCAGCAAACATTTATCAAATATGCTTAAAATTAGGCATGTAAAGAAATAAACAAACAAAAAAAAAAAAACCCAGCTCCTTCCCTCAAGGAGCTTTCATTTTACTTGGGATGCAACATTAAAACAGAAAAATAAGTACAGGCTGATTTAAGGAGGGAGAGAGCACTATGTAGGGAGATTAAGAAAGGCATGCTAGGGGCAGCTAGGTGGTGCAGTGAATAGAACACTGGCCATGGAGTCAGGAGGACCCAAATATTCAAATGTGACCTCTGACACTTAACACTTACTAGCTGTGTGAAAAGAAAGAAAGGCATGCTAAAAAAGGAGGTCCCTGGGTTGAGCCTTCAAGATAAAGCATACAAGGGATAAAGGTAAGCAGGTAATACATTACAAATATGAGAAAAAAAGGTATGGAAGAGACATGTATGTCACCACTGGGGGCCATGCTTTCTTGGTGACAAGGTGTTTATAGCTGCGAATACAGATCTATAGGAACTTATTCCAGTCTGTTCACACTCTTGTCCACTTACTTTCTATATGAACCTTATTATACCTTTTACCTGCTCAAGTTCCCTAGGTTCTTTGAGTTGGTAGATAACCTTTGCCCCTCACAAATCAAATCAAAGTCCTATACTTGGTCAACAAGTAGAGGTTCCCTTCTCCCTTTGGATTGGTGTGAGAACCCACCTACTTCACTAAGAGATCAGGAGTTCAGAAGATGAAAAACAAGGTAGTGAAGGGGACAACTGGGAGGGTATCATTCAAGTTTTCCAATTACAGTATGCTTACGCAGTGACCCCTGGTATTTAGGTGTAGGATCAATAATATAGCTCTAATAAAGAATTTTGTTGAAGAAGACAAGACCAACCATGTCTGCATTAGGTATTAAGATTATTCCACTGAACTATTTCCTATCTGCCTATTTGGACCCCATGAACAAAACTTACAATTTCACATATGGAATATGTTGTTTGTTTTTTTGAACCCTTAATGTAAATTTTCATAAAAGAAATTACATAAGTAATTAATGCTTTAACAGTTCCTGATTTCTGAAATACTACCTTCAGTTCATTTCCTGGAACTGAAGACTAGTTTGATTTATGATTACTGCTGATCCTATAAACAGTCAAATTGGGATTGGGGAAATACGCAGGAGAAGAAAAGAGAGTTACAAGGAATTAAAGAAAGTGAAGAGGTAGACATGACAGATTTCTTCTAATTTTTTAAAAATTATTTTCATGAGGTAGAGGGATTAGTTTTATTCTCTATAGCACCAAATGCTAGTTAGAACAAGGATCAGTGAGAAAAAAATAAAAATTTCAGCTTACAATCTGGTAGGACTTCCTAAGAATTTGAGCCAGCCAAAAGTATAATGGGGTGCTTTGTGAGATAGTGAAGTATTTAAGAAGAGGTTTATAACAACATGTCCGACATGTTAGCTCACTTCCAAAGTAAGATTCTATAATTCTCTACCACACCCTATATTGCTCTTGCATATACAGCTATAGGATAATGACATTGCTTGTTTGTTGATTTCACAGGGAACCAAACAAGACCAACATTGTCAGTTTCTTTCAGACTGACCTCAGTGGCTACCTTCCCCAGAATGTGGTGAACTCCTTTTTCCCTCACAGTATGGCTGAATTTTACAATAATCTTCAAAAAGCTGTGAATAAACTTCAAGAATGACATCTTCTCCATGGAAAAAAGCATCCTGTTTAACCAATTAAGAAATAGGAGTTGCTGGGGCACAAGTGATATGGTGAACAAGAGAACTCTAATTGGGGTTTGCATCCTAAAAACAAACAAGCAAAATAAAAGAGGAGGAAGAAGGCAAAGACACCCAACAGGGATTCTGCTTTCCCTGACACCAGGCTTTGACATATTTCCTTTCTTCCTCCACCTTCTTCATGACTTTCACCAAACAAAAGAAAAGGAACCAGATTTCATAAAGTCATTTAATGGATAAGATATCTTATCTTTGGCTTTATTGGCATTTAATTATAGATGATTCCTGAATGGTCTTATAGAAGCACTTTTGGATTTTGAATTAGAGGATATAAGTTCAAACTCTGTTTTTGCCACTTACTATCTGTGTGATATTTTGCATCACTTAACCCCTCTGGGTGTCAGTTTCCTTGTCTATAAAATAAGGGGACTGGACTAGATGATATTTAAGATCTCTTCCAGCACTAAATGAATGATCTTAAGGATTAAGTCTAGCAGAGTTTCACACTTCAATGATAATTGATTTAATCAGATTATTTTCCTATATCCTGAGGAAATAGGAATTTTGACTAGGATAGAAAAGTTATTTGGAAATATAAGACAGACCCAACTTTGGCATACAAGATCATCAAGAGGGAACCAAGGATAAAATCTGCCAGATTTTCAGATTTATTGTCAGAAACAGATCCTCAGATTTGTGTGTGTCATGCTTATATTGCTAGCCCTTTCCTCCTTGTAGTTTAGTAGTTGCTTCTTCCTCCCATGGATAATCACCCTATATCTGTCCTTTATCAAACCTTAAGATATGATATCCTTGAAAGAACACTGAATCCAGTCATCTCTGAGGCTACAGCTTCTCTACCTCTCTGAGAATCCATTTTCTCATTTGTAAAAATGGGATTAATAATACCTGTTTTAAAGATTCAATGATAATGTATTTGTAAGGTACTTTAAAAACTTGAGGTTCTCTACAAATAAGATAATATGAGTATATTATTGTCTTTTTTTTTTAATCCAAGTCTCCAGTTTGCCAACATTGTTGTAAGATTTTAATCTGGGAGAGACCTCAAATGTCTAGTACAATTCTTCCTGGAGCATAAATCCTCTTGGCAATGAATGGTCAATCATTCTCTTCTTGAACCATTTTTGGGACAGGAAGCTCATTCCCTTCAGAAGCGCATTCTATTTCTGAGTAGCTCTAATTGTGAAGAAGTTCTTTGCTTGTTTGTTTGTTACTGTTTTTTCACTCTGTACTGAATTTTGCCTTTCAGCAACTTTGGAATTTTGCTCTGATCTTCCAAGGAAACAATCCTATCCCATGTCTCACTTTTTTTGTCATCTACAAACTTTATTAATCCACTTATTTATTTGCCCCATTGCCAATTTCTATAGAAAGTTACTAATGTTTAAGTGACTGATTCTAATATATATTATTGTCCATTATTTGAGTATAACCCTCAGCCTAATTATGCAGCCCCTGAAGAATTGTGTGATCTAGGTCATAGTTAAAAGATGTTTCTGTTAAAATATGGTCTCAACTGAACTTAAAAATTGATTACAAAGTGTTATCTTATTCATATGAATACCTGGTCCATAAAATTAAATCCCGATACATAGACTATGAGGCTATGACTAAATAGTCACTTCATATGAGGATATTGCTTAAAATGGAGAAGAGAGATTTACAGGTGATGGAATATGGTAGCCACCTTCAGGTATTTCAAGGTGTGGCACATGGAGGAGAATTTAGATTCATTCAGCATGCACCAGAAAACAGAAGTAATTGTCCCAATGGATTGATGTTGCAAAAAGGCAAAACTTATTAACAATTAGAGCTGCCCAAATATGGAATAGGATGCCCGAGGTAGTGCTGTGTTCTTCTCCCATAGAAGGCTTCAAGCACAAGCTAGACGCTCACTTGGAGTATGTTGGAGGGGGGATTCTTGTTCAGGTTTGGAGTGGACTAGGACCTCTGAGGAACCTTTCAACTGAGAGTCTCTGATAAAAAATTTAGGTTGAAAAGGAATAAGGACTGGACTTTTGATTTCATTGATATGGGGAACTTCCAGGTAAGGAAATATCCTTTACCAATGAAATCCACTACTTCTTGGCAATTTATAGTGTTAAGAGAGTTGCCTAGGGCACTGAGAAGTTAAGTGAGTTGTCCAGGGTTACACAGTCAGTATATGTCACAGGCAGAACTTGAACCCAAATTTTGTTGGCTTTAATTCCAGCTCTCTGTAAATTATGCCACACTGCCTCTTTGGCTTAGTAACAAAGCAATATTCCAAATTATGACATGCCTATTATCTAGAGGAGTAGGTACATAAGGTGGGAAGGGTTTAAAGTAACTGGAGTGTTTCCTAACTAGTTGATCTAATCAAGATGGAAATGGATTATGAGTATTAGCCTTGCTGAGGAGGACAGACTGAAGAAACCATGTGAACTGAAGAAACAGTCTGACTCAATGTGTGTCTGTAATATAGCTCAAATCTTTCACTTTTGTTCTAATGAGTTGAGAGTTGAATGATCACCTCCCTTTCCCCATGTCTTCACTTGAAAGTGATAGTTGCTTAATCTAAGCATTTCCAGGGCAAAGAGTATGGGTAACTGTGGAAGCTGATGTTTGCACAATTAAAATTCTGCTTTTGTTCATTGTGACTCTGTGTTTATTCTTTCATTGGCACTGTAGTCAACCATGGAGAAATCACTGAAGCACAAATCCCTGGGGAACTACATTGGAGACTTCTCTCCAGCCTGACATCAAACCATGAATCTTTGCATTTGAGTTCCCTGCTTGGAACCCATCTCAAACTGTTCTATCATTTAACTGAAATTTCTTCATTCTATCCACAAGGAAAGCATGAGAAATGGGATCAGATGTTGGACAGGAATGGAAACGAGAGCTTCCTATCAACAGAAAAGTCATTATGGGCTACTATGTGGCAGGCTCAGAGACTGTTTAGTATCCCTGTTTGTAGTAAACCAAAATTTTTAATAGCCTTGTCAAAAAAGGAAAGAAAACTTTTCTGGCATGACCAGTTCTTGGTGAAGTTGTGCTGGATCTTTGTGACCCTTTAAAAATATGTTCAAGATTTCTGTTGGGGATTGAAGTTACTGGCACATTGTATGTTTCATTCTCTTCCTGTTGTGACATTTGCCTTTCTCTTGTCCCAAAGTACTGCTCCTATTCTCCAAGATCATTCAAAGATCAGCTCAGCAACTCTATCTGCAAGTTTTTTCAGGATGCTGAGTTATCACATTTAATACTTGCAAAGATCCTAGGCAGTACATATCATAAGGGCTTATTCACAGTTAAAGAAACCAGGGCTCAGAAAGATCGATTTTTCAGAGGTCACTTGGTTAATAAGGGATCTACCAGGGATCTACCAGGTCAGTATCTTTTATACCATATCACACCTTCTTTTCCCTATCTCACAGTAGTAGTAGTAGTAGTAGTAGTAGTAGTAGTAGTAGTAGTGGTGGTGGTGGTGGTGGTGGTGGTGGTGGTTAGCATTTTAAGAATTGCAAAGCACTTTATATGTTACCTTGTTTGAGTCTCACAATAGCCCTGAGGCTTAGATTCTGTTATTGTCCCTCTTTTATAGATGAGGAAACTGAGGCAGGCAGAGTTTAAGTGACTTGCCTAGGGTCATACAGCTAGTAAGTGTTGGAGGCAGAATTTGGAATTGGACCTTGATGACTGTGCCCCTTATCCACTGCCACCTAACTACCCGAGTCAGTTGTCAAGATTGGGATAGAAACCCAGCCCTCCAGTGCAGACAAATTTAATGGTATAGGAACTGACATAAGTACTTTGAGATAACTGAATAAAGGTACTATAGAAATACAATATATTACTTTTTGCACATACACACACACACATAGATATGTAGATCTGTACCCACACATATATGTGTGTTAGCCCCTTCTTCCCTCTTTCCCCCTGATTCCTTTCAAATACATAAAGTCTTAAATCATATGGGTCAGGTCCACCTCTATACAAAAGCCTGCCACCCAACAATCCCCATTTCCTCTTTTCACATATTCTCATCACATAAAAATTCCCTGATTTGTGTAGGAAATCTCCTACCCATTGGTACCAATTCTGTCTTCCAAACTTGCACAATTCCCACTTCTCCCTCCCCACCCCAAGCTTCCCATTACTCTCCCTAACCCAATTAAAACAATTTTGAAATCCAAGGTGAATCAATTGTATTGAGGTGAATTAAATCCACCTATCTTTATTATACCATCATGTCACCAATATGATCTCTATTTGATCTCTATATATGTATATTCTTTTTACAAAGTCTACACAGTTTGTATGATTAGCTGTTGCAGAATATTGAGATTCTGGAGGCAGTTATGGATCTTCATTTTCTGGACAGCCTGCTATTGGATGGTGTCCCAGAAAGTTGATGATAACCAGCAATTGCCAGAGTAAAGCATCTGGACTTCCCCAACATCTGCACAGTGGGAGAAGAGGTCCTGAGAGAACAATTTGAGGGAGGGAGATGTTTGTTGCTTCTGGGCTGCAACTGTCAGTCCTTCCCCTGGGACTGTTCAGAAGGTTTGGCCAGGGAAGGATGGAGTCCTTTTCTCCTGATGACAGCTGTGATGGGCCCATCAGGTAAAGACTTGATAACATTCCAGGCTTCAAAACGAGTGAGTCCCTGCATTGTGGTGGTGTTGAGCTGCAATATTTCATCTCCTGGCTGGACTGCATCACTTTGTTCTGAAGCTACCCCTGAGAATAGGGAAGAAGAGTTAGTGGGGAGAGGTCATTTTGATATTTTGCTTGGAGAGAAAAGCAACCAAGAGAATGAATATATGCTTTAAAGATGCCAGAGAATGTCTAAAGAAATCAGACAACAGACCTACTAGCAATTTTCCCATTAAACTAAATGCATGCTAAAACAACCCAAAGATTCTCAAGATTATTCAGAAATTGGACCAACACATTTCCTAGTGTTTTTGCCAGATGGGAAAATGCTCTGCTGGACTGAGGTCCCTGAGAGCAGAGACTGTCTTTTGCCTTTCTTTGTATCCCCAAGGGTTTAGCACAGTGCCCGGCACATCGTGTTCTTCTTGTTCAGTTGTGTCTGACTATTCATGACCCCATTTGGGCTTTTCTTGGCAAAGATATCAAAGTGGTTCTCCAACTCATTTTACAGATGAGGAAAATGGAGGCAAACAGGATGAAGTAACTTGCCCAGGGTCACACAGCTAGTAAGTGTCTGAGGCCAGATTTGAACTCAGAAAGATGTCTTCCTGACTCCGGGCCTGGTACTCTATCCACTGTACCATCTAGTTTACCCTGGTATGTAGTAGGCACATAATATATGTTTGTTGACTGACTGACTGACTAAAAATGCAATTTTCCAAACTTCTGCAGCCTGAATATCCCTTGGTTAAGGCAGCCTCTTAGGAGACAGAATAGATTTTTAGGTACTCCCAGGCTCCCAGTGGTGTCAGGGGAACTAGGTACCCCAAAGAGAATTTAAAATCCCCCAAATTATTAAGAGAATAGCATACAACAGCCTCCTTCTGCCTGCAGAAGTACTTTCATGCTATGTAACATTCCAGGTACCTCTGAGGCCTATGGACAAAGAGACATGGAGGAGGGGCCCCATACCAAGTCACCAGGGTGACTGTACTCATACAAACATTCTCATGTGTGTCTCCCAGACCCACACACATGGATGCCATATGGTGCAGTGAAAAGAGCACTGGATCAGAAGTCAAGAGATCTAAATTCAAATCCAAGTGCTTCCATTTACTAGATATGGGAGACCTTGGCCAAGTCACTTTCACTTCTGCCTCAGTTCCTCCATCTGTCAAATAAGGTAGTGGAACAGGATGATTTCTAAGTTCCCTTCCATATCAAAGATTCTACTATTGTCCCTTAAAATCAGTAAGTCAATCGTGTTTAAGTGGTTACTATGTGTCCAATAAAGTGCTAAGTGCCAGGATACAAAGAAAGACAAGTCATGGTATCTGTTCTCCAGGAGTTCACATTCTAATAGGGGAGACGACACACAAATAAGTATGTACATATACATACTTTCAGTATAAATGGAATGTAATCTCAGAGCTGGGAAGAGAGGCATTCCTTAGATCAATTTACATAGGCCTGTAGGCCATGGGAACTTATTTTGTATGGAAGAGACCCTGGTCAGATAAGTCTTATAGATTTGCCTGAGACAGAGTAGATAAGTGGCTTGCTCTGGTTGAGATAATTAAAAAATATAAAAGGTTTGATTTCAACCAAGATCTTTCAGATTTGAGGTTCAGCATTTTATCCACTATGCCATGCTACTTCTCAGATGTAGTATAGTCCATGTGAAATATTTATGGCCTGAAAAATATTAAATGATTTCAGAGAGTTTTTTCACATGCCCCCAGGAGAAAGACTGATGCCTGACTAGTTCCATACCTTTGAAAATTCTGTTAACTGATATAGGCTTATCTCCATGAATTGAGCCTTTTCCTCCTTCCAGACTGAATCCTAAACCAGCTGATGTCTTTTCCAGAGTTACAGTACAGATGGTAACTTCAGTTGCTGAGGAAAAACAGAAGGTCGTGTAAGGGAAGTTTACTCTTCTTCCAGGCTCATTTATTGAGACACCATTGGCAAAGAGCCAACCAGCTGTTGTGCACATTTATTGACCATCATATTCCCTTCACTGAGTTTGCCACCATTTTGACAAAAGTAGCCCCACATACAATGGCACTAACTTCCTCAAGTGGGAGCCTAGGGGTTGGGTGGGTACTGCCTGGGACTGAGACAACCTCTGAGATTCTATTTCCACCCACTCTTTCCAGGCAAAAGACTGTGGACTTCAGCCAGGGGGCTCTTTGCCCTTGGCTCTCAGACTCTGATGGACAGCCTAAGCACTTCTTGGATTTCCACTTGAAGAGGAATCCTGTCTTCCCTGATATTCAAGAACTAGTTATTAGCTCCACTCAGTACTAGCTGTACTCACTCCACCCCTCCCAAGCTCCTGTACCTATCCTGACATCTAGTCTCTTAGAGAAGCAGTGTAATATAATGGCAGAAGTATAGGAGCTAGAATTAGGAGATGTAGGTAAATGTCCTAGATCATTTATTTAATAGTTGGATGACTTTGGGCAAATCATTTAATTGCACTGAGCCTGTATTTTCTTTTTTTATTAAAAATATGTTCTCTTGATGCCTTTTGTCTTTATATTTCAGTCATTTCAATGCTGCCCCCTCCCCCACATTAAATCTTCCCTTTTGACAGAGAAAAAAAACAAGTAAACAAAAACAACCAATATAATGACTGCATCTGAGGAGGTATGCAATATTCTTTCCAGTCCACCAACTCTCCATTGTGAGGGAGACATTATACTTCATTATCTCTTCCCTGACACCTTCCCTGGTTGTTTACTTACTGAGTTCAATTTAGTAAGCTTTTTATTAACATTGTTCTAGTCATTCCATAGAGGTTCAAACTATTCTCTTGGTTTTGTTTATTTTACTCTGCATCTGTTTATATAAATCGACCCATTTTCTCTAAATTCTTCATATTCATGTCTTACCCCCAATAGTATTATATTATATTCACATACCATAGTTTTGTTTTTTCAATCATCATCAATTGATGGGCATCTACTTTGTGTCATTACAATCACAAATAATCCTGCTGTGAATATATATATATATATATATAAAATCTTTGTGTCTGTAACTTCTTTGGGCTATGTGCCAAGTACTAGGATCACTGGAGTCAAAAGATATGGAGTTGATCTTTCATTTTCTCATCTATAAAATGGGGATAAAAATATTAAAAACTCTCCTTCACAAGGTCTTGGAAGGCTAGTGCTCAGTAATAAATAAAGAGTTACATGATTAGTGGGAGAAGCAAGGAGCTGGGGGTGTGAGACCTGCATTCCATCTCCACTAGGCTTTATTATATTCCTCATTTATAAATTAAGTGAGTTGGACTAGATAGTCTCTAAGGTTCCTTTCAGCTCTAAGAATCTCCAAATCTATTTTAGCACAAAATCTAGGCTTTTGTTTGGCCCTTAATGGACATGTTAATGTTTGTATAGTATATGTGCATATATGTAATACATACAATATTATATATACATGATATATATTACATGTATATGACATATGTGATATTATATGTATCGTGATATGCATAATATAGTGTATATAATGTGTCTGTTTTGTATATATACGTTAAAATAAATATATATGTATAATGTAAAAGTCTCATATGAAAATTTTGTAATAATTTTATTTGTATATACATGTTTAGACACAAATATATGTGAAAATATGTATATAAATTAGGATTCCACACCTTTCATGTGGAATGAGAAATAGCTCTAATAGAGACCTGGCCTAGAAGAATGCCTTTCTCCCCAAAATGAAAAGCTCATGACTCCCCTGCCCACTCCCTGTAAAACCTCACCTCCAGGCCAGTACTTTCAAATAGATTTACTGCTTCAAGCTTACTTTTGATTTAAAGGACTGTCCTCAGGGGAGGTTAACAGTCCCACATTTAAGTACACAATTCCCAAAGGTACTTCTTCTCCAACAAATAATAAGCCAAACCTCCAAGATATTAGAATAGTATCATTTCCTCATGTCTAGACTCATCCATTCTTGAAATAGAGACATTAGAGAATTCTTTTAAAATTAGGGTATCTAATTTATAAAAACTTTTGGAATCAGTCAGGTCTTCCTCCTGTCATAACTGAGGGTTGGGGAGGTCATTCCCTGATAATATATTGTAGAGAGAACCTTGTTTAAAATACAAATTTAGGGTAGGCTAGGTGGTGCAGTGAGTAGAGCGCTGGCCCTGGAGTCAGAAGGACCTGAGTTCGGATCCAGCCTCAGACACTTAACACACACAAACAAAAAAAGCCTAGCCGTGTGACCTTGGGCAAGTTACTTAACCCCAATTGCCCTCAAAAAAGCAAAAAAAAATTTTTTTTGCTTAAAACTCAAGGAATGTTGACTCTCTTCCAGGTTATGAAGGGTGCCGTGGTGGAGTAACTATGTGGTAATACCCAAGTGTCAATCAGTCTGAAGATACTGTCTTGGATTGTAGCTTAAGATTCCTTCCCTATTGTGGACCACTACATGTGATTGAAGGTGGCCTGATTTATCTGCAAACATACTCCTATATTCCAAATAGCTGGGCTTTTTAATCACTCAGTAGACTAGCATTTATTAAGCACCTACTCTTAGTAGGTATACACTGGAGATGCAAAGAAAGGCAAAAGACAGTCCCTTCTCACAAATATCTCACAGTCTAATGGGGAAGATAGCATGTAAACAACTATGTACAAACAAGATATGTGCAGGATAAATTGGAGGTAATCTCAGAAGGTAAATTATTAGTATTTAGAGAGATTGAGAAAGGTTTCTCACATAAGGTGAGACTTTAGCTAACACTTAAAAGAAGACAGGGGAGCTTGGAGGTGAAGATGAGAGAGAAAGTCTGACCTCAGTATTAGGAAACTAGGCTAGCAAAAACACTTGGAGTCAGGAGATAGAGTGTCATAGGTGAGGAACATTAAAGATCATGGTATTATTGGATTGCAGAATACATGTTAGGTGGCAAGAAGGGAGATATAAAAAGACTGGAAAAAGAGAAAAGAGCCAGAGAATTTTATATTTGATCCTTTAGGTAATAGGAAGCCACAAGAGTTTATTGAGTGAGGGAAGTAGAGCGAGAAGAGGGTATGTGACATGAGGGACTGTTCTTTAGGAAAATTATGTTGGTAGGTGAATGGAGGATGGGCTGGAATGGCAGAAACAAAACACAGAAGACTATTGCAAAAGTCTAGGTATGAGGTAATAAGGGCCTACACCGGGGTAGTGGCAGTGTGAGAGGTACATATAAGAGATGTTATGGAGGTAGAAACTACAGGACTTAGCAACCAATTGGATCTGGCAGAGGAGGGGTATGAGAGAGTTGTGAACTGATGAGATCACCAAGTGAAATAGTATAGAGAGAGAAAAGAAAAGGACCCAGGACGGAGCACTGGGGAATATTCGTGGTTAGCCATCAATCCATCAGAAAGCTTTATTAAACACAGTGTCAGGCACTTTGCACAAGTAATACAAAGGCCTCAAAGAATTACATTCTAATTGGGTAAACACCATAAGTTTGTGTAATTGCTTTGCATGTTTTTATATATACTACCTAGGTATGTGTATAAATACATTTATATTTTCATATATAAACATATATGTGCACACCTAGGTGGTACCTACAAACACATACAAAGCAGATATAATGCAATCTGGGGTGGAAAGGTCAGGAGTTGGAGGGCCCTAGCAGTGGAGGGGGAAGGGAGAACCAAGAAGAACCTCCTACAGAAAGGGCAGGTGCTTGAGCAGAGTCTTGAAGGGAACCAGGGTCTCCAAGAGATAGCAATGAGGAGGGAGAACAGTCCATCCATTGAAGACAGCAAGGGCAAAGGCACAGACATGAGAGATTGTCAAGTGTGAGGAATGGCAAGAAGGCCCATATAGCTTGACTGAAGACTATGCAGAAGGAAGAGTAATGTGTACAATAATGCCAGAAATGCAAGAAGGATTCAGGTGGCGAAAATTTTTAATGCCAAATATAACTTCATGTTGGATTCTAGAAGTAATAGGGAACCACCAGAGTTTGTTAAGCTGGAGATTGGGGATGTGTGTGTGACATGATCAGACCTGCTAGTTTAGTGACAGCATAGATTTGGGGGAGGAGAGATTAGAGGTGGGTAGAGGTTTGAGGTAGAGAAAACAATCAGGGGTCTATTTCAGGGGACAAGCTCTGCTTGCAGATCATGACAATGGTTCATTCACTAGTCATAGAAGGTGCTCAAAGCATGTACACAGATTATCTCATTTGATCCCCACAACAGCTGTGTAAAGTGAGTCCTGCTGTTATTCCCATTTTACAGAACAGAGAATTGGGGAACTCTAGGGGGTAAAGTGATTTGCCCACAGTCACACAGCAAGTACCTGAGGTGGTATTTAAACTCAGAGCTTCTGAAAGAAAAAAAAAGTATCTGGATACTTTTAGATTTAACCTACATTATTTTCTCCATCATTTTCCTAAGTTTAGACAATTAACAAAATGATAAGCCTTGATCTGTAGTCTTTGCCAATTTGCAAGGTGTATATACACATGCTGAAAATTTACTGATCTCCTCTCCCTGAAGGCAGTATGAGCTCATTCCAGCATACCCCCAAAACAAATAGACTAGAAAGGAGGGGATGCAAGTGAGTGATATTATAGACATAAACCAATAAGCCTTTGTAACTATTGGCTGGTTGTGGGCCGTGAGGGAGAGAACAGAGGCAAACAGGATGCATTGGTCTCAAACCTGAATGACTTTAATCGAGGTTGTGTGATCTTGGTCAACAGAAATAGGGAC
Organism: Gymnobelideus leadbeateri; assembly: GCA_011680675.1. Classification (NCBI taxonomy): domain Eukaryota; kingdom Metazoa; phylum Chordata; class Mammalia; order Diprotodontia; family Petauridae; genus Gymnobelideus; species Gymnobelideus leadbeateri. The sequence goes on along the minus strand of WOXC01007830.1, from coordinate 117,865 downwards.
ATTAGGAGAAGTGGCCAGTTGTTGTCAGGGGGTTTTTGTTGTTGTTTTTTGGCTGGTTGGTTGGTTTTTTGAGGTCAGGAGGGACGTTGAGTTATAGAGAATAAGATCTGTTTTGAAAATGTTGAATTGGGAATTTCATTGAGACATCCCAGTAAAGATGGAAATAAGACTTGAGTGTAATGCAAAGTAGTGGTCAGGACTACAGCTAGAAATGTAGGCAAAATCCTTACGCAGGTGGTACATGAAGCAATGTGATTATGGAAACCCTGTGTTGCAATGGAGAGAGACAGCAAAAATGACCTCAGTTCAGTTCTTCCTCTGTTACATACTGCCTTTGTGACTCTAGAAAAAACTAATAATACAATCATCCTTTTTTATTACACAATGCTATGGAAATGCTTGTTTTATTCCATAAATTAAAAATAAAATTTATTAAATTCTCAGTTTTCTAGACAACTCTCCTAAAACTTATATGGTCTTCCTAAAACAGTGTTTTCAGGAGTGCTGTGAATAGAGTAAAAGAAACCCATTCATATCAATTCTTCCTCTCAGCCTGTTTTTTTCCCAAAAATTACTCCATCAGCATCGAACACAGTAAGTTGCAGAGCAGATGCCAACCTGTCTTGTTAGAAGAAATTCCCATACCACTTCCCCCACCCCAGATTGCCATACTAATGAAATCCTAACAAACTTAAAGCCATGGGAATGGATGAAAAGAGAATGATATACATGTTTAAGAGAAAGAACCACAAAACTTCATTTCTAAAGAGATTAGAAGGGGGGATCTTGACCTGGGTTCTACCCCAAGGACAGATTTAAGGGGGTCTTTGAGCTTGGAGTGGGGGTGGTGAGAGAGAGAATTCTATCTTTCCTTCAACGTAATTGCTTTCCTTTGTTAGCCTATGCATTTTATTTTATGTAGAAAAAATTATTCTAAGAATTTGATAATATTTCACCAACCTACTAAAGGAGATCCTGATGCACAAAGATGTTTAGAATTTCTAAACTAGAAGAAATCAATCATTTCTGACCTGACTTAGAATAGAATTGACTTCAGTATTCCCACAGTCAGTGACATATACAGCAAGAAATTAAATCACTGAAAGTCTTTGTAGAGGAAATAGTTAAAGAAAATGTTCTTTTGTCCTGGCATTTTGTCATGTCATGATACAAATGCTGTTTAAATGTAATTTGAATGATCAGAATCTGTTCATGTGCTAGGACAAGTCCAAAAATTATCTCATTGACAGTTACAATATTCCCTGAGAAGCTAGCTAGGCTCTAGAGGGACTCATATAACCTGTTTATCAGCATCTACTTCATTTCTCTGCCTCCAGAGGAGTAAGGCTGCTCCAGTTGAGGCCAACATGCTTCTTAGTGAGTTGAGTTTCTTTTGCAATACTTTAAAAGGCACTTCTCTAAGGCCTCACACAGTATTCTTGAACACCAGCCAAATAGACCTTCTTAGGGCTATTGTGCTAACAAAGAAGTAAGTGTACACAGTTCAGTGCCAGCAACAAAAAGCTATTAAGTCACACATATTGTTTTCAGGAGTGCTGTGAATGGAATCAAAGAATGCAAATCTATTCTCTCTCTCAGCCTGTTTTATTCCAAATTTATTCCTACCAGCATCAAACACAGTAATCAGCAGATTTTTGCTTTTTTTTGTTTGTTTGTTTAGTTTTCTCTGGCCTTTCAGTTACTGTGCCAGCTGCAGCATGGAACAGTAGGGCAAGGTGTGTCCTTACATGCCAAGAGGAGTAGCTGCCTACAATTTCAAGCACCCACTCTATTGTTCAGTCACAACTCTGTTTTGCTACATAGTGAACTCCCGAAAGCTCAATTTCTAGCCTTAACATATCATCCAGGTTCAAGTCTAAAATTTCCAAGAGGCCTGGATGGAACACAGACACATACAACAGCAATAGATTTGTATGGGCTTCTTAAAACTTAACATGGCTAGGACTGAATTCTTCTTCTTCCCTCCAAAATAGCTGCTTCTCCTTTCTCCCCATGATCTAACTACCCTATTCATCTTGATAAGTCATACTCTTCCTTATGCAAGCTCCCTCCGTTTCATCTCCTTGTCCCATATATTCAATCACTTGTTACATTGTGCTATTTTTTGTTCTTCTTGAGGTCGATAATTTCCTCTCCTCAGAAAAAAGTCAGCCTCTTTTTGACAAGCAAAGGTTGCGCCTATCTCTTTCTAGATGATTCTGCATCCAGGGGTAACTGCACATAACTATGTTATATGTCCCTTCCTCCTCTCAAAAATGCCTTGGTAGTGTGAGTCTTTGTCAACTTGTGGTATGCCTCAGCTAGAAACTGTGCCTCTAACAAAGAGTTAAAACAGAACAAAATTCTCATACCTCCCTCTGTTCCCAGAGTGACATATTTAAAAGTAGCTTTACTCCCAGAGGATTTATTAGACCTGAGTTTGAATCCCAATTTTACTGCTAACTATGTGACTCTAGACAAGTTAGTTTATATCTCTGGACTTCAGTTTCCTTATCAGAGAAGTCACTTGATCTTTAATCTCCCTTTCAGCTTTAAAACTATCTGATTCTAACTTGGAATAAAATTCTCCATCTATATTAATGAAAGATCCCTTTCGTTTCTGATGTTCTATGTGGTATCATTTTGGAATGTTGCCACAAAGTCTGGTTTCCTTCCAGGTGATCCCCATGGGGATGAATGAGCTAGATATTCTGGTATGGTCTTTCAGGAAAAACTGGAAAGGAAAGAAATAGGAAGGGGTGTTATTTATCCCATTCACCAAATTTATGAGGATTATCTATGAAAATGCTAAACTTTCAACTGTATGAGCAAAGCATACAATTACATAGGCTAATGCTTCTTTTTGCCATGGCACAAAGGCACTGAAGAGATCAACCTGGTGGGTGAGAGAATAAGAATTGGATCCAAAGAATCTCATTGCAAAATTTGCAAATAAAATTAAATTCACGGAGTGAGTAAATAATCTCATTTGAGGAGAGTGAAAAAAAAAAGAGGAATAAAGACTGAGATTTGAAGAATTTCCTTACTTTGGGACCAGAAGAAGAAGAAACAGATTGAATAGTCAGAGAGTCAAGAGAGGAACCAGGATAAAAAACATTTCAACAGAGGCAAAAGAAGGATAATATCTAAAAGGTGTGTGTGGCAGCAGGTTTTCCTCTCTAAAATCCCTAGCTTACCCTGGCTGGTGTGCTACCTCTTTTAAGAAGAAGCTTACTTGGTGTGCTATGCAGAATAAATGCCTTTACTTGAGGAAAAAAAAAAAAGGGTGTGGGTTACATTCATTAGGGTGGAATACTTCAGAGAGTCAAAGTGATTAGGAGGTGACTTAGGACCTTGAACTGTGTAGTGGTGGTGAGAGAGGAAATCAGATTTCACATGTGAATATAAATAGAAATGGATCACTTCCTCAAGCAGAGGAATCTATAAATATTACTATAGAGTAGTCTTACCCCTGAAACAAATTCATTTCTGAAACAAAATGTGATAACTTGGATGGCAGTTGGCTGTTGGGACACATGCCCCTATTTATTAACCAAAAGAAGGTCAGCTAAAATCTTGTGCTATTTGGAATGTGTTGGCTCATTATTCACTTTCTCATACTGTATCTTTATTAGAGGAGATAGAAAAACTGAATAAACACGTGGTTTCTGCCTTCATAGAGTTTATAATTTGGAAGGGAGATACACCAGAGATAAATATAATGCACCATGTTATGAAGAGTAAAAAGCTATGAACTCTTCCACCCAGCACGAACTTGCTTCCAGCCCTTACTTTAGTTATGGCACCACCTTCTCTCTCTCTCTCTCTTTTTTTTTTTGGAGGGCAATTGGCGTTAACTTGCCCAAGGTCACACGGCTAGGATTTTGTTTGTGTGGGGAGTTAAGTGTCTGAGGCTGGATCCAAACTCAGGTCCTTCTGACTCCAGGGCCGGCGCTCTACTCACTGCACCACCTAGCCGCCCCAACCTTCTCTCTCTTAAGTATTTAAACTTGCCTCTTCAAAGTTTCTCATAGGTGATGATATTGCTGCTCTACTTCTCGACAATGGCTCTAGAACATGCAAAGTTGGCTTTGAAGGAGATGATTCCTGTTGGGCTGTCTTTCCTTCCATTGTTGGGTGTCCCAGACATTAGGGTGTGATGGTGGGTTTGGGCCAGAAAGACAGCTAAGTTGGGGATGAGGCCCAGAGCAAGAGAGGTATTCTAAGCCTCAAGTACCCCCATTGAACATGTTAATTTTATTTCAACATAATAGATTTCTTTGTAATTCTATGTATTTTATTACATACATTTAGAAACATCATCCTGAAAAGGCATCCATAGGCCTAAACATACTTCCCAAGTAGGCTGAAATACAAAAATGTGAAGAACCCTAAGTCTAGACCGAGAAGTACCATGTTAGAATGGTACTACAGAATCCTACACAGGTACCTAAACACTACTGCTGTAACTTGACCCTTAAGGGATAACAAATAGAATACTCAGAAAGTATAAAAGTTCCTGAATGTCTTCAGTTCCCCAATACACACATTCCATTGCTTTCCCTAAGTAGTTCCATGACCAGGCACCAAACCTTTGGAGAAAAAGAATTCTTAGCTATATTGCAGGGAAGGAATCAAAGGGTTAAGAGGTGCCATGGTATCTGTGGGCATCATAAAATGGGGAAAACTTACTTGATTCTGTGGAAACCTCACTGGCTGCTGAAGATGCAGACTCAGTGGAAGAATTCAGTCCTGTTTCATCTTCCTGCATTTTCCTTGTAACAATAACTGCCTGCTTTGGGTCTCGAGCTTGTCGGATGATGGCCAAGGCTTCATTATGTGTGGTGCCTTTAAGAGATTTCCCATTAATGGAAAGGACCTCATCTCCTTTCTGTATGGTCCCTTCTTGAAAGGCTAGTCCATTGGGAAATACTCGGTGAACCTGAATGTAACACCAAACACAAAGACCAATACATGAGAAAAAAGAAAATTCCATCCTAAAAAAGTCCATGCAATCCCCAGGTCATCTTATCACAGTGGAACTCTATCACACTGTTAGATGTGTGGAGCTTAAGATGAAATAAAGTGCTTACTCATCTTCTTTGGCCCAAATAATAATCACTTACATTTGTGTAGTACTTTAGAATTTATAAGGCACTTTCATCACCACAATTCTATGAGGTGGGTGGTGCACATATTAATATTTAGTATGGTTTAAATGTGGAAAGGCAACTTGGTTTAGAAGATAGAAAAGCCAACCTCAGAACACCCAGTCCCCAGATCTGAAACCAGAGGCTTCAACCTGGGGTTGGGGAGGTAGCTGACACTGTAAACTTATGCTCCATTGGTGGGCAGAAGTGACTCCTTTCTTAGCAAGGCTTTCTGACCTTCTATTCATGGTCAAATCACTGAGCAGCCCTTGTCTAAACTCCTAGAGGCTTGAGCTGTGACCAGGAAGTATGACTACTCACCGTGATTGCCTTGTTTTCCAAATCAACTCCTCCTGCTAAACTGAATCCAAGGCCAGCCCCTTCCTCCTTATGCAAAATGGTAACATGAATGCTGTCAAATTGCTATGGAAAGAAAATATTAAAACATATTTCAATTCATTTGAATGACTAGTCTAAGGCACTTATTGGTTGTGTGACCTTAGGCAATCTGCTTTTCCTCATTGGGTCTCAGTTTTCACACCTATACAATGAGAAATTCAAACAAAATCCTCTAAGGCCTTTTCCAGCCTTAAATCCTATAATCCCATGATACCAAGACTTTCTGTTCCTTCAAAGCCCAACTCAGAGGTTGTCTGATCCATGATTTCCCTTCTCTTCCACAAGTAGAATTTTATTGTTCCCTCTTTCTTTTATGTTGGTTATATTAATTTATATTTGTTTCCCTGACACCTTCCACTAACCAAATATAAATTCTCCTGACTAAAATTTCCCATAGTACTTCTATTTTGACTGTTTTGATAGCATGAATTTTATCTCAGAGCACAATGGATTATAACGTCTCAGACAACAATAAAAATAATGGATTTCAAGTCAGTAAATGCAAAGAGTTACCACTTTCTCCATATGTTTGTACATATGAGTAGCTCTGTTCTCTCTCCCCCCTTGTTATTTTAGAACTCTTCATTGCATGTAAAGAACATTGGCCTTGGTGAGGCTAGGTGGCTCAGTGAATAGAGCACCAGCCCTGAAGTCAGGAGGACCTGAGTTCAAATCTGTCCTCAGACACAACACAAAACTAGCCATGTGGCCTTGGGCAAATCACTTAAGCCCAATTTCCCTAATTTCCCCCCTCCAAAAAGCAAAAAAAAAAAAAAAAAAGAACATTGGCCTTGTAATCATAAAGCCTGGGTTTAGGTCTTTGTTCTGCCCCCGATTAACTGTGTGAAATTGGCAAAGTCCTTGTTTTTTCTTGACCTCAGTTTCCTCGTCTGTAAAATGAAAGAATAGAAGAGTAGTATGGCTAAGATCCTTTCCAGCTCTAACATTCTACAAGACTAGCCATGTTTCTATTATCCATATACGATGTCACCATAGGGACACCTCAGAACACAGAGTTCTGATAGGACAAAGCTCCCCTCTCTGGCAATCCTCCCTCCAGTCTTCATGAAGCAGCTAGAGTCCTAGCTTTACATGGTCTTCTTCTCTGAGTACCATAATAGTGAAGTAGAACAGAAAAAGCCCTCTTTGGAGGATGAAGATCTAGTCTACTTCACAGCATGTTAGAAATACTCACTGAGCATCAAACATTTTTCACAAACTAGGGACCTTGGTCAAATCCCTTCACCTCTCTGAGCCTTCACATACTGCTTCAACACAAAAAGCAGTTAGAATGGATGAGAAGAACATGACTGGGGGTTGTATAACACAAGGCTGCTGCAGAGAGAGCACTTAGGAATGGGAATATGCTCTATGAACATGAGGAGCTGCTACCACAGCCATAATAACTATACAGCTGGGAATGGAATCCTTTTTGAGATCCTCTTCAGCATGAAAATTCCTTACTTCTATTAATGAACTACCAGAGGCACCAATCGAATGGTGGAATGGAAAAATGCACTCTGTCACTTACTACCTATAATGGACTTTAGCTATCAGGTCTCTGACCCTCAGATTTTTTTTCTTTTTTTAATCTGTTAAATGGTCATTATGATTATGATCTCTGAGATCCCTTCCTAGTTCTAAATCTATGATCTTGTGATCTGGAAGTAATTAGATCCCAAGAATAACCCTTGTTTAGAGACAACTGCTCAGCTGACAGGTTCCTTTAATCTCTGTGTTTGTTACCCAATAATTTTAATACATCTTCACAGAGGAGTGGATTTGTATGTGGGAAGCATGTGGGAACCACCCTCCATACCCTCCGACAAAATGACCAGTTGTAGGTAACACTGTGAAATAGCAAAGTTGATCTTTAGCTGAAAGAAATATACCCCTGATCTAAAATGAAAAACAACAACAACAACAACAAATAAATAAGAGGGAAAATTTGTCTTTTCTAGCTTCCTTCTCCCACCTTTTTTTTATTTTTTGCTCTTCTATTCTCTTAACTATGTTAACAGATAAGGGCTTAAGATATTAGTCTTACCTGGAATATTTAACTATAAATGGAAAATCTAGAAAACCTAAAATGCCATAAAAATGAATCTCTAATTGTGGAATTTTAGAGAGTTTGAGGAAAATATTTTGAAGCAGGGAACTGTTCTGGTGACCCTTCAACATATAAATAACCATGTAGTACTACACTGAATCCTAAGGTCTACTTTCAACCCTAAATGGAAGCTATAAGCATGGACAATAGTTACACATATGAGATTGTTGTTACAGGTGTGTAATTGCATACCTATTGGTCTATATCCCAAAGAGACCAAAGAAAAAAGAAAAAAGACTCACATATACAAAAACATTTATAGTAGCTCTTTTTGTTTTGGCAAAGAATTAAAAATTGAGGGGATACCCAGAAATTGGTGAATGGCTGAAGAGCTGTGATATATGATTGTGACTGAAAACTATTATGGTATAAGAAATGATGAGAGAATAGTTTCAGAAAACCTGGGAAGATGTATATGAACTGATACAAAATGAAGTGAATAGAACCAGGAGAACATTGTACACAATAACAGCATTATTGTAGTGATGATCAACTTAGAAAAACTTAACTACTCTGATCAATGCAATGATGAAAGATGAATCTGAAGAACTCATGATGAAAAATGCTATCCACCTCCAAAAAGAGAACTGATGAACTCTGAGTGCAAATTGAAGTATAAATTTCTCACTTCATTTTTCTTACATTTTTGGCAATGTGGCTAATATGGAAATATGTTTTATATTATTTCACATGAATAACTGATATATTGCTTGCCTTCTCAGTGGATGGGGAGGGACTGGAGAGAGGAAGAGAATTTGAAAATCGATTTTTAAAAAATATCAAAAATAAATAATATTAAAAGAAACAAATGCTACAAGTTTGCCTTCAATCAGTCAAATTCACTCATCTATGGTTTACAGAATCTTCAATATTGGACCACTACAGGGAAAAATATCACATTACAAAGCAAGTTGATGCTTGAGAACTAATTCTTAGAAAGAATACATACCTTTAATGTTGCTTCATCTAGTGCCTTCACTTCCTCTATGAGCTTCTTTAATTCTTCCCGAGTAAGTAGAGAGATAACAGATTGCCCAGATCCACACGTAGACTGAGGAGAGTTGCTACCCTCCTCTGCCTCATCATTCTCTGTCAGACCCTCAGAATAGTCTCTCAGCTCAGAAAGGCTTTAATGTTAGTGGGACAAGAGAGAAAAATAATATACTGTGAGAAGAGTATTCTACCATGGACTATGAAATTTTGGAGGACCGAAACTGATGACATTCAAAGTTGATGTCTGCCCAAGAAAGCCATATGGGGCTGAAAAATGACAAAAATTTGCTTAAAAATCATTAAAAGAGAGCACCTTTGAGAGGGAAGAGGAAGCAGAAGGGGAGGAATAAGATTATTTGTATAACCTTGGACAAATTGAATCACCTATCTGAGCCTTAGTTTCCCTTTTTTGTAAAATGAAACAGATCTTCTCTAAAAGCCCTTCCAGATCTAAACCCTGCCTATAATCCTACAAAGCACACTCAATTAAGACCCAGTCTTTGGGTAAACATCTTAAACAGGGAACAACTAATCAAGGCTCTTCTAATACAGAGTATCTGCTAAGGGAATGCCCCCAGATCCATTTTTACTATTTTTCCAGGACTGTAAGAAGTTCTAAGAAATGTCCTTGGATTCTAGTTCATCACCAATTCTGCTCGAAGTCTAGACTCATAATCTGAATGACAATTTTTTGGATAGAACCAGGGTTGAACAGAGTTTACTAGGGCATGTGCTCTGCAGTGGAGGCTCCTGGGGCCCATAATCTAGTCATAGGCGTGAAAGAAGTACTCTAAATGGCTTACTTCAGTGAAAACCCCATGTCCATAGAAGAATTTTCATTTGAAGGACTGACAGCCCCCATATCTTCCACAGGTGTTGGAGATGATCTTTCCCGAGGGTTCCAAGGACTATGTCCACAGGAAACTGGAGATGGAGGAAGGCAGAGGAAAGATTTCATTAAGGCTGACGACACCTGGCTGCTGATGGAGTAGAGCTTGCTAGATTTCTCCTCTGTTGCCTTCATCTCACAAGCCTGATTCGTGGTAAGGGGGAAACTCCGAGCTCTCTGGATTGGAGCGTTATTCACAAGGAGGCACTGTGACTCAGTGATCTTTGCTTGGAGCAGGTGCAAAAGATCGCTGTCAGTGTCCTGGCTTTCCTGAGGACTGGATGGACGTGCTGGTGGGGGTGAATCAGACAAGTCTGGGTCCCTGGGAATTGAAACAGCATGTGAGTCCAGGGGTAGGGGGATCTTTGCAGGAACCTGCTGCTCAGTAGTACGGTGGGTACCTTGAGAGAAGAGCCCAGTGGGGACTCCTGCATCTTGTTTACCAGATTTTTCTCTCTCTGAGAGAGAGATCTTGGGAACCAGTCTCTGGTTTCCTTTCTCTGGGGGATGAGAAGTACTGAATGTCTCAAAAGAACTGATCCTTTGTTTGATCGATGATGCTCTGCCTGGGAACAGGGAGCGCTCCCTCAAAGTGGGACTGGGTTGGGCAGGAGTGCTTTGATCTGGTAGAGTCTTAGGGTCTGCAGTTCCAGATCGATTCCTTAGTCCTTTCAAGCTCTGACGAAACCAGGCTGGTTTGGGAGCTACTGGGGGGCCTTTCTTCACATTGCCATTTTCTTCAGCTTTGTAGCCTTTGGAAATGTCACCTGCAGATTCGAGCTTCTGTAACACCCCATCAGAGAGACCACATTTGCGATTTTCTTCATTGGAATTAACATTAGACCTGATATCTAAGTGTCCATGGTCTTCACTCATGGTGGGGCTAAATAAATTTTTGATGCAATCTGAAATTCGAACCCAAGGGTCCTCCACAGTAGCGTCAAAGCTGTAATCTACCCGGGCTTGTCTTCTAAGTAAAGGATGCTTCACTAGTGAGAGGGCACCTAAGCAACAAAGAAAAAAAAAGAACTTAAAATTTATACTTTTATATGAGAATAGATTAGTTAAAAAGATATTTCTAATGGAAAGGAAATAGCTGAAAATGGGAGTGCCTGGTCACATCGGGTACATGGAAGGGTAATGCTGTTGGTTAGAGCTTTGTCATCTATGTAATTGATTTGTCATCAATGTAATTGATTCTACTAAGGGAGTAAGGGAAAGAGAAAAGGAAGAGAACATTTGTTAAGTGCCTACCGTATAGTGGGCACTGTGCTAAACTCTTTACAAACAGAATTTAATTTGATCCTTACAACAATCCTGGGGCTATTTACAGAAGACAAAACTGAGACTGACAGAAGTTAAGTTTTTTGCCCAGGGTCACACAAGTAGAAAGTGTGTCAGTTAGGATTTGAATTTAGAAACCTTGGGCATTAACGTCATAGAATCAAAGCACTTTGGAGGTGGAAGGAACCTTCGAGACTGTCCAAAGCAACCTTTTGGTTTAATAGATAAGGAATCTGAAGATGAAAGAGACCGAAGGCCTCAAAGACAGTTTCTAAGAGAGTCATAAACAGATTCCTGAACTCCCAATTCTGAGCAAAGTGTTCTTTTGGCAATACCCCACTGAATCCCAGTGAAGTAATTCAAAAATTAAATTACATTCCTTTAACTTTTAAACCTTTAACATTTCCTTTTGGCATTTAGCTTTTAAGTCTGTTTTTAAAAGATAATGGGTTTAGATGACTTCATTATTAATTAACAGTCAGAGGCAACTCGGACTTCAAACATGCTCATTTTGACTAGTTCACACAGTTAGAGCTATAGGGCCCTCAGGGATCATCTGGTCCAACATCCTCATTTTATAAGTGAGTAAAATTTGAGGACGCAGATAAAGTTGCCCAGGGTCACATAGGTAGTAAGTGCAGAGTAGGATTTGAATTCAAGTTTTCCTGACTCCATTCCAGTGTTCTACCTTATTCAACCATACTAACATAAGAGACATAGTTTCCGGGTAATTTATTCATTTTATTAATAAGACCAGTGTGTTTTTAAGGATAAAGGATGACCAATAAGGATAAACAAAGACCCCAAACGGTGGTGGGCTCACAGTTTATATGCCCTTCAAAGAACAGGTGTTCCCCAGGGGTGGTAACCACCTCTCATTGGTTAACACAATGGAAGGTGGGCAATATCAAAATGAGCATCATGGGGTACGTGACCTGTGTCTCCCACTTCTTCAATATCCATATGCCCTGTCTGACAAAAGGGAGGATTCACATTTTCCCAGACCTGTCTGAGCCAACACAAGGAGCAGGAATGCAACCATTAGCCTAAAATTAGAATTTCTTTTACTATGTGGTTAGATCTTGGCCTTGGTCAATCTCTTTTAGAGATTTCCCATGCTGGTTGCTTTCTAAACCCAGAACTAGACCCTTGTTGCTGATTTAATAATTAGTTATTAAATACAAGAGAGAAATAATTAATTTCTCACACTAGATATGCTTATGGTTAGACTTAGCTAGGTGGTGGCACAGTATACAATGCTGAAATCAGAATTAGGAATAAGTGAGTTTGAATACTGCCTCAAAGATAACTTACCCTCTGTGCAACCCTGGGCAAGTCACTCAGTCCATCAGCTTCAATTTACTCACTCATACGACAGAGATTATATTAATACCTACTTCACAGGATTGTTGTGAGTAACAATTTAAGTGGCATACGTAAAGTGCTTTGCAAAATGTAAGGTGCAGTATAAATGCTAGCTCTTTTTGTTACTGTTGATATTATTTTGTTGTTATTGATTCCCTGCTGATAAGAATAATGATTTTGAGAAAAATAAGTGAATTGTGTCTTTCTTGGTATTAAAAAAAAAGAGAGAGAAAACATAGTAAGGTCTACAGAGATGAATGATTTGCCTAGGGTCACACAGATAACAAGTAGCACAGTCAGGATCCCAGGCAGGCCCAGGTCCTTGTCTCCAAATCCATTATTTTTTCCTCTGTGTCAAGCTATAGGTAACATAGGCTAATTTTCATGGCTGCTTTTACAAATGATGTAAAAAGACCATGGAATTTAGAATTAGAAAACTTATTCACAGCCCTGCTACTGACTAGCTGTGTGATGTTAAAAGAATCACTCTACTTCTCTGGGGGTCAGCTAACCCATTTGTAAAACTTGGGTGCCCAGAAACCCAAGGGAGGTTTTGGACTTTGAACTGGGACTGTGCTCTTTGGAAACTGAATTAAGCTATGAGAATAATCATCTTCCTCTCCTCAGGACTGAGGTGGTGCAAGAGGGGAGGGGGATTGTGCCTCCCCTATGTTGGGGGAATATGTTTGTATATTTATGGTTATCTTTAGAAGTAAATATTGCTCTTTGTAGAAGTTCCACTATCTTCCAGTAGCAAGAGTTAAGGAACATTTGTATAGCACCTCGCAGTTTATATAGTGTTTTGTATAGTTATCTCTTCCATATCACAACTTCCCCCATTGTGGTTTTGATATATCAGAGGTCAGCATAAGAAATTTCATGGCAATTTCATGTGAGTTTTGCAAAAGGCTCAGATGACACGTAAAGATCAACAGACAACACAGAAAAGGTGAAGAAACTCAGAAATGCATAAAATATATGTATAGTACTGTACAATATCCAGATATTTTAATACCATATAATTCAGACTTCTCTGGTAATGAAAGGAAGGTCCCCAAATTTTATGCAGATTTTCCAGATCACAGGGGTGCTGTGCCCCTACTCCTCATGATGTGAAAAGGATAACTATGTACATTACCTTGTGTGAGCCTCAAAACAAGCCTCTCAGGTAAGGACAACAGAATTATTATCTGCATTTTCCAAGTAAAAAAACTAAGGCTTTGAAGGATCAGAAAACAAGTATCTGAAGTTGAGTTTGAACTCAAAGTTAGGAGCTCTTTTGGTGGAATTCCTAATTCCTGTAGAAGAAGATTTCTTTTGAACACTGAACATTTCCAAAGTACCTTTCCCTAAGACAACTTTTGATCCAAAGTATTCTCTCCATCACTAGATAACCTTGTGGCGAGGCATCTATAGACACATCATCCAGTTACATCCTTTCTCCCATATGGAATACTTTCTACATATCATAGACTTAAGACCTTCTAGATAACAGGTTTTTATATCTTCTAACACCATGTTCTCTTACTGTGAAATGATGAGCATGTGAATTTAACAACTCTGTTATTTTAAATGCAACTTCCCATAATTTCCAATAGTATTACGTTCAAACTTAGTACACACACATTTATATGTATGTGTATATTTCATCTCAAATCTCTTTTCCTTTATTTATAAAGCTACAAAGAATAGAGGTGAGGGTACCATGATGATGTCTCTTGGAGTGTCATTGGATAATTGCATAGGAACTGAAGTCAGGCTAGTTAGCACATGATCCTTGAAATGAAATGATCTGCATAGTCCCTACTCAGTGTTCTTTCCAACACTATTGCTTCACATTATCCTTGTTGAATATCACTAAGCATGGCATCTTGCATAGAGTGACTGACCTGGGAGCAAGGAAGATATGGGTTCAAACACTGAACACCCTAACAAATCCTAGTTGTGTGATTATGAGCAAATCATTTGGCCACTCAGTATCACAAGAGAACATACCAAAAGTGTACATTGCAGATGAGTCGTTGAATTACATTATTGGAGGAAGTTTCCTTACTAAGAGTTTCCCACAGAGATGACAGAGAAGAAAGGAGGGGAGGGGAGAGAAGGGAAGGGGAGGGGAAGGGAGAGAGAGAAGGAGGAGGAGAGGAGAGAGAGAAGGAGGAGGAGTGAAAAGAGGAGGAAGAGAAGGAGGAAAAGGAGAAGGAAGAGGATGAGGAAGAGGAGGAGGACAAGGAGATGAATTTTCATCTCCTAATGTTTAAGAGGAGTAGCAGTAAAATGTAGTAGATAGAGATATGGCTTAAAAGTCAGGAAGCCCCAGGTTCAAAGCCTGCTGTCTGGTTCATCTTTAAGAGAGGCTAATGCATATACAAAAACACCAAACGACTATTTGACTCCCGCTTAAGTTTTAAAATCAAATTTTTCAGGTTCATTTTCACAACTTACAACTACATGCATTCCCCAGACAGATGTTGCACATTCAGAAGCATGTAAAACCATTTAAAATCCAAACATACCTGTCCTGGATGCATTCAGTTGCTCTGATTCTGCTGGGGTTGGGGCAAGAGCCTCAGCACCCTCTGCTTGAACCGAAACTCTTGATTCTGAACAAGATGGGACTTCACTCAGAGTTATAACAGTTTTCTTTCCCCGTAGCTGCAGGTTTCTCACTTCCTGTGGTGTAAACAGGAAATATAGTCTGTCAAAACGCCATGCTATAAATGGTAAGAATTGCTATGGGCACAAGCCATCTTTGTGCTCTTGATTTTGTCCTCAACATAAATCTTAAGTAATGCCCAGGCTTTTGCTTTAGATGAAAAATATGTAACAGCTTCACAATGAGCCATTTCAACTACTTGGGGGGGAGGAGTGGGCATGGTGGAAAGAGTTTAATGACATCTCTTCCTATGCACTTGTGCAGGACTAAAATGAGTTACAGTCACTGACCCAACCAACCTTGTGGCACTGATTTCCTGTTGCTTTAAAAAGAATTTCAATGCGGAAACTATGACATTCTTTCTAATCAGTTAGTTTGTGGAAAGTTGGTTTATCACAAAATTAAATTAAATGCAAAGCTTATATATAATGCACTAAAAGTCAAAGGAAAGGATTTCACAGGATCTCAGATATACAATTGGGGGAGTGGGTAGAACAGGGCAGATAGCTGCTGTACTTTTGGGGATAGTCTTGAGGAGGAAAGCCTGAAAACTGTTTTCTTTGGTTTCAAGGAAAAGGTCAAAAGGATTATTATTTAGTCATGAGTTCCCGATTTCAGCCTGCTTGATCCCCAAGGCTCGTCATCTAGGGCAGCAGCTTGTTTCCTGAACCTCCTCTTGTCACCTGCTCTACTCTTCAGAGGAAGCAATTAAGTCGGTGCTTTGTGTCTTCCGCCTTGTATTGAATTTTATGTCTCTGATCTGTGCATGCTGAGAACAGATTACCATCTGAGAAAGACATCATTGAAATAACTCCCTAACATTTTGCAAATTAAAATACTGTTCAAAGCTGCTCTTTCCTTTGTGTTCTACTCATTTAAAAATTTAATTGCTGCATGGTCCTTTAGGCTTTCTTTAAGTTGACAAGACCATGAAGGCAGAGGAAATTTCTCCAGTGAGGTATTAAACTGGGACAATACAAGATTTTAAAATTTAAATTACTTCAAAATAAGCATCTAGACAGAAAATAGCCATTCATATAGTATATAAAGGCAAGGTGGTATAATTCACGAAATAGGGATTTGGAGCTGAGAAGACATGCGATGCAAATTTGCCTCTGATGTTGTTTGTCCTTTGTTCTTGAAGAAGACCAAAGATATGAAGAGGGTGATGCTGTGACTTGCAGGTGGATTGGATTTAAGTGAGGCAAAGTTGCACAAAGTCATCAGTCTCACTCTCTCCTCCAGGGTCATTGGAATCTAGTGACAAGACATAGGTCAAGATGACTGGTGATGGCCCTAGATGCAGTGGGAGACATTGGTCTTTTTAAGATAAAGTTTCTTCAAGTTCTCAATTTGTGAGAGGCAACACCCATTCAGTGATTATAGGACAGGTAAGAATGGGGTCAAAAGATTGCCTAGTTAGCCTTCACAAAAGAATTAATCTGGGAGGGGAAGACCTTAGACTTTTATTAGCTATGTGACCTGGGCAAGTCACTAAACCTGTCTGGGTCTCTATTTCCTCATCTACAAAATAAGGAAGTTGGAACTAATAACTTTTGTGATCCTTTCCAGCTCTTAATCTATGATCCTAATGGAAATGCTAAAGGAATGTGTAAATAGAAAAAAATGATTTAAATGAAAAATAGACAAACTTAAAATGTAAGCAGTGCCAGTCTGTCCTAAAATGATGAATTTAGAAGGGCTATTTGGACTTCCACCAAGATAATGATCTTAAAAATAATGGAGCATCAAAGAGGGCATGATGGCTATGTAACATAGCAGAAAGAATGCTAGCTCCATGATCAGAGGACCTTGGTTCAATCCCTGGGTCTATCACCTTTACCTGTGTGACTATGTGCAAATCACTTAACTTTACTAGGTTTCATGTTCCACGGGTCAAAAATGAGAAAGTTGTACTAGGTGACCTGTAAGGCCCCTTCCAACTCTTGATCATATGAATGGATAACCTGAAAGTTCATTTTTAGCTCTCAATCCATGATCCTAGGATTGGCAGATGCATTTCCACAGAACATAAAAGAACTAAAAATATGGCACTTTTAATGGAATTTTCTATCCTTCAGAAGATACTACAATCCATCGCAAAAGAAAAAAAAAAAGTAAGGATGATCTGTACCCAAAGGAATCTAGTGTGGCTCAAAACAAAACAAAACAAAACAAATGCCTTTATTGATGAACTCCCTCTGAGCTATCTCTGTAGCCCAACCAGGCGTTCTGGAGAAAGGGTAATAATGAGACAAGTATTTGTCATGCTTGTGTGGCAGAGTACATCCACTAGAGTAAAATGACTGCTGGGCAGACTTGCTGGTCCCTCCACTGTTTGCTCATACCCAACACATCTTCCATCCATTTTACTTTCTTGACAGGCTCTTTGGAGGAACCTTATTCAGCCTCCTAAACTCAATTTTATTTGGGTTTTTTTTTTATGTCTGAGAAATTTTCTTTGCCTTTGTTGCTGAGACTATTGCCCACAGTTCCATAAGTGGGAGCCTCATTGTTTTTTGTTTTTGTTTTTTCCTGTTGAAAAGAGGCCATTAGTCAAACTGTACACTCCAGCAGCAGTAAGTTCATGCCTACTCAAGGACTTTCACTTAAGTGGTTATGCTTCAGTGGTTAGTACAGCTCCTTCACTTCCTGTTCTGTTTCCAGGGTCACCAAAACTGTGACCTCAAGGTCCATGGAGAGTGCACACTAGTGCCCCCTTGCACTCTGTTTCCTAACCTGTGCCTTTATAGCCTGGCAGATAAAAATCTCTTATGTTTTGTCCTCTGCTCTCCTAGGCCCTCAGTCACAAAGATAAATGACATCCATCCATTTAAAAAAAAAAAAAGGGAAGAATTACAGCAACTCATTAGCTAAGTACAAAAGCAACCACATCCTGCTCTTTGAGGAACTGAACTTCCTTTTTAGCAACCTGAGTTCCTCTTCAAGATTTCAGGCTCTCACAATACTGCAAGTAGCTCAGTTTGTTTCTTTATTAAAAATAGTTTTTTTTCTTTCTCCCAAATTCTAGTTACAAAACACTTAAGGATTCAAATCCTGTATCTGTCACTAACTTTTTTTGTGACCTTGGGCCAGCCAGTCATTTAACCTCTCTGGGCCTCAGTGACCTCATCTATAAAATAGGAGGGTTGGGCTAAATAACCTCTGAGGTCCCTTTTAGCTCTAGATCTCTGGTCCTATGAACCCAAGCTGTCAAACTATTTCAGTCGTATCTGACTCTCCATGACCCCACTTGGGATTTTCTTGGCAAAGATACTGGAGTGATTTTCCATTTCCTTCTCCAGTTCATATTACAGATGAGGAAACTGAGGCATACAGGGTTAAGTGGCTTGCTCAGGGTCACACAGCTAGTAAGTGCCTGAGACTGGATTTGAACTCAGGTCCTTCTGACTCCAGCTCTATCCACTGTACCACCTAGCTACCCCTATGAACCTAAGTATACATATATTATTTTATAACACTTTGACAAGTACTAAATTAGCTAAATTAACTATGAGAATCTGGATGTTGGGCCTAATAAAATATATTGAAAATCCCATCTTCTGGCTGTTCTACCTCCCTCCATCCGTCCCTATAGCAGACAGTAGCAAGGCTGGACAAAGCACTCACCAATGAGTAACAATTGGAATTATACATACATATATATTTAGTGGTGAGAGATGAAAAAAGTCTGAAAAGAGAGTAAGGAGGCCCAACATGTTCACACCCATCTAAATGGACATTAATTGATCAATTAGCATTTACTAAGTGCCCACTGTGTGCCAAGTTAGGCAAAAATGAAACATCTCCTGTTTTTAAGGAACTTAATTCCATAGAGACAATATGGGCATAGAACGATAAGACAGCATGTTTTCTCCTTAAGGCATAGAGAGGGCCTGAGAAGCGTGGATGACCTGGGTAGCAAGGGACAGGTAGAGGGTCCCATCCCAATGAATCAGAATAAATACCATTGGCATAGTCTTAATAGTATAGCTAGAGAATAGTTCTATACCAAAAAAAGACAAATAGCTTCTGCTCATGTCTCTGTGCCTCCAAGTTCTGGACTTCCTGACCACATAGGCATTGTCTGAAATAGATTCATTTACCTTGGGCTTGGCCTGGGATACATATAATAGCCAGAGGAACAATGCAAAGTTCCCTTTCTGAAAAATAGCTCCCCCACCAACCTCCCATAGCTAAATGGCCCCTGCTACACTTTCACCCTTAACAGGTCAAAAGCAAGGTGTACTGCGTCTGTGTCTTTTCACCTAAGAGCTCTGTCTCTGGAGACAGAAGACATGGGCCTCAGTTTTCTCATCTATAAAATGAGAGGGTTGGACTAGATGACCTCTGAAATTCTTTCTAGTTCTAGGACTATGATCCTATGGTCTTAAATGACCTTTTAAGCATCATTTATTATCCTCATAACTTAGGTGGAGGCAATGTGTGTATACATACATAGAGAACCAGCTTCAAAAGGAAGATGGACTTGATTCAAGTGCTGCTTCTTACCCACACTGAACAATTTATTTGACCCCTCCATAATCTAGGTAAATCTCTAAGAGAATAAGTTTCAGAAAAGGCTTCAACCTGCCTCAGTAGAGATAGAGTCCTCATACTAATCAAAGTCCAGATCCAATCCCCTTCCCTATCCTCTAACTTACCCAATCAACCTTGTCTATACTCATCTAGCCTATCCTAAAGTTTGAGAATCATTCCTAAATTGAATTGAGTGATCCCTCACTTTTGATGCTGCTTTGGGTCTACCTCAGGAATGACATGCATGTTCTTCACATGTGCTTGAATTTTTAAACACGAGGAATTGCTATCATCACTCAAAGATAAGTATGTTGTCTTCTCTCACCAAAATATAGTTACTAAGTAGCTAGAGAGCCAGCCTTGAAGTCTGAGAGGGTTGTGTTCAAGGCTCACCTCTGACAGATACCTGCTGGTTGACCCTGGCCTAGCCATTTAGCAGCCTCTCAGTGCCTCATGTAATTCTCTAAGTGGTAAATCATAGAACACTTGCTATTATTTTTGGGGGAGACAAGTTTACTTACCAAGAGTTCCCTATATCAATGTAAATATACATATTTAGAGTTGCATCAGTCTTACTTTTGCTATTGTTTCTAGCCTAACTATGTAATCCCAAGGCCTAAAATGAACCTGGAGTAATTGTTTAGAATGTTCTCATGGTCCTACATAGAGGACAGTGGACACTCAGGGTGTAGGCAGGTGTATTTCCAAACTATTACAGAAAAAATAAGTCTCCCTATAACAAAAAACCTCCATAACTTCCATTGGAAAATGCTTTTTTTTAAGTAGACATAACCAGAGATATCAAATTGTTGATGACTTGATGAAATGCTTAATTTCTTTTAGAAATTTTAAGGACAGAATCCTAAAAGTCATCTATCCCAATTCACTCATTCTACAGATGTAAAATTTGAGATTTAAGAAAAGGTAAAGTGACAAAGCTTTCCCAATTTTATCAGAGATGAGGTTAGAATCCAGGTCTCCTGCCATTCTAGTATTTGGGGTATGTGCTATCAATGCAAGGTAGGTGTTAATGGCTATCTATACATTCAATGTGCATGTGATTCAGAATATTAAGGAGATTGCTGTGCAGTCTACTATAGCTGTACTTATACTCTCTGGGCCTCAGTTTCCTCATCTGTAAAAGGGGAGGAATGAAGTAAATAATATCTAAGCTTTCTTATAGCATCTTAAGAGCTGTCAGATGGGGCAGCTAGGTGGAGCACCAGCCGTGGAGTCAGGAGGACCTGAGTTCAAATCCGGCCTCAGACACAACACAAAAACTAGCTGTGCAACCTTGGGTAAGTCACTCAACCCTAATTGCCCTCCAAAAAGCCAAAAAAAAAAAAAAAAAAAAGAGCCATCAGAAAGACTGTACTTGCACGTCCCAAACACATTAATCTAAATTTAAACTAAGCTCAGAATAAAAAACTCATTTCTGATTACATACTAGAAGAAGCTCTGATAGAGTGGTTGAAATCCTTTAGATCTATTGGTCTGATTAGAAGATTTGATAGCGTCACAGATCATCAATGCTTCATTTATGGTAACTATTTAGTGGGTGTTAATGCAGTAACATCTTACTTGCTCCTTAGTTGGAGATATTTGTTCAACTGATAATGAAATCTCTTTCCCATCAAGGCTCTGCTGCTGATCACTAGTGGCCACATCTGTTTTGAAGTATTTTCTGGGTGGAGGTTTGGGCTTGGAAGCAGTGGGCTTTCTAACCAGAATCTCAAAGGATTTCTTGACTTTCAGGGGTGGGTGGCACTCCTCAGTCCTCACTGGAGTTTGACTTTCTGGACTGGTTCTTGAAGATGAAAGCAACAAAGCCGGCTCCTGGGTCACTGGCACATTCCCACCAGCAGCTCTTGGCTCGGAGTCTGAAGGCTGCTGTGGACTGTTGTTGCTGCTGTTCCCGACAGATGAGGCAGGGGTATAACTACTGTCACTACTAGATCGGATCATGAATTTCTGAGATCTTCGGTGGAAAGGAATGGAACTCTTCTCACTCTCCTTTTCACACGTGGGTCTGCCATGCCAGCTACTCTCTAGTCTTTTAATACCTGCAATTGGAACACAGTCAAACTTCTTGAATAAGATTTATTTAGAAGACAGTAATCCAATTCTACACTATTTCTTATGTTCCAAAACTATACTAGGCATCATCAGAATAAAACAGAAGTATTTGAGGAAATAGTCCCTGCGTTCAAGGACCTTATGAGCTTCTAGCAGGACAAGACCTCCCCCTACACTATAGTTTAAAATCTGTTATCCTGACTGCCAAGGAATGCATAGGTAAGCTTTGAATCAATAACATTGTAGACTGTGATCCCATAGACCTGAGCATAATCTTGGGCAGATATGAGAGAGAGAGAGACAGGGAAGAGTCTCTCATAAAATCTTTTGGGCTATTGGCCTCATTCATAATTTCCCTTATGATCTTCATAATTTTGTTCATATTTCTCCCTAAGAGGGCCCTCAGTTTCCCCTCAGGTGGTTAACATTTTAGTTTAACAAGAAATCAAATACAGACTATATTTTATCTAAAATGACTAAAAAGGAAAATAGATAAGAAGCCTTTGACCCACACTTTTGACAATTACAAAAAGTTCTTCCTTTCCCTGTCTAAGACACTTACTTAACTGTGTGACCCTGTACTAGCCTCAGTGTCAATTTCCTTATCTGAAAAATGGGGATAGTAATAGGACCTACTTCATGGAGTTTTGAGGATAAAATGTGATAACACTTTGCAAATCTTAAAGCACTAAATAAATACAAGCTGTTATTTCTTCTTTAGGGGACATAAAAAACAACCCTCTCTAGTGGATCCTAGCTTCCCTCTAGACCTAGACAAACCACTTGTGTCTCAGTATTCACAATAATAACATCTGGCATTTATATGTTGTTTTAAGATTTTCAAGGCACTTCAGAGAAATTATTTCATTTTATCCTTGCAACAATTCTGGAAGATAGATATTATTATCTTTATTTTACAGATGAGGAAACCAAGTCTGATAGAGGTTAAGTGACTTGCTCAGGGTCACATAGCTAGGAAGTGTCTGAGGCTGGATCTAAACTCAGGTCTTCCTGATGCCAGGTCCAGCATCTATCCTCAGAGTCACCTCGGAAAGGAATAACAGATCCAGGCTAATATTAGATAGATAGATAGATAGATAGATAGATAGATAGATAGATAGATAGATAGATAGAAAGATGGATGGATGAATAGTTATAGATAAGATTCCTTCTGTGCTGATCCTTCTTCTCCTTTGGGGTCATGTAAACAGTGCCTCTTGTTAATTCTTCCTGTACAGTAGATTTACTCCCTGATGTAGGTAAGCTGGTTTCTATTTCATCATTACTGTAACTCAAATAGGCAACTGAAAAACCTGATTTAAAAAAAAAATAGACCTGGTCCCCAAAGCAGTGCTTACTCTATGACAACTGATTGTTGCAATAGGCAGTTTTGTTAAGCCTATGGACTTGATGTTTAGGATAATGATGTCTTCCATAAGAGGTGAGACTCTCATGAGTGGAGTAGTATATGTAGATTAGTAGATAGATAGATATAGATATAGATATACAGATAGATGAAGGTGAAGAAAAGGGAGGAGATAGACAGACAAAGACACAGAGACAGAGAGAGACAGAGAGATTCTATCTTCTGGAAGAGTAGAAAATTCATAAGTACATTTTTTCCCCTCGAGATTATTGTCAAAGGACAAAATTCTCATCCTTCTCAAAAGTTGGAAAATTGGGACAGATATTTGTTGTAAGTCATGAAACAAATCATTTGTTGTAAATCATAGATAATAGATCGACAAGAGACCTTAGAGACTGAGTAGTGGATTTCCCTAAATTTATAGTTGCAATACCTAAATCAAGGGGGATTTAAGGGTTAAACCCAAGTTCATACAGTTGATGACAGAACTCATTTTTCCCCTTGACTCTTAGCCAAATGTTGTTAACACTATACCAAACTATAAGAGAAGACTATGAAAACAGAGGGGGAAAGAAAGATAGATGCCATGCTGTGCCTTTAGACAATGCCTAGCTCTTACTGTATCACTCTTCTTATTCAAAGCCTTCTGTGATGTCCCAGCAGGCTTCCAGTCAGTCACATAAGTGTATTATTCATAATTGTTCTGTCTATAGATTTAGCCTTTTTATCTCACCAGTCCAAGTTCACAGTCAGCCTAAATTTCTCTCTCTTTAGTCTTTTCTCTGCTCCCAGCTATTTTGTTGGTTGTTACCCAATTAAGACTTTAACATAATAAGTTGTAAACATTCAACTCAAGTCAATAAATGCTTATTAAGTACTAATTATGTGCATTGAGGAATGGTTTGTCCAGGACACTGGTATACTCTCAAGTTTGCCTAGAGCACAGGATGCATAAAGACAAATAGTTGAGGAAAAACTGGAAAGTTAAGTTGGAGTGAGATCATGGAAGTCTTTCATGCCAAGGAATTTGAACTTTATCTACCAGGAAGTGAGGAATCTTCTGAGCAGTGGACTGACATGATGAGATCTGTGCTTAGGATCTAAGATCATAAACTCAGAATTGGAAAGGACCTTAGAGTCCCAAAACCCTCATTTTACAGATGAGGAAATGGAAGTACAGCTTTCCTAGCATCACACAGCTAATGAGTGTCTGAGGCAGAATTAAAACTGAATCCAGGTCCAGTACACTAACCCCTATGTCACCCAAATACTACTGCACCATCCAACTGCTTAAAGTTTGTTCAGGCTTTAGCTATATAGGGTAGATTGGAGAAGAAACCAATTCAATGGCTATAGGACTAGTCCAAATAAGAAGTTAATGAAACTATAACAACAACAAAATTATAAAGACAAACTTTTGAAAGAGTAAGAATTCTGATCAATGAAATAATCAACTGTGATTCCAGAACAGTGATGATAAAGCATGTTCCCCATCCATTGGCAGAGAGGTGATAACCTCAGCATGCAGGATAAAACAAATATTTTTGGACATGACCAAGGAGGGAATCTGTTTTGCTTGACTATGAATATTTGTTACAAGGGTTTTTTTCCCTTTTCTTTTTCTAATGTGAAGAGGTGGGAGGAAGAGGGAAAAAATGCTTGTTAATAGGAAAAAAGGTGAAATGGAAGTTACATAAAGATAAATAAATGATTCAACATTAAAAAGGAAAAGTGATGACAGTTCAAATCAAGGTGAGAGTAGAAAGGAGAGGATGAGCCTACAGGGTGTCCCAAAAGTCTGAGAGCAATTTTAAGCTCTTAAAAGCATAAAAGCTTTAAGTGACACCCTATACATCCTTACATGACAGGTTTTATCTTAGGCATTCATAATACTCTGTAACCAACAGTCTCATGGCACATCCCAAAGAGGGCAAGTATTTCCTTGGCTTCATTGTTTTTCTTACCTTCCAAACTCCAATGATGTCTCTCTTTTCCAAATTTGCTGTTCTCTACAGCCTGAGCCACTGCTTCCTTTAGTTGCTGTTCAGACACCTAGAAAATATCGCCTCACTTCATGAACTTGCATTGGGAACTACAGGAGAACTGAGGACCTGTTTATTATCTCATGCCAAGCCAGGGCTATTGTATTGGTCTCTTGCTGATCTTACTGCCTGTTGTCTCTCCCCTTCCATCCATCCATCCTGACAGAAAGCACTGTTGCACATGTGTCACTTTCTCTAAACACACTCACATGCCCACATATACACACATCCCTTTAAAATTTCAACAACTTCCTTGTGTCTATAGGACAAATTGCAAAATTCTTAAACCTGCCATCCAAACCCCACAATCTGTCCTCAATTTCATTTCCCATTACTTTCCCTATATAACCTTTCTTGGTGTCTCTGTAACAAGTTGTGTCTATCCTTGCCTTTGTTCATGCTCATTAGCCTAGGATTCTTCCCCTTAAGTCTCACCTTTCTTTCAAGCCCCAGATCAGCTATTACCTCTAAGGATAAAATCTTAGAGCTTTTGTGTTAAGTACAACTGTAGAGATCCTCTAAATTTTAAATTAAAGATTGTGTAGATTCTCTAAATTTTACATATGAGAAAAGTGAGACCCAAATCCTTCACTTGTCTGGTGAGGGGCAGGGGTCACACAGCTAGTTAATGTTTGGACTGAGAGAAAAACTCAGGTGCCCTGATCCCATTTCTCTGATTTCTCAAGTCTTCCAAAATCACAGAATTGAAATTTTAGAATTTTAGAATTAGGTAAGATCCTGAGAGGGGTTGTTGTTGTTGTCGGTGGTGGTGGTGGTGTTCCTCCTCCTCCTCCTCGTCTTTCTTCTCTCTCTCTCTCTCTCTCTCTCTCTCTCTCTCTCTCTCTCTCTCTCTCTCTCTCTCTCTCTCTCTCCTATTTGGAGAGGGTAGGCAAAGCAATTGGGGTTAAGTGACTTGCCTAAGGTCACACAGCTAGTTAAGTGTCAAGTGTCCAAGGCTGGATTTGAACTCAGGTCCTCCTGACTCCAGGGCCAGTGCTCTATTCACTGTGCCACCTAGCTGCCCCTCTCCTTCTTCTCTCTACCTGTAGCACATACTATCAGAATCTCTAGGTTGGCACTTGCCCATGTGATGTATTATAATGATTCATCCCTTTGTGTATATGTCCTATCTTCCCAGTCAAGTTTTTTCTTCTAATGAGGGAGCACATTTTGTTCCATGGCCTTTAGCAGACAGTAGATCTATGAGTGGATGTTTGTTAATAATATAGAGTGTGTTCTTACAATTGTTGATAGCGTGTGCAAGAGCTAGAGTGCTGTGCTTTGAATGAAGATGTGAGTTTGCACATTTACTAACTGTGTGACTGTGGTTGAGTCATTTTACATCTCTAAGCCTCAGTTTCCTCATATGTAAAGTGAGGGGATCAGACAAGATAACCTCTACTGGCCCTTCTAGAGCCAAATCCTTTGAGGGCTCCAGAAAGTTAGGGAAAAGCCAAGTAACAAGTTGGTAAAGTTTTTTGGTAACCTGATATCTTCTCTGAAACTATCCTAAGATACTACCTTAATGAAAACTTATTCTGGGATTTAAATACCTATATCACAGCTAAAATTCACAAATGAAAATCATAGCAACAAAGAAAAATATATAGTAAATTTAATGAGATCTACTTTACTATTGGAATCTGAACCTGGACTCTGCAGAAATCTTAAAATTGATATATCCAACACTGAACTTATTATCTTTCCTCCCAAACTCTCTCCCATTCCTAACTTCCCTATTATTGTTCAGGACACCACCAGCCTCCCAGTTATCCATGCTTACAAGCTGTGTCGTCCTCATCTCCTCACTTTCTCTCATCCAATCTGTTGCCAAGTCCTCTAATTTTACCTTCACAACACCTCCGTGTATGCCTCTTTTCTATTCTGACACTGCCACTTCTCTGTTGCAAGTCCTCATCACTTCACATCTGGACTATTAGAAATAGATCTCTAGGTGGGCTCCCAGACTCAAATTTTTCCCCACATTAAACCATTTTCCATTCAGCAGCCATCAAATTGATCTTCCTAAAGTATAAGTAGATAATGTCATCCCCCCATTCCCCATGCACACACACACACACACACACACACACACACACACACCATTCACCCAACCTCACCAGCTCTATATCACCTCCAGGATCAAATATAACATCCTCTCACATCCAAAGTCCTACATAACCTGCCCTGCTCCTGATTTTCCAAACTTCCCTCTATACATTCTATGATCCAAAGACATTCACATCCAGGCCATTCCTTCTATATAACTCTTCCATCATTGGTGGATATTCCCTCATGTCTGGAACTCTCTCCCACTTCATCTCTACCTTGTGGACTCTATGGCTTCCTTCAAGTTTCAGATGAAATCCCAACCCTCTACAAGAAGTCTTTCTAGATCTGATATAAAGCTAGTGCCTCCTTACTGAGATTATTCCCAGTTTATCCTTTCTATATCTTGTGAGCCCCCTGAGAGCAGGGATCATTTTTTGCTTTCCTTGTAATCCCTTATCACAGTAAGGGACACATAGCAAACAATAAAGGCTTGTTTTGATTTGACTGAACTCTTTTATTATTTCATCTAGGCTAATTATTTTAAGTGAGATACTCTATTTTCTTTATTTATTAGTACACTGAGAATAAATTGAAATGTATTTAAAATTCTATAAATATGGTTAAAAACATTGTATTTCACAGTAGGGACCCAGGCTCAAGCAACACTAATATCTATAATCCAGACACAGGATTGTACTTCCCCTAATAATGATCCTTCTCCACAGCCCCATCCATGAGTCTTCTGTTTTTATTTTCTATGGATATTAGTTACTATGTGAAGATCATCATGCTTATACTGTACTTTCTTGCAGTAAAATTTCCCAGGAACACCTTCATTTATGTAAAATTTAACTTTCAGGTTTGGTCTAGATAATTGCAACTAGGTGAGAGAGGTGGGAATATTTGAGGTTTTACCTGGGGATCCGGGTGCCTACTGATAATCACTGGGACTGCTCCGGGATCACAGTGGCTTAGAATGGCATACACTTCATTGAGTGTCATGTTTTGAACTGAGATCTCATTAATTTCTATGATTTCATCACCACATCTACAAAATAAACATCAGCAAGAGGTCCATGATTCCAGTGACATAATTCAAAGCAAAATGACATCCAGATTTTCAAGACTTGATTACATTGGGCCTATAGCTACTTGTTCAAGGATTGGACTGATTTCTTATGCAGCTAGAGATGAAATCAGTCCTTGGACTTCCTTTCCCCTATTGAAACTTAACACAAAAACAGGGAAAAGGAGTAATTTCCTCATGCATATTATTTAACACACCCCATAAAATGAAGCCCTCATCAGAACTTCTTTGTATGGGATATAAATTATACTACAATGGCAGGACAAAGGGAAAACGAGGGGGAGAAGAACACTTTCCCCTCCCTTTGCTGTGTGGAAATGTGAGGGTCAAAGGAAAGTGAAGAAAGACCATTAAAGGAAATAATGAAGTACTGCTCAAGTAAATAGTTTCAACATACACACTGATACCCCCTCTAATACCTTAACCTCCCACTTCTTCAATTTAGTAATTTCCCATAACCTATTCCTTCATGTCACTTCAGCAACATACAGAGAAAGTCATGGCTAATCTTTCCATCCTCTACAAATGAATCACTTCCATGTTCATAAAATCTGAAATTCCTTTATGTGCTCACAATCTGTTGCTGTTCCTCCTCCTTCCTTACAACTCCAAACTCTATTCTTTGTCTTCATCATAACGTCCAATCCCTTCGAGCCCCCCATGTATATATAGGGAGATATTTTCTGGTCACTTTCTTTGTGATGCTGAATGATTAAATGTCTTTGTCTGATGTACTAAGTACTCTGGTTGGTTGGTAAAAATGAGCCTATCACCAGAGCTAATGGTTTTGAGTGGGCATTGACACACTTTTCCAATGGGTCCAGGTGAAAGGATCATGCAAATAATAATGTTAACCTGCATTTCTGTAGCATGTTGAAATTTCCAAAGCACTTTTAGGTTTGATCCTCACAACCCTAATAAGGGAGGCAAGAGCAGGTACTGGTATCAACTTTTTTTTCATGGATAAATGGGCTCAGATAGTTAGTTGGTTTTGCCCAAAGTAATCTAGCTAGATGAAACAAAGCTTGATAAATAATGACAGATAAGATAACTTTGTATTTCACCAGTACACTGACTGGTACACAATAGAATTTAATAAACTTTGAGTAGTTGATTACTGACTTGTCACATCAGCTTTGAAAATACCTCAAAATATTTTAATTTTTTTTTTTAAAGAAGTATAGGGGGTGGCTAGGTGGTGCAATGAATAGAGCACCAGCCCCGGAGTCAGGAGGACCTGAGTTCAAATCTGACCTCTAAAAGAACACTTACTAGCCATGTGACCTAGACAAGACACTTAACCCCAAATGCCCTGCCTTCTCCCCTCCAAAAAGCCAAAAAAAAAAAAAAAAATGAAGAAGTATTAGTACCTGGCATTTTCTTTATACAACTCATTTATTTAGAAAACCCTTAATAAAAACTAATAGCATAAAAAGTAAATGTTATCCTAGTTTCTGTCCCAAACACCACAAATGACATTTAAAAGCTCTTTTTAAATCATCCAATTAATTCAGATACCACCCATATCACCACAATTTTCCCTCAAATCCATAAGATCCTTAAAAATTTTACTTTCTTATTTCACAAATTTTTGCCACCTTTGTCCTTTTGAGAAAAAAAAAATATTATATTGTACCTGAGGCGTCCATCTAAATGTGCCACTGATCCTGGGGAAAGGGTATGAATAAATATCCCAGAGATGCATTGGAAGTAAGGGATACTGCATAGGCCAATTCCCAAGCCTACTCCAGCCTCTAGAAAGGATAATGTAGAGCATTAGTGATAACCAAATGTTGGACTGTATTTGCTGTAATTTATACCAGAAACATGCTGATGATATAAAGATTTCTTTATACCAGTCCTAATACTAGATGGTCTTTGACTAGATCAATGGTTCTTAAAGGATGGTTAGGGTTCCCTTTGGGATCCCCAAGATTCTTTTAGGGGTTCCACAAGATCAAAATTATTTTTGTAATAAGAGTTTTTATTTATAATATAGTAATTACATACATAATCTGCATAAACAAAAACTCTTTGTTCATGGAGGAGGGGGAATCCTTAATAATTTTTGATACTATAAAGGGGCCTTAAGGCCAAAATGTGTGAGGACTGCTGGACTATATTATGAGGATTCATATTTCAGAATATGAATATGCAATAAATTCATTCTGAGAGCTCTAGATGTCCCTTTTAATTTCCATCATATGAACAGTCTAATTGTATTATTCATTTATTTATTCCATCATTTATCCATTTACTAGTATTCATTTACTATTTGCTGGCACACTGTATGTACTCAATAAATGTTCAATTCTATTTCTATATCTATCTATCTACCTCCCTAAATAAATATCTGTGTACACATATACACATACATAGATTCATATGCATGTTACTATAGAGAGAAGATGGCCTTAGTGCTGAGCTCTGTCTTTGTCTCTGTCTCTATAAGAGAGAATTCGCACAAAGTCCACCTTCTCTCCATGGTAACATGAATAACAAAAGGCTTGAGTAGCATTACTAGAATTCAGATCTCTGGAGACTGGGAGAGTGACATAGGTATCTATGTCTAGACTTAAAGATGTTTAACACTGATCAAGCACAACAATGCAACTTTTCTGTCTAGAAAGGCATTGAGAGAGGGGAGGAGACCTGAGTAATAGAGAAATAAAATCAGTCTATACCTTGTATTTTTCTATTTTTAATGTACTTTCTGCAAATAAAGAACTGAAATATCTCTGAAAGCCAGTGATCCAACGATTTAGGAAGTAGGAGGGGGTTTGGTAAAGAGAGACAAAGCCAGGAGTTCATACCTTTCTTTAAAGAAACTTCCATTATGATCCTATCATTGGGCTTGGCAGTGTTGACTGAGAAGGATGAGTTTTCCAGGCCGAAAGAACTATTTTCCTTGGTGATGCAAGTACTTGAACTCAGAGAACGACACAGTTGAGGAGAAAAGTAGTTGGACACTGAATGGGGGGCACTCAGGCTGGTCCTGACTGTGAGCGTGAGAAGCCCTCTTTTGGCTTGCTATAAACAGAAACAAGATATAAAATATTACAAAAACTCAGGAATTCAAATTAATCAGAAGAGATCTTCACCTGACAATGAAAAGTCTTAATCATGTGAGATAGATACTTGGTCCTACCATCTCCTATCAAAATCTTTTCCATCCTTCAAGACTTGTAGAATGTTCCAGGGCAAGTGCCATCTCCTCTATGAAGCTTTCTCTAATCTATCTCAGAAAGAAATAATGCCACTTTCTTCTACCCACTGTAGAAATTGGGTCCCATTTTTTTATGGTGCTTAGCATCGGCTATATTGGCTATATATATTTACAAATCATCTCCACTAGAAAATGGTCGTTTTTCTGAGGACAGGTTCATCTAGTTCATCTTTGTGATCCCAGTGCCTTGCATAACACTTAAAAACTACTTGCAGAATTGTTAAATTCATGTGGGGAGGATAACTTGAATTAGAAAGCTACCTAGTAGCAATTATTATAATACCTACTTTAATGAATATGTAAAACTGATATGTAATTAGCATATGAATTGCTTCTTTACAGATGAGTGCTTCTAAAATTCTTGAAAACTTTTAGATTAAGTAATTTACATATTTACCCTACAATCTTGCTTAATACCATTAGTTTCTTAGCAGTCTTCTTTTAAAGCAAATTAATCTTTGGCTAAACTCATGATTTAATCATCATAAATTATAGATTAGTGGAAACCGAATGAATGAGCTTTCACTGTCATTGTTGTTGTTATTGGTGTGTGTGTGTGTGTGTGTGTGTGTATGCGTGCTTTAATCCACATCTAGAAAACTAGATGCTACTTCATTCCAAAGAAGCCATGCAATAAGATAGGGTCACCTTGAATTTCTGCAAAGCATCATTATGTGTTAATCCATCCATTGATTCTCCATTTAGCTCCAGAATCTCATCCCCTGTTTAGATAAAGGGAAATTAAAGAAAATTATTATGTTATCCAAAGACATTAGAATTTGAGAGATATATATGAGAATATGAAGGTAGTATTGTATCTGTACGTCTATTCTCTCTTAGATAAAATCACTAGACTACTTTGGACATGCATATATACTAAATTATTTATAATTCTGAACCTGCACTCAAGATGCTGAAAATTCCTGCCAAATGAGGAACATATAATTCCATATTTTGCTTATTTTAGACAATGTGATAATCCATCCAGATTCAGCCCAATCAACAAAAGATGTGTACGTTACACTTCAGTAAAGCTATGACATAGCACAGTACCAAACTAAGTTGGTTCTAGTCTTCACTATTCCACTTAGGTACTAGCTATAGAATGTTGGGAAGGGAAAGGGACACACATATATGAAACACCTAATATGTGCCAGACATTGCGCTACATGTTTTACCAATGTTGTCTCATTTTATCCAAGTCAGTTGATCTCTCTGGGCCTCAATTTACTCATCTATACAATTACAATGATAATTCCTGGCCTGTTGGCTTCTCAGGGGGCTATTGTGAGGATCAAATGAGATCACTGACATGAAACCACATTGTAAACTATAAAATGTTATAATAATGTAAGAGGTTGTTGATATTATTACTCTAGAGGAGAGTATTGAAAATGAAAATATTTTAACCAAACCACATCCTTAATGAATTTTTATTGAAACTGATGACCCCAGTGCTCTAGAAGACTGTTTGGTCTGATTCTAGTCTAGTTCTAGTCTAGTCTAGAATACTATTTCTGATAAGAATAAAGGAAATGCACATGGAGACAGAAATATTAAATATTTTAACTCACTGGACATTCCTTTATTTTTTCAACAAGAAAATCTAAGAATAAAATATGGTGCAGACTGGTATAAATTTTCCCCCAGAGAAGTTTAATAAAATCACCAACATAAATAAAACTACCCCATAATCTGTATTGAAAGCAACAACAAATTCTCTAAATTATGACCTCTTGGGATATGTGGATATGGGAGTAGTTGGACTCATAAGACATAAAGTTAGGCCTCATCTTATGAACAGTCCATGTTCCAAAGGTTTGTTTTGTGTTTGGTGGTTGGAAATCCAAATATATTTTTCCATAGAAACAATCTTATAAATAGCAGTTAGATTCCCAGGCCAATCCACAAAAACCAATGTAATCTATAATATAGCCAAAATTGGGCACATTTGCAATGAAAAATGATAAATAAAACACAAATCTAGGGAATCACTTTTTTTCTTTGAAATGTGATGCAATATGTTTAAGTGTAGTGGGTATGCCCTCCTGATAAGGCCCTCCTGAATTCCTGTAAGTTCTTAATGAGTTCTTAAATGCCCAAGGCTATCTCTTTAATATGATATGAAGTCAGCTAGTCCCTCTTTTCCCTACCCCCAGCTCCCTTGACCCCTTAATAACAAGCATATTGAGGATGGTTGATTTGATGCACCCAAGCTCCTCCTTGAAACTTAGCTTTGTAAGGGAAAACAGAGATATAAGGAATAGATAAGCCAGTATAGAGATACAGAGAAGAGAGATGCTACACACAGAGACTCAGTCTTCTTAGAATGGAATCCTGCAAACTTTTGAGTCCTCTATGGGGCATGATGCAACCCCAAAGATGGCATAGGTAGAAGCAAGAGTGGATTGATAAGGAGTTATTAAGCCAAGATAACACTCAAGGCAGCAGTAATGGAATGTCAGTGGAGGACTCCTGGATGAATTCCAGAATCGAGGGTAAGCTAGAGCCAAAGAGAAAGGAAGGACAGTCATGGTGTGAAGAAGTAAACCTCTTCAACAGTATTGGGAGAAATATGGCCTATGTATGTCCCAAAGGAAGATGGATGGCTTATCATAGGGGAGGGTGACTAGACTCTCTAGAAGAACCAAGGGTTTTTCCATTGCAAGGGGGTCTCTCATTGTAGGGTGCTGCTCTAAATTTGAAGACTTGTATAGGAGAAACCTATAGGCTCACCAGAGGACTATATTCCTTACCTCTCAATCAAACCAAATGTTTTCACTTTTTCTTTTTGGAGGAAGGACAATGGAGAAGGAGGGTGTATTCAACCCCAGAGTAATAAATAGGTCCCTCAGGGAGGTGTAAGCTCTCTGAAAAGGAAGGAATTTGTCTTGACTGTGTATTGCCTCAAGTAAAAGTGCTTTACAATTTTATTTGTTTGTTTGCTATTTCTGTATGTCCCTTGAGTAATGATGCCTGATCTATATTTGATGATGTGTTAGCCTGATTGCTAATACTGGAACTGAGAAGGGGGGCGTTCTTTACCTGTTCTGTAGATACCTAAGCATGAGCCAAATTCTGATATTCTCTGGGGAAACCTTGTGTGGGGGCAACAGCTAAATAGAAAAAAAAATTTAAGTAGCCCCAAGACTCTGTCCTAGATAAACGTATAAAAGTATATTGGAATGGACCAATAATATTATTGGCATAGAAATTCCTGAATGAGGAACTTCCCTGAGTCAAGACAGGATATTGGTTTCTCTTCAACTTATCATCTTAGAGTTGCCTAGAACTGAGAGGTTAAGTGATTTGCCCAGCGTCACACAGCCAGTGTCAATGCCTGGACTTGAATCCAGGTTCTTCTTGTCTCTAAGGATAGCTTTCCATTCACTATGCTATATTGCCTTATATATAACATATAAAACAATTTTTAAATAAATCCCTAGCTTTTAAATAGATCCAATCTCTTTGTGATTGACCTGATCCTAGTCCTTTACCTATATACAACAGTCATGAGCTCACATTAAGCTATGCCCATTCTCCAATACCTCAAACAAATTTCTGGACCCCATTCCCAGAAAGAGACTTTGAATGGAGGAAGATGGTTAAGCAGTATTCAGCCTGAGGA
Organism: Gymnobelideus leadbeateri; assembly: GCA_011680675.1. Lineage (NCBI taxonomy): Eukaryota > Metazoa > Chordata > Mammalia > Diprotodontia > Petauridae > Gymnobelideus > Gymnobelideus leadbeateri. The sequence goes on along the minus strand of WOXC01007830.1, from coordinate 83,003 downwards.
AGGACCCTTCATTCCCACCACTAAACCTGGAATTCAGTGTGCTACTCTAGCCTGTGGGGTAATAGAAATGGGGAAGGTAGAAGTCATGGAGAATATGATTGGGTCTCAATGACCATCTAGCCAGTCTCTCTATGTAAAGAACACAAATATATCAGAAATATACTGGAACCAAGTGGGTGCCAATATCATTAGGAGAGAATTTTAAAGAAGACAGAAGGGAGAACAGGACATAAGCAGCAGCAATTGGGGGAGTAGAGTGATGGGGGTAAAACATAGATATGAGTAGAAAGGGTGAATTTCTTCATCATTCTTAGTGGAAACTCCATTCCTACCCAAGGGATATATGCAAGATTGTCACATGTCAGTGAGCAGTGGCCTATACAGATGACATAATCAATTGGGCAACTCACATGTAGAATTCCAAGCTGAAATATGTTCCTTTTGCTTACCCTATACTTATATTTTATGATAAATACTATTCTTAGTCTGAAGAATTTAAATAGATCTTGAACATTAAGTCTCTCCATTGGCCTAATGCCTGGGTTTTTTTTGCTTTTTTAAAAAATCTCCAAAATTTTTTTGACATAGATCATTATTGGAAAAATCCTACCTTCTTGTAGCCTTCCATCTGCAGCAGCTGCTCCCCCAGCAAAGATTGTCTTGACATAGATACCAATAGGGCCATAGATGCTGTCCTTTCCACCAACAATACTAAAACCCAATCCCTAAAGAAAGGAAGGGGAAGGGATGTATTCATAATTTGTGTTATGTCAGTAGAAGCACAAATTCTTAAAAGTTGGAAGCACCTTTTGTGGTAATCCAGTTCAACATCAGACCTGAATATGAGTCCTCTCTACAAAATTCCCAACCACTCATTAACCTTTTTTTTTTTGCTTGAATACTTCCAATTAAACCCACTACCTCCCTATGCAGTCCTTTGAATTTTTTGGAAAGACCTAATTGTTAGGAAGTTTTTTAGTTACTTGAAGCCTACCTTTAAACTTCTTTGCAAATTTCAGCCATGGCTTCTGTGACTAAGCTCTAGAGCCAAGAAAAAGAAGTTTATTACCTCTTCCCTCAAATACTTAATAGCAGCTAGTATATCCCCCTCAAATTAGCTGGTATGTGCGTGTACATGCATACACACACTATGTAGTTAGCCTTGTACTTATGTACCCATCTGGCTTAAAAGAAAATAAAATACATTTTCATTTTTTGTAGGTAAGGAAATTGAAGTTTAGGGAATTTAATCTGTTCACATCCTCTCTAAGTGTTAGGACTGGAATTTGAATGTTGGTCTTTACATTCCAAAGCTAGTACTCTTGCCCCAATACAAAATTATCTGTCTGTAATTTAAATTTATTTATTTTAAAAAAACTTTTTCAATTATTTAATTTTTTCACGTATGTAATTTCTTTATGTATATAACCAACCAACAAATATTTACTAAGCACTTACCCTGACCAATGCAGACGGTACATAAAAAGCCAAAAGACTGCCCATGCTAAAAGTATATAGTATATATGTAGTAATTCTACACATATAAATATATCACAAACAAACACTATGAGCTCCATATCCTCCCCAGAGTTGGGGTAAATTTAGCCCTCAGGAAAGATGTCAGTTGCTTCCAGATAGAAAAGATCTTGTTTTTGCTACTGTTGTTATTTTTAAGATGAGACCAGCATGCAAAGACAGTCCTTTCTGAATCTGTAATGGGAAGCATGTATACAGTCATTATGATTATAATGACTAATTTGTTGAATAATTTTTAATGAAAAATTACCTTTCAAACAAGAACTATATGCCCACACATGCCTATTTTAATTACAATGAAGTGCTTTCCCATGGAGACAGTGTGGCAGAGAAAATAGTGAAACATGCCAAGACAACTGGATTCTAATCTTTGCTCTAGCCACTGCAAGCTGTATGACTTTAAGCACTTCACTTTATCTCTCTAAACATTAGTATCCCCAATGGTAAAAGTAAATTCAATTCAATAAACATTTATTAAGCACCTACTGTATGCCCAGTATGGTGATAAGTGCTGGGGATACAAAAAGAAGCTAATGGCAGTTATTGCCCTTAATGGGAGCCTTACAATCTAATGAGAACAACATGAAAACAAATATATACAAGACAATCTATATACAGGGAGTATTTATCAGAGGGAAGAAAACAAAACAAACAAAAAACTAAAATAGTTCCTTTATCATAATTTTGCTGAGGACTAACCTAAGAAACCATCTCTAGTACAGAAGCACTGATGTTAATTCATCAATTTCCCATTACTATCCCTCTTTACAGACTACCCTAGGCACCCAAGGTTTTGCCTTGGGTGAAAAATGCAGAAACATAGAATTTCAGAACTAAGAGAGACTTTGGAACTTATCTAGCCCATATAATTGGTCAATTTTTCTCCTACTAGCAAATCCATTTCTTACCTTAGCCTGGCCCTTCATCAACACAATATTAGAGATGACAGAAGCCTGCAAACCAGGTGGTGGCTGTGTGAGCTGGGCTGTGCTGAGTGACCGAGAAGGTCTTGAAATTGCCTGCAAACAAAAATGAAGAGTAAATAAGAAGCAGGAGTTCATCAACTCAAGTGAACAGAGAGTGAGACCAGTTCGAGTTAGTGAAAGACTTGAGTTATTGGTGATGATGATGATGATAGTGGTAGTGGTGCTTGTGATTTTACTTTGTAATACATATACATACCATACTATCTATAAAAATTTAAGTTATTGATTAAAGAAATGCTTTAATATAAGATCAGAGGATCATAAAGCACATCCTGAGCTCTGATAAGTGAATTTTCGCTTTATTCTGCCCAGAACAAAACCTATGTGGCACTTCCCAGTCATTTCCAAAGCATGTCACCTGCACTCTGGCCATTACCATCCTTTTCTAACTAGAACTTTGAATTCTGACATTGGGACCCCATGCTCTGATAGGTAAAAAGCTTTTTCTTTGTCTTGCCTGGTACTATATCTCCACATCATTTCCCAGTTGTTTTCAAATTATGATGTTGTGCAAATTCCCTTTCCTTCTATCATCTTTCTGGCTCCTATTTAGGTATTTTGTTCCACCATTAGAATGTAAGCTCCTTGAGGGCAGGGACTATCTAATTTTATTGTATGTGTTTCCTCATGAAATACATAGTAATACATATATAGTAATATAGTAATATTTCCTCATGATGTAATATAGTAATATAGTAAAATAAATATTTTAGCATTCATTCATCTACGGCTATAAGGTCCCTAAAAATACTATCTGGTATAATCCCATCATTTAGGATTAGTCTATCTTTATGTATATTTATTTATATTTATATACATACACATATATGTGGGAATATATAGATATGATTTGTTTGTTTATAGAAATATAGATACAGGCCGTCCCAGAAGTCTTAGGGTACACATATGTAAACATACAGGTAATCGTAGATAATAAACCCTTTCCAGTTTGGTAGTATTCAAGTATTGGCTTTTTTTTCCTTTGTACTCAATCCCAAACTCCGCTGCCTCTTACAGTGCTTAGAACCGGACCAGGCACAAAGTAGGCATCTCATAAATGCTTGTTGATTGTTGATGAGACTAAATATCTGATTCCTTAAGTCCAACCTAGCTAAATTTATAGAGTCTCATCACTGGAAAGTTGGCCTGGACTAGATCCAGTCTTTATCCATATTCAAGGCTCTCCATAATCTAGCTCCAATGTTTCCAGCTTTATCTAACATAATCCCTTTTCATGTGCTCTGCCTTCTAGTCAGACTAAAAACAAAATACCCTATTATACTGACTTTTCCAATCTGTATACCTTTATTCCCTGTACTCTGTACCATAAATTCCCCCCTCTGCCCAGTTTCCATGTACTGATTCCTTTTCTTCCTTAAGGACTCAATTAAATGCCATCTTTTCCATGAAGACTTCTCAGATTTGCTTCTCCAACTCACAATGCATCTGAAAGTAACTTTTCCCCCTTAACCATTAGATTGTAAATTCCATTAGAGCAATGATTGAGTTCTAATTTTGTATCCCCAGGTATGGTACCTTGTACACAGTTAGGCACATAAAAATGATTGCTGAATTGAATAAATATTCAAAATTTGATTTCTGTGCAATTTGTGCCCTAAAATATTTACAGGCTACTGTTTGCCATAGACCACATTCCATAATAAGTCACAGCATATATCAAGAAAACTTGAAAACAAAACTATAAGGTAATCTACTTATGATACCATTACAATATAATTTCTATTTTTATTTCATCATGACTGACTTAATTTTTTAAAAAACTTTCATTGCTGTATTTTTTTTACATTACAAATATTTAGAGTTTACTCCCACTCAGTAAGAGTTTAGCAAATAAAAACAGTTAAGGGAAACTAATAACATAACAAATACATCTGATTCTCTATTCTAAAAAATTAACATAAACGCATAGGGGGAAATGGGAAAAAAATTTCATCTAACAAATATGCATAGTCAAACAAAACATATTCCTTCAATGGCTGTATACAAATGCCTTTATCTATCTATCTATCAACATTATTTATTTGAGTATGAAGAAAACTCCATTGAGGAATACTACTGGGGTCCTGTGTATCTGAACTCAGGATTTCATCAGGTGAGCACGAACCACGAAGGAGATAGGTGCCATATAAGAAAGATGGTAGATAGAGAAGGGTAAGGGAGTCATTAGAGTGAATGGATCACAAATGTTGCAGCCTGGTGGAGAGAGAAGAGTAAGAAATAGCTGAGCAGCCCAATGGTGGCTAGGCTATGGCATCAATCAGTCAAAAAGCATTTATTAAGGGGCAGCTGGGTGGCACAGTGAATAGAGCACTGGCCCTGGAGTCAGGAGTACCTGAGTTCAAATCCGGCCTCAGAAGCTTAACACACACACACACACACACACACACACACACACACAAAACTAACCGTGTGACCTCTTGGGCAAGTCACTTAACCCTAATTGCCCTCCCCCCAAAAAGCATTTATTAAGCACCTACTCTATATCAAGCACTGTGCTAAACTCTGGAGATCCAAGTACAAAGAATGAAACAATCCCTATCCACAAAGATACACAGTAGGAAACCAACCCCAAAGGGGTCAACATTACTCTAAACTGCTTCCCTGAGACTGGAGGGAAAGAAACTGAAGGGGCAATCAGTATCAACCACTAGAGTTTTATCACAAGTGCCATGAATCTGAACTGACCCTGTCTTCTTCCATTAAGTTGGGGGAGCAGAGAGAATGAAGGGAAATGTAATCATTATTTCCCTGGTGGTGAGCAATAGAGAGAAACTTTATTGTCAAATCTTATTGTTTCTACCTCTATATTTTATCTACATCCCCTTCTCTGCACTAACACAACTACCACCCTAGTGCAAGGCCTCTTCACCTCTTCCTGGACTTTTGCAGGAATTTCCCAATTCATCTTCCTGACTCAACTTTCTCCCCATTCCAATCTATCCTTCACATGACTGACAAAGTGATTTTCCTAAAGTACCAGTCTGAACAATTATCCAGCTCCAGACACACTCAATAAATTCCAATGCTCCAGAGAAAACTAGTAAATAGATATATAGAAAAATTTTGCATACACATATATATACATACATTCACAAATGTATATACACATACATATTTGTGTTTAATGGTAGTCATCTGTAGGGTGAGGGGAAGGAAGAAAAAAGAAAAAAAAGAAATTTACATGATCACTTTGTTGTATTATTGCAGTTTTGTGTGCAATTCTATTTTTTGTACCATGTTATGGAAATGCTTTTGTTCCATTAATTGAAAATAAAATACATTTTTAAAAACTCCAATGGTTTTGCTTCTATCATCAATTCTATTTGGCACTTGAAAACTGGCTGCATCTCACCTTTGATGTCCTACAATTCGATTCTAAACACTATAAATTGGCCTCTTCTCTGTCCTTCACATATGGCATTCCATCCCTCATGTCTAGGCTTTTTTCTCTGGCTGTCCTTCATACTTACCTCATCATCACCATCACTTAGAATTTCTATTCTTTCAAGACTCAGTTCAAGTACTGTCTTCCATGTGAAGACTTTCCCAGTCCCCTGAGCTGGTAGCTCCTTCTCCCACCATTGTGCCTTTTATCTGTCTAGCATATGCCTGTATGTGTAGATGTTGCGTCTCCTTCAAAATAGACTTGTGAAACTTACTGTAGTTTTTCCTGCTGAGCAGTCCAGTTGCTGGGAGAGTGACTTTCTGTTGCTATAAAGAGAATAAGGTTGTCTGTCTCTACAAGCAGCAGATTTTTTGGTCATTGGGAAATCAATTTCACCAATCCAGTATGGATTCACACCTAAGCCATGAGAGGAAAGAGGAGGAAAAAATGTCAGTGAAAGAGTTCTCTTGACACATGAAGTTGGGTGAAAAACATTCCATCTCAACTTACCTATTGCTTCCCCGTTCTAGGTTATGTACCTTGAGTAGTCTTTCTTGAATAAAACTGAATCTATTACCTCTTTGTCTTTGTAAAGGCTTTTCTGTGTCTAAAAAGTATTCCCTCCTCATCTCTGCTTCCTATTATCCCCACCTCCCTTTAAAACTAAGTTCAAAGAACACTTCTTACAAAAGGATTTTCCTAAGCCCCGGTTATAAATACTCCTTATTTTTTTTGACATTATTGTACTCTGTATAGTTGTTGTAGGTAGTACATTGGATAGAGCACTAGGCCTGGAGTCAGGAAAAACTGAGACTTATTAGCTGTGTGACCTTGGGCAAGTTGTTTAACCCTGTTTGCCTCAGTTTCTTCATCTGTAAAATGAACTGAAGAAGTATCTTTACTAAGAAAATCCCTAGAGTATCTTTACTAAGAAAATCCCAAATGATGTCACAAAGAGTCAGATATGACCAAAAAATGAATAAATAACAAAGTATCTTTTGTACCATTCCCAGTAGAATATAAGATCCAAAGGACAGAAAGCATTTCAAGGAATTTTTTTTTTTTTGCTGTCTTTATATCTACCCATCAATCACAAAACCCTGAACAAGTGTTTAAGAAATGTTTATTAAGTTATATTAGTCAAATTTTTCTTCTTTCCTGGGACAGGGGATGGATAGGGTTGAAATAAAAATAGCCAGAATGACTAGTGAATCTATAGTTAGTTATAGGAAAATAAGCACACACACACACACACACACACACACACACACACACACACACACACACACACACACATGACACCAACCTGGGTGTATATTCTTATCTGGCTGACTTCTGTTTGATTCATTCAAAAATGATAGGGAATAAAGAGGTACCCATGATTAGTCAGAAAATTTGGAGAGACCTCCCTTGTGACCTATTATGTCCCAGAATGAGAATCAAAGAGACCCAGAGACCCTTTCTTAAGGGGATATATAACATTGCTTTATCTTTTGCTTAATATCAAATAATTATAAACCTCTTTTAGTAGACTTTTCTGATTCCCACAGTTGTTAGTAACCAACTCCTACCTCTGAAATCATTTTACATTTATTTTGTGTATTTCCTATATCAGTGGATGGAGCTCCCGGTATGGAGTCATAAAGACCTGAGTTCAAATTTGACTTCTGACACTTATCAGCTGTATGACCTTGAGCAAGTCACTTACATACTATTTGTCTCAGTTTCTTTTCTTTTTTTTTTTTTTTGAACCGGGGAAGACAGGGCAATTAGGGTAAAGAGACTTGCCCAGGGTCACACAGCTAGTAAGTATTAAGTGTGAGGTCAAATTTGAAATCAGGTCCTTCTGAATCCAGGGCCAGTGCTCTATTTGCTGCTCCACCTACCTGTCCCATGCCTCAGTTTCTTCAACTAAAATGGGAAAATAACCATGCCTTCCTCCCAGGATTATTGTAAGGGTCAAATGAGAAAATATTTACAAAAGCATTTAGCACAGTAACTGCATAGTAGGCACTTAATAAATGCTTATTGGTTAGTGGAAACAAACTGCTTGTTTTATATCTCCTAGCACAATGCTTTAAACATGTGCTTAATGAATGTCTATTGAATTAAATTAGTCAAATTTTCCCTCTTCCCCAGGACCTATTACTATATTTCCAGTCTCCCTGTGTTTTTCTCCCCTTCACACATTCCACTTTAGACATTTATATTGGCCTATTTGCAATTCCCCAAACATAGCACTCCAGCTCCATCCTCTATGCCATGGCACCAGCTTTTCTGGGTGCCTGAAATGTTCTGCCTTCTGAGCTTCTCCTGTTTCCCTAGCTTTCTTCAGGACTCAGCTTAAGTTGCACCTTCTTCAGGTGATCTTCCCAGTCCTCCCCTCTTCCCCCTAGGTCCCTCAGAAGGAGTTGCCTGGTAGGAGGAGGCTCCTGCAATTGCATCCTTCTTGAAGAAAGTGACCACAAAAGGATGATGAGTTCAAGTCCATGTCTGTCTGGCAAGAAGATATGAACCCTAAGAAACTTGTGAAAACAGGGCAGATATGGGGTTGTGAAAAGCCTTTTCAACAGTCCCACTAAGTGTACTGGATTTTAATGTTGTAAGTACCAACTTCCAAGGAGAATGCAGTTGAAGTCATAGTGTTACTTCTTCATGTTTAAATTTGTCAGGGTACACTTAGATACTTTTCATGATTTAGCATGTCTTTTCTGTGGAGGAAATAAATAGGTGTCCTATACTGACACAGTGAATAGAGCACTGGGCTTAGAGTCCAGAAGATCTGAGTTCGAATCCAACCTCATACACTAGTTGTGTAACCCTGAGCAAAGCACAACTCCATATTTACCTCAGTTCTCCACCTATAAAATGGGGACACACAGGAGAAAATATGGCAAACCACTCCAGTGTCATTGCCAAGAAAACCCCATGGAACGAGTTCATGAGGTCATGAAGAGTTAGTTGAACACAATTGAATGACTGAGCAGCAAATACCCAAACTTCACCATACATTGGTTATTTTTCTATTTCCTTTTTGAGGAAACCTTAGATATGGGCCAAATCTAATCGTTTTTTTTTCTTTTTGGATTGCAATTGGGGTTAAGTAACTTGCCCAAGGTCACATGGCTAGGTTTTTGTTTGTGTGTGTTAAGTGTCTGAGGCCGGATCCGAACTCAGGTCCTTCTGACTCCAGGGCCGGCGCTCTACTCACTGCGCCACCTAGCCGCCCCTACCAAATCTAATCTTTAAGTCATTTTTTCCACAGCTCTAGGGTGGAGACATAAAGAGCCAAGAGTATGAGAAAAGAGCTTAAACTTTCTTTTTAGAAGCCAGGCTCCCCCCCAACGTGAGCCCAGTCTGCATGAACCCAGAACTAGCACCCCATTAGTAAGAAAGAGCAGGTCCCACTCTCCCTCCTTCTAACTTGGCCCAGTCCAATCCATTGTTGCACAAACACCCACATCTATAACAAACATATAATATGGCTCCTGTCTAGGAGTCTATAGTATTGAGTTGTTCTGCTTGACTAAAGAAAATGATAGGCTTTGCAAAGAGCTGGCTTTAGGTTTTAAAGCCTACATGGTATGAAGAACTGCCTTACTGGAGATGCAGTATATTGAAAGGCTATGAAGGGGAAGAAACTAGGGTGGGGGAAGGAAGTCTATTGGACTAGATGACCTAAAATTTGCTCCCAGTTTTACTATTCTACATTTATCAGAGAAATAGGCAATGATAGTCTGCATAAAAAGTGAGTCTGAACAAATACATTACTGGGTATGAACAATTTCCATTAAAAAATATTTTCCATGGCGAGAGCATAATTTCTTTTGGGATAAGTACATATTTGTGAGGCTGAAATAGAACCCTGTCTTAAAAAAAAAAAAAAGATTTATGCTCAGAGGTTGGTAAGTACAAATATCCATGATTTGGCTATTTTTTTAAAAGGATAGAATATGCTAGGTATAGAAATGAGAACAGAGTCCCGGTTTAGCGTCAGGCTTACAGGGGACCAAGGTGATACAAGGCCTTGGTTTCATAAACGAAGCCACACTGGCCAAATATGACATTGACACTCAAGGGCAATCATTGCCAAAGATCTCAGCCTCAGTTTGTTTTCACCATCCCATCTATTGCCTAAACAAAAGAGAAAGGAAATTCAAGACAACCTCCTTCCCTTAGCTAGAGGGACTAATGGGGAAGAAGGGGGACAAGGGGTTGACTCTTGAGATGGCTGGGCATTATAAATACCGAAGTCATAATAGTAGGAATCTTGCCTAATCTGAACAGGCCACCAGCAGGGCTGTCTGTAACAGTCTGGATACACTTAGCAAAGCTGGCAAGCTGCTACCAGAGGTCAGCTTACTCCAGGTGTGTGGTCATCTCCAGCTTCCTCTCAGGGTTTGATCTGTCTTAGCCAGATCCCTGCACCCAGTCAAGGATGGCTAAAGGAGGAAGCCAGAAAAGTCAAAGAACTAATAAATAAATGGTGATTTCTGGATGTGGCCCTCCACCCAAGCTACACCTCAGTCATGGGGGAGGCATGGCATTGGCCTAACTGGAAGAGAAACAGACTCTAATTTAGCCCAGCTCTGAGCAAATATGCTACTTGCAAAACACCCTCTTAGAATCCCTAAGTTTCCCTCAAAAATCAGATCAAACACTACCTTCTATTGGGACCTTTTCCTCATCCTCCCCCCAATTTCTAGTACTTTTGTCCTTTAGTCATTTTATTCATGTCTGACTCTTCATAGTCATAGTCAGCCCCCATTTGGGTTTTGTATTTTTTTGACAAAGATACTAGAGTGATTTGCCATTTCCTTCTCCAACTTATTACAGATGAGGAAACTGAGGCAAACAGGATTAAATGACTTGCCCAGGGTCACACAGCTAGTAAGTGGATGAGTCTGGGTTTGAACTCAGATCTTCCTGACTCCAGACCTAACACTCCGACCCTGTGCCAGCCTTTTACCTTCTAGTACACTCCTTTCTCAAAAAAAAAAAAATCACTACATATATATATATAATATACATATATATACATATATATGCATACATATATGTGTGTGTGTATAGTATATACCTAAGAATGTATAGTTTCTTTTTTCCCTCCAAATTGAATGTAAGCTCCGTGAGGGCAGGTACTCTTATTTTTTCTTAGTATCTCCAGTGCCTAGCACATAGAAGATACCTAATAAGTATAGATTGATTATTGATTATACTCATGAGAGGTATTTTTAGATGCATTGTCTCTATTTGGAGGGGAACTACTGTGTAATCAAAAGAACATGGACCAAAAAAAAAAAAAAAAGCATGTGTCTTCACTCTAGCTCCATCACTTACTAGTCATATGACGTAGGGCAAATCACTTCTCCAAACTTCCCTTTCCTTTCTTTTTCTGTGAAAGGGAGATAACAACACCTGCCCTGCTTACCCCGAAGAGTTATCTTGAAGAGTAGATGAGATAACATAAACATGAAAATCCCTTTGTAAACTGTGAGAAGCTTCTACAAATGTGAGGTGTTATTATAACGTCTGTGGTCCCTCCTCATGAGACACCAATGAAAAGGTTTCCTTGAACATTCTATTGGTCCCAGCCCTTCCTAGCTGGGAACCTAGCTTCATTTATCTCTGTCCACTTAAATAAAAGAAAATAAACAGATTGTAGGAGACAGGAGATGAATCAATTAATGCAGATTAAAGGAAACAAGAGGCAAACCAATTAAAATAATGGAATAGTTTGTGGGATGACACTATTCATGTGAATGGCCACAATTGAAAATATCCTAGAGCATCTTACATCAGGAAACGTTTTAGAAACCAGGTTAAATTTTTCCACTTGGGTCATTTTCACTGCCTTTGCTTACGGTGATTTCAGTGTCATTGGTTGCTTTCACTAAGTTAATCATTATTTTGGTGTTTCCCTCACGCACAGAAGAGGGCCATTAGGTCACAGAAAAGACAGGTTAGATGTAGAGTTTCATATATTTCATTGAATTCTACAATCAACCCATCAACAAGCATTTATTAAGGGCCCTTCTATATCCCAGAAATTAAGTGCTGGGGATACAAAGACAAAAATTAAAATCTACCCTCAAGGAACATACATTCTATCTAGGAAAGCAAAACATGCATATGGAAACAGACACAATCTTCATAGATTTAGCTTTTTTATATTTCATCCCTTAAATTCCTAAAGACTAAGGGCAGAGGACTAAGAAATGGTTATTGACTACAAGGGCAGCAAAGTCCTTATACTTGTTAGCTATATGACCCGGGCTAAGTCATTTAATATCCCTATGCTTCAGGCAAATCCCCCCAGATTTGTCTTCTAAATCATTGTGTTGGAAGGAGTTTACGCCACCCTGAAGAAACTGTAGCTTTCTGCATGTTTTTGTCTTTTAGCAGCTTACTCAGCTTCATGACTGTTATGTAACATGGGGTCATCTTGGGGGGAGTACTGCCTTTTTGGGGTAACCCACCAAAATTTCCTTTTCTCACCCCCACACTAGATTTCTGTGTGAACTATTCCCTGATTGTTCCTGGCACCAATTAGTACAGAAGATTCTGACCAACTTGTGATGGGGTATAGGCACATTCTAAACCTCAACAATTGCTTCTTCAAATGAAATGATTCATCTAATGGTGTTAAAGATCTCTTGAAATTCATTCAGTCACAGATGACTGAAGAGTTAAAATTGTTAGGGATTAAGGTTCACATTTATAGTCTTTAGCATTTTGCAAAGTGCTTTTTTATAAGGCAAGCAGATCAAGTTGTATTATGTCTATTTTGCAAATGAGAAAATTGAGACTCAGAGAGGTTAATAACCAGTCCTACAGCAAATGGAAGAATTCGGTCTTTTAACTCCTGTAGAAGCATCAAACATCTATATCCACTCTAGGATCCTATGTAAGATATGGCAATGGGAAGAAAAAAGACAATTTTGTAAATGTAACTATATGTAAGTCATTTTTTTTAAAATGTTATATACATTGTTACTCCTAATACAGGTCCCAGTTGTTATCAATTCTGCTTTTCCTTCCTGAGTGCAAATCCAAATGGAATGAGAATATAACAAAAAAAAAAAAAAAAAGGGCAGCTGGCTAGGTAGTATTGAGGGTAGAGCACTTGGTCTAAACTCAGGAAGATTTGAGTTCAAATCTTATCTCAGACTTTACTAGCTCTATGACCCTGGCCAAGTGACTTAACCTATACCTGTCTTAGTTTCTTCATTTATAAAATGGGAATAATTATAGCATTAACCTCACAGGGTTGTTCTGAATTTAAAATAAGATATATAAAGAGTTTTTCAGACCTGAAAGTACTATGTATATACTAGTTTATCATCATTGTATGAGAAACGCTAATAGTTTGGTTTCCACAGATTCTATATGAACAATGGATGTTGCAAAGATAAATGTTACAGGGACATGCAGGAAGGTGTAAATTAGGATGGGGAAAGGAAGGGCAGAATGACCCTATTCAATCATATAGCTGGAAGAAATCTATAAGCTCCTCTTGAAGGGGGCCCAGACTGAAACCGGATCAAACTGACCAGGCTCAGGGGATGGTCACCAACTTTTTACTAATATGCATGCTTAATTAGCTGTTAATTAACTAGCCTAACACACCCCAAATAGAATTAGAGCCTCATTGTCAAAAACATGCAACTCATGTTAGCCCATGTTCAGGAAGAGAGAACACTTCAAGGAGTCACATGCAAAGGGTAGTCCAGGAAGAGGGACATCTTGTTTGAGGAGAGTTTGGGAGGCTGCACCTACCCAATGTAGGAAATTGGAATGGAAGCAGTATAAAAAGGTCAGCATTTGTCTGAGTCTCTGTACTTTCCATTAAGGGGGATAACCATTTATTCAGAAAGAATAAATGTAAAGTAAAGGTAATGAAAACCTTCCTGACTTTCCAACAACTATTGTTTCTTCCTAGACTAAGGGATGCTTCTCACAATTGTTATTATTTAAACAGTTGGAATGAAATGCATTTTAATGCTTTTTTTTTTTCAATTGAGAGTCACTCTTTTTGTATATTGCAAAAGGCAAGCAGTGAAGGAGAGGAAACATTACTTTCAGAGGAATAAGGAACCCTGCAATTACATATGATTATATATGCAAAAAAGTACAATTTCCTTTCCATTTTTTGGTGGCATTTAAATAGAGCCCAAGCTCAGTCCAGACTGCCATGGCTTTGTTCCAGAGCAACAAACTGAAAGGGTACTGACATAGCATCCAGTGACATAGAAACAAGAGAGCTTAGCACCTAGGTGGCCAAGTAAAATAAAAGGCTATTGGATGTCAGGTCTTTCTTCCCCAGGAACTCTCCCACCCAAGCTCTCTCCTTACTGTCCTTTCCCCCCAAGTACTTCCCAGCAGTAGCCTGTCAAGTCGTGGGATCTTTGTGCCATGGGGTAATAGCCCATGCCCATCCCCCACTTACCCAACTGAGTGTCAATGGCTTCCAACTTGGCCCTAGGCACAGTTTATGGTATTTGTGGAGGGTATGAAAATGCCTACTTAAGGCTCCACAATTAAAACCACTGTACAGCCTAAGTTATCAAAGGCAATTGTATATAGATATCCAATGGTCAAAAAATTATTATGAATTTTGCTTGGAATCTCAGCGAAACTTGCTGACCTATGGTTTATAGACTCCACATTCTCTTTTTTCTTTTTATGAAAAGCAGTACAGTATTTACCCTTTCCCAATCCTATGGTATCCTTCCCATTGAAAAGATCAGTAAGTGTCTCAGGCATAGCATCTGGGTACAGGATTGTGCTGGAACCAGCTGGAATTTTCTTGCAGGAATCAATTGTTGAATTTTCAGTGTGAACGTTTACACCTTATGAATCTGCAAAGGCTCCAGATCAGGGCTTGATTTATTGTTTTGTTGATAGACTGAATTTAAGAAAGTTATGGAGAAAATGTTTGCATAGATTAAATTTTAAAGTGTGTCCAACTTACTTCCCCCACCCCCTTTTGGAGAACCAGTTGTTAAATATTTATAGGCACACCACTGCTTTAAGATATAATTTGTCTAGTGTGATGATTTTATGCCCGTGGTCTATGTGAGGGTGAGGGAGAGAGTTGGTCTCTTCATGTCCCCCATTAAGGACAATTGCTGAGGCTGGAGGACTATAAGCACTCTCTTTCCTCAGCTACTTGACCCAAGCACATGGCCAAATTGATAAAGATCTAGAACAACCTGGTCTCTATTGAGGGACAGGGTGGGAAGCTACACTTCCTCACAGTCAATGACTGATTAACCCTGCACATACAAAACCCTGGGGAAAAACATATTTTAAAAAGTTAAACCAGAAATAATATACCATTATACTATATTTTATGGTTAGATAGTATATTAAAATACATGGTCATAGACTTTGATCTGGAAGGGACTTTAGATGACTCAACTTTACACATGAGTAAACTGAGGTCTCATCTGGTCCCAACTGATCTGCATGAGGTCACCTACATAGTGACAGAGACAGGATTGGAACCCAGGTCCTCTGACTCCAAAGCCAGTGATCTTTCCCCACAGAGCAAGTT
Organism: Gymnobelideus leadbeateri; assembly: GCA_011680675.1. Classification (NCBI taxonomy): domain Eukaryota; kingdom Metazoa; phylum Chordata; class Mammalia; order Diprotodontia; family Petauridae; genus Gymnobelideus; species Gymnobelideus leadbeateri. The sequence continues at coordinate 67,516 of WOXC01007830.1, read as the reverse complement.
TTCTCTCTGCCATAGGAAGATGTTAAATGACTTTTCCAAGACCACGCAGGTTCTAACAGGAAGAATAAGTTCTTAATGTGTTCCTCATGGCTGTAGCTTCTAAAATTCACTCTACTCTATCATGTAGCCTCTCCAAGGAAATGAGAATTAGAGAGGGTTTGGCGCAAAACTGCATCCATTCATTTAAAAAATCCAACATATCTCAAAGCATTTATGTGTCATTTTATGCAAAATTAGTTACATATTATTGGTAAGCACCAATCATTGTTTACATCAAGTTTCACAGTTATAAGCTTAGCTATTGTTCGGTCATTTTCAATCATGTCCACCTCTTTATGACCCTGTTAGGGGTTTTCTTGGCAAAGATAATAGAGTGATTTGCCATTTTCTTCTCCAGCTCATCTTACAGATGGGGAAACTGAGGCAAATAGGGTTAAGTGACTTGCACAGGGTCCCACAGCTAGTAAGTATCTGAGGTCAAATTTGAACTTCCTGACTCCAGGCCAAGAGCTTCGTGCATTATGGTACCACCTAGCTGCTCTCATGGGAAAGATAAGACCTTGTAAACCCCAAAGCATTAGAGACATGTAAGCTGTTACCATTATTATCTTTGCGCCTAGCCTATATTCTCTGGCACTCTGATGTGGAATTTGATAATTTGCACACACTAAGAATTGGAGACCATTAACCTGATGGATGGCAAGTTCCCTGAAGGCAGAGACCCTTATACTTCTTTGTATATCACCTTCCCCTGAGAGATAATCACAACTCATACTTATGCACCTCCTGATACCTATTGCCTAGACCCTATAGTATAATGTAAGCAATCCATCCCAATCCAATACAGTTTCTCTGATGGAGAAGAAGAGGAGTGCAACCTCTGAGAGATGGGTATGATAGTGATAGTACCCTTGGGAAGGGGAAGGATTGGGGGGGTGGCTAAGAGCCAGAACTGGACTGCAGAACACTGAAGGGTGCCTGCCTCTACTAACTGATGGCACTGTGGAGTAAAAGCTGTAGTCATTCCCCAATAGTCATGGCTTTGTCACTGTAGAAGAATAGAATCTGCATTTAGACAAACAGAAGGCAAAATTCTTTGAAGTGTCACTTACTTGTTGAGTTACTGCGTGTCCTCTGGCCAGTGGTTTTGGAATGCAGGAAGCTGTTACTTTGGGCTTCCAGTTTACTGGGCTTTTCTCTAGAGGTAGCTGTTGAGGATTCCTACAAAATAATCCCAATATCATTTCAATCAATTGTTTAGAACGAGCTTCTTGTCCTGCTTAGCTCCATCATAAAGTATGCAATTAGATGTGACAGGGACCAGGCAAGAAAAGGGGTCCACCAAGAAATCCGTGTTACTTGTGACAATCCAAAGCTTGTGCCCTTTCTGAGAGGATTCAGGTGAATAACCTTGTGTTTAGAGACGTCCGATTACCATTAGAACGGAAGCTCTTTGAAAGCAGGAATCCTACTGTTTTTCATTTTTGCATCCTGAGGGCCTAACACATGTGGCACCTTACACTTAAGAAACATCTGTGAATAAAACTAACCAAACATACTTACTTGAAGAAAAGAGACAAGCCAGCTAGGTATCACAGTGGATAGAGCACTGGCCCTCAAGTCAGGAGAACCTGAGTTCAAATTTGACCTCAGACACTTGCTAGCAAAGTGACCCTGGGCAAGTCACTTAACCCTGTTTGCCTTTTGAGACACACAGAGAGGGAGACAGAGCGAAAGACAGAGAGAGAGAGAGAGAGAGAGAGAGAGAGAGAGAGAGAGAGAGACAGAGAGAGAGAGAGAGAGAGAGAGAGAAGGAGAAAGAAGAAGAGATGAAGAGAGAGAGAGAAGGAGAAAGAAGAAGAGATGATATAGAGGAGGAGGAGGAGGAGGAGGAGAAGAAGAAGAAGAAGAAGAAGAAGAAGAAGAAGAAGAAGAAGAAGAAGAAGAAGAAGAAGAAGAAGAAGAAGGAGGAGGAGGAGGAGGAGAAGGAGAAGGAGAAGAAGGAGGAGGAGGAGGAGGAGGAAGAGGAGGAGGAGGAGGAGGAGGAGGAGGAGAGAGAAACAGAAAGAGAGAGACAGAGAGAGACAGAGAGAGACAGAGAGAGAGAGAGAGAGAGAGAGAGAGAGAGAGAGAGAGAGAGAGAGAGAGAAAAGAGCCCTAGACTAGGGATCTTTAGAATCATGTTATTTTAAAGCCATATATAAAGATCATAAGTCAAATTCCTTCTACAGGTGAGACACTCAATTTGACTGAATTGAAGTCACTCAATTTAAATCCATTCCAAAGGCTACTTAATTGGTGTATAAGTATGTAAGACGCTGTGCTTGCACTATTGGTGGGCTATGAGACATGAGGCAATCAAGTGAACCTCTCCAAGTCTCCACTTTAGTTCATAGGATTGATTATATATTGAAAGCCAGGAGACATCTTAGAGGTCATCTTGTCCAACCCTCTCGTTTTACATATGGGGAAACTGAGGACCAGAAAGATTCAATGATTTAGTCAAGTTCACAGATACAGTAAATATCAGAGCATGGTTTTCAAGAGACCCCACGCACTCCTTGGAACTTCAAACACTGTGCTCTTTATACTAAAGCATGAATTAGCTGGCATCAGAATCAAATGAAATATTCTAAGTGCTTTGATATAACTTTAAATCATTATGGATATATCCATACATATATGCATACATATATATAACAAATTATCCTTATGATCATAATTCTTTTAGCCATGTCATTTCAGACATAGAAAAGTAAGCTGGAAGGAAAATATCTAGCATTTGTAGAGCATTTTAAGGTTGCAAAGATATACACATATATATGCACGTATATGTGTGTACACATATATATGTACACATACATATATACATGTGTATACATACATATTTATGTATGTGGGTGGGTGTATATGCTTTATATACATATATACTATCCATATATGTAGGTGTGTATATACATACACAACATACCTACATGTATATATGCCTATATATATATTAATATTGCATTTGATCCTTACAACAACCCTGTGAGGTAGGTGCTATTATCCCGTTATGGCAGATAAGGAAATTGAGTCTGACACAGGTTAAGTAACTTGCCTAGGTCACACATGTAGTAAATGTCTTGGACAGTATATGAACTTAGGTCTTCCTGATTCTAGGTTTGGCACTCTATCCCCTGAACCACCTAGCTGCCCCGCACATCAATATCTATACCTATCTATCTATATCCATATACATAGATCTATATCTATTTCTTATTATTGTATTTGAGCCCCACAACACTGTCAGGTGGGTGCTATTAACTCAATCTCATTGCCCTTCTGTGAATTGGCATTCCTTTCCATTGCTCCTGTAGCAACCCTCCCCCCCCGCCAAAAAAAAAAGGTCTTCTAAGTTTCCTACCTGAGAACAAAACGGTTCAATAGGGATAGGGTGATTCCAGTTTGGGCAGTCTCTGAGTCTATAAATGAATTCAGAAATAGCCTAGTACCTTCCATGTGGATTAGTGTGCGAACCAGTCTGGGGGACTGGAGAGGAACTGGGGAATCACTTTCCTTTTTCAGCACCAGGTGGCACTACCAAGTCAAACAAAATTATTCACTCTAGTTCTGCAAATTTTTAAATGCAGAATTAGTTTTAAAAGGCTTAGAGGAATATTTGACCATAGGTGATTTTTAGAACCATGTTCCATTAACTCATTACAGGGATTTCAAAGGGTCAGTCCATGCTCTTTGATTCCTCTATTTAAATAAAATTATATAATCAAAGAATGTTGTGCAGCTAGGTAGTACAATGAATAGAGAGCTGAGACTGGAGTTAAGATAACCAGAATTCAAATCCTAGCTTCAGATACTTACTAGTTATGTGACCCTGTGTAACTCACTTATCCCTGTTTGCCTCAGTTTCCTCATCTGTAAAATGAGCTAGAGAAGAAAATGGCAAACCCCTCCAGTATCTGTGTCAAGAAAACCCCAAATGAGGTCATGGGGAGCCAGATATGACTGAAACTACTCAACAACAACACCAACAAGTAAATTCAAAGCACTGTGCCAGGGATTGGGCATACCGGGGGAAAAAAATGAAGAATTGCATCTGCCCTCAAGGAGCTTACATTCTACTACTGTAGGCAACTACAGATATTATTATCCCTATTTTTTACAGATGTATAAATTGAGACTATGGAGATATTGAGCTACTTGACCTTCACATTAGTAATAAATTTCAGAAATGAAATTCAAATGCATGTTTTTCTGATTACAAGTCCAAAATTCTGCTACTCCCATTAGAACTCAGGTCTTCTTTCAACACTCATTCATATAAATAAATACTCCCTTGTTCCACTTCTTCCAGTATAAGCAATAGTTTCTGTGGGTAAATAAGGAAACTGAATTTCAACTGCTTCTTGTGTCCTACCTACCAGGAGCAAGAACAAACTAGGAAAATGAGGCATAGCAATCTGTTGTGCTAATATTGCTCTTGCTTGCAAAATTTCCTTTAAATATATTTTTTCTTAATGATTATAAAGTTAGTTGAGTTAATTTTTTAAGCTTTTTTTCTGGGTTAATGGCAAGATTGTTTTAAAGTGAAGATATCAATCAATCAATAAACATTTATCAAACCCTTACTACATGTTAGACAGTGCACTGAGCAAAAATATAGTAAAAGTTTGAAGAGTGGAAGGAAATTGATAGCATAGTTGAGACAGAAGCAGTTACCTTACAATCTGTAAACAAATCCCTACAGTAAATGGAAAGGGGTTTCTTCTTTGCAATTATTCATTGCATCTCTCTTTGTGAACTATTTCAAAACACTTGATGAATCACATGAAGGGGATCTGAGAACATGTGCTTGTGGGCCTTTAAGCTAAGGAATCTTATTTTCTCAATATTGGAGACCTAGCCTAAAATAGGACCAAAAGATAATCAACCTGCATTTACCTTAAGCAGACAGGAGTTGGGGATGGTGGGATGCTAAGATCATAGATATAAAACTAGAAGGACTCTTTGGGGACATCTAGACCAACCTTCTCATTTTATAGATGAGGAAACTGAGGCCTGTAGAGGTGACAGAGTTATTATTAGTACTGCTATATTTGGGGGCATGGGAAGAGTCTATTGATGAAGAGAGTACGAAATAGTGGGCAACATAAAGAGTAGTCTAAAAGTAAGGGCATTGTACTAAGAAAGGTTGCAGACTGTCTTCCAAAGAGAGCAACCTGTACATCCATGAGAGTTGGAGGTGGAAGGAAGAAGGCAACCCCAAGAAAGTGGCTTTATGGGGCCAGTCTAGAGAATTGGAGAAGGTTTCCACTGTACAGTCAGGGACCTTGATAACAGAGCCCAGTAAGGGATAGAATTGTTCTCCAAATCACTAGAATTGGACCCAAGTGAGGGAGTTTCCTATTCTGCACATGAAAGAAGGACACCCCTCTGGATGTTAGTGACCTAAGACAAAACCTGATTCATCTCCACAAGGCTGCCAGGGTGGAAACATCCTGCTTTGCACATGGAAGAAGAACACCTCTCTCGATGTTAGTGACATAGGACATCCTTCAAAATTAACATTGGCTGTATGAACTGAACTGAGGTTTTGTCATTGCTAGTGGTGACAGATTGTGGCTGAAGTGAGAGAGAACGGGAGTGCCTCTAAGCAAGTTTTTTCCCTCAACCTCTCCTGAGACAAAGCCTAGGTACAACTCTAAGAGAATATAGTATTGGGGGAATAGGGTGGGACAGAGCTTATAAAACTCTCACCCTGCAGATCAACCTGCAGATTGACTGCAGGTGCCCACTGGATCAGAACTATCCTATAGGCCTCAAAGTGTCAAGGACTAGTCAATACTGTTTGAATTTTGCAGCACTGCATTTTACCTAAGGAGATATAGCCATGGTGTAAATTATCTTAATACATAATTCCTATGGCAAAGCAAGGTTACATTTTATCATGAACTGGAATAGGAAACAAAATAAGTTCAAACCATGTCTCTTGAAAGTTTTAAGCCTCAATGTAACACATAGAAGGCCTTCTGATACCTCCATTTGGAACAGAGAGGGTATAGCCAGTTACCCCAAAGAAACACTGGTCAAGGTTAGTAAGTATATATTACAGAGAGCCTTAAACTGCCTTATGTACACAACCCAATTTGGTCCACAAGATATTCCATGTGATCTGGAACACAAATATCATCAGGACCATTTTATAGATGAGAAAACCAAAGCTCAGAAAGGTCTAAGAACTCCTCAGGCTCACACAGCTGACTGGTGCCAAAGCTGAGGTATGAACTCAGGTATTCTGATAGGAAATATACGGTTATTTCACCACATTACCCTGTTGTGGTCACATATGTACTGGTATAAACTATTAGAACAAGAGGAAATCTGCTTCCGCTTGATTATGACAAAAAAAAAAACCACCTAATTTCTCATTAAAAATATTTTACCCCCAGCACAATATTTTATGCATAAAATAAAATCACCCTGTAGTAGAAAGAGCATTATACTGGGAGGAAACCTGTGTTCTAGTTCCATTTCTATTTAGCTGTGTGACTTGGGGCAAAGCATTTGGTCTTCTCTGGACTTCAGTTTCCTCCTCCAAATAAAAATGATCTCTAAGATTCATCCAGCTCAGAATTCTGGATTTATTCTTCAGCTGAAAGTAAATCCTATAAGTTTGAGCTAAATGATGAGTATGTCTAAGTTGCTACAGGGACCTCTGTCCCTCCTGAATTTATCATGTCAGAGAATGATTCAAAAATACAAACATTAATGGAGCAAACTGTCTGTCCTTGGTTCAGAGTGATGCCTGGTCACATTCATGGAAAATGTGCTTTGGATGGAATAGTCATACATCAAAGAGTGAGTGCAGGATCCCAGCAAACATGTCAACACTTTTATGCTTTCCACAGACACAAAGGTCTTCTATTCCATCCTTCAGAGTTAACACTGGCTGTAAGAACTGAGGTTTTATCATTGCTAATGGTGACAGATTGTGGCTGAGGTGGAAAGTAAAGAGAGTGCCTCAAAACAAGGTTTTTCCCTCATCCTTCCCCAACACAAAGAAGTCTCAGGCGTAGGTAGTTGCCCTGTGCATCTATAATTCCTCTGCTTACCTTATTAGCAATCCCTAAATTGACCAAGCCCGTTGCTGATTGAATGAGAGATTTCGATTCCTGTCTGGAGAGCTCCTTAGGAGATTGTCCATTAAGTGTCAACAGCTCATCTCCTGGTGCTAATCGGCCATCTCTAAGAGTGGGGAAAAAAGCACACCATGATTCCCATTGGATCTACATAGGGGACACCAGAACTCAGATGGCTGGGATTCTTGATGGCTTATGTCATGTTAGACTTAGAAGAGAATGAAATAATGCTACAGTTGGAAGGGACTTCAGAAGCTCTCTAGTCCAACCCTTTCATTTTATAGATGAAAAAAACTGTCAGGTGAGCTGCCCAAGGTCACACACATGGCATAAGAGACAGGATCATAACCGAGGACCTATAACTCCAGAGCCAGTTTTCTCCCCATTGTATCCTGCTGCTCCCTATTTTGAGATGTAAGCATAGTGACAGAGCTGGAAGGGATCATAAAGATCACCTAGACCAGCATCCTCCTTTTACAAATGAAAAAAAAAAACCTGAAGCTGAGGAAAGTTAAGTTATTTGCCCAAGGACATATGGGTGGTAAGCATCTGAGACAGGATGTGAACCCACATCCTCTGACTCCAATGCCTATATATTTCTTTCTATACTATACTACCTCCCTATGTGGATATTCAGACACTGAGGAAGGAATGGTAGGACTTTTAGACTTTCCTAGTTAAATTTAGCTCAAAAAATTAGCCATTAACTATTTCTTCTAGAATGATGGCACTGTCTATACCCTAGTCAAACTGAGCCATGGAACAATTATTCAACTCTATTCATTAAAGCTCATTGATCAAGTCACTCTGTTCAAATTAGTCACATAGCAACCAGTATTAATCATTGAGACAGCTGAAATGAATGGATTAGCCACATTTAAGGCTAGTCAAAAATAAGATCATAGAATATTAGAGCTGATGGTGACCCCAGAGTTAATCTAGTCCAACCAAGGGTATATGCTTGTAAATGCTTGATGACCTCCTCTCTTTGGGGGAGAGGGGGAACATACATAATACACTTTTACGTTTTATCTGCTTTATTAAAATTTTTCCATAACTTTCTTAGGTCTAGACAATCAAAACAATATATCAAAGCTTGATTTGTAGCATTTGCCATATGAGGACATGAAGGCAAAGTGATTGGAGGTAGGGTAGGGGAGAACTTATTCACAATAGATCTTGGATTAGGACCCAGCCATCTACTATTCCAGTTTTATAACATACCATGCTATAAGTGATATGGCCATTATGGAACATCAACAGATAGCACGAAAGGTTACTGTCCATTTCCTCTTTTAATCAAGATAGTTTAAGCAAAATTCTAGTCCTGAGGTAGAGACATAAATAGGGCCTCTCTTCATTCTTTCCATGATCCAGTCCATTTTGTCCTAAAATCTGAGATCAGCCCAGTTCCCAATACAGATGTGCTCTACTTTGAAGAAAAGCAGTATATCCAAAAGCCAAAACATACCAAAAGGAGAATTAAAGAATGATTATTCACTTTTATATGGGAGGGCTTATCCCATGATTCCTTTCAAGTGTGAGCTCCCTGGAGAACACATAAGTATTTGTTTACAGAACTACTTGACAGCAGAGATCAAGGGGCAGAGAGACTTAAAGCTAAATTGCCAGGAATCCCTGCCAAAGCTCAGTCGTGCAGCTTTCCCTTCCCACACTCTACATGGGCTGTTCCCTGATTTCAACTCTGCCCTCTCCCATCTCTGTGTATTTACCCAGGATTTCCCCCACGTCTATCTAACATGTTCTCTCTTCTACTCTGTATCTGCTAAAGTCCCTTCTTTCCATTCCCTCTCCTCCATGAAGCCTTCCCTTCTCCTATCACATTTTATTTTATGTAATTAGTGGATAGAGAGCTGACCTCAGTGCCTGGAAAACTTGGATTCAAGTCTGGTTTCTGACACATACTGATTGTGTGGCCCTTGGCAAGTTAATGCTCTAGACAACTCTCTAAGACTTAAAAGTTACAGAGAAGGTGCTGACCTAAAATAGAAATTGGGGTATTCTCATCTGGGAATTTCTTCTATCAATGAAATCACAAGTCCAGTCCCTATCCCCTATCCTTAATGCCTTATCCCTTTATTATAAGCTAATTGGAGGTAGGGCTAGCATCACTTTCACCCTTATATACCATACCATTAGTATAACATCTGGCACATAGTAAATTAATTAGTGTATTCAATTACTATGAAGATAAAGCATTGCCAAAGTTATGTATAAGGCTATGGAAAAAATGGTACTCAGTATATGTTTCCATTCAGACACAACTTTTCAGAAATTCTTTCACTATGTTAAGCAAGGCAGCCTGGGATAGTAGGCTGAGCACTGGACCAGGTATGTTAGAAAACCTGTTCTAAATTCTAACTTTGCCACCAAACAGTTTTGTGGTCTTTGATGATTAATTTGCCCTATTTGGGCCTCAGTTCCCTCCCCAAAGTTCAAACATTCTGTGACTCTCTATTGCTAAGACATACCTGTACAGTAAACCTATTGTTGTTCCTGTTTTTCAGTCATTTCAGTCATATCTGACTCTTCAGGACCCTATTTGGGGATTTCTTGGCAAAGATGCTGGAGGTGGTTTACCATTTCCTTCTCTAGCTCATTTTAGAGATAAGAAAACTGAGGCAAACAGGTTAAGTGACTTCCCCAGGGTCACACAACTTGTAAATGTGTGATAAGGCTGAATGTGAACTCCAGAAGATGAGTTTTTCTGACTCAAAGCCCAGAAGTCTATCCACTGCCCTTACAGTAAACCCAGTCAATGGCAATTTTTCTGTTGGTCCTTTTATCTCTAATTATCAACATATTACAATAGCAGCACTTATACTATTAATACAAGATAGAAAATATGGATTGTTGGCTTTCTCATGGCTCCATTACTATTTTGTGGAACCAAGCAGGAAACATACATATTAAGAAACATACTAAGAAAAACTTGGGAGGCTTTAGAAAAGGGAATAATGGAGGAAATAAGACAAACATGAATTGAGTCTTCTGGGATCAGGAATTAGAGAACAGTAGAAAGAACATTGCATTTGGGGTTAGATAAGCCAGCCTCTAATCTCTGTTTTTAGTTAACTTCCCCGCCCCCCTTTACTTCTCTGTAGACTGATCTATGTGGTCCCTTCTAGCCCTAAATCCTCTGGCAAATTTCCAGAGCATTGCTTTTCTATCTGTCTATATGATTACCCCAGAAACTACATTTGGAATTGGTCACCCAACATCTTCTCTGAGAGCAAAGATTTAGGATTAAAGATTTAGAACTAGAAAGATCCTTAAAAACCAAGTCCAAAGAAATCATTTTGAAGATAAAGAAAAAGGCACAAAATGCTTAAGGAACTTACCTTGGGTTACACAACTAAAGTGTCTGAAAGGGAGTTTGAACTCAGTACTTCCTGATTCCAAGTCAGGTATTATACTTATATTTTGTTTCTTTGTTATCCTCTCAAAATATAGCATGTTAATAAATACTTGCTAAATGAATAAGTGAATTGCCCTTCCACAGTTGCCTCCTTGTCAACTAATGTTTTAGCTGGTGTATGTTTATTTTTGCATCATTCTACCATATATGCCTTTCTGGGGCAGTCAGGTGGTGCAGTAGATAGAGCACTAGGCTTGGAATCAGGAAGAATTCTCTTCTTCCTAAGTTCAAATCCAGCCTCAGACACTAACTAGCTATGGAAATGACAAATTGCTCCACTATCTTTGCCATGAAAACCCCAAATGGGGCTGTGAAGAGTTGAACATGACTGAAAAATGGCTGAACTACAACTTTATATTACTTTACAGGAACTGTAAGGATGCTTGGCTTACTGGTAACACTGGACTAGATGTCCCTCCAAAATAAAAACAAAAAGACGCGCTACATAGTTTATGTATATGAAAATATAAAGTACTATACAAAAGCAAGCTATTGCTTTTAGTATTTTTGTATAATACTGGTGTTTCTGTTTTAAATTAAATATCAGGGGGGCGGCTAGGTGGCGCAGTGAGTAGAGTGTTGGCCCTGGAGTCAGAAGGACCTGAGTTCGGATCCGGCCTCAGACACTTAACGCACACATAAACAAAAATCTAGCCATGTGACCTTGGGCAAGTTACTTAACCCCAATTGCCCTCCAAAAAGCAAAAAAAAAAAAAAATTAAATATCAGGGAACAGGAACCAGAACCCAGTTGCCTTCTATAATTAAGGTTGGAAGTGAGGCAACCTGCCCCAGATGTGAAGCAGCTTGTCCAAGAGAACCATGTTATATGTCCAAGTCTTAAAGCAGCTTCAGGCATGGGTGTCTGACTGAGGATTTGCTGAAGGTGTCTCCCCTTCTCATCTTGTGTCCAAGCACACTCAGCCCCTCCAAAGCAGAAAGGCAGACAAGCTCTCTGGAAATCTTCCATACTTGTCTTTCCCATTAAAATGTGAGCTCAAGAGCAAGGCCCCTCCTACTCATCAATTTGTAACCCCAGTGCTCAGCACACAGTAAGCACTTAATAAATGGTTTATCAATCCATTCTGGGGAGTTAACTGGTTATTTAACTAGTTAAAAGTGAAAGACATTTCCAGGGAGGGGAGAAGGTGAAAATGGGTTGATTGGGTCTGGTTGGGTAAAAAGCTGATGACATTAAGGTATTGTCAGTGAAACTGAGGTGTTGATCCCATAGCCTAGAGATATTCATACAATAATCTATTCATTCATTCACTATATTCTCATCAGCCTTGATGATCCCCAGGTTCATGCCAACCCAGGCAAACTGTCTCCTGGTCTATTCCACTGTGTATTTCTTTTGTGTAGTCTTCTCTCTTTTCAACAAGTTACTCTATAACTTTCCAATTTTCAAACAACATTCCTTTCAGTCTTCTTACTTTAACTGAAACCTGGTTTTTCCTCAAGCATACTCCATCCTTTGTAACCTCTACACTCACAATCCACCCTCTCCCGCTTCTTTCATCCCCACCCCCAAATCTTAAGGCTTTAGAAGGAGGTGATAGCACATTCCTTATCTGATTCTACTGTTACAAATCATGCTTCTATTCAATCGTCTGACAATCTTTCTTTCCCAAATCCAAAATGTCCATTTATATCACTGTCTTCATATCATGGCTACTGTAAACGCTTACCTCCAGAACTCTCTCTTACTTTTGTCTATGACTTTAGTAACTGGCTCATGGTCTTCTCTCTATCCCAGTCACAACCATCATCATCTATGAAAATTTGCATGACTTGCATGCTGGCTAATTGTCTAACATAAGAGTTTTAATCTGAGGTCCACGGAACCCCCAACAGGTTGGTAGATAAATTTCAGGAAGTATATAAATTTGAAGAAAAAATACATCTTAATTTTTACTATTCCTTAGTTTCCTCTGTGAGCCTATGTATTTTATTTTGTGAATTTAAAAACATTTTTTCAGAGAAAGTACCCATAGGCTTACTAAACTGACTGCCAAAGGGATTCATATCACCAAAAATATATATATTTTTTTAATTTATAAAAAAGTGAATAACCCCTGCAACACTTCCTGAGCACATAATTCCTTAATCTCCTGACTCCAACAATCTCCCCACTTCAGTGATGCCTTAGACTATGCCATCTAATGGAACCATACCACCCCCAAGTTCCTGAAATTCCAAATTCCACTCTGAGTTATGACACCCTCCCCTTTTCTCTCTCATTAAGCCTGCCCTTCACCCTTATCAAAGCTTCCAATCTATTGATTTCTTCCAATCTCTCAGTCTCTCTCCCTGCTAAGACAGGACCATAAGACCACAGATCTCAGCAAAATGGAACTTCAAAGGTTATCTAATTCAATCCCTTCATTTTACAGATGAGGAACCAAGAACCAGGAAGGTAAAGGTCATACATGTAAGTCTCATAGACAGTATTTGAACCAAAGTTTTCTGACTCCAGGGTTATACCCTTTGACATTGTACGATTCTTCTTCATTTGCTTCCATACATAGCCTTGACCCCATAGATTACTTCTTTTACTAGTCTCTACCCTAGCATCAACCCCTGCTCCCCATTATCTTTCATTCTAAACTTAGGTAATCTTTATTATCTGATTCCTTGTAGCATATGCCAAAGAGTATTGCTGGTGAAATTGAGCTGATCTTGCCCATGCCAAATTCCAGATGCATATTCCTCATGGACCCTCACTGCTTCTTGGCAATCCTTCTACTTTCCTCTTATTGGTTCCCTAACTCATTCTCCACAGCAATTATTTCAAACTATTCACTTGTCACAACCCCAGTTGGTTACACCCTCTAACTCCTAGCTATTATTAGAGGACATGGCCTCCTACTTCACTATAAAGACTGTAACCACTGTTCAGAACTTCTCAACATCATCATTCACTCTCCTCCTTCCCTCTGGTCACTAAGGTAAAGGTGTCCCCTTCCTCATTAAGGCTATTAATTATGTCTATATTCTTGGTATCATTCCCTTCCTTAATCATCAGCATCTTTCTCTAGGATCATAGATTTCGACCTAAGAATGACCATCTAGTCCAATCCCTTTATTTTCCATGTGAAGACCTAAGGTCCAGGGGAGCCCTGGCTTGTTAATGGTCACTTAACCTACTTAAGCAGCAGAGATGGAATTTGATCCCAGGTCTTTTTATTACAAATCCAGCACTCTTTTGAACTATACCATGATGCCTCTGGCAACCATGCCCCTTTCTTTCATATAGTATGGTGTATTATAAAAAGCATTAGATTTTGATTCAGATGAAGGAAGTTTAATTTCTGCCTCTGAAACATGTGTGTGACTATAAGCAAGTCTTGTCATATTTCAGCCTCATTTTCCACAGTCTGTAAAATGGGAATAATAATACTTATATTATCCACTTCCCAAAGTTGTTAGAAGGAAACCACTGGTGATTATCATTATTTCTGCCTCTCCCATCTGCCTACAACTTACCCAGTTCTCTCCAATTCTAAAAGCAAACTCCTTCATGTAACTGACCTTTCTAACCCACCCATCTGCCTTCCCAACTCTTTCTTCCCCTCCACTGTCAAGCCTATTTTAAAAGTTGTGTAATATAAACACTTCTGTTCCCATTCTCTCATCAACTCCTTACAAATTTGACTTCCATTCTATTACTCTACTAAAATAGTTCTCAGATGTCAATAATGTCTTCATAATTGTCAAATTCAATTACCTCTTTTCAATCTACATTCCCCTTGATCTCTTTATAGCATTTTCCACTGTTGATTACCAATCTCATCCTTTTAAACAATCTTTTTTTCTCTCTTGGCTAATGAAATACAAATATTTTCTTGTTATTCTTTTAATTTCATGTTTTAAGGCTTCTTCACTGGCTTTTTATCTTCTTTTTTTAATCTTTAAGGTGAGCGTTTCCCAAGCCTCTGGCCCTGCCCCCTTCTTTCTAAGCTTTCTCCCTCAGAAATTATTTCATTTATCACTGCTACACAAATAACTCCTAAATCAAGCCCTTACCTCTCTTCTGTGCTCCAAACCTACAAATCTAGCTGTCTATAGAAAAATCTACACCTGGATATCCCACTACATGTGTTCTTAGTCTTATTTATTTAATTTTATCACCTCCAGGATCAAATACGAAGTCCTCTGTTTGGAATTTTTGAGTCCTTCATAACCTAGCTTCCTCCTACCTTCTCAATCATTTTACACCTTACTCCCTACTATATTCTCTTCAATGCAGTGACACTGATTCCCTATCTATTCTACAAAAATATACATTCTACCTCTTGACTCTTGCACTTATTACCTCTCTTAGCCATTTGTATATTATTCTGTATTTAAATTGTTTGTGTATAGGTCACATTCCCTAATAGATTGTTAAGTCTTTGAAAAGTATCTTAGTGTAGGGTGTCAAAAGATATAACGCTGGTTATCTCTCCTATTAAAATGTAAGCTCTTTGGGAGTAAGGATTATTTCCTTCTTTATAATAGTAATGCCTACATAGCAGACACTAAATACTTGTAGACTGATTGATTATTGAAAGCAAGTCACTTAAGCTCTTAGGTTTTTCCATCTATAAAAGTGGGAATGAAGATGCTTTCAAGGAATGGCTTTATGAATCCTAAAGTAAACTATTGGTAAGCATAAAGATTGTGTTTTATCAAAACTCCATGCTTTGCCTCAACTTCTAGCACAGAGTTTTATACCCAGTTGGTGCTTCACAACGGCTCACTGAACTAGGTACTGTGTAATTTGCAGTATCTAAACCCTTACTGAATTATAAAAGAGATCCAAAGAGATGAAACTATGGATCCAGATGGGGATTGTCTTCCATTAACTACTAGTTTAAAGGTTAAAAGTAAAAAAGATGCTTTAAACTTTTAATTAACCAGTTCATTATTATTAAGATATAGAGTTTTATAGATAATTAACTGAAAGAACAAAAATCAAGGGACTCTCTTATTTTAGTTTTTAAACTAAGTAACTGAATTTAATTCCCATGTTTTGGAGATACACAAAGTACTTTCAACCTGCATAGTGTCAACATTTTACTGGCACTGTCAGCAGGATGTTCCATCTGATTCATCTGAGTTTAGCTGCTTCCTTCCCTCATCTACCCTTTGGTTGGGGAGCTAACAGAATTGAAATTAGGATGCTGATAGCAAGGGGGCTGGGAAAACATAGAAATCCAAAGGCCTGGCTCATCTACAAACCACCTAATCAGTCCATAGATAATTAAAGCTTGGTTATGATATGGATAGATCAAAATCTCAGGGGATACAATCACAACTTTTAGTTGGAAAGGACCTTAGAGAGCATCCCTTCCAATATCCTCATTGCATAATTAAAATTAAGGTTCATTAAGTTGAAATGACCTGCTCAAGGTCACTCAACCAGTTAGCAACAATGTTAGAAGGCTCCTCATATTTTTAGAAAGGAAAAGTATTTTACAGCTCCAGTATTGAGAAATTTTTTTTCCTATAATTTTACTTAGGAAGTGGTTAGGGGCTTCTCTAGGCTATTCAATTGAGCTGTGGCACAGGGACCATCATAAACATTGTCCACATGGTTCACTGGCCGTAGTCATGACAAGTTGTATTCAATATTTCAATAATGATACCATTTCTATTTACATAGTGGTTAAGAGTGATGAGGCACCTTATTTATTGTTTGATCCTCACAATAACCTTATGAGAAAGTACAAGCATTATTTCCCCTCTTTTTTAGATGAGGAGATAAATTAAGGTTAAATGACTTCCCCCAAAAGTCACATAGCTAGTGAATGTCTAGATTCTAGACATTCTGAACCCAGATTTTTATTCCTTTAGTGCTCTTTCCACTGTGCTATGTTAGATTCTTCTTCCAACATGTTCTTCTACCATGGCTGCCAAACCATCTGGAAGGTCTTTGTGTTATAGTGAGCATTTATATAGCCCTTGAAGTTTTACAAAGTACTTTACATAAACTATCCCATTTGAGCCTCTTCACAATAAGCCTAAAAGTTTGGTGCTATTATTATTTTTTTTTTTGCTTTTTTGGAGGGCAAATGGAGTTAAGTAATTTGCCCAAGGTCACATGGCTAGGTTTCTGTTTGTGTGTGCGTTAAGTGTCTGAGGCCGGATCCAAACTCAGGTCCTTCTGACTCCAGGGCCAGCGCTCTACTCACTGCGACACCTAGCCGCCCCAGTTTGGTGCTATTATATACCATTTTACAGATGAAGAAATTGAGGTTGAAAAGTTAAGTGACTTGCTAAGTGTCATACATTAAGTGTCTGTGGAAGTATTCCAGCTTCTCTTCCTGATTACTAGATCAATACAACCATATTTATTACATTTACATTCATTTCAACAATGGTTCAAGTGCCTACCATGTACCAGAATCTGTGTTAAGTGTTAAGGAACTAAAGGTAAGAATGCCAAAGTCACTACCCTCATGGAGATTATGATTTAATAGATGGAGTATGACAGGCATAGAAATAGGTATAATGCAAGGTAGAATTGATTAGGGCAAAAAACAAAATCATCCAGAGAAAGTCTACTGAGAAAATTTTAAAAGTGAGAGATCAATTTTAGTTGGAAGGGGTGGGAGAGAACTGAGGAAGGCTTCTTGGAAGAGTGGATGCCCATCAATTGGAGAATGGCTGAACAAGTCTTGTTATATGATTGTGATGGAATACTATGTTGCTGTAAGAAATGACAAGCAAGATGGTTTCAGAAAAACCTGGAAAGACTTATATAAACTGATGCAAAAAAAGGAAGTAGAACCAAGAGAACATTATATACAGTAACAACAATATTGTAATGATAATTGACCATGAAAGACTTGGCTGCTCTGATCAATACAATAATCCATGGCAATTCCAAAGGACCTGTGATAAAAAAAATATCTGCCTCCAGAGGGAAAACTGATGAACTCTGAGTTCAGATTGAGGGATCCTTTTTTCTTGGTGATTTTTTTTACAATGTGGAAATATAGTTTGTATGATTTCACATATATAATGGATATCACATTGCTTGACTTCTTAATAGGTGGGGGAAAGGCTGGAGGGAGGATTTGGAGGATTCGGAACTCAAAATTTTTTTTAAATATTAATTTTTTTAGAGGCAAAGAAAAAAGTTGGTAAGAAGGGGGAACATGTTCCTGCCTTGAGGGAGGAGTTGTAGATGAAGTAGATGAAGACAACATGACATCAGCTGTAGCTCACAGCTTTTTTGGTCTTGCCTATTTGCTAGTCTCTTGAGGCAGGTAGGTGGCACAGTGGATAGAGTACCATGCCTGGAGTCAGGAGGATTCATCTTCCTGGGTTCAAATCTAGCCTCAGACACTTACTAGCTATGTGATCCTAAGCAAGACACTTAACACTCTTCACCTCAGTTTCCTCATCTGTAAAAATGAGCTAGAGAAGGAAATGACAAACCTCTCCAGTATCTTTTCCAAGAAAACCCCAAACTGGGTCATAGTCATTCATGATTGAAAAATAACTGAACAATAACAACAGATTTGCTAGTCTCATTCTTGATGACTCCCTCTGACCTCTCAGATGCTGAACTCTGCCCTAGACCTGTGATACCTACCTGTCCCTTTTAACCTTAGCTGCCTTCCTTACCAGTACTCAGTCTCATGTAGTACCACTCTGATTCTTCCAGCTCTTTCTGCTTCCCTGGTACTTCCCTTCCTACCTACATGACCTTTTTGGCTAGAATAAAGAGTGTATTCTATGGAGGGAGTAATTCCTAGGTATCCAAACTGGACTTTCTGACCTCTTCTAATTAGCCTCCATTCACTCCTGCCTATACCTAGTCATATGGTGACAACTTGGGAATGCTAATTCTATTATCACTATTCATAATAGACATAGAGACTTAATGTTTAATTTCATTAGAATAGGGAATTCCCAGGTTAATAAAACTCTTCCCCAGTGCAGGTTGGCACTTTTCTCTGAAATGGATCATCTTAATTTCCTAGGCCATTGAGAGATTAAGTGCCTTTTCCAGGGACACATAGCCAGGATATATCAGAGTCAGAACTTGAACCCAAGTATTCCTGGCTTTAAGACTTCCTCTCACGGAGGCATAATATTTCACATTTATGTAACAGTTTACTTGGACCTTTTCATTTGACACTCATAACCCTGTGAGGTAGATATCTCAAGTATCATAGAAATTTTATAGATTAGGAAGGTTCAGAGAGGTTAATTAACATCTAGGATCACACAGTTTCTAAGATTTGGAGGTGGCAGTAGGGGAAGGACCCCATAGAAAGGGAGAGATGGACAAAATTATGGCACTGCAATACTGAGGAGGAGGGAAAAGGTAGGATCCAGAGGTAGCACTGAAGAGGAAGAGAAACTAGAAGAAGTAATGAAAAAATACATGTCAGGACAAAAAAGGACTACCTTGAGGAAAGGGGCACATGAGTCAGCTCATATGGATTGTGACCAACATTTTAATGAAAAGAAAAAAAAATCATTTGCTGAAAATGAGGTTTGGGGAGGAAATAGGCATCTCTGAAGAGAAATAGTGTGGAATAATTAGTATGATGGGGTGTATTAGAGATGCAATGAGATACAAATTAAAGGATAGTGGAGGAACAACAAGGGCCAGTTTCAAATTGCCTTTTTTTGTCATTAGCACTAGCTAGCCTGGGAGATGAAGTGAATAGAGGAGACATTAGGTATAATACAGGACTGGGGATCAATGTGATAGACTCAGTAGGACTTTAGAGGGATGTAGGAGTCCAAAGGGATAGAGAAAGCATTTCAGAGCTGTTGGCCTTGGAGTGGAGGAGAGCGGGAACTTGTACATAGCCAGAAGTGAAGGCCAATAGATATGAATGAAGACAGATGCTTGGTTCAATAAAAGGAGATGACAAAGGTAAAGAGATTGTGGTCAGAGAAGGCGAATCTGGAGTCAAAGAACTCCTACTGAGATTGGTGCCTTGTGATGATACAAGCAGGGCTATAACCATGGCTGTTAGGTGGTGCAATGGATAGAATGCCAGACCTGGAGTCAGGAAGACTTAACTGTCTGACCTCAGACACTCACTAACTGTGTGACCCTGGACAAGTCACTTCACCCTGTTTGCCTCAGTCTCCTCATCTGTAAAATGAGTTGGAGAAGGAAATGGCAAACCACTCCAGCATCTTTGCCAAGAAAATCCCAAATGGGTTCAGGAAGAGTTGGACATGACTGAAAGGACCAAATAACAACAAAAAAACACAACTGAGCTACTCTTTCTTTGACCTAAGAATTATTCACCCAGCTCTACCCTGGCCACACAAGTAGTTCTCTACTACACCTCCAGTGCCCCCCTGACATCAGCAGTGTGACCACCTCTTCTCCTCTCTCTGTCCCTGGACACTCACCACCACTTCCATCCCAAGATCCTGTCACATCATTCAAACCTACACCTTGACTATGACTGTTCTACTGTACGACAAGCACATTCTCACCACATCCTGGGGAAAGCAGAACAGCTGCTATTGCACCTTGTCCATTGACTATTATCTTCCTCTCCACTTCCTCTTTGGGAGCCTGGGTATCATCAGATTGGGGGACAGTGTGGGGTGTGGGGCACTCTAGCTCCAGAGAATGAACCATCCCTTCTCACTATGACTATATCCAATTTCAAGAAGCTCACAAGAGAGTTATTTGTGTTTCAATGAAGGCCAAAATATGCCAACCAATTTGAGGCCCTCAGGTCTTTCTGCATCCCAAGTGAGACCCTCCTATGCTCCCTCACTTGTTAGCAGATTCTTGAGAGTGATCTGTTAACAGGATCATGGGATCTCTGCACCACCATCCCACCCTTCCCCCATTCGGCAATGCTCTGAAATCCCTTCTACCATGGGGCCTTGTGTCTCCATGACAGAGATTGAGTATCAAAAGGGAGAGTTTACAGATAAGATAATTGAGGTACCAGGTGGTTAAATGGCTTGTCCTGTAAGTGTCTGAGGCAAGATACAAAGGCAGACGGTCCTGACTAAGACCCAGGCCCATGGTTCTAGAAAGAAGGTCATTTTGACTGAATCATAAAGGAAGATGAATGATGTATAATAAGGCTGGAAAGATAGTTTGGGACCAGAAAGTAGAGGGATTTCAAAGTCAAACAGAAGAGTTTATATTTCAACCTATAGGCAATAGAAAGCCACTGGAATTTATTGAGTAGAAGAATGACTCAGTCAGATGTGCACTTAAAGAAAGTCCACTTGGCAGTCATGTTGAAGATGGTTTAGAGAGACAGAGACTTGAGGCAGGCAGACCAATTAGGAGGCCAATGTAAGGTCAGGTAGAAGTAAAGAGGGCCTGAACCGAACGCGCAGGAAGGGGTGAGAGAGTAGAAAAATGTGAAAAGTTTGTAACTGATTGGATTGGATGTATGGAAAGAGAACAAGTGAGAAAGTTGGGGTTAATGCTGGCAAAGGGAATAGGAAAATTTGGAAGAGGTTTTATTTGCGGGGGGAAAGGTGTTCTGCTCTAAATATGTTGAGGTTAAGATGTCTCAGTTCAGTCTGAATGTCCAGTTGGGAAGGTGGGGTGGGCAGTTCAAGGGAGAAATTTGGGATAGATAAATAATATGCACTGAGATGATAATTAAACCCATGAGCATTGATAAAATTGCTAAGTGGGTCAAGAGAGAAAAGAGGATCCAGGATAGAGCTTGGGAAATACTAAGAGTACCAGAATGTAATATGGATGATGAGTCGGAAGAGCAATCAAATAGACAGTCAGACAAGCAGGAGAGCCGGGAGAGAATATTCAGAAGAGAGCACTTACCAGCATCAGAGGCTACAGAGTTTAGGAAGAAGATGACTGAGGAAAGAGTATCAAATGACTACTAAACAATCATTAGTAATTTTGGAGAGGGCAGTTTCAGTTAGCAAGGACCAGAATTTTAAAACGTCTCAAAGGAACAAGGTACGTTAATTAGTGAGATGTTGTACATTTGCATATACTAGAAATAGGATCAAACTTTTTATTTAAAAGTAAAGATTATAACATCACTTGTAATTACTGGTATTTAAAAACTATAGAAAAATTGTAGAAAACTATTTTACAGTGATAAAAAAATTTCTTGTCAATAGGCACACCTGGTCCTTCTATTAAGTGATTAGGTTTTCTTTGATGATGTTCCGTAGTCCTCTTCTTCATGCTTCCTTTACACCTTCCTCACCCAATGACATCCTTCAAATGTTGTCTGTCCCTCCAAATACCCAGGTTTTTTCTCCTCAGAGACCTACCCTAGACCTGACCATTATAATAATGTCCCATATTCCACATTTTTCCTTCTTCCTTATTAAAGCTTACCTTTACTAATCCCCCAAAGTGATAAATTTGCCAATCTCTGGCCAAACTCATTAATTCCGAAGTGCTAATAGCTGATAACTTCTAAATGAGATGAACAAATGTACAACTGCATAGGAATTTCTATTTGTGTTGCTGAAGGATATGCTAGAAAGGCAATTAGAACAGGGAATACAAAGAGGAAAAGAAGTGTTGAGGGAATTAGCATTTCCTAATAACATTTAAGCAACTAAATACTTCTGATGTCTGAAAGTGGAGTAGAGTAAAAGAGAAGAGGCCCAGGAGCCCCAAAGCCTGAGAAAGAACCAGTAGGGTCATAATCCAGAAGGGATTCTTGGTAAATGAAAATTGTTTTGTGATTCAAAAGGAAACACAGAAATAAGGCAAAGGTTGTATTTGATAATAGTTGAGTTTAATGACGAAGGTACTCATCCATATCTGCTTACTTACATCTCTTTAAATCCTGTTCTCTATTTTGCATTGTCTTGTTTGCTTGTATATTATAATTAAATCACTGTGCAGACATTGAAGCACTATATACATTCTGATTATTGTTGCAAAACAAAGGTATTGATTGTGGGTTTGCAGTTTTTATACTGTCATTTTCATAATGAACTATACTTTATCCAGAAAAAATAATTGACTAGATCACTTTCTTTTTCTTCTCTCTCATTTATCCATGTCTGAAAAGGAATAATTTCTAAGCCTATATAGCCAATCCCAAGTCACCTGAATTACAGATATAAAAACAAGATGAAAGTCTATAGGGTTCACTCAGAACTAGGGACAGGCAGTAAGGGCTTTGCCCTAGCTTGGGGATTACTCCTTGGGTAGGAAATGTGCCCGGAGCTGGGAAATGTTAAGGGTGTCACATTGTTCTTAGACTGTAAGGAAGAAGATAGGGGTCTAACAACATGGTGGTAGAACAAAAATCTGCTTCTGAAGGGGAAACAACTCAGCTGTGACTATGGCTTAGGCTCCAGCTTCACATCCATCTCACAGGGTTCCTGGGCAAAGGAGAGGAGAGGGCAAAGGTCATGACTAAAAGGCCCCAAAGGGCAGCCTTGTCTAAGAATGGGGAGGAAGGGAGTCCTGGCCCCTACTAAGCAGGTTCCCTCAATATCAAAAGTGGCATCTCTCTAAGATTCATCCTGCTATCTATTCTACCTCAAGGATAAAAAACAGTCTGAGGGGAAAAAAATCAACAGTCTGGGAAATGCCTTCCTCTACACACCTACGATCAGCCTGTGAGAAAAGACGTCCTTCTGGTGGGGCAACTAAGGAAAATAACTGATACCTCAGTCCCTACTAGAGGGCTGTGACTTCATAGGGATACCTTTACCCCCCGCCCCATTTCTGGGACCTTTTCCCCAACCTTCCCACTGCTCAGTACACAGGACAATCAGGGCAAAAACTGTGATGGGCCACAGGAAATACTGGGATGTCCCATGAGGCGGTAGGGGCCCATTTCAGAGCCTCCAGTTTCTCAGGGCACAGGCTGCCTCAGGGAGATGGTAATTAATGTCTCCCCAGATCTAAAGATTCTCTGCTGCCTCTCAGCACAGCCAGCCCCAGGAGAGGAGTGGTGATAAGGGAGCATAATATTTCCAGGGGAAACAAGCTGGGGAAGGGAAACAAAGCCACAGGCCTGACTAGAGATATGCCTTCCTGAGGATTTGTTCTTTCTCTTGAAATTTTTCCTTTCCTAGTTTTACAGATTTCCCTAAGACTAGACTCTGGGGGTAGAGTTGGTGAGCTTGGGACCAGAGTATACCCCCTTTCCTCTTCAGTTTATCTTAACTCATGCGACCAGGGGCTATTGCTCTGAAGGGACCAAACTTCAATAACTTGACCAGAAGTCAGGTGACCAAGGTTCTAGTACTTTTCTGCTACATTGATTCTAGGTGTTGTTTTTGTCTTCCATAAAATGAGGAGATCAGAAAAGGCAGCCTCTATGGTCCCTTCAAGCTTTGTGATAAAGATTTTGGTTCTGACTCTACATCAGATCATCCTTAATCTCAGCAAGAAATTAATAAACCTTCCTTGATCAAGTTAATTCTCCTCTTTGAGGTTTCATTTTCCTCTTCTAAAATAAAAGCCTTCAACTAGTTGATCCCTAAGGCCCCTTCCAGCCATAACATGATACTTTGAGGGGTTTTGTGTATGTGTTTTGGGGAGTTGGTTCCATTCTTATCTCAACCACCTCCCTGAAAACATGTCTCTTGAAAGGATTATAATTTCTCCTTCATCTCTAGCCCCAGTAGCCAGGCTTCTTGAATACCAAAGATGAAGAAATAATAGGACCTTAGCACTGAGTTACCAAGAGTAATTTTCTGAAATATAAAGCTTTCAGATGGCCTGCTTCTGAAGTAGAGGGAAGGGTCAGGGGAAGAAGGGCATAAGCATGAGCAACCTTCCTAGTAGCTTCCTGCCTGTGTCTCAAACTGCTTCTGCTCCACTGAATGGAATAATAAAATTATTGGTGGGGTCACCATGACCATTTTTTATGCTGCTTACCCCAGTTCTAAAAATTCCTAGTTATGGTTCTGATAAGACTGTCCTTCAAAACCCACATTTATAAAATGAGTGCCAATACTATAGAATCTTAAGCCATTTCTCCCTTGAGATCCATGAATATGCAACTAGACTCACTCTTCTCTTCTGTACTCTCCCCACCCCTCAGAGCTAAAAAGAGAAAAACCTTTCCTCTATTTTCCTTTCATATTCTCACCTCAGATAGGGTTGCTATACAATTCAGAACATCATTTGTATACCTGAAGCTGGTAGTCAACACAGAAACAACAGAGAGGTGTAGTTTAAGAGAGTGCATGACCAAAGTGTTCATTCCCAGTGTAGAAGGAAAGGAAAAACACTCCAAGTTTCCTTCCTGAACCCTCCCCCCAGCTCTCCAACCACACATACATCCCAGCTTGCCCCCAATTCAAACTACATCTGCTGCAGACATTCCTTTGTGGCTTTAACTACAGCTCTGGGAGGTTTGGAGTCTCTCCTCTGGGAAAGAAAGAGTTTGAAAGGCCCTTAGAGACCAACTAGCCCAGCCCCACTGCTGGCTACTTTCATTCTATTTCACAAAATAAATCCTTGTTTGACCTACCCAGGACCTAACTCCATTTCTGTCTCAGCCAAATCAGGCTTCATCTAAATACAGGGACCAACTCTCCCACCTCAGTTAGCTTAAGAAAGAGTCTTTCCTGGGTTTAGATAACTGAGCCCACAGTTCCTGCAAATGGTTTGTCTGTAAACCACATGAAATACTTTTGACACCGAGTGTTAACTGTACCTGTAGGTGGCCCCTCCTCCCATCACATGGCTGACAGCAAGCCCTTTCCCAAAGGAGGTACCGGTGGTTGTCTGGGAGACTTGGATACCCAGCCCTTCACTCCCAGTGGTTATGCACTGCTTCCAGACGCTGCTCTCCTGTGTCAGGAAGAGGCAAGGGGCCAAAGGATCAGATTTCACAGTCTCTGAAGACCTGGCCTCATGTGTCACACAATGAAACATTCATAAACCCGTTAAACCGTTACAGCAGCCTGGCACACCCATGTTCAAATGTAAATAGTCCACTTGGATGTTGCACTGACCCTGTCTTTCTCAACTTCAGGATATATGTAAATTGTTTGGTTGCTATAGATAGTCACTCCCATCCATAAGGAATCACATTTTAGCATATTTTGCTTTAAAAGAAGAAAACATTCCTATTTTAAAAGAAAGAACAGTTTTTCATATCCCAAACCATCTTTCAGACAAAAACAGATTAAGTCTGATCCTTTCTTTTACATCCAGGAAGACATTAGCTAAGTACTGTTTAAGAGTGCTGGGCAAAAGTATGAAACAAAGTTTATTTTCCATATGAACCCACCTCAATGCAACTCTCCTTTCAGGAGGTATAGAAGAGTCCCTTCTTTCTTCCCTCCACCTCAAACCCATCCCCTAATTGCCTGCTGGCATTATGTGATGCCAGGATAGCAGGTAGCATTGCTCCTCTGAGTAGGACCTAATCCCCTCTAAAGTTCAGCCTCCTTCTTCCCTTCCACCCCTGCCTTCAGTCTAAATTTCCTATTTCTTCAGGGACCCACCAGAAGAGTCCTGTGACCTCTCACACAGTCATTATCAAGAGGATACAGAAAGACCCCAATGTCACTGAACTTCTGACAAAGTCTTCACCCAGTTTTTTTTTTTATTCTTTGTGCTCAAAACCTCAGGCAACTTTAGCATAATTTGGTGTTTAAGTCTTACCCAAGGACATGACCATCACAGGAAGACATAAACACAGACTCAGAAGGAAAGTGACTCAGAAACTCCAGATTCTCGTTGCCCTGCTACTCAGGCAAAAAACGACCTCACCTTTTACTTGCTCTCCTTCGTTCCAATAAATACAGTTCTGTAACTTTGGCATAATGGACCAACCTAAACACCAGCCTAGAGGTTCTAGATCTCCCTTTTTATGAGAGGCCTACATGAAGCCTCAGGGTTGGAGGAATATATTTTTTTCTCCTCAGAATCACTGACAGAAGCTGCTGCTTTTCTGATCCCACAGATAAATTGCTTTGCCTCCCCAATCATGGTAATAGTATCACTTATCTAAGCCCTATTCTCCCTCAATCTCCAGAGAAAGGATGGTTATGTATTTCTCAACATAACCCTTGTAGGGGATTGGAAAGTGAGGTAGGTTAGGGAACCAGTTTATGCCTGAAAAAGGTTCCCATTCCGCACTGTTTGTTCATCTCCTCCTAAGACAGCAGCATGGTGTCTGTAAAAGTGATTTAAGCTTCTTCCATGTTCTCTACCTTTCTTTTAGATTATGTTCATTTCTGCTCTTCTGCTGATGTGCTGAGCAACATTAATCATGTCCAATGCCCTCTTTGTATTTTGGGGAATCTATTTGGAGCCATAAACCATAGGTCCCTTACTTTGTTCTCTTTCTACGTTGTCTCCAGCTGAGGAAGAGGCTTCAAACAGCTTTATCCCCCGGAGGCTTCTCAGACTTCCACACACTCTTGGCCCAAACTTCTTTTTTCCCCTACTCAATATATTTTATTTTTTCCAATTACATAGAAAGATAGCTTTCAACATTCACTTTTGTAAGATTTTAAGTTCCAAATTTTACCTCTCTCCTTCCCATTCCCCTTCCCCAAGACAGCAAGCAATCTGATAGAGGTTATGCATGTGCAATCATATGAAAAATATTTCCACATTAGTCATATTGTAAAAGAAGAATCAGAACAAAAGGGAAAAACCACAAGAAAGAAAAAAAAAGTGAAAATAGTATGCTTCAATCTGCATTCAGACTCCATAGTTCTTTCTCTGGACGTGGACAGCATTTTCCATCATGAGTCCTTTGAAATTGTCTTAGATCATTGTACTGCTGAGAAGAGCTAAGTCTGTCAAAGTTGATCATCACACAATGTTGCTTTTACATGTACAATGCTCTTCTGGTTCTGTTCACTTCATTCAGCGTTATGTCTTTCCAGGTTTTTCTGAAGTCCACTTGCTCATCATTTCTTATAGCACAATAAGATTGCATTACATTTATATACCACAACTTATTCAGCCATTCCCCAATTGATGGGCATCCCCTCAATTTTCAATTTTTTGCCACCACAAAAATAGCTGCAATAAGTATTTTTGTACATGTGGGTCCTTTCCCCTTTTTTGTGTTCTTTTTGGAATACAGACCAAGAAGTGGTGTTGCAGGATCAAAGAGCATGCACAGTTTTATACCCCTTTTTGAGCATAGCTCCAAATTGCTCTCCAGAGTGGTTGGATCAGTTCACAACTCCACCAGTAATGCATTAGTGTCCAATTTTTCTCACATCTTCTCTAAAATTTGTCATTTTCCTTGTCTGTCATATTCACCAGTCTGATATGTGTGAGGCGGTACCTCAGAGTTGTTTTAATTTGCATTTCTATAATCAATAGTGATTTAGAGAATTTTTTTTCATGTGACTAGATAGTTTTAATTTCTTCATCTGAAAACTTTGGCCCAAACTTCTTAGAGGCAAGGTTGATCAGGGGAATGTCAATCATTTCCATCCTGCTTTGAAAGGTCTTCTAGGTATAAGCACCTGTCATCTTTCTTCCTAGGCGACTTTGGAATATTGTTTTGCTGCTATGGCAGATTCATACCCACATGCAGGAAGTATATTTTCTCATCTCCAGTCCTGGTGTCATCAACCAGGCCAATATGGTTGGGCATTGGGGGGATAAGATTTATCATTCTAATCCCAGCTTTCATCTGCTTTCCTGAGGGTTCCTTTCTATTGTCTCAGAACTAAACACACTTGCAGTGCCAGTTCAGAAAATTACTGACACCACCTTCTGAAGCACAGGCTATGGAGAGACTAAGAAATTTCTCATTGGCAAAGGAATCTGGCCTGTCTGAATTTCATGTTCTTTTGTTTGCCTGGTGGCATACTCCACTCATCTTGACCCCAAGCTCACCTCTTCTAGTCTTTCAGGCTGGCATTTAGCCAGATGAATGTCTACTGGCTTCCATGATGATCTAGAGAGAAGTTCTCTGCTAATAAGTCTTAGAACTGCTTATTTAATGGGGGTTTTTTAATTCCCATAGAACTGCCTCCTCCCAATCTAAAATATTGACAGGCTACATCAAGATATGTAAATCCAGCTTTCTCTACCTGCTTTACATCCAACATGGAAGGTACAGTAGTTCTTGCTCTGCAAAAATATCCAACCATAAAAACCAACCAAAGCTGGTCTTTAAGCTCTGGTAGTACCCCATTAAATGGTATATCTTTTTCCAGAAAAGACATCATCCAATCAAATCCATCATTCCCATTTTCCCTATTATGAACACTATCTGTTTCGAGTCAATGGGAAAAGTTCAAGGCTGAGTCCTAAAGACCAGATGACACTAATGCTCTTTATTCCTTCTGTCTCTTTAAAAAAAGGAAGGAGTATAATAGTTGGCTCAGGCAGCACCAGAGAAATCATTATAAAAGGCCTTGAAGGGCTGTGATTATATAATGATCCCTATAATCATTGCTTGTTCTAGTTGCAGTTACTGGCCTAAGTTTTTTTTTTGTTTGTTTGTTTTGGTTTGGTTTTTTTTGAGGGCAATTGGGGTTAAGTAACTTGCCCAAGGTCACACGGCTAGGTTTTTTTTGTTTGTGTGCATTAAGTGTCTGAGGCCGGATCCGAACTCAGGTCCTTCTGACTCCAGGGCTGACGCTCTACTCACTGCGCCACCTAGCCACCCCTGGCCTAAGTTTTGCACTCCATTCATCAAACTATCCAAATGAAGGCAAAATGTGGAGATGACACCATGCTGGTGTTACTAGTGTGAGAATCCTATTATCTCCAACACAGGCACACCCAAGAAAATAAACAAGGTATTGATTGTCAAGGACACAGCCATTGCTGGCCTTGTGATAGAATCATCAATCACCTTTTCAGAATCCTTGTGACTGAAATCTCATGTAACTTGTAGTATAACCCATTGTACAAGACATCCCCAGAATCACACAGGGGAACATGAATGAAACATAAGAAAATTCACCCAGGAACCACAGACTTCCAGAGCTATACTGTTCTGCCAAAAAGATTCCTCATCTATCCTTCCCCTTCTAACACCCATACCACTGCAACTACAAATATGGCCAAAAAAAATGTGTGTGTGTGTGTGTGTATGTATGTATGTATGAGAGAGACAGAGAGACAGAGAGAGAGAGAGAGAGAGAGAGAGAGAGAGAGAGAGAGAGAGAGATTTATATATCTATATAAAAATATCTTTGGCAATTTCCTAAAACATACAATTAAATATTTATGACTATGTATCAAAGAATGTGGTAATCACTATGAGTAAAATGGGTTCACTAAAAACAAATTATGCTAAATTAACCTAATTTCTTCTTTTAAATAAAATTGGTCAGCAGATCAAGGGGATCCCATAGACATGTAATATACCTTGATTCTAGGACAACATGTGATAAAGTCTATTTTGATGCTTTTGTAATAAGATGATTTGAGTTAGTATAAAAGTTTTGCAGATTCTCAATAGGTACTGATTAATGGACTGTTGTCAGCTTGGAATAATATTTCTAGTAAAGTGCCACAGAGTTCTGACCTTTCATTGATGATTTAGATAAATACATAAAAGACATACTAGCAAAATTTTCAGGTGACAGAACAATTTCTGCAATAACAATAATATTCTAAAGAAAACTTAGAAAAAATTTAGAAACACTATTCAACACAATGATCAACCACAATTCTAGAGGCCTCATAATGAAACATGCTAGCCACCTCCTGATCAATAGGTAATGGACTCAGCCTTTTTTTTTTTTTTTGAGATGTTCAATGTTGGAATAAATGCTTGTAACAGGGGTTTTGTTTTTCTTTGCTTTCTCAATGGGGGAGGGAAGAGAAGGAGGGAGAGACTCCAGACCTGAAAATAAAATAAAATTGAATTTTAAAAAAATTTTTCAGGTGACACAGAGTTAGAAAAGGGACAGGTATTCCCTGTGGCAGGTATTCAAGTCAAAATTCAAAATCTTTAACACACTAGAAATGACAAAACAAAATGAATGAGAATAAATGCAAAATACTCTATTTGGGTTCAAAAATTAAAATACACAAATATAGAAAAAGGATATTTGGCTTGGCAACAGTTTACGTGAAAAAGCTCTAGATGTTTTAGTTGTGCCAATATGTGCCAATAATGTGATTTAGCTGTTGAACAAATTAGTGTCACCTTAAAGATCATTAGTAGCATAAACTAACAATTATCATTATGCCTGGTGATAGATGATGGAGTCATAGTGTGTTAGAGTTGACAAACTAGAGTGCATCTAGGGAATTATTAAGATGGTGAAGGGTTTGGAAACCAACTCAAATGAGGAATAGTTGAAGAAAACAATCAAATTTGTCCTGTAGAAGAGAATGCCAAGGAAATATATGACAGTAAACTTCTTGTTTTTTGGAGGGGGGAAGGCAGGGCAATTGGGGTTAAGTGACTTGCCCAAGGGCAGGTGGCTAGTAAGTGTATCAAGTGTCTGAGGGCAAATTTGAACTCAGGTCCTCCCGACTCCAGGGCCAGTGCTCTATTCACTGCTGCTACTTAGCTGCCTGACAGTAGGCTACCATATGAGAAAAGAGAGTCAGTTTGATCTTTGCTATTTCAGAGCAAAGGATCCACCTGGATGTGGATCAATAAGTGCACATTTTGAGGTGGAAGATTTCAGCTCAATATAAAAAAAAAAAGACTTTCTAACAATTAGAATTGCCCAGTAGTGGAATGAACTATTGTAAGATTCTTCTTCAAGTGGGGAACAAATTTATTACATGAGATGTCAGAAAGAGGATTTCTACATCAGGTGTGAAGTTGAAATAGATGCTTCTAAGATTGCTCCCAACTGCGAGATTTAGGATTCTGATACTGCAGATGTAGGGCTCTTCCCACCATCTAATCGACCCGTCCACAAGGCTGTCCATAATATGTTTTCCATAGATGGACTAGAAGCTTTGCTTTATCTTCTCTCTACAACTTCCCTTCATATATCTTATTCCTTTTATGTCTCCTTCCAACATCACCCAACGTAATGTCGCCTAGGTTGTCACTTTAAGTTATACTTTAACTAATCACAAAATCTCAAGTTGAAAAGATAGATTTGAGACAGCATAGGCCAGGTGTGCTGATGTACACCTGTTCATACTATCATGCAGACCTGCATTTGAAAGGTGTTAGCAACAATACAGGGTGGAAGAGGACTTAGGGGATAGGGTTCTGGGGTGAGTAGTAGGCAGAACCCAATTAAGACCATGCATCAAAGCCTTCATTCATATCTAGCAAGTATTTAAGTCAGTTCTTTACTACCTTTAGCACTGGTGTGTTCTAGTAAGACTGGCCCCAGCTTTGGGGACAATTCCATTGTGGTTTATGAAAGACTGGGAGTGAATGATTGTTGTCTTCAAGAGGCTTGAGAGGCCTAACTATGGTGGTTTGAAGACTCCTCTTCCAATTCTCCCTAGTATTACTGTACATGAACCTGGATATACCTTTGGAAGGGCAGTTAATAAAGAGTTTATATGGCATCTGTGTGTCTTTGGAGCTCTGATGTTGTCCACAATCAGGTCAAATATTGCTTAGAAACCAGAGAAAGAATCTGATGTGAAACATCCAGTGACCATATGTCTTACAGATTTGTCCTCAGAACTACACAATTGAACCTCCATACTGAAACTCATTCTTCTATCAGTGAAGACGTCTGCCCAGCTGTGGTATCTGATAGAAGGGACTTCAAAGGTCACCGAATCCAACCTGATACAGGAGCATGAATCCCATTGCAATATCCCCAACAATTGGTCATCCAGTCAACAACTGGACTGCTTAAAGATGTCCATGCATGGGAGAACCCGCTGCCTCCAAGGCAATCCATTCTACTTTTGTATCACGTTAATTCTTTGAGAATTTCCCCTTACTTTGAACTTAAATCCACCTCTCTACAAATTCTAGTCAATGCTCCTAATTCTGTCTTATGAAGCAAAAGAAGTATGATTCTTATTCCACGATAGACCTTCAAATACTTCAAAATAACCAACAACCTTTCCCCACCCCCTCAAGTTCTCTCTTCAAGTCCCTTGAACATTTCTATGCATGACATAATTTCCAGGCATCTCGTCTTCTTGGTCTCTACCTTTTGAAAATGTAAGAACTAAATACAATTCTCCCTTACAAGGTGGTTTAACAGGGGAAGAGTGCATGGTAATAATCTCCCTTGTTCTAGATAATACATCTCAGTTAACATGGCCTAAGAGCTCATTAGCTTTTGGAGGCAACCATGTCATATCATTTACTTATGCTGAGTTTTGAACCCATTAAAACTCATAATTTTTCACATAAACTAGCTTAGTTCCCCTGTCCTATATTTGTACTATTAAGGTGGACATGAAAAAATGGTGTGTATATGCTATGCATAAGTCAGTACAAATAAACCTTTACACCAGCTTCCATGAAAAGTTACCATCCTTCAAGGTCAAATCTTCTATCAAGCCTTCTCTCATTTATCCTACTCTACGTGAATTCTCACTTACAAACACTGGGTCTAGGGGAAGAAAGGAATATTAAGGATTATCCTAGTTCAATAGCCCTCATTTTACAGATAAGAAAATTGAGTACCAGAGAAAGGAAGTGATTTTCTATCCTAGAGGTAGTATGTAAGAGAACTGGCATTTGAACTTAGGTATTCTTATTTCAAATTGAGTGTCATTGGCACTATACTATGGTGGACTCTTCTCAGAAT
The DNA here is from genome assembly GCA_011680675.1 of Gymnobelideus leadbeateri. Classification (NCBI taxonomy): domain Eukaryota; kingdom Metazoa; phylum Chordata; class Mammalia; order Diprotodontia; family Petauridae; genus Gymnobelideus; species Gymnobelideus leadbeateri. The sequence goes on along the minus strand of WOXC01007830.1, from coordinate 34,340 downwards.
GACTTTTGTACTTATAGTAAGGGCCACATAATCTAGCTCTAAATTAACCCATAATTCGTTCTGATGTTACTTTTTTCCCCCTCGTGAAAGTAAACCTATCTTTGTATCCTTAACAGTGCCCAGCATGTTACTGGACATATGTTTGTCACTTAATAAACACTTATTGATTAGTTGACATAGAAGTACATGGGAAACTGGGGTGTGAATGGTAGAATCCACATGCCTCATGGCTCTGGGGCCACTCTGATGTGTCCTCTGTTCAGGGATTATGCAATTTCACTGTGTGTGAGGGAGGTAGTTTTCCACATTAAACAAATCCACTCATTTATGGGGGTGGAAGAGAAGTGATGACGGATGGTCTAGCTCCCACATGTAACTTCTCACTGATGGCCCATCTTGGGAGTAATGCAGGCTGAATCAAGGATCCTTCAGAACACCAAAGTAAAAGCTCTATGGACCTAAAAATAAGCCTAGGAATAGTGTAAGTACTTAATGAATATTGGTTGAAATAAAACAAATGTCACAGGACCACAAAACGACAATCTTAGAGTTTAAAGGGATCTTAGAGGCACTTTTGCCCAATATGCATTTATTTAGAGAGTAATTCATTCTTTAACATTCTTTAGAACTGATAATTTGCCCTTGAAGACTTTGAAGGGGGGAAAAACACACTACTTTCTAAAGTAACTTATTCTACTTTTTGTTGTTCAGTGATTTTTCAATTGTGTCTGATTCTTTGTGACCCCCTTGTAAGGGTTTTCTTGGAAGATACTAGAGTGGTTTGCCATTTCTTTCTCCAGCTCCTTTTGCAGATGAAGAAACTGAGGTAAACAGGGTTAAGTGACTTGCCCTGGATGACATAGCTAGTAATTGTCTGAGGCTGAATTTGAACTCAGAAAGATGTCTTCCTGATTCCAAACTCAATGCTCTACCCACCATGCCACCTAATTGCCCCAATTCTACTTTAGGGTAACTAATTGTTAGGATTCCTTTTCTTTATGTAAAGTCTAAACTAATCTACACTTCCTGTATATATACATACATATATATTATTTGCTGGGGAGAATTTTGTAACATTCATTTTGAAATTTAAGACAACCTGAGTTATGACTTACCCTTTCATGTCTTCACTTCTTCACATCCTGGTTCCTTCATTCTTTCTTTGAATGGCATAATTTCCCAGGCACCTCATCATCCTGGTCCCCATCTTCTGGACATTTAAGAACTAAACATAATGCTTCCTTGCTAGGTAATCTTTGAGGGAGAAGAATACTCCTAGTTGCTCCCAGTTTTACCTCCTAGGCCCAAGCAGAATAAATCCCTTTTTTTTTTCTTTTTGGAGGGCAATTGGGGCTAAGTAACTTGCCCAAGGTTACACGGCTAGGTTTTTTGTTTGTTTGTGTGTGTGTGTGTGTGTGTTAAGTGTCTGAGGCCAGATCTGAACTCAGGTCCTTCTGACTCCAGGGCCGATGCTCTACTCACTGCGCCACCTAGCCGCCCCATAAGTCCCTTTTCCATATTACAAGCCTTCAAAGATAGTTACAATGTCCTTTCATTGTAGGGGCTAATCTCCCCAGTTCCCTCAACTATCCTTCAAATGCCATAGTCAACCAACCTGGATGCTTTCCTTTGGCTATTCACATCCTTCTTAAGTGGTGTGCTAATCAAGCATGGGATTTCAAAGTGAAGACATTCATCTTATTGTGGGGTTTATTAGAAGCATTCAAATCAGTTCAGTGAGCACACAAAATCATGCAGGAAAGGTACAAAAAGCCATGTACCAATTCTACTTCATTGTGCCTCACTGGGTACCTGTCTTTGTCTCTAGAAAATGAAATTGCACACATAACTGCTGCCAGATAGTCAGCCTTTTCCAGATGTAGCTGGACCATTGGACAACCAATGCCGTTAGGGGCTGTATGGGTTACTCTGGAAGAAGACAAAGCAACCTGGAAACCTTTACAAAGGTGGCTTCTAGGTTGGTTTTTCATAACTTTTTTTTCACTTTCTTTTCTAATTCTTGTCATAAAGATTAACTCTCTTCAGTAGAGGAGGGGCGAGGGATGCTTTTTTTCAGAAATGAAGATGATAAAAACAGAAGATTTCAAAAACAATTAGGGCAAAAGAGTAATAAACCACTTATTTACAAATGGAAATGAACAACAACAACAAAAAAAAACACATGACCATGGGACAAGAAAATCTCAAGTAGCGGGGCAGCTAGGTAGTGCGGTGAATAGAACACCAGCTCTGGAGTCAGGAGGCTCTGAGTTCAAATCCAGCCACAGACACTTAACACTTACTAGCCATGTGACCTTGGGCAAGTCACTTAATCCCAATTGCCCCTCCAAAAAGCAAAAAAAAAAAAAAAGAAAGAAAAGAAGATCTCAAGTATTTTTGAATATGCTAATCATGAATAAGTAAGATAAGGTTGAAAACAAAAGTTTGTAGATTCCTTTTAAGTCACATGCTGTGTCCATGGATAGTCACTGGTCAATCTGTTTTTATCTACTATCCCACTTCCATCTCTGAGGAAGAAGACAAGTATAATATCAAATATGTATCAAAGATGATGCCCAGATTGGAACACCATCCTCCCTACATGGCCTGACCAGGACAGAATATATCATACAGAAACTATCACTTTTTAAAAAATTCTAAACACTGTATTTCTCTTGATATAGCCTCAGAAAGAGGAGATGTTTTTGGCTGGCCTGTGACACAGCTGACTCATTTTTTAGTTTACATGCCACTAAAACTCACAGATCATTTTCAAACTGTTTTCTAGTCATACCTCCCTCACTGGACTTAGGCCAAAGCCTGGTGCAGTAATTACTTCATTAGAGTAGAAGCCAAAAGACTTAGTACTAGCCTTAGCTCTTCCAGGCACGAACAATGAGAACTTAGAAAATTCATCCTACTTCCTCAAGCCTCAATTTCCTCATCTGCAAAATAGAAAAAATTCCTGCTTTTCTCATATCTGATGACTGTGTTTTGGATCAAATGGGGTCATGCATTTGAAAGAACTTTGTAAACTATATAATGCTTTTGCTACCTCACAACTGTGGTGATTAAAAATGATATAACAGATACGAAAGTGGTTAAAAGCCATAAAGTGCTGTACAATCCAAGAGTTATATGGTGGCTGTTCCTGCCCCCGGGCTTGGTCACAACTCAGGTTGTCTTAAATTTTAAAATGAATGCTACAAAATTCTCCCCAGCAAATAATATATATGTATGCATATATGTATGTGTATATATATATACATACATGTGTGTTCATATGTATGTGTAAATAAATACATGTGTACATACACATATACATGCATATATTAGGATTAATTCTTGTTACATTTTATTTTTAAAATAAATATCATATTTATGGATATACACAGACAGTGTCACAACTCAGATAAGTTTTAATAGAATGTCATAATTCCAAAAGGGTTAAAAATCCCCCAAATAAATCTAGGGATAAATATTTCAAGAATAGTTTTTGCTAGGAATTGAAGTGATGTAGTAGGAAAGTCATTGGACTTTGAGTAAGTAAGTGGGTTCAAGTTCTGGTTCACCACTATGTGATTGTGAGCAAGCAACTTACCCTCTCTGAATATGTTTCCTCCCCTACAAAAATACCTTTAAAAGTAGAGGGAGTGAGGCAGTTAGGTGGCAAAGTGAATAGAGCACTGTAGCGCCAATGCAATATTTACAGCACCCACAATCACAATAAAGACCGTGACTATAAGTATTGCATGATGCTCAATTGCAAAATATACCAAACTCTCCAGATAGAGGATAGAACTGAAGCATTTATTTAGACTCCAGAAAATCCAATCCCAAACCAGTAAGCCTATTCCATCATAGTACCAAAGATATTCAGAAGCCATAATATCACTGAGAGCCACAGCATCCTTCAGCCTTCCCACAAACCAATACAAGATCAATATTTACTCACAAACCTCTATATCTCCTTTCCTAAGCATCCTCTCTCCCCCACTGTCTGGCTAGCTCTGACTACCAGCTTCCTGTGGGCTCTGCTTCCCTTCAGCAAATTCCCTTCATCATAGGCTCCATGTGATTATGTTCAGCCTATTGGGGGCAGAGTTTACTTTCAAAACAGGGGAGGTCTTCAAACTCCACCCTACCTCCCACCCAGATCTATTAAGGAGCAGGGAAAATCTTCAAATTCCCATTCTCATTACAAGCAATGGCCCTGGAGTCAAGAGGAACTGAGTTCAGATTCCACCTCAGACTTTTGACACTTACCAGTTGTGTGACCTTGGGCTAATCACTTAACCCCAATTGCCTTACCTTCCCCACTCCAAAAAAAAAAAAAAAAAAAGAGAGAGACAGAGGGAGGACAATAATACCTGTACTATCTACCTCAGAGAGTTGTGGTAAAGAAAATTCTTATTCAACTGAAATGCCTACAGAAATGTGAACTGCTATTGATTGGTATGTGCTAAGGATGATTAAAACAAGTTGCTGTTACATGAAGCTAATTCAAAACAGATGTGGCATGTTTTGTAAGTGAACAGACTGGTTAATGTGCCAGCTGCCAATTTGTTCAGAGTTTGTTCTTTAATGTTTCTTGGCTCTTGAGTCCTCATACAATTCATTAATTTTTTCTCTCTCCTGTAGCTCTCACTGTGCTGCCTGTTTTTCCTTAGGCGAACAAGGCTTCAGCCACATTTGTGGAGCATTTTCAAATCAAATTGGCCTGTTTGCTAGGCAGGTGGGTTTCCCTAAGTTTTCCAACCCGAGTATCATGGGATATGTATTTCCTTTCATTCACCGCCAAAAGAATAAACTACCAGTCAAGGCCAGCCCTTACCTATTACCTCTGGAGTTTAATTTTAGAAATCTGGGAAGACTCACACATACACACACACACACACACACACACACACACACACACACACACACATCACCACCACCACCACCACCACCAAATAAAAATATCTACTTCACACTTTCAGTAAAATTCCATGTGTTTTAGATTCTGTGAGTTTTAAAATAATAGGATCAGGTTGGGGCGGCTAGGTGGTGCAGTGAGTAGAGCGCCGGCCCTGGAGTCAGAAGGACCTGAGTTCAGATCCGGCTTCAGACACTTAAGGCACACACAAACAAAAAAAACCTAGCCGTGTGACCTTGGGCAAGTTACTTAACCCCAAATGTCCTCCAAAAAGCAAAAATAATAATAATAATAATAATAATAGGATCAGGAGGGGTAGCATGATGTGAAAAATTATATGAACTGATCCAAAATGAAGTAAATAGAAACAAAAGGACAATGGATACAATTACCGAAACAATGTCAATAGGGAGGGGGAGACAAAAACAAAAGTAAAAGAAACTGTAATTACTGTGCATAATTATTTTTAAAATAATAATTAATTATTAAATTAATAATTAAAAATTACTGTGTGTAATGATAAAGACCAAACTTGGCCACAAATGAGAAAGGGGAGAATCAACCTCCCCTTCTCTCTGCAGAGGTAAGAGTCAAGGTATATTTACATATATATATATATATATATATATATATATATATATATATATATATATATATATATATATATAAATAGATATACTGTAAGACTCAACTGTTATGTTGGTTAGTTTTGCTAAACTCTCATTTTTTTTCTCTCTTTTTTGCCTATCATTATAAGGAATGACTCTTTGGCTAGGGAAGGAAGAGGAATATTATGAAAAATGAAAGGAGTATAAATACAAAAGACTTTTTTTTTAAGGAGAGGCAACATGATGTGTCAAGAAGAACATTAGTCTGGGCATCAGGAAACCTGATAGAATGCTGAGACAGGAATCAGAAACATTCATCTTCCTGAGTTCAAATCTGACCCCAGACACTTAGTAGCTGTGTGAACCTTGGCAAGCCACTTAACCCTGTTTGTCTCAGGATCCTCATCTGTAAAATGAACTGGAGAAGGAAATGACAAAACCACTCCTGTATTTTTGCCAAGAAAACCCCATGCCAGGTCAGGAAGGGTCAGACACAACTGAACAACAACAAGAAGGTTCCTTCTAGGCCTGATATACCATGATTTTAAGAGTCACTGGAGAACCATGAAGGTTGAGCAGGGAAGTTTTATCATCTTTTTTTGTGAATTAGTTTTATCCCCACCACCTTCAGCTATGATCAGTTGCACTGAGAAAGTAGTAGTTTTCATTGGGAGGGAAAGTGGTTGGGTACTTTGTGCCATGGAACATTTTTGAGATGGACAAGTCTAAGTGGGGAGCCACTGTAAGAAATTTTGGACAGAGAGGAAAAGGGAGGCACTGTAAAGTTGAAGGTACAGAGAAAGGGGCACCGAGAAACAGGAGAGGGCACAAAATGGGAGGAGGAAGGGCACCACTATTTTTAAACTTGACCTAGGACCAGATCTTCTGCTAAAGAAGATTTACAATTAATCTATTTGCTATGTTGAAGGATGAAATTAATTTTGAGTCCAAGACATGGAAGTAAAATAAAGAACATGCCTATGCAAGCGAATTAGAAGACAGTTAGATGGCTTAGTGGATAGAATGCTGTGCCTGGAACCAGGAAGATTTGAGTTCACATCCAGTCTCAGACACTTACTAGCTGTGTGACTCTGGACAAGTCACTTAACCTCTGTTTGCTTTAATCCACCAGAGAAGGAAATGGTAAACCACTTTAGTATCTGTGTCAAAACAAAATAAAACAAAAAATCCACATGGATGGTATGGTCCATGGGGTCCCAAAGAATTAGATATGCCTCACATACAAGTAAATAAGTTAGGGCAAAAAGGTGAAGGGAAAAGGCATTTTTATAGTGCCTACTATGTGCCAGACACAATGCTAAGCAGTTTACAAATAGTATCTCATTTGATCCTCACAACAACTCCACAAGGCAGGTACTATTATTATCCCCTTTAGATAGTTGAGGAAACTGAGGCAAACAGAGGCCAAGTGACTTGCCTAGGGTCATAAAGGTAGTAATTGTCTGCTGCCAGATTTGAACTCAGATCTTCTCGACTTCAGGCCCAAAATGTTCTATCCAATCTAACTGCCTTAAAAAGCACTCAATCCTACCTACATAGATTCATAGTCATGGTTTTGGTCATGAATGTGTGGTAAGACTATTATGTCTGATTCCCTATCACCTATAGCAGGTATCATGAATAAAAATAATATCTAAAAATCTGATGGATAAAAAAATTTTATTTGAGACACTGTGGTACAATAGAATAATAGATTTAAAGTTGGAAGACCCACATTTGAATCTCAGCTCTGTGACTTATTAGTTATGATGTAACTTTGGGAGAGTAGCTTTACATCTCTGAGTCTCCATTTTCTCATCTGTAAAATAGGTATAGTAACACATAAACATAACATCCTCACAGGGCCATGAGGTAAATGCTTTATAAGTCTTAGAATACCATGACAAGGTGAAATCATCTTCTCTGATTCAATGGCCTTCCATTAGATTCTATCTCCTTTTTTATGTGCCAAGGTTATAGAATTCACTTTTCATTTCAAGGTGACTCGAGTGGCAAACAATTGGGACAATCCCCCTAGTCTCACAGAACATTTGAACATTTTAAGAATCCAAAGAGGCTAGGATGCCTAGTAGATAGACTCTGGTCTAGGTTCAACTCTTGCATCTGACACATGCTAATTGTATGCTTCCCCCACCTCACCCTGCCCCCAGGCAAAGCACATAATGTCTCAGGAAACTCTCTAAGTATAACTAGCAGTTATGGATCTGTATTGGTAGGTGAAGTTTCCACATTGGAAGTTCCTTATGTAGATATAATCAGAGGTTCAGAAAAAATAAGAAGGTGGGTGGGTGGAGGGAAAGGATGTGAGGAGGAGTCAATTCCAAGTTGCAAACTTAAGAATAAAATTTCCCTGTGTTGATACAGCTTGAAATATTTTGAGGTTTGAACTTCTGCTTCCTGGGGACCTCTCTTCTCCACCTTTAATCTCACAGTGCTGCCCCCCCTACACTTCTCCCAAACTGCTCATGTCTCCTCACAGTAGTTCCCCACTTATTCCTGTTCTCCCCTAAAGTGTTCCATGGCACAAGATGACCCATCTGTTTTCCCTCCCAATAAGCATAAATACGTTTGTTTTTGTTTTTCCTGTTGACTTCAGGCAATTAACTTCAGTGATTCTCTGATCTTTAGAGGTGCTGACTGCTAGGTCAGTGCGTAATTTGGATCCAAAGTGTATTTCCATCTACCAATCCAGCACGTAATGGGAGTAATGATTTAATCCTTTTCCGTCCTGCCAAATATGTGGCATAGTAGAATAGTTTTATCTTGGCTGATTCCATAATTCCTTTAATTTTCTTATTAGGCATTTATAGAAGAGACAGAAACAGAGAAACAAGACAGAAGGAGAAAGAGAGACAGGGAGAGAGACAGAGACAGAGACAGAGAGAGGTAGAGGGAGAGGGAAAGAGCAATCTCCAAATTTCTCAGTCCAGATGTTATTTTGAAAGGACAGTAACCATGACACCACTGGAGGACAGTGAATCCTATGTCTCCTCATCCTGAGGTTCACCGTGCATATACACTGAAATTGAAATGGAATAAACTGATGCTTTGTGCTGGCAGCAAGAAGGTAGTGAGTCAGTTAATTAAGCATATGAGAGTGACTTGACTGACATTTTGAAAAGGGAAAAGAAGTCTGTGTTTCTGTTAAATCTGTTATGGTCTATAAGAGGTGATTAAAACTGGCTCTAACAAAACCTTTATGATACTAGGGGCTCTGGTACCCTAGCTGGCACTCTGGGTGCTTCTCCCCAATAAAAGGAAAGAGGTTGGATTTCTACATCTAATAACTTTCGTGCCAAACTATGACTTCAAAATCAGGTGGGTTTGAAAAGGAATTTCCACCCACACAATGAGCTTGCCCCCTACCAGATGGAGTCCATTCTACCCTGTGGGCAGAGGCCCTACATTTATGACTGTCATTTCCAGTATCAAATAACCAGCCACACTCTCCCAATCCCGTAGTGCATCTGTGGGCATATGCAAGTCACAGGAAAATCAGGCTGCATTTGAATAAAGGACTTCATTGTTCTGGCTGCTGACTTTTTTCATTGTCAGCCCCTCTAAGTTCCTTCACAGATTATTTCAAATTTTTTATTTTAACTTTCACATAATCCCATGATGCCAATATTGGGCCTCATTCACCACCACCAAATAAAAGAGCAGATTGTTGCAAAGTATATTTGAAGTAGGACCAGGCCAAGCCATTGAAAAACTATTGAAGTTTGTCTTTGATTTTGTCCCACCTCCCTCTTCAGTACACCTACCCCCTTGCTTGAGACTTGTTCTTCACCCTGTGTTTTACTCCCTTGGACTATGTGATCCACAAACACTCTATCAAGGAATCCAAAGATAAGGTGTTAATAGCTCATAATAGCTTAATGTCCTATCCCTCTAGGAATGTTGGCATTTTAACAAAGGACTCCTAGAAACAAAATCCCAAAGAGTGACTTTCTTGGGGAATTGCCTAATTCACTGAAATTAGTGGGGAGGATTTTTTTGGTCATAAGACTTGACTCCTCAAATCACAATATGTGGGTAGTAGCTATCTGCCTCTTTCCTATGGATCTGACTGGTAAGAGTGAAAAGAGTTTTCCCTATGTAGTTTAGTTGGGTCTTGTTCTAGTCAGACAGATTCTTTAAACTCAGCTAATGCCTGTTTCACTTTAAAGACCCTATTGTGGATCACATCAATGAATCCTAGGTATTCAGAGTAATAAAAACCTTCCTTCTAGGGCCACTTTCATCCTAAGAATATCCAAGTATAAGTATCTCCTGAGTGGCTGCTGCTGGCCTTACCAGTCACTTATTTCATTCCACTCTTCTTCTGAGCTGCACTCTCCAGAGAGAACAGTCTCTGCCTCCTTCTTTCTACTCACCTTTGACCTTGCCATCAGATATGTCCACCAGAGAGCAGGGGGCAGAGTTTACCCCCTTAGAAAATGATAAAAGACATTTTAATTCTAAGTAACTAGTAAATTGACTGCTGACAAGGATGAATGGTAAAAAGGCTTCTTTTTAGTGCCATCAGAGTTGACCAGCTGAGGTGGCTATGAAGTTGGGGCTGTTATAATATTGTTAGTAAAGGGAAGGCATTTCTATCTTAACCCAGAAAGGCAGAATTACTGATGCAAAGTCGTGAATGAATGGATGGCTTGGATCAGCAAAACTGTCCTTCAGTATTTATTTAATGAATGGATAAATGAATGAGACTCAGAGGGATGGGACTGAGTTGTCCAGAGACACAGATATTATTAACTCCAGTCAAGTAGTTTAAAACTTAAAAGACAAAAATATTCTTAAATTTTAACCCTTTGAGAAATTAATTCACTAAAGTTTTAAAAGATAAGATATCTTAGTTGACTCATTAAAAAATTAAGGGAATCCTTGATTTGCTGTTGCAACTGAAGAACTGAAGTTAATTCACACATTTAGATGAAATTCAAACTAATTAATGTTGTTAACACTTACTGGAAGTTCTAGGGAAAAATCCAAGGAGGAAAGAAGTTAAAACTATTGACAAATAGGAAGCTTGAAGAATTACATATGGATTTCATTATTCAAGCTCCCCTTTCTCTTAAGTATAAATGAGAGTTTCAATTTTGGGGTATGAAGTCTATAGGTTTATCTATGGAGAAATTCCAAATAAAGAAGAGACTGACCTCTTCTTCCTAAGACATCTGAAGGTTGTGACCCATCCAAATCAGTCAGCTATTAAGGGTCAAGATTTGATTTCTGGTCTCTGACTTCAATTCCCTTCATTACTTCACTACCCCCTAAACCTTCACTCCCTCTTGGAGATTTTTCTTTGGAAATTTTTAAATTTAATCCAAGGTTACTTTCCTAGGCCACCCAGAAAACCTTCTCCATTGTGAGCTGGCATTTACTCAGGAAATATAAATTATCCAGTTGCAACTGTAAATCAAACAGATTTCAACCTTTAATTATAAATCAACTAGAAATAAACTTAGAATTTCTTTCGATTATTAATATAAGCATCAAACATTATTCTAAGGGGGTCTATAGGCTTTGCCAGATTGCCAAAGGGCTTCATGCAGTGTAATGCTGATAAATGTTTAACAACCAACTTTCCAAAAACATAAGACATACTTTTAATATTGGCATACCTTATTAATATTTGCTTCATTACTTTATATAGACAGTCAATAAAATAAACTAACTGCCAATTTGTATTGTTTGCTTATTTCCAAGGTATAAATGCACACCATCAGCTCTCAAGAATCAGTATGAACTGGCTCCATGATACACAAGAAAAGATTAAGAAGTCCTAATATTGAAGATGAAGAGGAGTGGGTCCTGGACAGAACCATGGTGTATCTTCATACACCATGGACATGAATGATGAATATGAAAAGGAGATGGAGAAAATTGGATTTAGAAGGGAAGAAGATAACTGCAGAACAATGTTATTAATGTTCAAGGGAAGAAGAATATGTAGAGAAGGATGGGGTGGTCTACAGTGTAAAATGTTGTACAGAAGTCAAGGAGGATAAAAACCTGAAAAAAGGTCATTGGAGTTAGCAATAAAATTTATCACTTAGTCAACAACCATTTCTTCATTATCTACTATGTGCCAGGTACTATGGAATACAAATAAAGGTTAAAACAATGTCAGTCTAATGGGGAAGACAACATGCAAATAACTATATACAAACAAGATATAGTAGACAGGATAAACTGGAGATAATCAATAGAGGAAAGGTACTAGAACTAAGAGGGATCCTGAAAGACTTCCTGTAGAAGATGGGCTTTCTCCTTTAGGAATAAAAGCCAAGGAAACTAGGAGGCAGAGCTGAAGACAAAGAGCAAGACATGTTAGGGGTAAAGCCAGAGGAAATGCATAGAGATGGGAAAGGAAATGCCTTAGATAAGGAGTAGTAAAGAACCCAGTGTCACTGGTGGTTGGGAGTATGGAAACAGTTGGGACAATGGAGAGAGGAAGAAGGGGAAGACGTTGGAAGGCAGGTTATAAAGAGTATTGAGAATTTTATGTTTGATCTTGAAGGTGAGAGGGAGCCACTAGGGAAATTATTCAATGGGGATGAGAAATTGATGTGAGTAGACCCTCACTTTAGTATGATTGTTTTGATGGCTGAATAGAAGTGGCTTATGATGGAGATCAACCAAGAGGCTATTGCAGTAGTCCAGGCTTGATGTGATATGGTCCTGTACCAGAATGGTAGCAGAGTCAGAGGAGAGAAGGGGCCATATGCAAGAGAAGTTACAAAGATAAAATAGGCCTTGAGAAAAGATTGGATATAGGGAGGTGGGGGTGAGAGTGAGTAGTCAAGGATGACACCTAGGTTTTGAGCCTTGGTCATTCAAGAGATAGTGGTACCTTCAACAGTAATAGGGAAGTTAGACAAAATAAAGGGTTTAGGGTGGGGAGGAAGAAGAATAAGTCCAGTTTTGGATGTGTTGAGTTTAAGACATTAAAGTCAAGACATTAAGTGAAAGAGATCACTGCTGACTTTGAGGTAACAGTTTCAGTCTGTCAGTAGAAATGAAAGTCATATTGTAGGGGGGGTTGAAAATGAATGAGAACCCCAAAAGAGTGGAAACGAATAGAGAGAGTTCTCCCACCCCATCCCAGCCCCAGAATTTGGTTGTGGAAAGAAGGAAAGCTATACTATGATAGTATGAGGATAATAGAATCAAGTGAAGGTTTGTAAAAGTTAGGAGGAATCTCAACATCCTTGTAGGAAATAGGGAAAGAGCTAGCAAGGTTAAAAAGTAAAGAAAGAGGGGAAATGACTGAAGGGAAAAGCTGACTGAGGAGATGGTAAGGCATGAGATCAGAGGCATAAATAGAGGGTTTGATTTTGGCAAGAAGGGTCACCTCACCCTCTGAACCTGGAGTAATGGTGTAGAAGATGGGGGATGATTTGGAGGTAAATGGAAATGGCAAGTTAAGGATAGAAGGAAGCTCACCATAGATGGCTTTGACCTTTTCATTGAAGTCTGAGTCCAAGGCCTCCACTGAGATAGGGGAGTGGTGGTAATATAGGTAAATGGATCAGAAGAGAAGTTTCAAGACAGCGACTGTGAGGAATCAAGGTACCAATTCAAAATGATTCGTGTATCAGAATTGTGCTTGTATAACAAGCTGGCAGTCAATCTAGCCAATGTGATTGTGGGCCTTCCTCCAGGAGCATTAAAGCCAGAGAGAAGAAGGTAGATGGTAGGAGTAGTCTAAGTAAGATATGGGGAGGAGGAAGAGGAGGGAGGGATTCTGGAAAAAGATGATTCAGCAAGGCAAGGGGGCAAGGAACTCAAGAACTAATGATAGTGTGAACTTGAACTGTTTAAGGGTCAAGGGTTTAAAAGAGGAAAATAAGACCATGTCAGAGATGATGGCCTGGGACAAGTCAGGGAGGAATCAAGTCTTAGAGGCTATGGTGAGAACAGAGACTGTGTTTAGGAAGGGTGAGACAGAAAAAGCTGGCAGAACAGGACATCATTTTGAGATGTACAGACTTCCATATTATGGACTATGGAGGTGAATCACTTGTGGATGAGGAGGTTATTGAGGGCATGAACATGCCTGACTCTGATTGCCATGGAGTGATAGTACAGATTCTAAGAACTGAAGAGGTTAATAAACTGGGAGGCAAGAGTTTTTGAGGAGACATCAACACATAAGCAAGATAGAAGGAAGGACTGTGAACCAAGTACTGAACTCCCCAAGATAGGAGTGAAAATACCCTGGGATACAGATAGGGAACAGCTACTAAGATCTGAATGAGCTAAAAGTCAAAGAAGGAAAGCCTAGGGAGTGAAAGTATTATGGGAAGAACTGAAAGTATCAGTGACAAACAAGAAACATTTCTACAGCTTCTTCTGTCCCAGTGTACCAAAGAGCCGTGAGAAAAGATACATTAGATAGTGGAGAGAGCATCAAGGGATAGAGTGTCTTCAGGAGAGATCCAAATGTCTGTGAGTGCAAGGAAATGGGTAGAGCATGAAAGGAAGAGGTGTACTAGGAATAACAATAAATGAGTTTTACAATTACTTCCAGTTCTAACTTTGTAGAATTTTATAGAAATTTAGATCTCAAAATGACTTTTGAAATGCTATAATCAAAGCCACTCATTTTACAGATTTGAAACCTGAGGCACCACTATATTACATGAATTGTCTATAATCTTATAAGTAGCTTATAATATGAAACTTTTTTTTGGAGGCAGGAAGGCAAGGCAATTGGGGTTAAGTGACTTACCCAAGGTCACACAACTACTTAAGTGTCAAGTGTCTGAGGCTGGATTTAGAACTCAGGTCCCCCTGACTTCAGGGCTGGTGCTCTATTCACTGTACCAAACCTTTCTTTAACAAATAAGATCAGGCAGAAGGGAGGGAAAAGACTTATGGTTTCATTATTGTAAGGAAATCCCAAGTGAAGAAACTCCCCCTATCAATGTAGATCAGGATCTTCTTTGCAGCTTCTAGTCTCACAGAAGTGCCTCATTAGGGATCCACAGTGTAAGAAGTGCTGAAGGGGTAGAGAGTGAAGGCTAAGTGACCTTCCACTACAACTAGTATATAATAGAGGCAGGAGTTGAATGAACCCAGGCCTTCCTAACTTCAAGACTAGTTTCTTTTCACTAGGCCACTATTATTTTCTGCTCTCAGTCAGAAAAACAAAGCAAAAAAAAAAAACAAAAAACCTCTCCAGTGTTTTTTAAATCAAGCTTTCAATGTTTTCTAAGAGAAATGGCAAGAAGGAAAGTTAGCAATCATCAGTAGCATTGCCATCAAATCAACAGTCAGTAAATATTTCTTTTATAAAAAATTTTGGAGACAATTGGGGTTAAGTGACTTGCCCAGGGTCACACAGCTAGTAAATGTCTAAGACTAAATTTGAACTTAGGTCCTTCTGACTCCAGGGCAGGTGCTCTATCCACTGGTTTATGCGTAATTTTTATTTAATTTTTAAGTACCATCTATAAATTAAAATCTATATTGCATCACTCCAGCAATTCTACAATACTAGTGAATTCAACTATATTTAATTCCACAAAGATATATTGAGCACCTACTGTGTGCCAGACACTTTTCTTAGTGCTGGAGACACAGAGAGAAAATTAAAATGATTCCTTTCCAGCAAGGATCCAAGTTGGATTATGACTTTCTTATAGTGTCAAGGCTATCAAGACAGAGTGTTTCCTTGAAGCCATCAGCCAGCCAACAGTGTTAAGCAAGGACTTTGATTAAATAATAATACTGTTCATTGCTGTAATCAATCATAGATTTCTAGACCTGGAAAGGACCATAGAGGCTGCCTCCAAATATGAAGAGTTGTCCTGAGGAACAGGGATTAGATATGTATTACTTGGCTCCAGAGAGACAGACTTGGGTATGATGAGAGGAAAAACTTCCTAATAAATAGAGCTGCCCAAAAGTGGAATATGGAGGTAGTACACTCCACTCCACTGGAAGTATGCAAGTAGAGGCTGGATGAAAGGATATGACTGAGAAGTTTCCTGCTTGAATATAGGTTGGACTAGGTGATCTCTGAGGACCCTTCAAACCCTGAGGTTCTGCAAGGTCACCCAGTCCAGGTCTTTATCAGATGGACAAAGCACAACATCCCCTGTAGTCCATCATCCAGTCATTGCTCATATCCCTGGAGTAGTAGGAAACTTACTCCCTCATAGGCAGTTCATTATACCATAGGACAATTGTCCTAAAATTCCTTCCTATATTGATCCTAATTCTGCAGCCCTATAATTTCTATTCATTGGTCAGAGTTCCCCCTCTGGAGTTAAGCAGGGTAAGTCCCTGATCTCTAGTCCACCTAATAAATATTAATTCCTATTATGTTTACCCATTTAAAATGCATTTTTTTCAGAGAGAACATCTGGATCCCTGATTTTTTTTTTTTAAGAAATTAGCCCAGAAGTTAAGACTCTGGTTTCTAAACCACCTAATATATATTAGTCCCTCTTATGTTCATCCATAAAATAGATGCATTTTTTTTCTTTCAGAGAGAACATCTGGATCCCTGATTTTTTTTAAAAGAAACTAGCCCAGAGGTTTTAAAGCCCAGAAATCTTACTGATGTTTTGTTGGGTCTGACAGGCACTGGACATACCTTAAGAAAGCATTTTCGCCTGGGGTTCTTGCCACGGTCATTCATTGGTGTGTGGAGCTGTGCAGCCTTGGAGCCCAGAGCTAGATCAGGAATGCCTGGCTCTGCCTCTGATGTGTCTGCCAGTTGCCCAGAGCAGTGGAAAGCTCCCTCGTGGGCATAGTCTGCAGCTATCTCAAAGGGGTCGGTGCATTTCTCATCAGGACTCGAGCCATCATCACTGCTCTTGGCATGGCAGAGAATCAGGGACCGGGAAATGGAACGAAACTTTTTAGATTTCCTGCTCTTCCCAGCACCGCTCTGCTCCATCTTCAGCGAGGAAGTGATGCTGCCCCTTTTCCTTTGCTGCTCCCACTGATTTGGCACAGACGAAGAGACTGCTTGATTGGGTTTTTCAGAAGCCTCATAAGGTCCTGGAAGAAAAAGGCAGAAGAAAAAAGGAGTGGTTAGTTGCTATTAACTAACACAATCATTGGAAAATCCTGAGCCAACCAAATAAACATAGCCTCTCCTGGACAGCAGCAGCCACATGGTGCCTCATGACTTAGACTGCTCCCTTTCACTCTAGTGCTGGACTCGGAGATCCCTAACCAACCCCTGCATCCTTCCTTGCTGCTATTTTGGGCTGACTGGGACATCTGAGCAAATGTCTCTGGGTGTTACCATACCTTCTGGCTCACAGACACAGTATGATTAAGCCCCCAATGGACAAGATGGCATAGAATCATAGTCCTGAATCATTAAATGCTAGAACTAGAACAGACTTTGTCGGGGGCATAATGACGGAACCCTGTAATCAAACTTGGAAGGTTTGAATTCTGGTCCTGGGTTTGATACTTGGTTCTGTGACATAAGGCAAGGCAGTCTACCTCTCTGAGGCCCAGTTTCCTCATCTATAAAATTAGGTGATTGGACTGGATCAAAGATGCTTAACCTGAGGTCCATGGACCCCTAAGAGGTCCTTGGAGAGATTTCAAGGGATACATGAATTTGAATAAGAAAAAATTACATCTTTATTTCAATATAATTGGTTTCCAATGTAATCCTATGTATTTTAGTTTACACACTTAAAAACATTCTGAGGAGTCCATAGGCTTCACCAAATTGCCAGAGGGGTTCATGAAATAAACATGGTAAAAAACAAAACAAAACAAAACAAACAAAAAAAAAACACCTCATCTATATGATAGCCAAAGGTCCCTACAATTCTAACATTCTCATAAATCTAGTTCACTGATTTTATTTATTTGTTTGTTTGTTTTAATAAGGAAAGAGACCCAGAAAGCCTTTGCCCAAGGTGATATAATTAGTAATTCAGAAGACCAAGAATCAGAATTTTAAAGCTAGAAAAAGCAATCTTAAAGACATCTAGTCAAACTACCTCATTTTACATTTTGGGAAACTGATGCCCAGGAAGGTTGAATGGCAGAGTCCAGGATTTAAATTCATATCTCCTGACTTTATACCTTAAGAGCTGTGTGACTCGACACCCCTAAGTGGGGTGTGATCAACCAGTCAAAGAGAGGAAAGACTGATCTCATCATCCCCACCACATTCAACATACTTATACCTACCGTTTTCTAATTACAGAACAATATCCCCAATTCTACCCCTCTGTTCTTCTGTGCACACTAAAAGCACCCAATTTTTCCTTCCCTATGCCATGCTCCTCAGAGCAGTTATAATCAGAGGTGGGTTGAAACCAGCATGTAGGGGCTGATTGTTAAATTTTCATGTGTGTATTTATACCTTGAAAATCCATAAATCCTACAAATTAGGGTGTGATCTATTGTTGATTTCCAGAACTAAATTATGGGGAAAAGTGTTAATAGTTTAAATTTTAAAATATGTTCTAAAAACAAATACATACATATATGTGTATGTATGTATATAATGTGTGCATATCTGAAAACTGGTTGTTAAATATTTATCAACACATCCTTTGTTACAAGCTAATCCCAACTTAGTTATATGCAAGTACACAACCCCCACCTGTACCCCAGAATACCCACCAGGTTTGTTTGGTTTTTACTGATAAGGATGTATAGTCAAAAAAAGGTTATAGAGCACTGATCTAAGTAGGTGAGCAACAAAAGATAAAATTTCCTTATTCCTCTAGCACTTTCTCTTTTAAAACTGCTTTTCATATACTTTGTATTTATTTCCTTTCATGCATATCATGTCCTTCCCCCTCTTTCATGCCCCAGTAGAATATAAGCTCCTTGAGTACAGGGATTTCATTTTTTTGTCTTCATATATTTGGGATTTAGCACAGTGCTGTGCACATAGTAGGTGCTTCAGAAATGTGTGTTGGAATGAATTGAATGGAATTTTATTTTATTGAGGAAATTCAGTTTAATTTACTTAAATGGGGGAAAGGATGACAGGAGAGAATCACTGCAGCTTTTTCTAAAGAAATATCTGATCTGAGACCAAGCCATAAAATAAAAATCACATTTCTAACACAATAATATTCATGAAATGTTATTGTTGGACAAAAAAAGATGACCTCTGATTATTTGCCATTTACCAATATTGGTCATAGATCTGAGAGAATAAAGTGCATTTACCTCCTCTCGGTGAAGAAGTGGCAGATTGTGGTGGCAGAATGTTACCTATACTGCCAGGCACCATCACTCTCTCTAGGCTGTTTCTGTTCAACTATTTTCCCCTTGTCATAAGGAAGGGTCTAATTAGAAGGGATATAGTGGGAAAGGACCATCGTCTTTAAAAATAAAAAAGAAGGCTTTCGGCTTTTCTCCCAAGCTTGGTGCCAGGTTTTGCTGCTCAAGTCGCATCCCTGAAACAAGATGGTGAAGGTCGGAGTCAACGGATTTGGCCGTATTGGGCGCCTGGTGACCAGGGCTGCATTCACCTCAGGTGGAGTAGACATTGTGGCCATCAATGACCCCTTCATTGACCTCAACTACATGGTTTATATGTTTCAATATGATTCCACTCATGGCAAATTCAAGGGCATTGTCAAGGCTGAGAATGGGAAGCTGGTGATCAATGGAAAAGCCATTACCATCTTCCAGGAACGGGATCCCACCAATATTAAATGGGGAGATGCTGGAGCTGAGTATGTTGTAGAGTCCACTGGAGTCTTTACCACCATGGAAAAGGCTGGGGCTCACTTGAAGGGTGGAGCCAAGAGGGTCATCATCTCTGCCCCTTCTGCTGATGCCCCAATGTTCGTGATGGGAGTGAACCATGAGAAATATGATAATTCCCTTAAGATTGTCAGTAATGCTTCCTGCACCACCAACTGCTTGGCCCCCTTGGCCAAGGTCATTCATGACAACTTTGGCATTGTGGAAGGACTCATGACTACAGTCCATGCCATTACTGCTACCCAGAAGACAGTAGATGGCCCCTCTGGTAAGCTGTGGCGTGATGGGCGTGGTGCTGCCCAAAACATCATCCCTGCTTCCACTGGCGCTGCTAAGGCTGTAGGAAAGGTTATACCTGAGCTGAATGGGAAGCTCACAGGCATGGCCTTCCGTGTTCCTACTCCCAATGTATCTGTTGTGGATCTGACCTGCCGCCTGGAGAAACCTGCCAAATATGATGATATCAAGAAAGTGGTGAAGCAAGCATCAGAGGGACCCTTGAAGGGCATCTTGGGCTACACAGAGGACCAGGTTGTATCCTGTGATTTCAATAGCAACACTCATTCTTCTACCTTTGATGCTGGCGCTGGTATTGCCCTTAACGACCATTTTGTCAAGCTCATTTCCTGGTATGACAATGAGTATGGTTATAGCAACCGTGTAGTAGACCTCATGGTCTACATGGCCTCCAAGGAGTAAAGTGGAAAGCCATGGATCTTCATCCCCAGCCAAAAGAGGAGATCCACCACTGGGGAGCCCACATTCCTAACCTGTGTTCCTATACTGGAGATCCTATGTCCCATTCACATCCTTGTTCTAAAGCACCCCTGTAGTAGGGGGAAGAAGCCTAGAGTCCTGTATTGTGTACCATTAATAAAGTCACCACATTCAGTGCAAAAAAAAAAAAAAAAAAAAAAAAATAAAAAAGAAAGTAAATGTATTTATTTACCTGTGTACATGTCCTTCTCCCCCTCCCCAACCTCAAGAAAAGTGTAAGCTCCTTGAAGGAAGGATTGTTTGGCTTTTGGCTTTATATCCCCAGCACCTGGAATAATAGGTCTTGGTACCTAGTAGTTATTTGATAACTGTTTGTTGAATGAAATAAAAAATTGTTCCCTAGATGAACCTTGTGAACATTTGGACTGGTAAGGGAAGTTGGTGAGTATATCTTAACCTTAGGCAGTTAGGTGACTCTGTGGATAGGATGCTGGACCTGGAGTCAGGAAGAACTGAGTTCAAATCCATCTTCAGACACTTATTAGATTCATGACCCTGGGCAAGTCACTTAACCACTGTCTCAGTTTCCTCAACTATAAAATGAAGATAATAATGGCATCAGCATCCCAGGATTGTTGTGAGGATCAAATGAGACCATATTTTTAACGTGCCTAGGATAGGATGGGGCACATAGTAAGTGTTTAATAAATGTTTGGCTCCCTCCCTCACTGCCCCCTGAAATTTTCTTCAGTACAGTGAATGAGGCCAATGAGTCAAAGGAAGAAAAAGTCCCACAAGTATCCAAAGATCCTTTGTGGAAGAAGGGTAATTGTTACAAATATAATATCATCTTTCCCTATCAACTCCAAGAAAACAAGGAGAATGTCTTATCTAAACTTGTTATACCTCCCAGGTCAAGAATGGATAACTCCATATAATTGGCCTTTGATGAATGTTTGTTGAATTGGGGTGGGGGGGAGGTATCAAAAACATATATTTGAAAAACTTTTGTTGATGGAAATAGCATTGCTTCTACATGCCCAAGCACTGACACAAACACAGACCTACCAATATTGTTTAAAAAAAAGTAAAAAGATGATGCCATACTTCTAAGTACTGAAATTATACAACCTTCAGGATTTCCTTATTATACCTCTCGCTTGGGCAACTTTGAAACCAGCTATCCACAGCAATAGGCAGGACCATCACTGTAAATGACTGCAGAGAATCTAATTCACTAGGTCTGCAAAATAGCTAAAACATTAGCCAAACCTCCTGATTGCTCTTTTCTGTTAACCCTGGAGAAAATCAAATCACTTCTCAGTACCTCAGTTTCCTCACCTGATGATAAATAAAATAACAATAAAATAACAATCACCCTCAGAATACCTTACATCCCAAAGTGCTATTATATGTGGATTCTTATTCCATCCTTACCCCAAGCATCTAAATGCCTGTGATCTAATTAGTACAGGGAATTCTTCAGCACCTACACACCTTAGAATAGCTTTAGAGCACTGACTTGCACAGGGTCACACAGCCACCATGTGTCAAAGGTGAGACTTCAACACAAGTCTTCCTGACTTTAAGCTTGGCTGTCTATCCACTACACCACCCTCCCCCTCTAGTAGACCATGGAAATATTGTTGCATCCATTTCACAGGTGGGGCAAATGAGACTCAGATACATGAAATGGTTTACACAAAAATCCCACTGCTAACTAGCTGTGGAGCCTGGACAGGAAGCCAAGGCTTTCAGATGCCAAGGCTAGCTAGGCCTCATTCTCCTAAGGCATGCTTACGTAAAAGTGAACTTGCAAAGAGGCATTTATAAAAACAAAACACTGAGCTTAATTCTTCCCTCTCTGTAAAAGGGAGAGCAGGAAGTTATAAAGCTGTGGAGCCCAGCCTTAATGCGAACGGTTAGGGAAGACAGGGTGATGCTTCAAGGATGGGGAGACCTATTCTTCTCTTGCTCTCCGGACTTTGTAGCCCCAGTAAGCGAATGCTTAAGGGAGGGGGTGACGAGGGGGTAAAACCAGAGAGCACTGCACTCTAGGAACATTTACCACCGGGCTCTCTAGCTTCTCTAAAAGATTCCTAAACAGATTTTCTCCACACTGCTTTATAGCATGAAGAAAAGTCTTTCTCTGCCTGCCTACTGCAGAGCTGACAGTGGGGCTTCGGCAGCAGCAGCCAAGACTCTCCAGGGGTCCGCAGTTATTAGCCAGACTGCTGAAGGGAATTGGGAGACAAGACTGGACAGGAGGAGGAGGAAGAGGAAGAGGAGGAGGAGGAAGAGGAGGAGAGGAGGAGGAGGAGGACGACGACGACGAGGAGAAGAAGGAGGAGAAGGAGGAGGAGGAAGAGGAGGAGGAGGAGGAGGAGGAGGAGGAGGAGGAGGAGGAGGAGAAGGAGGAAAGTTCTTTTCTCTGCAGTTTAAGACAGTATGTTATTTTATCTGCTTGCTCTGAAAGGAAGAACTCCAGCCCATAGAAAAGCGGCTTATAAAGATGAAAGATCCCTCGTGATTCTAGGGAGACTCTGTGGTGCAGTGTGATCGGAGGGATGCATCTGAAGTCAGAAAATCTGGGTTTGGTTCCAGGCTCAACCTAGCCTCTAACTGCCCCAGGGACTACGGGCAAATTACATAAACTCTCAAGACCCCTAATTAGCCACATGTAAAATGAAACTAGATCGATCAAACAGCAAGCATTTACTAAGCTTTTGCTATGGAGCCCTGTGCTAAGCATTGGGAAGACAAGGAAAAGCAGAAGGGAAAACTTGGCTTCAGGGAGCTTATATTCTAACAAAGGAGCCATTAGTTACATATATGGCTATACTCAAGACACACACACAGTAGACAGAAGTTAACTAAGAGCTCTCCCCCCTAGGTTGCTTGACTCTGCTGTGTTCCTATAAATACGGTGCTACCCTAAGGCAGGACAGGAGAATGAAGGTATCATTTGTTTTATGTACAGTTGGGACACATCTGTTCATTCCTGAGTTAGAGCTTTACTAGATGTGGTAGAATTTTCTTCTTTTTTTGTAATTAGGGTTCAAGATGTTGGGCACTCACAGCAAATGCCTCCATGAAAATAAATGTCAAAGAATATGATTTGAGGGCAGCTAGGTGGCACAGTGAGTAGAACGCCGGCCCTGGAATCAGAAGGACCTGAGTTCAGATCCAGCCTCAGACACTTAACACACACAAACAAAAACCTAGCCGTGTGGCCTTGGGCAAGTTGCTTAACCCCAATTGCCCTCCAAAAAGAAAAATAAAAGAATATGATTTGAACGAAGAGCTCGAAACCTAAAGTTAACCAAAAGCTGGAGAAGTGGGCCAAGGCAGGATGCTTTTCAGCCTTAGGAAAGTTAGTCTTGTGAGCCTCAGTTAATCCCAGTGAAAAACAAGATATACAGCAAACCCTTTCCCCACTGGCATGGTAGTTAGTAACCATGGGGGAAAACTTCCTGAGAACGTATCCTGTCCCAGGAGTCTCTGCTGGAGAATACCTTGAGATATGGTAGGTAACTTGTGGACTTGATCTTGAGCATTTCTGGGTTATAACTGATTGTCCCTGGAGCTAGGGCCCCCACTGACTCCTAGGAAGAATAAACAAGGGAACATGATAACCAAAGGCCTCTAGGAGAGACCAGGGGCAAGATGAATCACTAAAGACACCATAAAGGCCTCATAAGGAAAGAGATCACCACTTGGAGCTGACTCCCAGCTCCTGTTCCATGACGTTTTCTTTATTTCTTGATTCAATTGTGGCATCCTAGTGGTAGGCTAGAAGCCACAAAACCAGGCTCTCAGAGATACAGAAACTGAACAGGAGAATAGGAGGAGCACATGGTTTTCATGTTACAGGAAAGTAGAAACAGCTGGCAAAGTTGCCCAGATAGCATTGGATGACAGAAGATCAGTTGATTCCGGGTGCTCAGAAAATGCCAAACATGTCACAAAGAGTGCTAATTCAGCTGGCAATGGAAGAGAGCAATAGGGGCGCATAGATGGGAAAAGCAAACGCCAGGAACGGCAGACAAATGCAGCTCAGGACAGCCAGAAGAAATGCCGGGTCAAACTGTGACCATCAGGAGACCAGGAGACAAGCATTTGAATGATGAACAAGGCAAGTATAGCATGACAGGAGAAGGAAAATGCCCCATTTTTTTTTAAACAAATACTTTATTAACTTCTGTTTTACATCATTCATTTCCGCCAGATTTTGAGGTACAATCATTTTCCCCCCATTATTCCCCTACCCAACCTCCCAGAATAGCAGTCCCACAAGATATCGCTTCCTCCAATCTGCTCTCTCCCATACCTTCTCCCATACCCCCTTCGACTTTTCCATTAGAGGAAGGTGAATCTTTGTGTCCCAATACCTGCACATCTTATCTCCCAATTATAAGCAAAAGAGTATTAATAATGGTATTTATATATATTTGAAACATTTAATCTTAAGACCTCGAATTTCAGATCCATTTCCTTCCTCCCTTGTCACCCATTCCCTCTGGGGAGATAAGTAATTCAGTATATGTTGTACATGTCTAGCTATGCAAAACATTATCATAGTAGATATATTGTACAAGGCTGCTTATAATTCCCTCCCACTCATCCCATCCCCCACCTGGTCCATCCCTACATGATCCTGTCCCTCTTTTATAGTGGGTACTTCCAACCTCCCCTCCCCCCAAGGATGCCCTCCCATCCATCATCCTTCCTCTCATCCCCCTTCCCCCTATTCTGCTGCAGGTTGAGATATCCCATTTAGTATGTATGTCATTTTCTCCCTGAACCAAATTCAATGTGAATGTGGTTTTGCCTTTTTAGCCTTCCTTATTCTCCCCTCCTTTGCACCCACTTCCCCTACATGAGATAGTTTACCCTACCATGTCTCTCCCCATCTCCTCTTGCCACTTTCTTCTCTCACCTCATAATTTCATCCCTTGAGTACTCTCCCTTCCCAACAAAATCAACCTATGCCCTCTATCCATATATAACTGTAATCATATACACACACATTCACATATGTATTCATATGACCACACACCCTTCTTCCATTATTTTCACAGTGAGAAAGATATCATCAGTCACAGTTATTGCTTTTCCATATAGGAATGTAAATAGTTCAACTTTGATAAGTTCCTTTTGATTTCTTTTCCCTGATTACCTTCTCAGGCATCTCTTCCTTCTTGTGTCTGGATGTCGAATTTTCTATTCAATTCTGGTTTTTTCCTCAAGAATGCTTGAAAGTCCTCTATTCCACTGAATGACCATATTTTCCCCTGAAACAAAATACTCAGCTTTGCTGGGTAGGTGACCCTTGAGTTCATTTCCAGTTCTTTTGCCCTCTGGAATATCATATTCCATGCCCTTCGATCCCTCAGTGTAGAAGCTGCCAGGTCCTGGGCTATTCTGATTGTGTTTCCACAATCTTGAAATTGTTTCTTCCTGGCCGCTTGTAGTATTTTCTCCTTGATCTGGGGATTCTGGAACCTGGCTATAATATTTCTGGGAGTTTTCTTTTTGGGATCTTTTTCAGGAGGTGATCGGTGGATTCTTTCAACCTCTATTTTGCCCTCTGGATCTAAAACATCAGGGCAGTTTTCCTTGAGAATTTCTTGAAGGGTGATTTCTGGGTTCTTTCCTTGATCATGGCTTTCAGGTAGTCCAATAATTTTTAAATTGTCTCTCCTGGATCTATTCTCCAGGTCAGTGGTTTTTCCCATGAGATATTTCACATTGCCTTCTAATCTTTCGTTTGTTTGGATCTGCTTAACAGCATCTTGATTTCTCATAAAGTAAATAGCTTCCATTTGCTCCAGTCTAACTCTGAAGGAATGAATCTCCTCAGTGAACTTTGAGATTCTTTTTCCATCTGGCAAATTCGACTTTTTAAGGCATTCTTCTCCTCATTGCCCTTTTGGGCCTCCTTTGCCATTTGAGTTAGTCTATTTTTTAAGGTGTTGTTTCCTCAGTCAGGCTGTTGACCCTCATTTCATACTTTTCCTGCATCCTTCTCATTTCTCCTTCTAATTTTTCCTCCACTTCTCTTATTTGATTTTTAAAGTCCTTCTTAAGGTCCTCTATGGCCTGCAACCCGCTCATGTTTTCCCCTGGGGCTTTTGGAGCAGGACTTCTGACCCCACAGTCCTTTTCCCGCTCTATGACCCCAAAATAGGAGTCTAGGGTTGCATTTTTCTGTTTCCTTTGCCTTGGCATGTTGCCACTTAATTGCTTGACTTTTGGGCTTGTTGCCACACTATGGCTTTAAGGCCAGATAGAGGACTTTTCGTCCCGAACGTGTGGGGGCAACTTCCGTTTCTGGCAAGCTATAAACCCACCCACAACTTCCACCCTAGATCACAATCCAGATCCAGGGAGGTTAAAGCAAGAGCGATTACCCCCCAAGACTGATCGCTGGATCTCCCCACGATTTGTAGGCTGGGAGCCGGAAATGCCTGTGAAAACTACAAAATGGCGTGTCTCCTCAGTGGCTTCTAGCCCCCAGGGGAGGGAGCTGACGCATTCCCCAAATACAGGTCCCAAAGTCCATAGGACACTAACCTCTTACTTTGTCCTAGGCAAGTCTATGTTGATAATTCTGGCGTCTCCACAGTTCCTGGTGTTCTGGGGTTCCTCCAGCTGGCTGCTGGCCCTGCCGCCCTGGGGCTAAAACCTCGGCTCAAGTGGACCTGGGCTCGGCTCGGCTCCTGCGCTCTGCGCGCTGCCAGCTCCCAGACCACTGCGCTGGTCCTTCCTGCAGGGTGCTGGGCTGTCCTCAGCGGGAGGTTAGCTTCTCTGTGTCATTCTGTGGGTGCTGGGGCTCCAGAAGTTTTTCAGAGTCCTTTTTTACATAGTTTGTGGAGAATCTGGGGGCAGAGAGGCTTGGACGAGCTGTTTCTACTCCACCATTTTCCCCATTTTTTTAAATGCAAGAGGGTAGAGTCTGTATGCTATAGGTCAAACACTTTGACTTACATTCCTACAGAATCCTAAAAATATTTTGTTAGGCAATTTGTGAGCACTTGGAAGTGGACATGGTCATCCCTAATAGCCAACATGATTTCTTTCAGAATAGGTGATGCCAGACTATACTTACTTCCTTTTTGACAGAGAAAGTGTCAGAAATTGTAGATCAGGGAAATGCAATAGACATTGAGTTCTCATATTTCACCTATTACCAGTGGGGTAGACAAGCCAGCCCACCTAGGGTATCCTAGGGAGAGACAGGTTTCAGGCAGGTCAAACCACCACTATCACTGCTTTCACCATGGCCTCCCCTCATAATAGCCCAGAAGTCTGAGGAGAGGTAGCACTTCACACATTATCAACCCTGGGGTGACTAGGTGGCACAGTGAATAGAGCACTGGCCCTGGAGTCAGGAGGACCTGAGTTCAAATAAGGCCTCAGACACTTAACACAAAAACTAGCTGCGTGACTCTGGGCAAGTCACTTAATCCCAATTGCCCTGTCTTACCCCCTCCAAAAAAAAAAAAAAGATTATCCATCCTGTTCCCAGCCTCAGAAATGAATATGATTTTATCGACATAAATGACTTAAGGAAGATGTATTGCAATCTACTTTGCTGCTTCATTGTTAAAGAACACTGGGCCTTTCCAAAAGACAGGAAGCTGAAACCTATATGTTTTTTCTGCCCAATTAGAACATGATCTCCCCGAGATCAAGATCTGTCTTGCTTTTCTATTTATATCTTTGGTCCTTGGAATAGTGCTGATACATTAAGTGCTTAACAAATGCCTTTTCAAGTCATTCATTCACTCATCCATTCAGTAAATCAATCAATCAACAAGCATACATTAATCACCTGCTATGTGTCAGATGGTATGCTGAGGGTATAAAGAGAAAGAAAAACACAGTTCCTGCCCTCTCAAAGCTTACATTCTAAAGGGAGTGACAACATATACATAATCATCTGACAAAGCCATTCATATAAGCCTTGCTGACAAAATGGATGGATGTGGAACAGTCCATAGGATGGATAGATAGATCCAGAACTTGTTGAATGAGCTAACCCAAATTTCAATAATAATTTTAATAGGAACAAATATGAAGTTCTAAACTTGGGTTAAGAAAAAAAAAACCCTATAAGTGTAGGCTTTCTCCTCATTCCTTTTAGAATCCTAAATCCCGGGGGCGGAGCCAAGATGGCAGAGTAGAAACAGTGCAACCAAGGCACTCTCCCCCCAGATCACCTCCAAACTATGTAAAAGGGGACTCTGAACAACTTCTGGAGCCCCAACACCCACAGAATGACACAGAGAAGCTAACCTCCCACTGAGGACAGCCCAGCAGCCCTGCAGAAAGGACCAGCACAGCCCTCTGGGAGCCAGCTGTCAGTGGAGAGCTGAGCCCAGATCCGTTTTAGCCCCAGTTTTAGCCCCAGGGTGGCCAGGCCAGTAGCCGGCTGGAGGGACCCCAGAACACCAGCAGCTGTGGCGATTCCAGAATAATCAACTCAGATATGCCTGGGACAAAGTGAGAGGTTAGTGCCCTATGGACTTTGGGACCAGTATTTGGGGAACGAGTCAGCTTCCTCCCCTGGGGGCTAGAAGCAGCTGAGGAGACACGCCATTTTGTAGTTTTCAGTGGCAGCTCCAGCTCCTGGCCTGCGAACTGTAGGGAGATCCAGCGATCAGTCTTGGGGGTTAATCGTTCTTGCTTTAACCTCCCTGGATCTGGATTGTGATCTGGGGGGGAGGTCTGGGGTGGGTATCCAGCTTGCCAGAAAGCTGTGAAGACCCCAACGTTTCGGACGAAAGCTCTCCTGTCTGGTGGCAGAGTTCTACTGTGGCAACAAGCCCAAAAGTCAAGTAATTAAGTGGCAACATGTCAAGGCAAAGGAAACAAAATAAACAGAAAAATGCAACCTTAGACTCCTATTTTGGGGTCAAAGAGGATTGAAGCATAGGACAGGAAGAGGATTGTGAGGTCAGAAATCCTTCTCCAAAAGCCCCAAAGGAAAATATGAGTGGGTTACAGGCCATAGAGGACCTAAAGAAGGACTATAAAAATCAAATAAGAGAAGTGGAGGAAAAATTGGGAAGAGAAATGAGAAGGATGCAGGAAAAGTATGAAATGAGGTTCAACAACCTGACTGAGGAAAACAACACCTTAAAAAATAGACTAACTCAAATGGCAAAGGAGACCCAAAAGGGCAATGAGGAGAAGAATGCCTTAAAAAGCCAAATTTGCCAGATGGAAAAAGAATCTCAAAAGCTCACTGAGGAGATTCATTCCTTTAGAGTTAGACTGGAGCAAATGGAAGCTAATGACTTTATGAGAAATCAAGATGCTGTTAAGCAGATCCAAACAAATGAAAGAATAGAAAGCAATGTGAAATATCTCATGGGAAAAACCACTGACCTGGAAAATAGATCCAGGAGAGACAATTTAAAAATTATTGGACTACCTGAAAGCCATGATCAAAGAAAGAACCTAGAAATCACCCTTCAAGAAATTCTCAAGGAAAATTGCCCTGATGTTCTAGACCCAGAGGGCAAAATAGAGGTTGAAAGAATCCACCGATCACCTCCTGAAAAAGATCCCAAAAAGAAAACTCCCAGGAATATTATAGCCAGGTTCCAGAATCCCCAGATCAAGGAGAAAATACTACAAGCAGCCAGGAAGAAACAATTTCAATATTGTGGAAACACAATCAGAATAGCCCAGGACCTGGCAGCTTCTACACTGAGGGATCGAAGGGCATGGAATATGATATTCCAGAGGGCAAAAGAACTGGGAATGAACCCAAGGGTCACCTACCCAGCAAAACTGAGTATTTTGTTTCAGGGGAAAATATGGTCATTCAGTGGAATAGAGGACTTTCAAGCATTCTTGAGGAAAAAACCAGAATTGAATAGAAAATTTGACATCCATACACAAGAAGCAAGAGATGCCTGAGAAGGTAATCAGGGAAAAGAAATCAAAAGGAACTTATCAAAGTTGAACTATTTACATTCCTACATGGAAAAACAATAACTGTGACTGATGAAACATTTCTCAGTATGAAAATAATGGAAGAAGGGTGTATGGTCATATGAATACATATGTGAATGTGTGTATATATGTTTACAGTTATATATGGATAGAGGGCATAGGTTGAATTTGTTGGGAAGGAATAATACTTAAGGGATGAAATTATGAGGTGAGAGAGGAAAGTGGCAAAAGGAGATGGGGAGAAACAGGGTAGGGTAAACTATCTCATGTAGAAGAAGCAAGGGGAAGTGGCTGCAGAGGAGGGGAAGAATAGGAAGGCAAAAAGGCAAAACCACATTCTCATTGAATTCGGTTCAGGGAGAGAATGACATACATACTAAATGGGATATCTCAACCTGCAGCAGAATAGGGGGAAGGGGGATGAGAGAAGGGATGATGGATGGGAGGGCATTCTTGGGGGGAGGGGAGGTTGGAATTACCCACTATAGAAGAGGAACAGGTTCAAGTAAGGAATGGACCAGGTAGGGGGTGGGATGGGTGGGAGGGAATTAATTATAAGCAGCCTTGTCCAATATATCTACTATGGTAATATTTTGCATAGCTATACATGTACAACACATACTGAATTACTTATCTTCCCAGAGGGAATGGGTGGCAAGGGAGGAAGGGAATGGATCTGAAATTCGAGGTCTTAAAATTAAATGTTTCAAATATATATAAATACTATTATCAATACTCTTTTGCATGTAATTGGGAGATAAGATGTGCAGGCATTGGGGCACAGAGATTCACCTTGCTCTAATGGAAAAGTCGAAGGGGGTATGGGAGAAGATATGGGAGAGAGCAGATTGGAGGAAGGGATATCTTGTGGGACTGCTATTCTGGGATGGTGGGTAGGGGAAAAATGGGGAAAAAAATTGTAACTCAAAATCTGGCTGAAATGAATGATGTAAACCAGAAGTTAATAAAGCATTTGTTTAATTGAAAAAAAAAAAGAATCCTAAATCCCTTTGAGGATGGACCAACGTAGTACTTGCTATGCAAAGCCTTCCCTGATCTCCTCCCACAGTTATTAATGCACTCTCCCTCCTCAAATTTATTTATCTTGGTACAGAAAATAACCACCTTCCCAGTGCCTAGACTGTATGCATGTTATTTACATAGAAATGAGTTCCTTAAGAACAGGTATTATTTCATTTTGTTTTATAATATAGCACTTGGGGAAGTACTTTGTACCTAGTAGGTATTTGATAAATTTCTGCCGCATTCTGAGGTTAGTGAACTAACAGTTCTATGAACTTGATATTTCACGCTTGCTTGTTAGTTCTGTTCTTTGTATAGTAAAATATAAAGTCATTGAAGGAATTGCTTTCATTTTTCATTTCACCCCTTCAGTGAGAGGCAGCTAGATGGCTCAGTGGGTAGAGTGCTGGGCCTGCAGTCAAGAAAAATAAGTTCAAATCCAAGCTTAGAAACTTACTAGCTATATGGCCCAGGGCAAGTCACTTATTTCTACCTGCCTTGGTTTCCTCATCTATAAAATGGGGATAATAATAGCACCTACCTCACAGGGTCATTGTGAGGCTCAAACGAGATAATTTTTGTAAAGGATAATCTATAAATGTTAGATATCTCTATAACTATTTGGTACCTAACAGATTGTGGCACAAGGTAAGCACTTAATAAATGCTTGTTGAGTTGAATGGAATTGAAATATTAAAGCTTACCTTTGAAGACTTGTAATTCCACAAATATCAGCAGATTGCAATGCCTCCTTGCATTACTGATAGATGGTTTCCTGGGGTGCCATGACCAAAAAGAATTCCTCATCTCATATCCAACCCCATGGAGATGAGCTTCTCTGAATTTAGCCAGGATGATCCTTGAACAACAGATTTAAAATCCAATGCCAGCCCCACATTCAAAGGCTTTGCAGCTTGATAGGTGGGACCTTTCGAGGTTTACACTTCATTGACCTAGCCTTTAAGAACTCAGGGTCACCTTCATGTCTTGATGAGGCATTAGAGCACTTTAGATCCTATCATGCCTCAAGTGGATTAAGGAAGGAAGTAATGTTACTCTTTTCCAGACCAGGAGAGCTGGGGAAGTCTAGGTACTCCAGGAGACCTCAGAAGGACTGACCCCCACAAAAATGTCACTATCCAGGCATATATGGTGGTGTGGGCCTGTTAGCAGATAAAGAAAACTGTACAGTGAGTGATCTATGTTTGAACTGTGAATACTGACCCTCTTTCCTCCTAGGATATTTTGTAACAGGTGCCTTTCATTTTTATGCCTATGTTTTCTCCTCTCTACAGAATTGAGTGGCATTCTGCCTTCTTGCCCCAAAGGCAAGTTTAATTTTGCACCAGACACAGAGTGTGTGTGGCACAAGAATAACTAAGGTGGGGCTGGATCTCACTGACCCTCTCTAGCCAAGGGATAGTGCTATTTCAGGCCACACAGCTGCTACCAGGTGGCTAAGAGCCAGCTTAGTTGCCAGGGAAAATTCATGGCCCATTGGTTTCTAGTGTTGCCAGGGTGGTTTCTGTATTCTATCTAGTACAGTGCAGACTAGGCATTCAGAAAGCACAGAGCACCTTAGACCCTCCTACCCACAGTGCACCCAGTTACTCAGGTCCAATTTATAGTTACCCTAATAAGATGAAATGCTTTTACTAGGATGGACCTACTCTATCCCCAGTCTTTAGGCTGGATTGTTTTGTGAATACTGACTAAAGCCAGGTATTTGAAAATGTGTAAAACTCCATTCTATTATTAATATAAACCAATATACTGATATATACATATATATGGAGAGAGAGGATAGACACACACACACACTTAATAAAAGCACTCCAATGGAAGTTCCATATACCCACACACAAATTCAGTGATGTTTACCCATTTCTAAAAGTTACTGTTGGCTCTACACGGGGTTCCCCAAACCACATAAGACAGTTCCTGATATTGCATATTAATAGCTAAAATTTATTGAACTGACCTTGCTGCTTCTTAAAATTATCCCTATGCTATGAGGAAGAGAAAAGAAGGGAAGAGCATAGATGAGGAGAGGAGGGAAGAGGAAAAGAAAGGAAAGGAAACAAGAGAGGAGAGGAGAGGAGAGGAGAGGAGGGGAGGGGAGGGGAGGGGAGAGGAGAGGAGAGGAGAGGAGAGGAGGGGAGGGGAGGGGAGAGGAGGGGAGGGGAGGAGGAGAGGAGGGGAGAGGAGGGGAGGGAGAGGAGGGGAGGAGAGGGGAGAGGAGGAGAGGGGAGGGGAGGGGGGAGGGGAAGGGAGGAGGGGAGAAGAGGGGAGGGGAGAGGAGAGGAGGGGAGAGGAGAGGAAGGAAGGAAGGGAGGGAGAGGGAGAAAGGGGAGAGAAGAGGAGAGGAGAGGGGAGGAGAGGAGAGGAGAGGAGAGGAGAGGAGAGGAGAGGAGAGGAGAGGAGAGGAGAGGAGAGGAGAGGAAAGGAGAGGAGGAGAGGAGGAGAGGAGAGGAGAGGAGAGGAGGGGGGGAGAGGAGAGGAGGGGGGGAGAGGAGAGGAGAGGAGGCGGGGGGAGAGAGAGAGAGAGAGAGAGAGAGAGAGGAGGGGAGGGGAGGGGAGGGGAGGGGAGGGGAGGTGGGGGAAAGAAGGGGAGAGGCAAGGAAAGATAAGAGAGTTCCCCATAAGAAGATCTATTTAAAGAGGCTAGATGATCACTTGTTAGGAATAACATAGTAAGAATTAGACTCCTGAGATTCCATTCATCTCTAAGATTGCATGAGTTGATGATCTTTGGCCAGTTTTTCCCTAATAAAATTTAATTGGTGTTCATTAGAAGAGTACACATAGCTTGTGTTGTTCTCCTTTCATAATCCTCACAGGTTGAGGGAGGAAAGATTCCCACCTGCCTCAGCCACTCTGATGACTTCCAATCTTGCATCTCCAACTGCCTTTCAGATATCTCAAAATGAATAACCAGCAGATATCTTAAACTCAACATGTCCAAAATAGAACTCATTATCTTTCCACCTAAAACCCTCCCAGCCTCCACCTCCTACCTTCCCAATTACTGTAGAGGGCAACCATTCTCCCATTACCTCAGGCTCAAAACCTAGGAATCATCCTGGATTCCTCTCTCTCTCTCTCTCTCTCTCTCTCTCTCTCTCTCTCTCTCTCTCTCTCTCTCTCACACACACACACACACACACACACACACACATATTCAAGCCAATATCAAGACCTATCGATTTTACCTTTGCAACATCTCTTGAATATGTCTCTGTCTTTCCCCTGATACCTATCCTTAATCACTGAATGGACATTGCCTCAGTCAAACTTAGACCTGGGAAAGACTTTAGCTTAAAAAAATGCTGAGATCTCCCACTGCATCAGGCATCCTGATTCATATC